>OY294052.1:14899131-15157240 GCA_958510825.1 Brachypterus glaber | reverse complement strand
AAACCATTGTTAACTCACGATTAAATTAAATGGGATGAAACCGTTCCGCTCTTTGCGAGAATTATAAGGTTTAGAACCATTATTTCCACACTTACATAAAAACTGATCTGCAAGATATTTTCACGATTGTTTTACTTAACTGTCTTTTTTACAGAGTAAATGTATTATTATACCAAGGTACTGGGTCCGATTAAAACTATGTAAATAATACTAGTTATTTGTAGACATGGAAGGCATAGCGTAGTAACTGACGCGTATGCATAGCAAGCCTACTAGCTTGAGTTTAATTCTCACTGGCACCGAAATGCCTTTTTCAGTTAATTAATATTTGAAATTTAGAGAAGGCGATAAGTGAAACTAGCACTCCCTAGAAACTGGTTCGAAAGTCAGTATAAGCCGGTGGTTCCCTCTACTACTAGCCCACACAAGTCCTGGACTTAGGGAATGCTTAATTAAGTAGAATAGTACAAGGTTAAACAAACAAATAAAAAAATATATATTTGTAGACATCGGATTTTACCGAGTCGTGACGTCACAAATCCCTAACCGGGTACAATAAGTTAACAAATTAATAATAATTTTCTAAACATGTTTGACATGTTACTAAATTTATAAAGAAAAATATGTAAATATTGTTTGCAGTCTTATGTCACATATTAAAGAAGATGATATTACATAAAAAAAAAAACTTGAAAAACCACTATAGAAAACGAACCCTACCCTTTAAAATTGTAATAAAAATAAGGTTTTTAACTAATAACTCTGGTACCGTTTAAAATAGAGCGACGAAGTTTTGCATGTGAACTAACCTTAATAAGGTCTTCGTATGTTATTTTCATGTACTTATTATAACCAGGAGGGTGCGAAACTGGTGGGCTTTATCAGTTTTTTGCCCCAAACTTTTTCTGTGTAACTTTTTTGTAATTTTATTATTGGAACATAATTTCTTAGCTTATAATACATAAAAAAGGTACCCCTCTTGTAACACTGTAGATTTAACCACTTCGTAAAAAAAATAAATCATTTGAAGGTGCAATTTCACGTTTCGAGGACTAAAAAATAAATACTAAAATGTTGAAAAACAAAATTTCAATAATGTCGGGTGATTCTGTATTAAAAAGTGAGACATAAAGTTTCTATACATGTAGGTCGGTAAATTGGTCTGCTACTAGATGTGGCTCTTTACAAATGGTGCATTAAGCACTGATCAAAAGGTACTAAAAATTACGATATTGGTTATGTGAAAAATACTTAACGTATTTTGAATTTTTACAGATTTGTTATATATTTACCTTTTTTTTTGGAATTTTACACAAAAACTATGCTATCGTCAGTACCCGGCGTATTTCCAGTTATAGTCCAGTCTTTAAGTTAATAAAAGAGGCTTTACCTGGAAATAATTCAGAGAGTTTAGATTTTTCGTTTATTGGTTAGGGGTTTAAGGCCTTAAATAAACAATTTTTCGACATTGAACTCGATTTGGAACTATCATTTTTTTAACGTATTTTTCACAAAAAAACGGACTTTTTAAAATATCTCAAGATCGGTGCATCCAAGGACAAAAAACGTTTGATATGAAAATAAAGAGGACCAAATCTCCCACAATTGTTGTGTCATGTATTTTTTTGTACGACTTAGGTATAGCTAATTCACGGCACAGCCTTAAACGTAACACTGTAGTGTTTTAGATTTTTCTTTATGACTTGGTTAGGAAGGTTTTTTGTCAAAATTTATATAAAGGGGTTTTTGGGGACAACGAAACTAAATCTGATAATAAGATATTTTTTAACTTCCCTCCTGGGGATGAGGGGTGATAATTTTTAAATGTTTACAATATTTTCGTGAAAATTTGTATATAGGGGTTTTGGGGGTTGCTATAATTGAATATAATAATAAATATTTTCTTAGAATAAAAAAATCTAACTCCACCCCCTTGGGTTGGGGGTAGTTTTCGAGAAAATTGGTATATAGGGGTTGGAAAATTTTATTATCAGATTCATATTCGTCGACCCCAAAAAACCCCTATATACCAATTTTGACGAAAATATTGAAAATATTTAGAAATATTTACCCCCTCCCCCTCCCTGGGGGTAGAGTTAGAAACATTTTATTATCAGATTCAATTTCAGCAATCTTAATAACCCCTATATAGCAATTTTTCAATTTTTTTTTTTAAAATATATTTTTACCCATTGCCCCACTTCAATGTTCACCATAAACAATCCCGAGCGAGAACTTTTGTTAACATACCTGTATGCCAAATTTCCTGTCTCTAACTTAAAGCGTTCTTAAGTTATTGTACATATGTACATAATAATACATGTTTGTTTAACCTCGTACTATTCTACTTAATTAAGCATCCCCTAAGTCCAGGATTTGTGTGGGCTAGTAGTAGAGGGAACCACCGGCTTATACTGACTTTCGAACCAGTTTCTAGGGAGTGTCCGTTTCACTTATCGCCTTCGCTAAATTTCAATTATTAATTAACTGAAAAAGGCAAATCGGCGCCAGTGAGAATCGAACTCACGATAGTAGACTTGCTATGCATACGGCGCTAGCCACTACGCTATGCCTCCCATAATATATGTGACTGAGTTAATATTAACTTAGCACTGTTTGCAAGTGGATTTTTAAAGATCACCGTTTGCAGGTGGACTCTTGTGTAACTTAGTACGTTTTGTAGGAGTGCAAGATTTTTCACTCTGTTTTGCACCAAAGTGAATGATTTTTTCTGTATAAAAAAAAGTTTTACTTATAGATTTCTACAAGAATTATACTATTATGCCATTATCTCAATTTTCATAGGGGATGTATAAATAAACAAACCTACAAAATTTCGCAATGATATCGTTTTTCTTTCTAAATAAAAAAGTGTTTAAAAAAAAAATATTTTTAAAATTTAAAGGTAGAAAAACCATAAAGGTGACCATAATTTAGGATTGGTTTTAGGAAGTACCTGTAAATAAGGCTTTTTTTTCTTAGTTTTTTGACGTACATTCGCCCAACATAATTTAAATTTTGATTTTAAACATTTTAGTATTTAATTTTTAGTCCTCGTAACGTGAAATTGCATCTTCAAATGATTTTTGTCGAAAACGGTTAATCCTACAGTATTACAACAAGTACCTATTTATGTATTTTGACCTGCGAAATCATCTTCTAATAATAAAATTACAAAAAAGTTACACAGAAAAACCCTGGAAGCAAAAAACTGATAAGGTTCCCCTGTTTCGCACGCCCTTGGTCAAAACAAGTACATGAAAATAACATACCAGATGGGCCCTTATTAAGTTTAGTTCACCTGAAACACCTTGTCGCTCTATCTCAAAGGGTACCAGAGATATTAATTAAAAACCTTATTTTTATTACAATTTTAAAAGGTCATAACTTAGTTTTCGAACCATATGTTCTTATAGTGGTTTTTTATGTTTTTTGATATATAATCATCTTCTTTAATATGTGACATAAGACTGCAAGCACTGTGTATACAAAATCGTTGAGTATTTAATACGGTAACGAATTTTCAGTGTGTGTATTATATAGAAAATTGTTTCTGCGGTTAATTCGTACTTAAAGTAAAAAACGACAAAGACATTGCCTAATCGGCAATGCCGATATAAACCAGACAAAAGGCCATTATTTTCACACTAAAATGCAGATTACACAAAAAAAAAACACTGCAGAGATATTTTCATGCTAAACTTACTTCTAAGTACTTCAAATTCTGCACGGAATTCGGATATAACTTTACCCCCGATCTTCTCAGTGAGAATAGACCATTGCTCTCCATATTTAATGTAAATTTGAAATTCTCAGACCAATTTATTTTGATTTATGCCAATAATTTTTTTGTAAATCGTCTTAAGCAGTAATTTATTTCAGATAAGAGTGGATGCTTGAGCATCACTACACGGAAAAAAATACTGCTGTCCACAAATAAATACTGCACCAACAAGCAAGATCAAAGGCCTCCATATTTAAAAGTTCACACAAATTTTACGGAATGGCAGGCGGACTCTACAGAAATCTAATATTCGCATCAGACCGATACTGCCTTAAGACAAGTTGCCCTATATGCAAAAATTAACTTTTTGAGATAAGCACACCATTGTTTTGGGTTAAAAACCCAAATCCTAAAAATTAGCCTAAGATGTTTGATCAAAATTGAAAAACATGTTTATAATGTAGTCCGTGTTGTTTGTTTTTAATTTTTTTGACTATTTTAGCCTGAAGATGACCCTAAATTCAAGGGTTGAAACAATTGTAGCTATTTTTTATAAATAAAATGCTTCAATAAAAAACTTTGGAGTAGACATAATAATTTTTTAATTTTGATTTATCAAAACTCCAATATGAGAATGGATCTCGATCACAGTTAATTATCTAAGATGTTTGTCCTATGTGAAATTTTTTTAATGTTTTCTAAATAAAATTGTCCTAACTAGTCTTTACTAGACGAATAAGTCAGGACTAGGACAAACTTTACAGATCTTAGTAATTTTAATTGGACTTTTTAGATTATTTTGTCCTAACTTTCTCAGATAGAACAAATGCATTTAGTATGACAATTTATTTTTCTGTCAAAAAAAAAGATATTTTTTTAAAGGATTTAAGATTTTGATTTAAAATAAAGCAGAACCCAACTCTATATTTATTTAAAAATGTTTTCACAAAGTGCAAGCAAAAACAATAAAACTGGCCATATCTCAAAACATCTAATTCGCAGATAGGACAACTTTTCTTAGCAGGGCAGGATAGCTATCAGTCTAACTATAGTTAAAAAAATAATTATACAATAAAGTTACTTATAAAATATATATTTAGATACAATGTACTATAGGCAAAAAATAAATTTAGTTAGTTTTAAACGTATAAGACGTCATCCCCGTAGAGTACCAGACATACGTACAGTTATAATAATAATAATAATAATAATAATAATAATTATAATAATCTTTATTTGCCCAAACAGTTTGCACCAATTCTAGGGCAAAAATACATATATACAATTATATATAAAAATATACAAAATAAATAATATATATGGATACATAAATACACAATTTTAACCTATTATTGTAGGTTGTTAGTGTATAAAAGTGAGTTTAGAGAACACGCGTTAATATCAATGGATCTGTTTAACGAATTAAAGTTATTACATATTATATTTATTGGCGATCTAACCATAACGTTAGTCCTGCTAAATTACAAATAAAAGTATCCTCACGTCTCGAACCCAAACGCGGGCACTCTGAAATTGATTTGCCTGAGTAAGTCCATGCAATCAATTCCATTGTGAAGCAGTTTATATAGAAAACATAGGGAAAAATTTATTCGTCTAGTCTTAAGTGACAGCATATTAAAGCGGTTTAACAGTTCAATATTGTCGTATCCTTGAGCAGGATAGACTCCTTCACGTTTAAAATAAAGAAATTTTGCAAATCTTCTATTCACTGCTTCCAAGGCATCAGTATGAACTACATATGTGGGATACCAGACAAGAGAGGCATACTCTAGTCTGGATCTCACATATGCATAATATAATGACTTAAGGCATAATACATTATTAAAAGATTTTGAATTTCGAATTATAAATCCCAACATCTTAGAAGCAGAAGAACAGACTTGGGATATGTGACATGAAAAAGATAAAGTCGTATCAAATATAACCCCTAGATCTTTCAACTCATAGCATCTCTCAATCTATTATATTATGTTTAGTTGAATATGACATGTATTTACATTTTTTAATGTTAAGATTTAATTTATTACGAATGCACCAGTCCCATAAAAGGTTAATTTGATTTTGCAGCAAAATACAATCGTTAATACTTGTTTTCTACCAAAAAGATAACTAAAAAAGAGAGCAATTAGAGCTCTATGAAATCCAAATTCTTCAAGCTTTACAAGTATTATATATGGATCTATTTGATCAAACGCCTTTTGAAAGTCAGTACTTATGACGTCTGTCTGTTCTTTGTCATTTATTGCCTGTGATATAAATTGTTTGAAAACAACCAAGTTAGACACAGTACTTCGTTTTTCTATAAATCCGTGCTGGTGCGGAGAAAGTTTAAGTTTAATTTGATTGTAAATATGAATATATAAAATTGATTCGAAAAGTTTTGCGAAGTTACAAATAATGGAGATAGGCCTATAATTTTCAATTTTAGCCCTATCTCCACTCTTATGTACCGGGCAGACTCTGGACGTCTTCCAAAGTGTAGGAAATGTACTGGTTTTTAAGCTTAGGTTAAATATATATTTTAAAGGTTCGACAAAAACATATTTACAGTCTTTTATTAGAAAACTAGGAATTTTACAGTTGCGGCGATTGATACAATTCTATAGTGCACCAAGTTCTGGTTATGATGTTTTTCGTAGAGATTGATTTAAGGCCTATTCAGAAGCTTGCATAAGAACATAAAACATAAGAATGCGATGCAGTGATTGGCTTACAAGATACATGACGGCACATCAAGCCAATCTCGGCATCGCATTCTTATGTATTACGTTCTTGTGCGAGACTGTGGATATGCCCTTAATCTTCGTTTTGGTTTAATTTTTTTTACGGTAATAAGTAATTGATAAAAAATATGGGTTTTGCTAGTGTTGACCTCTTTTTACCCCATTTCGGCCCCTTAACCCACTGACGGACAACCGAGCAATCCTATAATTTTAGAGTTCCGTTTTTTATTTTTGAGGAAGTATTCCATTTTATAGGCATGACTACCTTTTTCCAACTCCCTATGCCTTGCCCACCAACAGGGTTTTTTTTTTAAGAAAAAGTGCTAAAGGTGTCAAAAACTATACAATTTGTATATTATTCAATACTAAAATTTGCTTTTGTGAACAGTTAGTAAATATAATAAGGTATAATAAGGATTAGATGTTGCTAACAAAGGGAGGTAGTACAATGGGCCCAACAAGGCGGCCTAAGTGCATGTGCTGTGCATAAATATGTCAGCACCTTTCACCCCAATTATCCAGTATTCCAGTAAGGTACTCTCATTCCAAATTTGAAGTGATTATCTTTATTTGTTAAAAAGTTAGATAATAATATAAAAAAAACGTGGACACACAGTGCCCTGAACTACTAGTTTTGCATGTACACTTTTATTTGCTATAATTTTTTAACAAATAAAGATAATCTCTATAATTTTGGAATCAGAGTATCGTCAAGTGGGGGTGACTTATGACGGTGTGGATGACTTCGGACACTTTTTCGCAAAACCAAAGCACGTGGGGATGTGCATAAGGTGAATGGGGCTCTTTACAACTAGAATTATGAAACAAAAGACGTCTACCCTATCTCTATCTAATTTTTGCTACACTTTCCAGCCAACCAAATAAATACTGTATTTGTTTTTCATACAACAAATACAGTATTTATTTGGTTGGCCGGAAAGTGTAGCACTGAGCGGCACGAACGAACATAGCTAATGTAAATCTGTAGAATAAGATAATTCTACTAAAATTTATATGGCGCCAGTAAGTAAAATATAATATAGTTACACTTTTCGCCCGGCCAAGTAAATATTGTATTTGTTCAACAAAGAACAAATACAGAATTTGTTTGGTTGGGTGTAAGTGGGAGTATATGTATGTCTTCTATCCTTTTTTGGGTAGAACTTTTTGTCCCTGTCTAATCTAACTGGAGAAATCGCCATTGAACCCCACAACCTGTGCATATAGCCCCACAACTTGTGCATACGTGCTTTGGTTTGCACTTTTATTTGCTATAATTTTTAACAAATAAAGATAATCTCTATAATTTTGGAATCAGAGTATCGTCAAGTGGGGTGACTTATGACGGTGTGGATGACTTCGGGACACTTTTTCGCAAAACCAAAGCACGTGGGGATGTGCATAAGGTGAATGGGGCTCTTTACAACTAGAATTATGAAACAAAAGACGTCTACCCTATCTCTATCTAATTTTTGCTACACTTTCCAGCCAACCAAATAAATACTGTATTTGTTTTTCATACAACAAATACAGTATTTATTTGGTTAGCCGGAAAGTGTAGCACTGAGCGGCACGAACGAACATAGCTAATGTAAATCTGTAGAATAAGATAATTCTACTAAAATTTATATGGCGCCAGTAAGTAAAATAATATAGTTACACTTTTCGCCCGGCCAAGTAAATATTGTATTTGTTCAAACAAAGAACAAATACAGAATTTGTTTGGTTGGGGTGTAAGTGGAAGTATATGTATGTCTTCTATCCTTTTTGGGTAGAACTTTTGTCCCTGTCTAATCTAACTGGAGAAATCGCCATTGAACCCCACAACCTGTGCATATAGCCCCACAACTTGTGCATACGTGCTTTGGTTTCAGAGAGTTTTGCGAAAAAGTGTCCAAAGTCACCCACACTGTTCGAAGTCACCCCACTTGACGGTATCATATTATATTAACTAATAGTTTGAGAAAGCAAACTTTTTTATATTAAAACATTTACAAGTAATCTAGTTTCTGGTCTCCTAGCACAAAAAAAAAATACATTGCTCACCAATATATCTTTAATTATAGTCCAGTCAAAAAATAAATGTAAATTGCATATAAATGTACACGGGCTGATATTTTAAAGGGTTGTAGTGGATGGTGACAGGACCCTACTGTTAATTTTTCACCGGGTGATTTGCGTAAGGGTGTCAGCTATACTGAATTTTAGGGTGAGTTGCTTAATATGCGTTTTACGATAAAAATGTACATGACCAATTTTGTTAAGGAGGAAATTTCCAACAATTTTTCTTTAGATCATTTTTTTAATGTAGTAATAACAATCGAGTTAATTCAAAATAGCCATGTTGGAGTGTGAAACTTTTTTTTTCCCATTTTACAGCCAAATAATTAATCGGACGATAAAAGTGGTTATGAGTAAACTTGTAGCTCTGGAAATTTTCTATAAGTTTTCATATATTAAAAATTTTCAATAGGTACTTTGGTACGGTTCCAAAGGGCGCAACTCGACTTTCAGCGCCCACTGTAACCGTAAAAAAAACCTATGAAAATGCATAGTAATATAAAACTTGTAGAGAATTTAAAGCGCTACAAATTTTCTTATAAACCACCTTTATCCTCCGATGAATAATTTGGCTGAAATATCGAAAAAAACAATTTTACCCTCAATATGATTATTTTTGAATACTTATAACTCGATTGTTATTAATATATTAAAAAAATAAACAAAAATTTATATGCATTTTTATCCTAAGATGCATCTTTAGCGAGATAACCGCACTCACCCATAAAATTTAAGATAGCTTAGGCAAATCACCCGGTGGAAAACTAACAGGAGTGTTCTGTTACTATCCACCACTACCCTTTAAAATATCAGCCCGTGTACATTTATTGCAATTTAACATAGGAATTTTCCGTTATTTGACTTGACTATTAAGCTAACTTGCCAAAAAAAGGGTCTCTATTCTTTTCTTACTAAGCATTTCTTAAATATCTGTGTATACAAACGGCAGTTAATATCATAATGAAATCCTTATCTCAAATTATGTTCCTTTGGGAATGCAGTAATAAAATATTTAATAAACTTTACAAAGATCAAAAGAAAGGCACTAAAAAACAAAACAATCCATGTATATATGTAATGCTTTGCATTTCATAGTATACTGTTCACAGTGCACAGATAAAAATAATATCTTTATCCAAATTAATATCATTTAAGCCAAGACAATATTAACTTTATCTGTACGCAAACAACATATTTTCTTATAACTACTAGATATTATAATTTTAATACCAAAACTCAAAATACTTATTTAAAAAAATCTTTTTGTAGCATACTATAAAGCAACTACTGTGACATACTGCCGTCTTAGTTCTACATTTTTTGCTATAACTTCTACAAAAGTCAAATACTTTTTCTAATATTTTATAGGCATAATCCACCACTATATATAAGTTTACTGACAAAAAAAATTAAAAAAAGCGAGGGGCGTATTTTGGGTGATAGCATTTTTAAAATTTGACAAGTTGCATCTAGTAGGCCGCCACATTGAAATGAAATTTGTGGTAACATTTTTTCTTGGCTAAGACTGAAATTTAACTTTCTTTTGATATATGGCAAAAATATCTTTTTATCTTTAACACAAGTCATGATATTTAGATTTATGTAAATCATGTTTTTAGAATTTAAAAAAGCGTAAAAAATGAGCCACCCTAATATCTCCAAAACTAGTCGTTTTCTAGCAAAATCCTTTCGATCTAGTAATCTAAACCCTATTTGATGAGGATGTGCCAAATTTGAGCAAAATCGGATAGATGTAGGTCGGGCGCCGCGCCTAGTTGATCTGAGGAAGGAAGCTCCCTATACTGCCCTACAAATGGAGTTACTGCTTTCTAGCTTAGTAGGGCAGTATACACGTATGTCGGGAAACAAGATTTAGTCTGACTTTCAGTAAACCCTATTTTTCTTTCATAACTTGGTTATATAAGACAAAAGGATCGTTTTAAGACTAGTTTTATATAAGATAAAGGCATATTTTTAAGACTAATTTTAAAAAAAATCTGTCTGTTGGTTTTATTTTTATAGGCCAAATTATCTATAGTATTGCCGAAACATGTGGACGTAGTGGAAAATATTTTTATTATCGAATTTGCAGCAGGTTTCTATGAAATATTTTTTTTGTCTGAATTAATAAAATACTTTAATATACTGCCACATTGGCGCACCTAGGATTTTTCCTGGGGGGCTAAAACCATACAAAAACAAAACAAAAATAATAATTTTATTTATTTTTGTAAACAAAATTGTTAAAATAAATGTAAAAAAATAAAATAGAATTGTTTTAGGGGGGGGGGGTACACTTCGCCAGTTCCCCCTAGGTGCCCTAATGAGACCACATACAGAAGAAATCTAAATCTTAGATGAGAATTATAAATCTCTGTTTGTTAAATTTAAAGAAAATGTCGAGAATATTTTTATTATTTATTTTACCACCTGTAATCATAACAGAAAAATTGTGTTAATATGTTTATCTTATTATATAAAAAATGTTAAATAACTAAAAATTATATTTTACGTATATTTTTTATTAAGAAAAATTTTATGGACAACATAATATATAATATGAAAGTCAAAAAAAGTAAAATAAAACATATTTTTGCCCAAAGTTTCATACCTATACGATTTCTTTCTTCGATATTTTTATTTAACAGAGGTAGATTACTCCTAAGTAAGATATGGATTTTGGATATCCTCTAACATTTTTGTACGATAAAAAAAAAATAATTTCCTTGAAATTTGTTTATAAATAAAGATATTGAGTCAATCCTAATATGTCAAAAACAAGCTATTAGGGCTGTTTTTAAATTACCATATAAAGAGAGTTGTAGAGGATTTTTTGAAGAAAAAAAGATACTTACGGTTGTAGGCCTGTACATCTACGAGGTAATCATGTTTTCTCTTAAAAACAGACATCTATTTGCAAACTCGATTCTTCTTCTTCTTCTTCTTCTTCTTCTTCTTCTTCTTCTTCTTCTTCTTCTTCTTCTTCTTCTTCTTCTTCTTCTTCTTCTTCTTCTTCTTCTTCTTCTTCTTCTTCTTCTTCTTCTTCTTCTTCTTCTTCTTCTTCTTCTTCTTCTTCTTCTTCTTCTTCTTCTTCTTCTTCTTCTTCTTCTTCTTCTTCTTCTTCTTCTTCTTTCTTCTTCTTCTTCTTCTTCTTCTTCTTCTCTCTTCTTCTTCTTCTTCTTCTCTCTTCTTCTTCTTCTTCTTCTTCTTCTTCTTCTTCTTCTTCTTTCTTCTTCTTTCCTTCTTCTTCTTCTTCTTTCTTCTTCTTCTTCTTCTTCTTCTTTCTTCTATTTCTTCTTCTTCTTCTTCTTCTTCTTCTTCTTCTTTCTTCTTCTTCTTCTTCTTCATCTTCTTCTTCTTTCTTCTTCTTCTTCTTCTTCTTCCTTTAATTTGGCTCCGGTTCTAAACCATATCAGCCAGTGTTGTGTTTCCTTTTGGAACTTGGTTGGGTGCCAATCCGGGGGTTTTCGTTTAAGAGAAAGACTTGAAAATAAATTGTTAGGATACTTTATATAAGGTACATATAGAAAGCTGAGACCTAAAGCGGTAAGCGGATATCACCCAGAAATTCTACTACTAATTTAACTACAGAGCGAAAGGATTATTAAGAATTTGTGTGAATGAAATTGGAGTTTCTAGAATATTGGAAAGTTTTGTGTATGGGATATTGGTTTTTGTTAGGTGTAGGGGGCATTCCATAAGGATATGTTGTAAATCTTGATTTGTGTGCCCACAGTGACATGAATGTAGGTGCGCCTTTGTGAGACAATGGCCACTTCTTAAACGAAGAAATGTGGTGATGTATCTGCGGTCAAGGTTTACTTTGTGGATCCAAGGGGATAATAGTTCCGTTGTGTGAATGTAGAATGCTCTTCCCTTTTGTTTGATTCTTTCTTTCCAGTTGGTTTTCCATTTGTTGTGAATATTTTTCTTTGCTTCTGTAATAAAATCTCGCCAGCCTGTCTGCCTCTTCGTTTCCAGCTATATCCGTGTGGCTGGGTATCCAGCAAAATTCTATGGTACCATTTCTGTTTTCAATCTCCAAAATCTGTTTTTTTAAGGATAGGGTAAGTTTGTCTTTTTTAGATGCTTCTTTCGTTGAGCAGATATTCATGAGCGCTGAACGGGAATCCGAAAATATAATAAATTTGTCCTTCTGACTTAAGCTTAATTGTTCGGATGCTATGGCTATTGCCTTTAGGATGGCGTATGTTTCTGCATTGGCAATTGGGAAAAAATTTGGTAGTTTCGCGGCAAATCTATAATTCGAAGAAGGTTGGTATACACCGATACCAACGTTCTCCTCCATATTAATGGAAGCGTCAGTATAGATAGCTTCAAAATTCGACCAATGGGTGTTATAATATTCGAGAAAGAGTTTGGAGTTGTTGTTATCTTTAGAGAGAGGAGGTATGTGGATTTTTTTCCGATGTATAATAGTTTGAAATTCTTCTTGAAAGTATGGCAGGTTGGGGGTTTTTACTATAAGGGAGGTTTTTGTTAGGTAGAAGTCAAGGGCGGAGATAATTGGAGGTCGTTTAATGTCTTTCCAGTAGGTTATATCCTCGTTAAAATCGGCATATACAGATATGACTTTACCAAGAATGGAGGAGTTTTCTAAAGAAAATACTTTTCCAATATATCTGGTCACTAACCATTCTCTTCGATTTAAGAGGGGGTGTTCTCCTAGTTCAGCTAACATAACGTTACAGGGGGTAGATTTCATGTATCCGCCGATGATTCTCAGAGCTCGAAACTGAATGGTGGAAAGTTTCTTGAGGTAGGTTTTAGGGGCTCTGAAGAAGAGGGTACTGCAGAAGTCAATAAAAGGCCTTATGATTGCTTTATATGGAATGAGTAAGGTTGCGGGATCGGCGCCCCACTTAGTGCCACAAACTCGATTCCAACTTCAGAAAGAGTGATAGATTATATTTTACCAAAGCATAGACTTTTTGCCTTCGAGAAAGGATCTTATTACTCATCAATGAAATATTTCAATGAATTACCGAAAAATATCAAAATTCTTAAAAGCCAGCTGTCTGTTTTTAAGAGAAGGTTATTTGATCACATTTGCGAGATTGAACCATATAATGTTAAAGAATATGAAGAAAAAAACACCAGTTTATTTTTAATTGAAAGCCATATGCGTTTATTCTGTCAATGTAATTAAGTATATACATAGGTTACTATGTACGTATGAATATGTTTATTCTATGTATATTTGCAATATCTACCTATGTATATCTGCAATATTTTATCTATATGTATTTGCAATATTCTCTACGAATATTTTTATTATTTTTATCTGACAACATTTCCTTAAATGTCTGTTTTGGATGCTTAGGTGTGTGAAATTTGATTTTTTTCTGGAAATAAATGGATTTATTTATTTATTTATTTTATTCTAGGGCATAACTTAGATTTTTAGATTTCCCCTGTATGTGGTAGTAAAGTCAACTTTTTTATAACAATTTTATTTATTTAGATCAAGAAACAAAATCTTTTACAGAAATTTTCTGAAAATTCGATAATAAAAAAGTTTTCCACTGCGTGAACATGTTTTGGTAAATATTGTAGATATTTTGGCCTATAAAATAGAACAAATAGACAGATTTTTTTTAATTAGTCTTAAAACGATCCTTTTGTCTTAAATAACTAAGTTATGAAAGAAAATTATGGTTTACTGAAAGTCACACTAAAGTTTTCCACTAGGTGCACATTTTTCTGCAAATACTATAGAAATTTTGGCCTCTAAAAATAGAACCAATAAATATTTTTTTTTGAAATTAGTCTTAAAACTATTCTTTTGTCTCATATAATCAAGTTATGAAAGAAAATTAGGGTTTACTGAAAGTCAGACTAAATCTTGTTTCCCGACCGACGTGTATATTTTCTTAAATTTAAGACAAAATTTTAAAACTGAAAAAAAATTTTTTTAATGCAAAAAATATGACCAAATAAATCATTTTCATTGGATCTAGATATTATTTATGTGTGTAGGATAATTTTTGATAATTTTTGAAAGATACCTAATACTTTTCTGACTACTGAGCCGTAACGAGTATAATGTTACTTGGGTATATCTATAAAGAATGCTTTATCAAGCTACTTAAAAATAATAATAAAAACAAAATGGACTATTTTAGCATCTAAATAAAATAATAAATATAAAATTACAATCTACATTAGGTATCCACGACGAGACAAAGATACACTGAGAAAAATACTGTATGTATAGATGATATAAGGAGGCGAATTTTTAAAGGCAATTTTTACCTTTGCGACATAGCAGCTTTTCGATTAGTTACAAATAAATTGTAAATGTCCACCGACAAGCTGGTATGTCATAAAGTCAAAAGCTGCCCTTTGAAATTCATCTCCTTATATGTAAATTTATATCCTACGAAGAGAAACTAGTCTTCACAACACTTAGTTTCTGCAAGTTATATTGAAAAGTAATACAGGGTTATTCTTTTAAATGGTACATTGCCTTTAAATTTTGAACGTCGTAAGATATTGACTTGAAATTGGGAACAGGTATACACAGTGGCGTATACAGGATTTTTCTTGGGGGGGGAGGCTGAGTCAGGGAAGGCCATAGTATTTTTTTATGGTCTATTTATGGCCTATTATGGCCTATTTGGCTTTTTAACAGTAAAGGGTGCAGGGTGTAGCCAGACTTTTTAGCAATTTTGGTAAGCAATTTTGATTAGAAATTTCACGTCGAAATTTGAAAAACAATTTATTAATTTAAAAAAAACTTCTAACTTCATATTTTCCAGACAAATCAGAACTTGCAGACATATAAATAATTTTATAAAATATATTAATTAAAATTGTAATTACAATATTAATATCACAATGCAAGTTTAGCGAAGCGGGCAATTTTTTTACAGTTCACAGTTTTATAGGATTAGCAATTTCCAAGAATTTGTAATAGCAAACTATTTTATAAAATTGGAAATGAGTAGAGAAAACCTCTTAAATTATAACCTATCTTTTTAGAAATATTATTTTTTTACATTTCCCACACACCTCAGAATTTAAAAAGTAAATAATTTAATAAATCTATTAATTAAAATTGTAATATCACATCATTGGTAATCAAGTTTAGCGCCATATGCAAAAATTTTTACAGTTTACAGTATTCAGGACAAAAAAATTCTTAGAATTCGAAAAGCAAATTATTTTTATAAATTTTCAAATACGTGAAACCTCTTAAAACACAACATTATGCTAGCATACCAGACACCTCAAAATTTTACATGTAATTAATTTTACAAAATTTATTAATTAAAATTGTAATATCACATTATTGCTTATCAAGAAAATTTTAAGATTTTCTAGTTTTCACGGATAAGCAAATTATTTTATAAAACTTCAAATGGGTAGGTAAAAACCTCTTAAAACACAACTGATCATGCTTAATACCGCAGGCAAAAATCTTTAGAAATATTAATGCTTCACATTTTCCAGTTTGATGATTCATATTATTTTATAAAATCGAGATATTAGCGGCGCATGCGAAATTTTTTGAAAGGCTAACAAGCAAAAGAGTTAAAAAATCATTTTAAAAATATTAAATTTGATGGCTTTTTCCCTTGATATCTCCGAACCCAAGAAAAATATCAAAATTCTACAAAGAATATTGGGGCATTATAAATTTTATCCCCTTACTCCCAACTACCCCAACTCCTAGCAAAATCTTAGATAGCAACCCCCTTATTTTTATACCTATATTAAGGAGTATCATTAATATTTATTAAAAATTAAAGCTAAGTATAATCCTTCAATTTAACTTAAAATCAAAAAACTAATATACCGTTGGATAGCCTTTCAAATGATATGCCACACGAACTAACCTTCCATTTAAAATTTCCCCCCTTTGCTCCCCTAGTGTTATATACAAATATAAAAAATAAAATTAACGTAAAAAGATAGATTTTATTATGCAATATACCTGCTCAAAATTTTAATTCGATATCTTACGCCGTTTGCAAGTTAGGGAAACTGTATCATTTAAAAGAATAACCCTGTAAAGTTTCCATAAAATTACAAGAAATAAAAAATAAATAAAATAATAAATAAATAAGTGCGTATTGTTATACCGAAATATACTTTTAATGTCTAATAAAATACGTATTAAAGTTTAATGGTGCTAGTCGCTTGCAAAACAACTTTACACTACGATATTTCAAGAACGCTTTCACAAAGAGGCTTGACCAAATGTTTTTTTCGTTCAGAAATTCTGAATTTTTAGTATGATGTAGATTTCATCTTTCTAATCAAAAACTTCCATTAACCCAACTTGATCTGAAGGCTGGTTTTTGAGTTATAAAAAAGTCAAAAACAGTAAAATTTTAATTTTATTTTTTAATAAACTGAAATAAAAAAGTCCAAACAAAACCTGATGTAAAGGTTTTGTTCTTATTATGCTAGTAATAAAAAAATAAATTATATTTTTTTCGTTTAAAATTAAGGTAAAAAAATATTTCCAAGTATTGCGAAGACGCCACCTCAATATGAAAAAAAAAGAGAAATAACGGTCAGAATTACTTAATAATATATAAAATGAAAGAATTTACATTAAAATGATGAATCGAAATCTAAATTTCAAAATAATGTTATTCTTGCAAAAAAAATATAATAAAACAAGCCGTGAGATATGTAATGCTACGCATTCCATTATATATTATTCAGAGTAAATGGTATATTGCATTTTCCCAAAAAATAAAAAAAAGATCTTTTTTTGAAAAACGAAACGCTAAAAAAAAATTAAAAAAAATTTTCTTTTCAACAAAATAAATTCAAAAATGTTAATTTTTTTCAATTTTCTTCTCATAGAACTTGATTTTTCTTGAAAATGTTGAGTCGATCGGATAATTCGTTCTGGAGTTATCAAGTCTACAAAAATCATGACATCGGACGGACGGACGGACAGACGGACATTTTCAAAGTTTCTTATTTTTTCATGAAACACAATTGTATCCAAGAATATTTTGTCTAGGACGTTTTTTGACAATTTTTTGGAAATTCGAAACTACCGTATATTATTCTAGCGCAGGCGCTGTGAATAATATAACAATAGTATGTAGTTTCTTAAAAACTATATTTCACTAAATAATAATATGTGGCCTTTATGGCGCAGTGGGAAGGGAGTGATTCTCTTGATAAATTACTCCGGGTTCGAATTCAGCTATCAGCAAACAAGCTTTTTGTTGTTTTTATGTTTTCATGACACACAAATACGTAAGAACAATATAGTCTGATTAAGAGTAATCGGCTTTTTTGTGTAGTAGTACTAGTATAAAATGTAAAATAAATATATTCTTTTATATACAAATAAATGTATGAATTTTTATTTCTTATTTATAATTTTTGGATAACATTTTTATAAATATTAGAAAAAAAAACATTTCAAGTTATTTATATTTTTTTTTCAACAAAAATAACATTATTTTGAAAGTTAGATTTTTTTAAGTCATTTTAATGTAAATTCTTTCATTTTATATATTATTAAGAAAATCTGACCCTTATTTCTCTTTTTTTCATATTGTAGTAGCGCCTTCGCCATATTTCCAAAGTTTTTTAATTTTCACCTTTATTTTTTATTTCAGTTTATTTAGAAATCAAAATTAAAATTTTACTGTTTTTGAATTTTTGACCTAAAACTCAAAAACCAGCAATGAAAACTTTTGATCAGAAAGATGAAATCTACTAAAAATTCAGAATTTTTGACCGAAAGCCAGTTTCCCTAAGAAACGTGCCTGTCTGTTTAAGTCTCTGTGGCAAAGCGTCTTGAAATATCGTAGTGTAAAGTTGTTTTGCAAGCGAGCTCCATCATTAATTAATACGACTATACAGTGTGATCAGTTACTGCCATGCCAAAATTTAAGAGGTGATTCTACATCCAAAAATATGAAAAAAAGTTCCTATATAGGTTGGTCAAGGAAATGAGCCCTTCGAAGATGACATATTAAATGGGGAACAAAAAAAAAGCATAAAAATATTTTAAAGCTGCAGGGTCATTCTTTATTTAAAACTGAGCAAAAAAGTATTCTTTACCAAAAGACCTAAATTTAATATTAAAGGAGTAATGGCCTTTTAAAAAGTAACGTTTTTGGTGGCACAAAATGTTACTTCCTCTTAATTGATTTTTTTTGAAATGGGTTGCTCCTACAGTATTACACTATATGACATTTTTTTATGTATTTTTACCCAAGGAATCTATATTTTTTACAAAAAATCCAAAAGTACACATAATAAAAAAGTTTGGGGCAAAAATGTGTTAAGGGTAAGATATTTTGTCCGTGTATTAACATAAACTTATTGCCCTTATTAATACTAGTATACATGCAAAAGCTCGTCGCTTTAGCTTAACGGGTACCACAGTAATTTATTAAAAACCTTATTTTTATTAGAGTTTCAAAGGGCTGTAGCTCCCTTAGGACTCATTTTCGGACCAACCTTTATAGGAACTTTTTTTATATTTTTGGATGTAGAATCATCTCTTAAATTTTGGCATACCAGTTATTAATCACCCTGTATAATAATTTTAAAAAATAGCTAAAGGTTAAGTTTAACATTAAATATCCTACATACTAGGTCAAAAGGGGGTAACTGTCAATTTAGAGCTGAACAGTACAAAATATTTATTTATTCCTACTAAATACTATTTAACATAATAATTTAATAATCTAAAGAAATTTTAAATATTTTCATTTGTCTTCTTTTACCCATTTCAGTTCCATATTCTTGGGAGCCCGTTTGTTATATAATATAATAGGTTTTAGAAAACATAATTTTAATGTTTATCGACAAGTTTTTAATAATATAAGCATGGAGTAATAAAGTATCTTCTTTGATATAAGACTCCTACACTTCAATGTAAAACTATATGAATATTTTCTCATATAAAATTATTATGTTTGACAATATAAAAAAGCAGTAAATAGTTTTCCTAAAAACGTTATGAAAAGCTAACTTTGATTTTTATTTTAGTTTTAATGAAATAAAATAACTAAATAAGCTGTTTAATATAAATTTGCAGTAAAAAGTATAAAATAAATTATCTTGGCTTTTGTACCTGTGCCCACCGAACCACCTCAGCATGGATACGGTTCTGAGTACTCATCTTCTTAAAGTTGTTGACAGAATCGGTTTACTGGCCCATTTCTCACTAAATTTGCACTTCTCTATGTCAATATACTTTATAGAATTAAGTTTACTTTACCAAGCGTAGAAGACTATTAAATGAAGTTAATGTCCTATCAAGGTCCTTTTCAATTTCTGAGAATAAAGGACTCCGCAACATGGAGTTATTTTATTAAAATTTTAAATCTATATTTTGACATTTAAATTGAAAATACATTTATGCTAGATGATCTAGTCACATTGAAATAAATTTTAGTACCTACATAAAAATAGGTGAGTTTTACAAATATACAGGTAATCCATTCATTTTGTACATCCTACATAAGTTTTACTTGTCTAAATAGAAGGTCACGATTGTCGCCCTAAAATACCATATAAATTCTACCTTAAAGTATATACAAAACGAATGGATTATCTGTATACATGCGCCTTCGCCAAAATTGCAAATAAATAATGGCACACTTTTGTGCACCCTAATTTTAAACTTTAAAATTAGGTTAAGACTAAATTTGGTAGCACAAATATTGTAATTTGTCTGTAGTTTTCTGATCTTAAAAGAATCATTTTATTAAATAGTTGTTTAATTTTTACCTAGGTAAAATCTAGATAAATTTATAGTCTGTTTTTTAAGGTTTTTAGGGTTTTTTAACGGTTCTTTCATATGTTATGGAGGTTTTTAACAACCTTCTATTTTTGCATATTTTTCTCGTCAAGATACTAACCCTCCCAAACACAAATATATTTTATACGGGTTCGTTAAACAGTTTGTTTGAACAGAAAGTATTTTTTTGTGAAATATATTAGCTAAAAACTCAATAACCGTGATAAGTCATTTTGAGTACAGTTCATACAGGGTTATTCTTTTAAATGGTACACCTTTTAAAAGTCCAAACTTTTGAACGGAATGAGATATAAACTTTATATTTGGAATATGCACATAACAAAAAAAAATAATAATTTGTCATATTTTTCAATGTTTTATTCGGTAAGGCGGCGCCAGGGGGGCAGTTGTGGACAATATTTTAAATGGCACCGTGTGTCTTGTGATACCACATTTTAAATGGCTTAAAAATTGTTAACCATGTAACTATTTATTTTTAAATATTTTTTTGAAGATTTTTTTTTCTTTAAAATTTATGAAATTTTGAAAAATTAATTTTGGAAATTTTGGGGCTTTTATTATCATGTTAAGATTAATTATAATTAAAATAATTAATTATTTATCATTTTCATGTAAAAATTTTAATATTTATGCACAGAATATTAAAAATTTGAATAATTTTGAAGAAAAAAAAAATATTTAAAAAATAATAGTTACACAGTTAAATAGAGAATCACTAAAATAAACTATCACAAGACCTAGGGTGAAATTGAAATATTGTTTCCCATTGCCCCCTGCCATGGCGCCACCTGACAGAATAAAAAATAAAAAAATATGGGAAATGATAATTTTTATTGTGTGATTTACATATTTTAAATTTAAAGTTTATATCTCATTCCCAGAAAACCAGCTTGAGAGTCTAGTATATAGCATCCTAAACTTGCTTTCATATAGCAAGAAAAATGGAAGAAATAATAATTATTGAGATGTTCAAAATATTTCTCAAAAGTAAAATGAAAAACGGGCGCTATAATTGTACGTCTAAAAGCAGTCATAATTATATTGAAATATGTACTCTAGTTTATGTTAATTTAAGCTCTTATTATTATAGGTTCCATTTTTATTAATAAATGCTCCTTAGTTTTAGACGGTAAATTAATAAACTATTTTAGGTCGATAATATACGCCTTTATTTAATAAAATTTAGGACGACCTAATAATGACCAACTTTATGTGATAAATATATAGTTAATATAGGTTTTATTGAGAACATGCTATAAATGAACTATTTTAAGTCCAAAATATACTGCTTATATTTCTAGTAGAAGTAGTAAAATAGTGAATACTAGTTAATGAGAGTTAAAATTATATTGAAAATTTGTGTAAATAAGAGTAAAAGCTAAAGTAATGGCGGTGAGAAAGAACATGAATGTGAAAATTTAAATTTTTAAAAAAAATTGTGTTGTGATACAAGTCTGAACCACAAACAAATATACCTGTTCTGATCCTCCTGTTTAAAAATTATAACCTCTTTTACGTATATTACCTGTTTTATTTCTATCAAAAATAGGTATAGATCAAAAATATACTGCTAAACTAAGTAGAAAATAGCATAATATTTTCGAGCTAATTCAGGTCATAAATATCATGCTATTTTTAACCTTATTTAGAATTAAAATAGCATGCTATTCAAGTGCTATTTTAGGTCGATATTTTCGATCTATTATATGTCGAAAATAGCATGCTATTTTAGGTTTCTAAATCGATTAAAAAGAAATAGGAATAAAAATGCGAGCTATATTATTAGGACTAGTTATGTACATTTGGGGACATTTTAAGGATGTTTCTAGACCACAAAAATAGCGCGCATTTAGTGCACTAGTTTCGAGCTAGTTTGGTTTTCTGGGATTTCGTTCAAACGTTACGGGGGGTGTACCATTTAAAAGAATAAGCCTGTATAACATACACGACTCGTTTACAATATGTTGTTTGCATAAAATGAATAAAAAGAACCAACATGCAATGCTAGTCAGGTTAAGACTCGAGGCTCCATCTATATATGATCGCTATTAGCTTTTACGTTTTATATTAATTGCGATTTTTATTGTTTCAGGTGACCTGTTGGACATCATCGCGATGACGGCCTCCGCCATAAATTTCGTCCTTTATTGCGTCATGTCGCAAAAGTTCCGCGAAGTTTTCAAGGAGATTTTCTTCCCCTATGTGTTCTGCTACGATAAGAAGAAAAATCAGTGGATGTCCCTGCAAACTATCAACACACTTGTTGAACTGTGAAGCGCTCAAATAACAAAGAGTATACTAGTATGGATTTTCTTGGATAATTATTCTTAGGAACAATTAGTTTAAGATATCGACTGGCGGCCAGTCACTGCAGTGCACTGGCAGTCTCAGACAGGGTCGGATTTAAGCAATTTTTTTTATAGGTGACCTGTAACAATGTCGAATGGTCATGGTCAATGAATATGGTCAAAAATTATAATTATCAAAATGCCGAACAAAAATGTTTAAAATGAAAAATAAATTCAAATATTAAATTATAAAAACTTATAAATATAGTTCGCGCAAAGATGCAAGTCGCTTCCAAGGAACTTTACACTACAATATTTCAAGAACGCGTTGACATAGAGACTTGAAATTTTAAACAAATTTTTTCTACTACTTAGTAAATCTTTGTTTCGAATTTCAAGCATCTGAGTCAAAGCGTTTTTGAAATATAGTAGTGTAAAGTTGTTTTGCAAGCGACTTTTCGTTAACTATACAAGCCTTAGTAAATACATAATGAATAGTTCTCCCCGCCTAAGGGCCTAGCTAAGGCACTTGTACAGGCACCCCTCCCAAGTCAGGAGTCCT
Source organism: Brachypterus glaber (assembly GCA_958510825.1). Classification (NCBI taxonomy): domain Eukaryota; kingdom Metazoa; phylum Arthropoda; class Insecta; order Coleoptera; family Kateretidae; genus Brachypterus; species Brachypterus glaber. The sequence continues at coordinate 15,134,085 of OY294052.1, read as the reverse complement.
GACAAGAAAGTGACAATACGTCGTTAGCTCAGTAGTAACTAAGAGCGCCGCAGGCGACGTTTTTATGGAATTTTACCAGCGTAAAACTAAAATAATGTAAAATCAAAATAATGAAAAATTAAAATGATAATTACAACTCAAATTTAATTTAAAATTAAGCCTAAAATTAAACTTAAAATTAAACTTAAAATTAAAAAATAAATAAATATTTTTTAAATTTGATGGTATAGGGTGTCCCAAAACTCGCATCCATCCTTAAAGGTACACATACCAAATCAAAAAATATTTAAAAAATTTATATAAATGTAGACCCGCAAATCGCTTCTAAGGTAGTTATCGCCTATTAAAGGGGATACAAAAAATGAGGTTTTTATTTAATATCTCTGGTGCCCTTTGAGGTAGAGGGATAAGGTTAGGCATGTAGTTTAGTATTATTAGGTTCAATTATTTTAAGTTATTTTTGTTTGTAAATTTTACCGAAAGCGCGCCTAAGCGTGCGAAATGGCTGTGACCACATTTTTGGGCAATTTTTTTTTCAGTGTAAATTTTTTGCATTATTTTATTTATGGATTATTTAAGTAAAAATACACGAAAAAATTCTTTTAGTGTAATCAAAATTACAGGACATGCCCCTAAAAAGTGTTACTACAAGTCCATAACTTAATATTTATTTTTGGGCCAAGGTGTAACAATAGTATATTTCTAACCTAATGAGAAAATGAAACATTTCCAACTCGAGATGCTATTTGGCCGAGGCACAGCCTAAGCCAAATTAGCATCTTGAGAGTTGGAAATGAATAGAATTTTATTCACAAGCATAAATAAACAAATAACACAATACCTCGTAAAATTCACCATTTTAAATGATCTACAGAAATTTTTCAGATTTCTAACGTCACTATAAATTTTAACTAAATAATAATTTAAATAAGTGCATCGCTGTTATTTTCTATCAGTCTCGGTATGAACCATATAATATATAATAAATATTAGTTCTTATTGTTTTTCGTAGAAATAAAAAAATGTTAGGTTATTTTATTCCAAAACTTCAACTGTTTACAGACAAGGCGATAGTTTCGCCATCTATGAGGCATAACCAAAAGCAAAAAAAAACAGGTAAGATATCATTTCTAACCTTGGTTAAAAATGAAAAGGTTTTTTAACTTTAAAAGAAGTAAACAAAAATGATTTTTGGCCCTAAATTTGTATGACTTTTTTATCATAGTTTTTGATATTATATTATGTGCCCCTTCAAGGATGGACGCGATTTCTGGGACACCCTATATTTTAATTTTAAAATTTAATTTAAAATTTCACAAAAAATAAAGAAAGCTCTTGCTCTAGCGCCTCAGGCCAACATTTTTACCAATTTAAAAGTATTTGGTCCACTTGGGTACCTCAAAAATTTCCTGCATATTTCAGCTCGTTTAGCCCCTTACTCCTTGTTAAAAAGATGCCGAATGAATCCAAATATTTGACGAATAGGAAAGCTTTGCGGGGTGTCAGAGCCCCTTTCAATACTCTGTTAATGTCCGGCCCTGGTCTCAGACTAAAATAGGTTCAACCCTCGGTTTAACCCAAGATGACTTTGAAGGGTAAAGTCATATTCGTTTAACCTGATTCAGGTTACCTGAAGGTGCTTGCAAATAGGGTTTTCTTCTGTTTATGTGTTAGATTTTCTGAATATTATTTTAAGACCAAAATGAAAAAATGTGAAACGGGTACCTTTTCTGGACGGGTGGAAAAATGAGGAAGTTTATAATATAAGATATAAATTAACTTTAATTTTCCTGTAGTTTTGGACCATTTCCATTTGTTTGGACTTTGGACCTTTATCCGATTGTTTTTCTGGCCTCAACATTATCAGAAATTTATTAAAAGAAAAATTAATTGAAATTAATTTTACCTATGATTGAAATTTTACTAGTGTTAAAATTTGACATCTATAGCCGTCGCAATTATTATAGGCTATTGTGCCTGTCACTTGCACGCATCCTGCCTTATGAAGCTTAAAGTTTAGAGCGCGCTCGCCTATAGTGAAAATTATTACTATAATTAAAAATATAAAAATATCAAAATTTATTAAAATGCCTATATCTCGAAAAGTAATAGTCCTACGATAAAAATGATTGCATATGTTTTTGTGGGGAATTAAACATTATTTTCATTTATGCAAAAAAAATTGTCCTACTATAAATAAGTGAGATATCGCTAAAAATTATAGTTTTTGTCTATTTTGCCTTCCTTGCCCTACGCTTATATTAACCATATTTAATGTGACGCAAAAAGGTCTTTTCGTGAAAGAGTTTTTCAAATCGGACATTCCGTTAAAATGTTATGAGGTTTACATACAGACCAACAAACAGACAGACAAACATTTTTTCAACACCCAATTTTTTCACTGATTGAATTGATTCAAATAAAAGAAAACCGATGAACTTTTAATCTTAGTGGTAAATATTTGTACCACTTTATGACGTCATTTTAGAGTTTTTGTCACCAGACAGCGCCAGTGATGCTTAGGCCGGTGATACAGTGCAAGGTTACTACCAGCAGCCCTTTTAAATAATGTTTACTTATTTTATTGATGCATGTTCAACAGTTTAGTAGAAACTACAAATGTCCTGGATAATTTGGGGACATATTTTTTTAAATTTGATGTTCCATTCAAAAATTATAAGGTTTGCATACCTACAAACAAACAGACCAACTCACGTTTTTCACATTTTCTCGACATTTCTAAATCTCGAAAAACAAAAAAAAAGGAAGGGTAGATTTCAATAATATGTAATCAGTTAAAAATGTATAACACTGAACCACGACTGAAGCAGGCCCATAACCTGTATGGATTAAGGCGAGTTTTCTTTAAAACTTTTTTAATTTCTACTATTTAAGAACTAGTAATGTTGAAAAAGTAATTAATCATTAATATTTAAGCCTGGGAAGTTTTCGGCGATAACTTTTAGAATAAAATAAAAACTTTTTTATACAGGAACAGCTTGTCTTTCAAAAACACAGTTTCGTAAGCAGTTGCTACGTTGATTAATTAATTTTAGTTGTAATTTGTTATTTTTTCTAGAAAATAATTAGAACATGTAAATTTCTTGGATAGTCGAAGGGCTGGTAAACATTTTGAGCAAGGTATTTTCTCCTGGCTGAATTTAACATATGAAGAGTGCAACATAAGGGTCTAACCCACAAAATTATTATTTTACAGGAGAAGCAAAAATGTGATTAATTTTTCTTTTCCAGTCATATTTATACTTCACATTAATTATGTTTTAATATCGACAAGCGGTTTTTTGCATATTGTTTCTTATCGTATTTCAAAGAGCTGATTAGATTTTGGGGGTAAATGATTGGGAGTAAGGGGGGTAAGAATGAGGTAAAACTCCTATTTTTAGCGTTTTTTGGATATAATTAAGGAAATTATTATTGGGTTTTATTAATTTAGCACTTATATGAAAGATAATTTTAAATTGGTCAAAAAATGCTACAAACTATTTTTTCCTAAAATGCATCGTTTTCGAGATATTGGCGTTTAAAGCAGTAAAACGTTTTTTTAACATATCTCACTTATTTGTAACCCGATTTCAAAAAATATTTTAAATGAAAGCTGTTTTTAAGCCCGATAAAAAATTATATTTACAGTTTTTTGCTAGAGTATAACATTTTAGAGATACAGACTTTCAAACTTTAAAATATTATGCAGTTTATTTATGGTTTCCTATTCAAGTGATCACACTACTTTCCTTTTCATAACTTTTCAAATTAGTGCTTAGTGCCGATGTTTTGACAAGGTGCCTGCAACTGTTTAGCTGGTTCATTGTTAAATTCGTTTTCAACCCCCAAAAATAAAAATAAATTTATTGTGGTTAATAGCAACTGAACTTTATTTGTGGGCCTGTGTTGTGAAACAGGACTTGTGCTGAGAAAAGGAAAAATGGTCCTTTGCGAATGTCGATATTTTTTTACGATTCTTGTATTTGAAGTCCCAAGGGCGCTCGTACTATTTATGACCCACGTTGGTAAATATATAAATCAGTGGCCAATTTAGGCCATAAATTCTGTTTGTTTGTTTTTTTTTGTGTTAGTAGCAATATCAAAGTAAGCAAAAAAAAATAGCAAATATATTTTTAAAAAGATATTTTATAAAGGGACAAGTACAAGTTGAAAGGAAAACAAATTCATACAAAAAGAAAAAAGTCTCCGACAGACTCGACTAGTTAATTCCTACGTATTTTAAGCTACTGAATCCGAATCTGAGGTCGGAGTTTAAAAGTTTGCTCCCATTTTAACATAACCTAAAAAAACCTGCTTCTTGCTATGATATGATATTTTTTTGAGGTTATATTGATAATTCCGACTGCAATTTCGGATTCAGCGGCTCAAAATATATAGGAATTGACTAGTCGAGTCCGTCGGAGGTCCAACTTTTTTTGTGAGTCAGTTACTCAACAAAACTTAGCTCCCATTTTCGACATAACTTCAAAAAAAATGGCGAAGAAGTACAAAAAGAAGTTTTTTGAGATTACGTTAAAATGGGAGCTAACCTTTAGCTGCTCAAAATACATTGGAATTGATTAGTCGAGTCCTTCGGAGATCCATTTTTTTGTGTGGTTATGTAATTAATATTCATTTATGTTATATACCAAAATAAAACAAGCCGTGAAGATATGTAAAGGCTTACCCACAGGCTTGCATAACAAAACATAACGCATAATACATAATGACTAAAGGCCTATCCAGAAGCTTGCATAAGAACATAAAACATAAGAATGCGGTGCCGTGACCAATCTTTTGCGCTTATCTATTAGGTCTTATGCCGTATGCAAATTATGTCAGTATGTTATTATACGTTATGTCTGCTTATGCAAGCCTGTGGATATGCCTTAATGCTACGCATTCTATTACATATTATTCACAGTAACTGATGTATTGCATTTTTCCAAATACTTCAAAAAAAATAATTTTCAAAAAAAAAACATTTAAAATATAGATATTTTCTTGAAAAAAATAAAAAAATTAAAAAACATTATTTTTTTTTTCAAAAAAAAAGTTCAAAAAAAAGTTTTTTTTATCAAAATTTTTCAATATTTATGTTTAATATTTTTAAAATTTTATTTTCTCAAAAAAAAAATTGTCAAAAAAAACTTTCAAAATTTTTCAATTTTTTTTTTAATTCCCTTTTTGCGAAAAAAAAAGATATAAAAAATAACCTGGCACACAAATGGGGATTCTTGGGCCACAGTTAAACTGCCACAAATTTTGATATTTTGTAATTTCGGAGGTAAAAATTAAATTAGCAAAATTACAGCCAAATTAAATGACCAGTTTCCGAGAAAAACACTTAAAAATTTAATTTTGGCCAGGTAATTATGACAGTTTCTTGACATATGTTAAGAAATTATTTTTAAATAAATACATATTTACAATAATTAATCGTTTTTTTAAATATAGCTTCAATATTTTATTCCATTATATATTATTCACAGTAAATGGCATATTTTCCCAAATACTGGTAAAAATAAAAATATAAAAAAAACTTTAAAACATTTATTTTATTTCTTTTTTTTTGCCAAATAATACATATTTAAAAAAAAAATATTGATATCTTATTTTGAAAAACTAAAAAATTTGTTTTTAAAAAAAATGCCTAATTTTGTTTATTTTCTTCTTGCAAAAAAAAAAACGAAAAAAATTTATTTGTTTTAAAGATAATTTTTTTGTTTTTTTTTTAAGTTTAAGCCTCCATAAATTTTTTGTTGTTGGGGGATTACTTCCAAAATTGGTAGAATTGATCTTGATAATAAAAGTAATTTTTCCTGAAAAAGTTACGTTAATCGGAATTTTCTTTCAGCTTTTTTCGACTTTTTTAAAATTTTAAGCCCCTATAACTTTTTTGTTTTTGGGGGACTTTTAAAATTAGTAGAATTGATCCTTATAATGAAAGTAATTTTTTCTGGTAATTATACAAAATTTTATAGGAATTTTCTTTCAGCTTTTTTCAATTTTTTTTTTTAATTTAATCCCCCATAACTTTTTTGCTTTGAGGGGATTACTTTCAAAAACAATAGAGATCTTCCCCTCTTATAACTTGAGATTTCCTAGAAGTTTATAGTCGATCGGATTATTCGTTCTTGAGTTATCGTGTTCCTAAAAATCGTGACATCGGAAGAACAGGCGGACAGACGGACGGACATTTCAAAAAAAAAAATATTGATTATTTTTTCATGAAAAAATTTATATCCAATATTTTTTTATCTGGGACGATTTTTAAAAACTTTTGAAAATTCGAAACTAACGTACAATATTATTCTAGCGCAGGCGCTGTGAATAATATAATAACACTGCGCTATACATTATAAGATATTTGGACAGTGGCAAATTATAGTGATTTAAGCTATATATTATAAGGGACACGATAACTAATAATGTTAAAAATAAATTGGAAACGATTATATTTATTACAGGCACTATTATAAATTTACAGAAATTTTATTATATTATAAAAATTATTAGCACGGACAATAATTAAATCTATTTAAGCTATAAATATCATACTATTTATTATATTTTATTATTTACTAAACAATTAAAGTATTTCATATAATTTTTTACACTGAATGCCATAATTGTAACAGAAAGCCTTATATTTATATAATAAGCGATTATAATTTGCTTGGTTTGTGCCTTATAGCGCTCTTAGCTATAATTTTTTTTCCGTGAACACACATAAGAGAGGCTATGTTTAGATATATATTTAAATTACTCTAAATAATTTGGGGACTACAAATCAATTGTCCCAATAGGATGCCATTCGTGGAGTATGGAAAATATATTTCATACTTAGATTTAAAATTATGAATATATAGGGTGGTCCATTTATCAGGACAATCCTTATTATTTTAATAACTGCAAGATATATGGAAAAAAGTTTTAAACAAAAGTTATAATAGCTTAATAGGAACACTAAATGGTTTATATTTTATAGGTTTAGGGGGCACAATGGAGGCAGGGGTACAAGGGAGAACATTTTTTTAAATGGAACATTGGATCGTGTGATACATCATTTTAAATCTCCTAAGATTCTCTATTGGGTCATTTTTTTATTTTTTGTCAACATTAAAAAAAATAAACATTTCTTGTTTAATGATTAATTTCATAATAGAAAAACTTAAATTATAGTTTTAAACTAATTCTAAATGATATAAAGAAAATTTTCAAACAAAAATCTAAGAAAACTGCATTTAACAACAACAAAAAATTAAAATTCTGCACAGTTGCAGGTCTTCAATTTTTTTTTAAGTAAAAATTAAATGGTCAAAAAGGAAAATTTAATAAGCTTTAAAATAATGTGTCACACAACGCCCCTTTTCATTTGTTCCCCCTTGCCACCTGCCTTCATTGTTCCCACTAAACATATCAAATATACACCATTATGCTCTTAAAAATTTTGTTTGATTTTTTTTGGTATATTATTATTCAAATATTAACGAGTGCCATGATAAATGGATCACCCCGGTACAGTAAAGCTCTTAATATAGAGCCTTACCGTGCAGTAGTGTCGCGATGATTTGAATACACTGTAATCCGAATGATTCGAACTATTGGGACACTATTGTACTGATTCTAAAAATCACTTCCTTTTTTTCCATTACGTCAGATTTATTTTTAAAAACGTCTAAATTGACATTAGTTTTTTAGGAGTTATTAGCTAATCTAAATTTTAAATGTAATAGTTATTTTCTTAACTAGTGTATTAAGTGGATAAAATCACTTAATACACGAGTTGAGAATTTAATTTTATCCAACACCTTTTATTTTTAAATAAAAATCTATAATTTTGCGAAAAATTATGTCAAAAATATTAAGATTAAGTTTTCTTAATACTAAAATAATAGGTAGCCATGGCCTTAGTATGCCTATTAAAAATAAACAATTGCCAGTTTTACATTTCTTACAAATGTCAAAATGGACGCGGTGATGACAGAATTTTCACAAATATCTGATGATGTTCAGTATTTTATTCAGAAACTAAAGAATAATTTGGGGTTTTCTTTAATTTTTATGGTTTAGTTAACGTGCTTCTATTTATAGAATAGTTATAATACTTAATTAATAGGGTATGTAACTTATTTTGGGCCAGATCAAAAGCTGTACGTAAAAGAGTGGGTGAAAAATTTTTTAGTCACTAGTGGAAAAAAACTCACTTTTGACATTTAAAATAGTGCTCAAAACAAGTGTTTCTGTGAAGGCGTTGGATAAAAGTATTTTTTTATTAAGTTTATAAAAACTTCTGGTTAATAAAAAATGTTTTGTTGTAATTTGCAAGATAGAATAATTACTAATTTTTGTGCGTGGTTTGAAAAAAGTCCAAAAATATTTGACAAACTGTTTAATTTGTTAACTTTTTTCATACCCTGTGTATATGTATAACTAGGCTTAGCTTTTTATGCTTAAAAATACCTAGTACATACTGTTTATTATAAGTATGAATTTATGCTCCGATTTAAAGGAACTAACTAGCCCGCTTAGTGATTAAAACCAAATTTTATTATCGTAACTATAACATACTAGTATGGCTTGAAGAGTGTTGTTTGAATGACGTCATAGTTAGTGGGTAAAGTAGTACACTATTATACCAAAATCTTTTTCGAGGTTAAAAAGTTGATTTAGTTGTTTATTTTGCGATATTTGAAATTCAGAACCAAAATTGAGGTCTACAAGGAAAAAATTAGGCTTGTCCTAACATTGCAAGAACATTTTTGCATAAAGCCTATACATTACTTACTTTTATTAAACTCATTTATTATAGGTACCTACATTATTCACGAATGATATGTGACGATTATTTAAAATTATTTCAGTTTAATCCGTTCTTGCAAAAAAAAAGTGCCTGGCAAAACAATCTTACAAATATTTTTAACGTCTGGCTTACCCAAAAAAATTATACCTAACCTATTTTTTCCTCTTCTTGTTCGAAAAAATATGATTTGGAGCTGATAGAAATATAATAGAAAAGGATAAAAATACTTACTATGTGAGCAAACCACCTAGGGTACGTGGTTACTACAAATAGTTAGTGTGACGTCATTGTTTGTTGTAGTTAAGTAATAAAATGTGTGGAGTATGCTATTCTTCATACTAGTATAATTACGATAACAAAATTTGGTTTAAGTACAGAATGGGCACGCGCATTGATATAATTAATTTTTTTCACTACTAGCTTTAGAACATGCCATTATTTATCATGTTTTCAGACTGTGAAATCAATTTTCTTCACCTATAGCAATAATAATTTTTTCTCTCCTAGTAGGAGTAACTTTTATAAACAATTGATTTCTGTCACTTTAGATGTTTCAGTTTTTGTGCAATTTTTACTAATTAAAGCCAAGAAAATAGCTTTAAATAACTTTTTATTTATTAAATATAATTAATTATAATTATTACCAATTAATACAATCAATAATTAGCTAAATATTATGAAAAAAAGTAAAAAAAAACAAAATTTTTAAACTTCAGTTCAAAGTATTTATTTGAGCAAATGTCACTGATCAAGGCTACTTGATTTTTATGAAAATTTCAAGAAATATCATTTCTGTTAATAATTTATTTTATTATTTGAATAAAAATAGTCAAATAGTGCTAGTAGTGAAAAAACTAATATATAAACTACGGTAGAGAAGACTATTATAGCCTCGGCTATAAAAAATGTCTTCTATACCTTGGTATATAATTACTATTCTTAGTTCAGGTTATTTAGACCATAACATTTATTGTATTTAATTATATTTATACAGGGTGGCCCATAATTCACTTTACCATTTTAAAATTGAATTAATTTTTTGTTTGTCAATTTTTTTAATTTATTTATTTTACAATATAGAGTAAAGTAAATGGAAAAAGTTTGGTGCTGGGTAATGGGAATTTGCTTCTGCTAGGAAAATGGCAATACAGTTACAGTAAACGACGACCGATATCGCTCAATGCTGGAAAATTTACTGCTCCCTGCAGTGGAGGACATGCCACAGACATGGTGGTAGCAAGATGGGGCAACTGCCCATGCGGCCAGAGCCACAATGCAGCTTTTAATGCAGATTTTCGAAGAACGAATAATTTCGAGAAATTCGGATTTTCATTTTCCTTCACGATCACCCAATTTGACAGCACCGGACTTTTCTCTTTAGACTACCTGAACGATCAGCTGTATTTCAACAAGCACATGACTATTCAACAGCTTAAGCCAGACATGTTAGGAGCCGTCATGGAAAAGTCCTGAAAAGTGCCCGTGCTTGCAAAGCAGAAAATGGACGTCATTTAAAAAAACATGATTTTATATGCATAGTTCAAAAAAAAATCCATTCCCTGTACTCTGTATTGTAAAAGAAATTGACAAACAACAAAGTTATTCAATTTTTAAATGGTAACGTGACTTATGGGCCACCCTTTAGTTGCTTATTCGACTAGGCAGTTTATGTATATAACTAATCACTACATTATTAATTTAACCAAAGAAACGTCATTTAATTTAATTTATTCGTTATTTCACGGTACTCTTGAACTAACGTGGCAAAAAAATCTGACCATGGAACATGGTAGTAGAAGGTTCACTTGTTATAGAATCACCGACAGCCAAATCCCAAAAACTTGTTTTTGGAAAATAATGTTAAATAACCATCTGCAGAGTTCATGGTCAATACAAACTTAAAGTGTACATTATGTTGCATGATTTTGGTAGTAATTCTCGTGCTGATTCCGAATATGTTTTAAGTTACTCTCTATCTTTTTCCGTTTTTGAGAGAAAAGCATATAAAAATCACAAAAATTATTTTTTCGCATGTTTTAATGTAGCCTAGACATTTTGCTATAAGATAATAAAATAACTTTCTTAGCCTAAATTATTGTCCGATTCTCGTTCTGTATTATTATAAAGGAACATCTCGTCTAACATTTTTGTGAAAATTTTTAAAATTTTATTATAAACGTGTTTAAATTAAAAAATTAATTATTTTGTTACATAGTGTTCATAATATATCTTTCACTTTGAAAAGTAATTGTCAGATGTGTACATATACGTTCCTAAAGTTATTTTCTATATTTTGCCCAGACAAAAACATTTATTATTATAGACTTCACAGTGTGAAGTATTGAACGATGGTTTTTAAATTAAATTAAAAACTCATCAACAATTTACCTCAGATCAAAAGTTTTTACAATATACACGTTTTTTTATCAAATTCTGAACTACCTTCTTTCATTTTCTGTATAAAAAATAAGTAAAAATTAAAGGAATTAGATTTATATGCTTATTTAAAAACGGCTGCTTGTTTTTTTTTTCTAATACATGATAATTAAAGCTTAAGCATATAGCATATTATGTCTAAACAAAATAAAATAAAAATGCCCTTATGTAAAACATAGGTTTATTCATCAAAACAAATAAAACAAAATAATAAGATGCTATGGTCTGTTTCATCAAGCAAGAGAGTACCTAAATTAAAAATCGCACAGTGAATATTTTTAAAACAGATTCGAATATTGGATGTGCGAATATAGTTTATTTTATAAAATATAACTATTCTATACACAAAAATATACTATCAAACCTGTTGTAAAAATATTTACTCAGCGATTTTTAATTTGCTCTCTTGCTTGATGAAACAGACCATAGTGGTACACGATATTTTTAAAATGTTAATTTTCCCTCGTTATTTTCACGCCGCAGGTCAATTTATAACAAGCTAGTAATAGGTAGGTTAATAGTATTATTAACATTCTCAAGTATTCGGTAAATTATTAACGCGCCTCTGTGTTGGACAAATCCATCAAATCTGAAACATCTGTAATGACACTGATTAACAAAAAAAAAAAGAATTTTAATAAAAACGCGATTTCAAGGGTGTTTAAATATGTATTTAGATTTACTAAAAGAAAAAAAATCCAAGATATTCCTTTGGAACTATACAGAACGAGAATCGGACTACAATTTAAGCCAAGAAAGTTATTTTATCGTCTTATAACAAAATGTCTAGGCTACATTAAAACATGCGAAAAATATTTTTTGTGATTTTTATAAGCTTTTTTCTCAAAAATGGAAAAAGAGAGTAACTTAAAACATATTCGGAATCAGCACGAGAAATACTACCAAAATCAAGCAACATAATGTACACTTTAAGTTTGTATTGACCATGAACTCTGCAGACGGTTATTTAACATTATTTTCCAAAAACAAGTTTTTGGGATTTGGCTGTCGATGGTTCTATAACAAGTGAACTTTCTACTACCATGTTCCATGGTCAGATTTTTTTGCCACGTTAGTTCAACCCATTGATCATTCAAGAGTACCGTGATTTATTATTTTATTTGTCATATGTTTATATTTCATTAGTTAAATTCTTAATTTAATGATAGGTAATTAAACTCATGTTCATTTTGTTTGTGCTGAAAATAATCCACACTTTATTTTCTATCTCTTTCAATTAAATTGTTATTTGACATATACATATATGTATGTGTCATATGACAATGCATTGCAATGTGATAGAAAGAGTAAAAGCATACAAGTAGGTTAATTTTTGGCAAAAACAAAATAAACAGTTTATATGTAGTTATAATAAATTAAATAAAATTTATTTAACAAATTATTCAGATCATTCGTCCTTTTTGTATAAACGCCAAAGTAGAATTTGTATTCTCTTGTGGCCATGCTGGTCTACTCTTAAATGAAATCATTACACCGGAACACAAAAAAAACGTTGCCTGTGCTGACATTGAGACCCACCTATTCATATATATTTTGGGATGTTGAACACGAATTTGTCATAAAAAAGGACTGAGCCCTTGTTTTGCTACACTGAAATTGCAAATGGGATATTTACTATGTGCTGGGGTTGAGACCCACCTATTTATTCTTGTGTATTTTGGGATGCTGAACATGAACCTGTCATAAAAAAGGCACTTCATGGGCTCATATTTTTGCTACATTGAAATTGCAGACTAATAATATGAGATTTTTACAATTTTAGACAGATTTTTAAAAGTAGCGAAAAAATGAGTCTATGAGATGTCTTTTTATGGCAGATTCGTGTTCAACATCACAAAATACATAAGAATAGGTGGGTCTCAACTCCATCAGAGACAACTGTGGGCCTGTGTAATCAATCGTTGTGCTTTTAGGATGCCAGTTGCGACAAATTGATTAAAATTTATGCAGGGGATAATAATTCTACTTCCTAGTGTATACAAATTCGATGGATTACCTGTATAAATATATAGGTAATTTTTCCTAAGCTATGTATTTTATTTTTGTAAACAATGTCGTGGTGAGCGTGTAGGGGGGACGAGGACTGGCAACCAGCCCCGGTCGCCCCTAAAATCTTTCTTTGGTTTTGTCAAAACTGTCTTGTATAAAACCCTTTTAACTGTAATATTTTAATTATATATTTAAAACAGGGTAAAATTTATTGTTATTAAATAAATAGTAAATAGGAAAAACATAGTAGGACTTTAATTTTCCTTTATTCTATAAACTGCAAAAATGTGTAAATAAAATAGGCAAAAGTAAAATTTTGCTGACACGTAATAACCATAGCAACTCCAACCAAATTCCAGAATTTGCTCTTAACTGAGACTTTATCTTTTAGATAAAGTTTTAACTGTACACTGATAAACTGGGCCTTATAGGAAAAAGTAAAAAATCCTATAAATTAGAAAAAAATAGTTATTCTCTTTACTAGTATATTAAGTGGATAAAGTCATTTAATGCACGAGTTGAGAATTATATTTTATGCGTGTCATATCTGACCCGCAGGACACAACATGAGACTGTTAATGGGGTTGTGTCGGATGAGGTCTTTAAACGACCTCCCCGACACGATAATTTTAACAGAGGACAGTGCCTCTGCTGATCCTCAGGCCCCCTCGGAGTCTAAGTCTTAGGAACCTGCTGTGTCTGAAGGCCCCGATGGGTGTGAGGATCCCGCTGAGTCTGAGCATGAGGCAGTTATTGACAATGTGACCATTTTTGCAGATGACCCATCGTTTCAAACAAAAAATAAAGTAAGATATTTACAGGGAATCAAATAGTTGTAAAAACTCTCTGTTGCATCCCCTTTCCAATAGTATACCAAGTTATGACCAAATTTTTCAAAATTTCTTTTTGTATTGTCCTAAGCCCCTTTGAAAGTTTCTAAAAAAAACGGTTTTTATTTAATAACTCAAGAATCCTTTGAGCAACGAGGTTTTACTTGTGATCTAACCTTAACAAGGCCTTCGTATGTTTAATACATAAAAAAGAAACTCTTGTTGTAATATTGTAGCATCCAAACCGTATTCGAGAAAAATTCATTTTTAGGTGAAACACGTTTCGAGGACGAAAATTTGAATACTAAAATGTTCAAAACCAACATTTCAATAATTCAGGGCAAATGTACTTCAAAAACTAGGAAAAAAAACTCATATACCTACAGGTATTTCCAAAAATTAATTCTAAGGGAGCTACACTGATAAAACAGTTTATTTGTCTCAACTAAATACTTGGTTGGATATGGCCAATTAAATTATTTGGTTGTGACAAATAAATTTTATTTCTGTCAAATAAACTATTTTGTTTCCATTAATAAATCATTTTGAAATTAAAATATTTGTTTACATGAACTAAATATTTATTTGACTCAAATAAAATTTGTTTCTCACAACCAAATAATTTAATTGGCCATATCCAAATAAATCCTTTTTATCAGTGTATGCTTATAAAAATGTACCATTTTAAAAAGGCCATAGTAGCTTTAAAAGCGATTTTTCGACCACATGTATAGAAACTTTCTTATTCGCAACTGTATATGTAAAAAATTACATGTGTTAATAAAGTTTGAAAAGTACGTGATTTCTTGTCCCACTGTTTTCCACTTCTGGACCTGACTTGTAATGAAAAATAGAGACCAGTCAACTAATTATTACTGGTCTGCAATTTAAATCATTAATGTCCGATAGATGGCGCCAGCGATTAAAATATCATTATTAATGCTTAAAGCAAGATGGCTGAACTGTTATTGTCATGATAAATACGAATATAATCTAATCGTTTAAAATACTTAAATGTACAGTTTTTAGTGGAACTTTAGTTTCATATAATTGTGCTTTTCATGTGAAATGCAGGAAAAAATATTTGTGGTAAATATGAAAAGAACTAAAAAACTAAGTATTAAGTATTATTTTTTTCATTTGAATTCAAACATCTATGATAGCTTTCAAAAAAAAATAGAACTTTATTTTTAAATAAAAACAGTTGCTAATAAGATAGTATAAAGGTCTCCCGGAAAATGGTACTTTTCCTCGATCTGTAAATGGTCTCGGAAAAGTACTATTTTCCGAGTCGACCTGTAATCTACTATTTCCTAGTTTTTGATATAGAATATCCCTGCATAACTGAAATTTTGGTTTTTAACACTTTAGTATTTAATTTTTCGTCCTCGAAAAGTGAAATTTCACTTAAAAATTATTTTTTCTCGAATACGGTTAATCCTACAGTATTACAACCAGAGTACTTTTTTTATTTATTTTGACCTGAGGAATCATGTTCCAATAATAAAATTACAAAAAAGTTACACAGAAAAAAGTTTGGGACAAAACTCTGATAAGACCCCCCTTTCGCACACCCCTGATTAAAGTAAGTACATAAAAATAACATACAAAGGCCTATCTTATTATAATTAGTTCCCATGCATAACCTCGTTGCTATATCTCAAAGGGTTCCTGAGTTATTAAATAAAAACCGAATTTTTTAGAAACTTTCAAAAGGAATTAGCTCCCTTAGGACAATACAAAAAGAAATTCTAAAAAATTTCGTCATAACTTTGTATACTATTGGAAAGGGTATGCAACAGAGAAGTTTTTACAACTATTTGATTCCCTTGAACTAGTGCAGTTTTTGAGAAATTATTGCTTAGAATAGAAAAATAAATTCTAACCTCTGTATTTTAATTGATAAATTGGCCTACATATTTTTTATACTAACAATTCAGCATTTTTGTTGTATTTTTTCAAAATAGTGCATATTAATAATATTTAAAAAAATGTTTAGGAAAACTAAAAGTATTTAGTATCATAAAAAAATTTATGTACAGGGAAAATATTTCGGAAAAATATCTAAAAAGGCCGATATCTCAAAAACGGTAAGACTTTGTATAAGGGTATATTTCGTCTAATAGACTCAAAATGAGCCTTCTATCACCCCTTAAAAACTTTCTATCCATGTACCTTACAGTGTATGGTACCTGTATGGTCCATACACCCTGTATATAAATTATTAGACGTTATTATAACATCATATTTCTGACGTTATTATAACTTCAGTAATGTTACGTCCCTGGGCTGTGTTTTATACACGCCACTGGTACAACAGTAAAACGTCATAATATGACGTAATGTAGGTCAGTTAGTGTCCAATAATTGACGTCAAAAAGACGTCTTTTGGTTTCCTAGGTAGGAAGTAGTTGGCTTAAAGAATGTTGACAGAAAGTCTGCTTCTTTTTTAGTTTTTAACTTTTGACCCGAGGCAAACGATCCATCCCATGTTTTAGAACCATCGCGATGGATCGTTTGATTCTGAACTACAGCATCGCGATGCATGAATTAGAATTATTTTGCATACTATAAAGCCATTTAACGATGTCTTTGAAGAACTATGCAGTAAAATCTAGAAGTCAAACAACTTCCTACTTGAAGTGTTTGATATAATAACTTACAACTTCTACAAAGTTTACGGATGTCAAAAGCCAACAAAAGATATATATGTATGGAAGTGCAACTCTTTAATTAGTCAAAGCATACTTGCTTTGCATTAAGAATTCTGCTACCCATTCTTTTTATCTGGATCAAATACAGGATGATAAGGTAAATTTTAGTTTCCTTAAGGAATGTCTTACATTAGTAAAAAAAATTTATTGCTTTTTTACGTTTCTCCACGTTTAAAAAAAAAAAATTTACTTTTACAAAACAAATATACAATTTTTTTTAGCCTAAAAATTCAACTTATTTCCTCGAGAAAAAATCTCACCTCCAAAATTTTGAAGACTAAAAAAAATGGTCCTCCTCACCTCCAAAAAAAAGCTTTGTCCTTGAACGTTTTTACTCTTTTACTCCCAACCACCGAAATTTTAATGACTAAAAATCAAAAAAGCTTTGTCCGTGACAGTTTTTACCCCTAATCAAAATTTTGACCACTAAAAAAAAGTCCTCACCCTCCAAAAAAAGCTTTATCCGTGACAGTTTTTACCTTGCCAAAATTTTGATAACTAAAAAAAAGGTTCTCACCTTTTCGTGAAATATACCACTTTTGTATTTTGAATCCCTGCAATATAAAATTAATTTTGAAAAATATACAACTTTTTTGGATCAATTAAATATACAACTTTTTAAGATGGCTGGGAAGATGCCCCCCATCCCCTTATAGCTGCGGCAAAGGGACGAGGAAAGTAAAAATTATTAAAAAAATATAGTTTTTCAAAAAAAAAATCATAATTTTTATTATTTTTTTCTTTACTTTTTGAAAATCTTTTTTTTTTCGAACTATTATATTTTGTTCTTCTGTCATAGGGGAAAGTATTCTTTAGTTGGCAAAGGTGTTTTGTTTATTCTCAAATAAGGGCAAAAAATACAAAATAGCAGATGGATAAAATACCGTGGTCGGATTTTTCTTTTCTGAAAATTATAGAAGGCGAAATTCGCATATTTAAGCAAAAACATGTATTTTTAGTCAACCTAATTAACTTCATTTTTTCTTAGGATAAATATGCGACGGATTTTGTGTAGTTTGCTGGACATTTTTCACGTATTTTTTGTGCCTCGGCTATAAGACGCACCAGACCAGTAATAATTTGACAAGTTTAGTCTATTTTTTTGAACTACCACTTGGCGTACATTCAAAAAAATAAAAGAACAGAGGTCTGCAAAGACAAGGAATAAAAGTACTGTTTTTAAGGCGATAAAGATTGCCAATCGAGCTCAGAGAGGAAGGTTTACCTCCGTAATCATCTTAAAAACGGTTTTCGTCCGTGTGACATTAGGGTGGACCTTACATTTTTTATTATCTTAAATTTTCATTTAGGCGTAACTAGAAAATTCTTGAGAGTGACCAAACTTCTCCAAGGGTGCTTAGATTAGGTAAATTACCATAAATCGTGAAAAATCGTTGAAAATTGTAATTGTAATTTTTTTAAGTTAAAAATTTAAAAGTCTTAAAATCTTATTTGTTTTTCCTTTTTAGCGTACAAAATTATGTGCCAAATTTCAAAATGATCAAAAGATTCTAACCCGCGCCGAAAATCCGCCAAAGTTGCCCATAACACTAAAATTTGCGAATTTCTACCATAAATGTAAACAAGCATTTTAAAAATGTATCAAACTGGACTGAATTTATTTTTATTTAATGTATTTTAATAACTATTCATAATATTAAAATTAATTAACTAAAACAAAACGAGCTAAGTGCCAAATATTTAGAAACTCTTGTTTGGCGCTTAGCTCGTTTTGTTTTAGTTAATTCATTTTAATATTATGAATAAATATTAGAACGCATTAAATAAAAATACATTTAGTCCGATATGATACATTTTTAAAATGTTTGTTTGCCGTTTGACTCCAACGGTTTGTTTGACTCACACTTATGGTATAAATTTGTAAATTTTACTGTTAGGGGCGACTTTGGCGGATTTTCGGCACGGGTTAGAATCTTTTGATCATTTTGAAATTTGACACATAAATTTGTATGCTTTTAAAAAAGAAAAAAAAAAAGATTTCAAGCCCTTTAAATTTTTTGCTTATACAAAAATTACAGACAATTTTCAACCATTTATGGTAATTTTGGGAAATTTAGGGCCCCCATTAGCACCCTTTAAATTGTATCACTCTCCAAATGGAAATGAAATGAAAATGTTAAGATAACAAAAAATATATAAGGTCCATCTAGTGTAACATGGACTGTTTTTTATTTTATTTTAATAGTTAATAAATAAAATTGTATTTTTGACAAAAAAATTAACGTTTGAGTTAAAATGGAAATTTTAATATCGTCTACTATTTCACTTTTCGTACAGATTTGTTATACAAAAAGTGGAGCTTTTACTTACAATCGAATAAAAAAAATATATAAAAAATTTATATATGTATAATTTTTTAAGTATTTTTTTTTAATATATTTCTCCACCGATTATTCAGAAATAAAACTAAGAAAAATATTCAAAAAATTTGAGTTCGATATTTTTTTTTGGAAAAAAAATTGTATCTCTTTTTTCTATAAAAATAATTTAGACATTTTTTAATCGTTTAATTAGATATATGAAAACATTTTATAAGGATTTAAAATTCCGTTAGGATCCATAATTTTCTTGAATTGTCTCATAAGGTCAATAGTTCCTTTAGGTCGGGCCATATTTAAATATTTCGCTTTCAAAAATCCTATACCGTGTTCTGCACTAATGCTGCCGCTTAGTTGAGTTACTCTTTCAAAAATATACGGTTCTATATGATTTTTAATTTTTGGTGTGAGTGCTTCTATGTTTATTTGAAGATGAATATTTCCGTCACCTAGAAAATCAATTTGGATATATTATATTTGCTTTGAATATAATGTAAAATCACAAAAAGAAATAAAAACAAAACTTTTTTGAGGATCTGGTAAGTCCAAAAATTTTCCAGTCCCGGACTTGTATGGGCTAGTAGTAGAGGAAACCGCAGTTTTTAACTAACTTTTAAACCAGTTTATAGTCCCTGTTTCACCTGTCCCCTTTGGCAAATTTGAATTATTAATTAGCTGAAAAAGGCAACACTAGTTAACAAATTTCAACTTTTTTTTTAAGCAACTTTATTTACATGTTTTCTTACATAACTTTTGATGAAGAATCCAAAACCATCAAGAAAAAAATTTTCAGTTTTCGAGATAATCCACCCCAAAAATTTTATAAGGAAAAATTATAGAAATCGTATATGTTCATTTAATATTTATTAAAATTGGTATCTGGGGATTTTTAGAATCGCTAAAAACAACTTTATATTTAAAAGTTTCTATCTTCAACCCTTAAGGGTTAAGGGTTTAAGTAACCCGATAAGAAGAACCTAAAGGTTTTCGTCTCGCTGAAAATGTATTTAGTTTTTTAAAAATTTTATCTTCACTCATATAACCCATAGGACCACCCAAATTGACTTTTTTTTTAAATTAAGCTGATAAAATTTGGTACTTTGGGACTCGCCAACCAAATTTAATTATAAAAAAATCTTCTTACAAAAAATCCCAAAACACCTATGTACTAAAAATATATAAATAGGAGTGGTTCTACTCCCTTAAGGGGAGAAGAATTTTTTAAATGTCAAATTCGTTTTCAACGAGACGAAAACCCCCAGGGATCTTAAAAATATATATAAGGGATGGTTCTACTCCATTAAGGGGTGAGGATAGAGTTTTTTTAATGTCAAATTTACTTTTAGCGTGTCTCAAAACCTCCAAATATAAATTTTTGTAAATATTAAACGAAAATATATGATTTCTCTAACTGTACCCTTATAAAATCTTTTGAGTCAATTATCTCGAAAACTGAGGCAAACGATTTTTTTTATTGACGGATTTGGATACAGCATCAAAAAATTTGTAAACTAGTGCAATCGGCGCGAGTGAGAATCGAACTCATGCTAGCGTGTCAAGTAATTGTAAAAAAGTTTCGGTCCCCAGGCAATTTCAGTTATTAAATACAAGTTTTTACAGTAAAGAATAAAGTTGTATTATTGTTACTATAGCAACTTACATTCGATAACTAAAATTACTTTATGTTCCATATAAAGGGCATGTCTAAAGTCCGCCCCCTTTCACTTTTGAACAGCTTAAGATATTAACTCAAAATTTGAAACACGTAAATAACATAACTCTAATAGTTTTTTGGTATATATTTAATATGTTTAGGGGAGACAAAGGGGAATATTTTTTAAAGGGAATGGTCGTGTGATACATCATTTTAAAGAAAGTTTTCGTTTTTCAGGAGTTTTTCAAGGTTTTGAAAAATTGTTTGATTTTTTTAAAGAATATGTGGGCAAATAGAGAATTTTATAAGCTTTAAAATGATGTGTTATACGACCCCCCTTTCCATAAAAAAAAACCTTCTTATCCCCCTGCCTGCATTATGCCCCCTAGCATATCAAATAAAGGTATAGGTATCAAAAAAATATTTGGGTTATGTTATTTTTGTATGAATTTCAAGTTGACACGCTCTGTACTACGAGTCTGTAGAGTGCGTGTTAAAAGTCTGTCTCCCTTTAACTTTTGAATGGCTTTAGATATAAACTTGAAATTTGGAACACCTAAATAACATAACAAAAATAATTTTCATGGTATTAATTTAATATGGAGGCATGGGTGGTCAAGCGGCAATATTGTTTTTAATAGAAAGGGGTCATATGACACATCTTTAACACTTTGAAAGACACTGACAACGCACGGCTTCGTGCTAATAATAGGAAACTTGAACAATACGTTGTACACTTTAACAAGGCTTGATACAATACAATACAATACACGGCTTGATACAACACAATACACTGGGTGAGAGTTCAGGACCCATCTAGAGTTTGGTAAATTTTTCTCGTGCCATGTAAATATTGTGTAATATTTTATTGTATCTAATGTAATAATGCCATACGACTAATGCAATATTTGTATAAATATATAGTAAAGTTACATTAGATACGAAGAAAACTCCTTAATGTAAGGTAAAACTACTTCAAAAATGTATATTTACAATAAAATTATGGCGATACTACTTTTTTTGTATCCAAAACTGGTATTCCTAGCTGCTGGCACCCAGCAGGTTGAAGCAAAACTACTCATCAAAGAACCCTTATTTTTTAACACAAAAATACTTGTCCAGTTAACTTATTTAATATTAAGGGGTTGTTCTGATTTTTGAGGCAAAAAATTGACGATTTTTGGATATATATTTTTTTTTTTCAGAAAATCTATATTATTTTTTTCTATAAAACTTTGTACGTTTAATAAGGTTCTTTGCCCAAAAATATTTTATAATTAATTTATTTTCTTGGAAATAGGCAGAATAAAAACTATTTGTATATATTTTTTTTAAATTCTATTCAAAACGTTTCTGCACCTTGTTTTGGGCCATCATCAGTTAAAAAGTAGAATTAAGAAACAAATGGTAATTATGAATTGTATAAATATTAAAAAATAGAAATAAAATATTCTTGTTAAATTACTGACACTAACATAAAAACGTTTTGAATAGAATTAAAAAATATATATACAAATAGTTTTTATTCTGCCTATTCCCAAGAAAAACAATTAATTATAAAACTTTTTACTTCACAAGTTCTCAAAAAAAAATATTTTTTTATTTTTTTGTCGTCATAAATAAATATGCAGCACGCGCTGAAGTAGACACCTCAAAAATAACATGGCAAACGGTTCCAGCGATAGCTCTGCCTCAATTGGTCTAAAACACAAAAACAAAAACTGTCTTGTTACAAATTACGTCCTACCATAAAAAGTTAGGAATAAAAAATATTTAACAAGCTTTCCAAAAAAAAATTACATTAGCTAAGTCGCCAACATGATTTTAGACAAATTCAATTCAATTCAATTCAATTTATTGATAAAAATTTAAAATTTGAATTTTTAAATACCAGATGGTGATCTGCCCAAACGTAAGTTTGTGTACAAATCATTTATAACAATAGTTACAATAATATTAAAAAAAAATTAATATGATAAGAAAATGACTAAGTAAATTAAAATTAGAAAATTTCCAAAAGATTTAAGTAATAAATATGTTAAATAGTTTTTTTTAATCGCTGGAACAGTTTTAAAAAAGGCATTATGAGAAAAACGCGTTTAAAGTCTATTTTATGTATTAAAGTATATGTATGTTTTAAAGTATATACATGTATAACTTTTCAAATAAATGCCAAATGCCTAAAACAATATTATTCTTAATACTGAGTATTCATATATATATATGCACGGCTATCATTACGAAGCCCGACACATAACAGTGACAAGACGCAGCCCGCTTGTGCGGGAGGGGGAGGTGACTTACGGTTCGTGAGTTCATCAGTGTATGTTTACATCTCGCGGAATAAGGAAGCCCGGCTGTGTTGCCGGACTTCTATTCGTGATTATATTTGCAAAAATCTGTATAAAAAAGGTAAGTAAATATATTTATGATTTATGAAGCCCAGCATGATTGGGTACCCGCTATATTAAATTACAAATTTACATAAAAAGAACATATTTTCCAAATGAATGGAGTTTTTTGTCAGAAGGAGGCCATTTTTATTAGTGATCAAGATTTACTTAATACCCCATATGAGGCTATCAATAAATCACCTAATTTTGGACCCCCTTTATCACGCTTCGTCACGCTGACACAAGCCCCCTTAATAATGACATCACGCTAGCCCACTATAGGTTTAGGAAAAATCTATTTGGCACTTTTTTTTATTTGACTTTTCTTACGTGCAAATCTTTACTAGCATTTTTAAGCATCCAGAAAAATAGGACTTGTTACATGTCATTTTAAAGGTTTTTTTTTGTGCTTTATTCAATAGTACTCGGGCAAAAAGAAATTAATTATTTTTAAATATGTAATTTTGCAAAAACAGGCATTCTGAAAAAGTATTATAGGTCATGTAATAGGTTTTTTTTCTGTAACTAGATGGAGGAACTTCGAGGAATTCTGAGGAATTCGGAGGAACCCTAGATGAACTCCGAAGGAACTCTGGAGGATTTTCGAGGAACTCCGAGGAACTCTGAGGAACTCCGAAGGAACTCTTAAGAAGACAGTATTTTTTAAGTCACCTACGAGCCAAGTTTGGTAGTAACCGTCAGGGACAAAGCTTTTTTTTTTTAGGGTGCCTCCCTGGGGGCTGAGCCCCCTTAGATTTTTTCTGGTTACGGCCCTGTGCCTACAAGATTTCCCTGGTAGAACGACCGACAGATCAACCGACCGATAAACCGACAAAAATTACCCCTTCCAGAGAGGAACTCTTAAGGAACGCAGGAGGAACTCCCAAGGAACTCGGAGGAACTCCGAAGGAACTCAGAGGGACTCTGAGGAACTCTTTGCAAAAAGGAACTCTTTAGTACAAATTTCAGACGCGGTCAGCCCCTCGCCGAGGACATTAACTTTTGTTTTGAAATAAAGAGAATTTGAAAACTCAAAAACAAATAGATTTCAAATTGAAAATCTACTGGCTGGTTTTTTAACTAGACACAAAAAACTACACACATAAATCTTAAATATATATTACAAATCCGCTTTATTTCAAAACAAAGGTTTATATCCTGGTGTTTAGACTCACCTATTCTTATATATTTTGAGTCGCTGAATTCAAATATAATGTAAAATTAAAAATCTACTGGCTAGTTTTTCAACTACACCCAAAAATTAGTGGAGGAACTCCGAGTAACTCTGAGGAATTCGGAGGAACTCTGGATGGACTCCGAAGGAACTCCGAGGAACTCCGAGGAACTCCGGAGGAACCCTAGGAACTCTGAGGAACTTCGAAGGAACTCTTAAGAAGACAGTATTTTTTAAGTCAACTACGCGCCAATTTTTTTTGCAGGGGCGCCATGTTTGGTAGAAACTATCAGGGACGAAGCTTTTTGTTAAAGTATTTTGGGGCGCCAATTTTTTCTTTGAAGGGGCGCCAAGTTTGGTAGTAACCGTCAGGGACAAAGCTCTTTTTTTCATGAAGGTATTTTTTTGGGGGCGCATTTTTTTTTGGGCGCCAATTTTGGTTGAAACCGTGAGGGACAAAGCTTTTTATGTTGAAGGTAATTTTGGGGTAACCGTCAGGGACAAAGCTTTTTTTTTTTTTGAGAGTGCCTCCCTGGGCTTAGCTCCCTTAGATTTTTTTTCTGGTTACGGCCCTGTGCCTACAAGATTTCCCTGGCAGAACGACCGACAAATCAACCGACCGATAAACCAACAAAAATTACCCCTTCCAGAGAGGAACTCTTAAGGAGCACAGGAGGAACTCCCAAGGAACTCGGAGGAACTCGGAGGAACTCGAAGGAACTCAGAGGAATTCTGAGGAACTCTTCGCAAAAAGGAACTCTTTAGTACAAATTTCAGACGCGGTCATCCCCTCGCCGAGGACATTAACTTTTGTTTTGAAATAAAGAGGATTAGAAAATATATACAGGGTGATCAGTAGCTGCCATGCCAAAATTTAAGAGGTGATTCTACGTCCAAAAATATGAACAAAGTTTTTATAAGGTTGGTCTGGAAATGAGCCCTAAGGGAGCTACATTGAATGGGGAACAAAAAAACATCAATAAAATTCTAGTGCTGCCAACCCCCTTGATTGTTTCGCGGGCCCCCCTTAGACCGTTTCGCAGGCCCCTCTTAGACCGTTTCGCGGGCCCCCGGGTACCTTAACTCTTAAGAAGACAGTATTTTTTAAGTCAACTACGCGCCAATTTTTTTTGCAGGGGCGCCATGTTTGGTAGAAACTATCAGGGACGAAGCTTTTTCTTAAAGTATTTTGGGGCGCCAATTTTTTCTTTGAAGGGGCGCCAAGTTTGGACTTTTTTATGTTGAAGGTAATTTTGGGGTAACCGTCAGGGACAAAGCTTTTTTTTTTTGAGAGTGCCTCCCTGGGCTTAGCTCCCTTAGATTTTTTTTCTGGTTACGGCCCTGTGCCTACAAGATTTCCCTGGCAGAACGACCGACAAATCAACCGACCGATAAACCAACAAAAATTACCCCTTCCAGAGAGGAACTCTTAAGGAACACAGGAGGAACTCCCAAGGAACTCGGAGGAACTCGAAGGAACTCAGAGGAATTCTGAGGAACTCTTTGCAAAAAGGAACTCTTTAGTACAAATTTCAGACGCGGTCATCCCCTCGCCGAGGCATTAACTTTTGTTTTGAAATAAAGAGGATTAGAAAATATATACAGGGTGATCAGTAGCTGCCATGCCAAAATTTAAGAGGTGATTCTACGTCCAAAAATATGAACAAAGTTTTTATAAGGTTGGTCTGGAAATGAGCCCTAAGGGAGCTACATTGAATGGGGAACAAAAAAACATCAATAAAATTCTAGTGCTGCCAACCCCCTTGATTGTTTCGCGGGCCCCCCTTAGACCGTTTCGCAGGCCCCTCTTAGACCGTTTCGCGGGCCCCCGGGTACCTTGCCAGCCCGGGCCCAAAGTACCCAGTCCGCCACTGTATTAGATGTACCCTTAGGAGGGTCGTAGCTTCCTTAGGGCACATTTTCGGATCAACCTTTATAAAAACTTTTTATTTTTTAACTTTAGAAGAGTAATAAAAAAGCGTGAAAACCACAACCCTTTTAAAAACTCAAAACTAAAAAGGAATTTTTTCACACATATTTCTAGGATGTAGAGGAGAGATAAAAAGGGGGTTTACAAAATTCTTATTCTAAAATACGGTAAAATAGATTAATTTACCATAAAAAATTTTTATTTGTTTTACCCATTTTAACGTTTTATGCACGAAAAAAAAATATTTCAGCTATATGGAGAAAGTGAGTTAAATAAAAATATCTAAAAACTGAATTATCATTATATCTAAATCTGCAGTGTTGCCAGGTTATCGGGCTTCGTAATGTACGTATATATATATATATATGAAAGTATGTCATAAAAGGTCATGTCAATTTTCTAAAAACTTCTTTTTTAACAAAAATTTAAAGTAAGAAGCAATATTATATTTGGTATGATGGCTGTGAGCAAATAGTGAAGACGAGAATGTTTGGAAATAGAGGTGAACTGCGAAGAAAGGAATTTAAAATTTTTATGTAAAATTTGTAACTGTATTTTTTTTCCAAAATTAATGGAGAGCACCTAGCACAAGCCAAAAGCTTATTTGGGGCTCTCCATGCTTATGTAGAATTTTCAACAAATAAACTAATAATACTTATTAAAACTATCAAAATATTCATTAAAATTATGCATCATACCAAATATAGGACAATAGTATGCTGTATTAGTTCTTGCACTGGTATTGTAAAAAGGTAATGAATTCCTGATAGAATAATAGCGTTAATAACAACATATTGTTATATATGAGCCAACCACAAATTGTACTATAGCATAGTGCTAACTAGGACATACACTTGATATCAAGACGGTACTCAAGTTACTTGCTTTATTTTATGCCGATGATATTAAATTCTTCGCTAATCCCAAATTTCATGCTTATAATCCAAGATGATTTAAATGCAATATATAATTGGTCCCTAAAATGGCTAATACCAATTAATTTAAATAAATGTTCTGTATTGCATATGGGTTTTAACAATCCAGAACTAATTTACTACATCGCTAATTCTCAGGTGGCTGTGGCTGAAGAATAGGTGGATCTTGGAATTACTATTACAAAGGACTTATCCTGGTCTCCACAAGTTTTAAAAGCTGTCAAACGTTGTAATTCTTTATCATTTATGATTAAAAAAGCCTTTTCCAATCCCTCTCCTAGGTTTATACTTATGACTTACCAAACGTATATACGTCCTCACCTTGAGTTTTGCGTAGAAGTTTGGAACCCGTGGCGCGTAAGCGATATTGAGCTAATGGAAAAAGTGCAAAGAAGATTTACAAAATTACCGACGGTTCTTAAAAATGTTCCTTACGATGAAAGACTTGGGATTCTAAATCTGCCGTTACTAGAAGATAGACGCAAGCGTGGTGACCTTATTCTAGCCTACAAAATCCTACATAATTATTTAATTCCATATAAATTTTATTTTTAATTTGGACGTTGATCAACGTGTTCACTCTTTAAAATTGGCCAGAGAAAGGTTTTACAAATGTGTACGTGAACATTTTTTCACAAACAGAATTTTTAATTCTTGGAATGGACTTCCTGAATCAGTTATTTGTGCGACATGTGACTAATATGTTTAAGAATAGACTTGATGAACTTTAGTTACCTATGGGTTTATTTCGCAAATTTAAGTTTATTTGTATTATTATTTTTTTGTATGCTTTTACTTGTCATTTTGAGCATTACAAGTTTTATAAACTTCTGCTCTTTACTTCATAAACATTAAACATTAAAGATAAGTTAACATTTGTTGTTGTATTTATAACAACTGTATATTGTTTACCTCTTAATTCTACAACTGGTTGTTGTATCGTATAACATATTTATGCTATGACATATTACAAAATATTGTTGGCGCCTATATAACAACATTTCTATCAGTGTAATAACTTTTTTTGAATATAATTAAAAATTACCTTCTAAAATACTGCAATATTACATTAAAAATAATGTAAATCAACACAATCTTGTTACACTTTATACACCGCACACGGTGTCAAAAAAAAAGGCGTGTCCGTCCACGTGTTAAGTTTATTGTATTCTCTTTTTTAATTTTTAAAAATATTTTTGGAAAGTGTTAATTTTTTATTTCTTTTTTAATGTGATTTATTTTGTAGTTTTTATTTATATAATTCAAAATTAATTCAAAAGTATAATTTTCATTTTTGTATCAGAAAATTAATCATTAAACAAAATGTATGATTTTTTTAAAAAAATTTTGATGAAATTTTCAAGATTTTTTAATCCCCTTAAATTTTAACAATGTTAAAAATAAATTAAAAAAAATATGGCCGAATACATTTTTTTTTGAGCTTTAAACGATGTATCACACAAGCCCCCTTTCTATTAAAAAAGAATTATCGCCTTGCCCCCTGCCTCTAGTGTGCCCCTAGACAGATGAAACTATACCAAAAAAATAATTAGGTTATGTTATTTACGTGTTACAAATTTCAAGTTGATATCTAAAGACGTTCAAAAGTTAAAAGGAGCGGATTTTTGACATGCACTGTATAAAATATGGTCCAGTAGTTAAAACAATAAGAAATTCTCAGTGTGTACTAAATATTTTAAAATATATCTTGTATTAAATAATTTAATAATAATGTTGTTTATTGGCGTTTTTGGATTTTTTGAATACTTTTTTTCTTACCAAAATGTCCAAAAGAAAATACGCGTTTTGCCATAGATCCCATATGTTTACGTATTTCATTTGAAAAGTTATTCCAATGTTGAAGTGGCAATGTAAAATCGTAGTAAAAAAAATCTTCATCTCTGAAACCTTGTGGTATGTTTTCTCTTAATGACCAAATTTCCTAAAAAAAGGAAATTCTTTAGATTTTATGTTTCAAAATGTCTGTATGTCTGTTGCAATTGTAATTGTAATTGTAATTGTTGCTTTTATGTAAACCTTAAAACTCTTGAACTCCAGAAGCTCTAAACTCAGGGATTTTGCCTGAATTAGAAGCTTCTTAACTCACGCATTTTCTTTACTTAGTTAAGAGCTTCTTATGGCCACTCAACAATGAGCAAATTGATTAATGTTTAGAGGTAGCTCAAAGCACTCAAAATTAAAAAAAAATGGTACATGTTTTTCGGACAAAAACTGATTGTATATAATTGAGGAAATTTTGGAGGGTTTTTTTAAAAACAGTACTAGTTGGAAGAAACTAAAAATATATACCAGGTTAAAAAAAAAATACCCAGTTTATCTTCCCTCTCCTTAAGTTAGAACAGAAAAAAAAATACTAATTATTTGGCGATTTCGCTAGAAATTTATTTTTGTAAAAAAAAAACTAAAAATCCACCCGGTTTCGAATTGAAATTAATTTTTTTTACCCGCGGAATAATGTCTTCTGTGTACACAAGTAGGTTAACAATGTTAACTTAACATGTACCTATATATGCTTGTATACTAATATATATAAGCTTGCAGGTTTTTTGTTTAAAACTATTTTTATGCACTTTTAAAGACCTCCAAAAATTAAATTTTGGCAAAATCTTTAAATAATTGGGGATTTTTTTTTATTTTCTAAGTTAACAGGAGGAGGGATATATTTTTTTTAGTTTCTTCCATCTAGTATTGTTTCTAAATATTACCAAAGAAACCCTCCAAAAAGTCGAACCATTCCTAGAGGTGGCTACCAGCAAAAAATATATTTTTTTTTGTAAAATCCATATATTTTCTCTAAAATTATTTTATTATACATGGACAAATTTATGCTTAAAATAACCTAGGTTAATTGCTTAATAAAAGATATAGTCATAAGTGGCATGGGGGTCATGTGGCCCACCCCCTAGGCATCGAAATATCAATTTTAAAACATTTTGGAAGAATTTTCGCTCTGAAAATGTCAAAAAGTTGTGTCAATATATTTTTTTATGATATTGCAACTAGATATAGGTGGAAGGCAATAAAACATATATTTGAAGGGTACCAACTTATATGTGAAATCTTTCAAGGAAAGTGAAAATTATAAAAAAATGATATTTCAATGCCTAGGGTGGGCCACATGACCCCTCATGTCACCTATGACCATAACTTGTATTAAGCAACTAATCTAGATTATTTTAAGCAGAAAATTTATTCATATACATGGTGTATTTGAAATAGGGTCCAAAATTTTAAGGGGTGATTCTATATCAGAAAATATGACAAAAAATTCCCATAAACATATCTCTAAAAATGCGTCGTAAGGGAGTTACGCCTCTTTGAAAGTAGCTAAAAAAATCGGTTTTTATTTAATAACTTAGGGACTCTTTGATATATAGCAACGAGGTTTTGCACGTGAACTAATCTTAGTAAGACCCATCTTAGTTTGTTATTTTCATGTACTTATTTTAACCAGAGGTTTACGAAATGGGGGGGGGG
The DNA here is from genome assembly GCA_958510825.1 of Brachypterus glaber. Classification (NCBI taxonomy): domain Eukaryota; kingdom Metazoa; phylum Arthropoda; class Insecta; order Coleoptera; family Kateretidae; genus Brachypterus; species Brachypterus glaber. The sequence continues at coordinate 15,103,363 of OY294052.1, read as the reverse complement.
CTTATCAGTTACTGGTCCCAAACTTTTTTCTGTGTAAGTAACTTTTTTGTAATTTTATTATTGGAATATGATTCCTCATGGTAAAATACATAAAAAAGGTACTCTTGTTGTAACACTGTAGGACTAACCGTTTTCGAGAAAAATTAATTTATAGGTGAAATTTTACGGTTCAAACTCTACTTTTCATAGATTTTTGGGTTAAGTTCCAACTGATTATTTATTTTAGCTAATATTTAAAATATCAACAAAATGTGTATTATAGGTACTAATTTATTCTAATATAAGCCCATCCCAATATAATACACCACTCAATTATGAAATTTAAGGTAAGTTTTGATGAATTATAACTCAAATCTATAATTTATACAGTTAAAACTTTGTTGTTCTCGTACGACCATTTATTAATATAGTATAAGAATTTTAGCTGTTTTTTAGATCATTGAATACAAAACCAGTATTTTTAGAAATTTCCTTGGAAATTTCTTATAATTTTCATTTGTTTTTGTTGCCAAGTTATGAACGAAAAATCCCCAAAACTGTTTTACAATAAAAAAGTTACTAAAACTATTTTACAATTATAGTATATTAAAGTACTAGTTTCATAACATACGTTTTTAGCGCACGAGTACAAGTTTAGAAAACTAGCCGCTTGCGGCGAGTTCTCTAATGTACTAGTGCTCTAAAAACATGTTATGAAACGAGTGCTTTATACAATTTTTTCTATTTTGCTCTAAAATTTAACAAACTTACATTTAAATTGATGACTGATTTAGGGATTTTTGTTTTGGGTTGGCATTACAGTATACACTATGTTTAAAATTCTATAGAATTCTTATTAGAACAAATGATATTTTGATATATTTTACAGTCATTTCTTTTTTCACTGCAATTAACCAGTCCACAATTTTAACACGGTAAAAAATAACCCAAACACAAAATTTTGTAAAAAATTAAACTTTAAATCGACATTGACATTTGCACGCAAAACGTCAAGAGATAGGCTTTTGTATGTTGCCAACCCAACAGAAAAAAAAGTAGAGACCTCTTATGGGCCTATAAGAACACGCAAAATGCGTTGATTATGAGCTTATAAGAGTCGCAAAATAGAAAAAGCTTATTGTAACACGCAAACCAAAACTACAAAAACCTAATTATTATTAGGTTTTTTATAATTATAAAACGCAAATAGATAAACTAACATCTAAAACTTACGTTTACTTTAGAGGGCTCACTAGCAGCAATACCATTCAAAATAAAATGTTTAACAAGGGCAGTCTCCAGAAACTCATTTATTTTTTCCTGGTCATGCTTTCCATTGCTTCCAGAAGTTTCAATCAACATGTAAAATGGATAGTCACCAATCGGAGATCCAGTTTTAAGTTTATCGTTGATGAATTCCATAGTTTGAGAGTCCATAACTTCAACAGCTGATAAAATTTCTCCTAAATCTTCTTTTGCTTTTTTATATGTTTTTAATACTTTTTCAAAATCTTGTAAACCTACAAACATAAATAGATATTGAATACACATAAAAATAATATCTTAATGCAACAAAAATTATTACCAAGTGTTAAATATTTTGTTTTTTAATTTTTTATTTTATATAAAAAGAAAAAAGATATTATTGTAAAATTTTGTAGGTATGTTTTTAGATTTTTAAAGTGCCATTTTTTGCATAATTTAAAAAAAAAACATCAAAAAATGGTGGTTGCCATGATTCCGGCCGTTAGGATAGACTTTTGGCCATTTTTAAAAAATGTTTAAATAATTTTCAAGAAAAACGTCTGCCGTTTTGTTATTTTTTGGCCAAAAAAAATTGTTCTAGATAGAGCTATAGCGACTTCAATACTGAATAATATCCCGTCTTTTTTTTTAGTCGATCCAAATAGCCGAAATCATGGCGACCACCGTTTTTTGATGTTTTTTTTTTCAAAAAAATTTATAGCAAAAAATGGCCCTTTAAAAATCTAAAAAAGAAAGAATTGTATTCTTTAAATATAAATAAACATACCTACAAAATTTTACAATGATAACTTTTTTCTTTCTATATAAAAAAAATGTTTAAAAACAAAATATTTTTAAAATTTGAAGAAAAGAAAGATCCCTTAAAAGAAAATATATAATATTTTTATTAATGTGGTATAGGGATTCATTCGCCACTAATGTGGTTTACTTGTCAATTGTAATTCTAAACCCTAAACCTTAAAAAAAATCTTGTATAATCTAGGTTCAAAAATCAGTTTTAAGAGTACTACAGCCTCCTAAAAATAACACTAAGGGACCGTAGCTCCATTAAAAGCTATTTCTAAAGATTATTATTATTTCTAGATATTTGTGTACTGAAACTTTTTCTCATATTTTTTAATGTAATAGCCCTGCAGTATTAAAATTTTTATTGGCGCGTTTTTTAGTTCGTATTTTGGTTGCTCAGAAAGTGAAACTTTCTTTTAATATAAATTTTCTCAAAAACGGTTGGACCTACGGTAATACATAAAGAGTACCTTTTTAATGTATGTATTTTTAACTAAAGAATCATATTTTATTAAAAGTGTCAAAAAATCTACAGTTAAAACAGTTTGAAGTGACATTTCCCCCCCCCCCCTCCCCATTTTCACGTCCCTGGTTAAAATTATCAATTAAAAATTACACAAAACTTATTTCTTAATAACCCTTATTATACTGTGGCATAAAAAAAGTTAATATTGACTTGACTTAAATAGTATTCATATGGATTAAGGTATCATTTTTATTAAATAACGAAAAAATCCTATGTTAAATTGCAATAAATGTACACGGGATGATATTTTAAAGGGTATTAGTGGATGGTTGCAGAATACTCCTGTTAGTTTTTCACCGGGTGATTTGCGTAACGGATGTCCGCTGTCTTAAATTTTAGGGGTGAATGAGACTATCTCTCTAAATATGCATCTTACGATAAAAATGCGTATAACTAATTTTGTTAAGGAGAAAATTTCTAACAATTTTAGTGTCGATCATTTTTTTATTATATCAATAACAATCGAGTTATAAATATTCAAAAATAGCCATGTTGAGGGTGAAACTGGTTTTTTCGATTTTTATATATTATTCGTTTTCATAAGTATTTTTTTACGGTTACAGTGGGCGGTGAAAGTCGAGTTGCGCCCTCTGTAACCGTACCAAAGTATCTATGAAAATAGTATATGATACTTATCGAGAATTTCAAGAGCTACAAGTTTGCTCATACCACTTTTATCGTCCGATGAATAATTTGGCTGAAAAATGGAAAAAAACAATTTTACCTCCAACGTGACTATTTTTAAATTCACTCCATTGTTATTAATATATTAAAAAAATGAACCCAACAAAAATTGTTGGAAAATTTCCTCCTTAACAAAATTGGTTATGTGCATTTTTATTGTAAGATGCATATTAAGCAAGTCACCCCTAAAATTCAAGATAGCGGACACACATTACCCGGTGAAAAACTAACAGGAGTGTTCTGTTACCACTACTACCCTTTAAAATATCAGCCCGTGTACATTTATTGAAATTTAAATTTATTATTTGACTGGATTATACCTAAAAATGCAACATTGACACTTTTTGCCTTGACTGCACACTGTAATGCAACTTTGCTAATGACTCCCAGTAGTCCTTCAGATCCGATGAATAAATGCTTCAGATGGAAGCCCGTGTTGTCTTTTCTTAAAGTACTCATACAGTCAACAATTTCTCCATTAGCTTTTACCTAAAATAAATAAAAATAAATAATAATAATTATAACACACAGAGACAAAAATCTAATATAAAGTATGTTTGATAGGCACTTGTATTAGGTACTTGTTGCAAGTAAAATAATACTTGATATGAACATATTTAACTAAGCTTAAAAACTCGATATGTTGTTTTAAGTTAAATTAGTACTTTTTTCCAAGAAATTGGTATTTGTAAATACTATGTCATTATAAAGAACTTTCACTTTCGGGTTTAGACCGTGTTAATGGATTTTCACTTTCCGACGTTTCGTCTCTAGTAGTAAGAGACGAAACGTCGGAAAGTGAAAATCCATTAACACGGTCTAAACCCGAAAGTGAAAGTTCTTTATATCTTAATGGCCGTGAAAGCTTAAAATCTAAAATACTATGTCATTATTTTTATTAGTTTAAAAAGTCAGTGTAAATATCTACTGGTCTTTCATTTAAGTTTCTTTAAAACTCAATACAAGAAATTTTGTTATTTAATTAAAATAATTCTCGGTTTATAGAACTGCGTTTAAATTATATATAAAGACAAAATATCCCAACGTTCCACCATTTATTGGATTGGCATCTTCAGGGGATAAATATAGTAGGTATACAACAACAAAAATATTACTTAAAATACAAAAAATTAAATTAATGACATTGACATGAAAAATAAAGGTAACAAATTAAAAATAAGGTAAATTGAGGTGATAAGGGAAAGTATTAGGTTTAAGATATGGAAGTGTAAGGCGTAAGTTAAAATGTACAATCTTTAACTAGGTGGCGTATATGAAATTCTTTAGATGAGAGAAAACATATATGCCCATACACTTATGCATAAACATATCCATCTTGTAAGCCAATAATATTCTTCATACCAAGCACTTTTACATGATTCAAATTTTAACCGCTTGGACTAAGTAAGATAGGCCAGGCACTGAAGTCATAAAAGGGGGCTTTCGCTGCAAAAGTTACAGGAGAGTTCTAATTTGGTTTAAATAGTTTTATTATTCTAAATTTCACAAAAATGTAGGAAACCTCTAGCGCCGCAGGCCAAAATTTGTACGAATTTAAAGATCTATTGAACACGCAATATATACTTTAAAAAAGCTACAAATTTTACAACTATTATATCCTGGGGGGTCATTACCCCCCCCCACTGATTTTCATGTTTAAGTAAATTTAAATAACTTAACTCGTGGACCTCTATTTCAAAAGGGTATTAATGACTTTAGTAAACTTTTTCTACCCTATCATAATAGGGGATTCAACCAATAAAAAACAAGGCATAAGCTACTTGATACTTTCGCCACGAATAGGTACACCTAGATTTTTTTTTAATTTTTTTATAGTTTTCTGAGTGTATACCTACAGCTTCGATTCCTAAAACATTTCCATGTAAATTTCCGTAGCGCAAAAGTCGTATCCCCCCGGCATTTGTAGCTACATTTCCCCCAATGTGGCAAGAGCCTTTGGCCCCTAAATCTAGGGGCACTATTAGTCCTTTTTCGTCCAAGAAATTATTTAAATTTTCTAAAATACAACCAGCCTCACACACCAGAACACCTAAAAAATATTAGTATTTAAAGAAAAACGTATTAAAACTATTAGTTGCAAGAATCAAGAAATCGAGACAAAACGGAAGTTCCGTTATCAAAAGTCGAGATTCTTGATCAAGAATTTAACTTTACGCATTTTGATTATTTTTGTTTATTCTTTTAAAACTTAAAAGTTTCTACACACAAGTTATGAAAATAAGGAATCATTGCCAATAATATAAACTTATCCGGCTTGCAATATATCGAGAGTCTTAAAAATCAAGTTTCTTGCGATATAAGACAAAAAATCTTTAGTGGAAATCCTTGCTAGATGAGACAAAAAGTTAATCGTCAAAAATCGAGCTTGACAATCAAGACGACCAGTTTCGTGTCGAATTTTCATAATTTAGGATGACACTACTGGTTATTAATCGCTACAGTTATCTTTGTCAGTACTGTTAAAATTGCAATAAAATTCAGATTTTGAGATTTTAGATAAACCTAATTTTTTTGCAGAAATGGATCAGTTATTTGGTGAGCTTGTACGTGACACTTGTCTCCGCAAATTTAAAGTTAGTGTAAAGTGATTGTTTTAATAATGTAAGTGTTAAGACTTGTATTAATTTTGCATTTTTGGAGACTTAGAAAATTTAACTGTTGAAAAAAATGATTGACAATTTTTAAATAATACGTGAATATAAACTTTTAAAAATGAAAATTAAGTTATGTAATAGAGAGGATTTTCCGTGCCGCGATTTAAAATTATATTTTAAATATGAAAAAGTTCGAATAATATTTTCTTGAACATTCGGGGCGCGGTCATAATAAACTTTTATAAATGTATTTTAAATTTAGATAAAAGTTCTACTATGGAACACAGTACGCGGAACTAGAAAATTAGTTAAAAGATTTAACTAAAAAATATAAGTATGGATAAGTTTGACCAAATGTAATAATTTGAATTTATGGTATTAAATTTAATTAGTAATGGTACATCTACCCATAATTAAAAATAATGGTGTTAAAATAAACAGCCACTCTGTTTATATAGATCAAATTTAACGATCCAATATACAGAAGTAATGAACTTGAAATATTTATTAAAAACAATATCTAGTAAAAACTTGTAAAAACTTCGTGGTACAGATTTATCCAAAAGGACAGTCCTGCCCCGGTCTCCCTTACTCACCGGAATTCTCATCCAGGCTTATAATATTATTCATAAGCTCCATAGATAGTACAATTTCATCGAATACTGGAGTCGCCCCACCCACCACCCCCGTATTTCCTCCTTGGGGACACACGGCTAGTTTGTTGCTGTTGCAGAAAGACAATATTTTTGATATTTCTTCATTTGTTTTTGGTTTCAACACTATGGAACTACAACCTAGAATAATAAATTGTTCATAGTAAATTCTATAAGAGCTAAGGATTATTAAAGGTATTTTAAACGCTATACGTCACAACTTTTTTTGGCGGTAGGTCCTTTTTTATTGCTCCAGTTAATAGAGCTAATTTTTTTGAGCTACTTGACATTTCTTTTTGTATATCCAACTGTGTTTTAGATAATCAAGTTCAAAATATGCAAAACAGCCATTTTTGACTTAAAATAACTCATAATAATAAAAAAAAAGGTTTTTTATAAAGGTCTGGATAGATTGTTTTTATGTTTGCCTTAAATGATCTTTAGATCTAACCGAATCAATTTATAAAAAAAGTGGGTTTATTTAAACTTAAACTAAATTTTCCTTCAACCACACCGTGTGTATATAAAAAATTAAATTTTAAGGGTACTGCTTTTTTACTTTTCCCGACGATGTACAAAAAAGATAGTTCGGTTATTAACCGACAAACGTGCAGTATATATTTTTATAGACTGTCAATTCTTAACTTAAAAAGATAGCTGTCTGAAAAAAAAATTATTTTAAACAAAATTATTGTGACCAAACTAAATTGACCTAAATATTTTAAGTTTGGAACATTGTTGCCAGGCCTTGACAATGCTATGAGAACGTGAGCTAACCCGTTGTTTTTTAAAATAAAATTTAAAAAATATATATTTTTATTTCTTTTTATTAATTTTTTTTTTTGTTTCACTATGGAACTACAAAATTGTTCTTAGTAAATTCTATAAGAGCTAAGGATTATTAAAGGCATTTTAAACGCTATATGTCACAACTTTTTTTGGCGTTTATGCCCTTTTTTATTGCTCCAGTTAATAGAGCTTGTTTTTTGAGCAACTTTACATTTCTTTTTCTATATCCAACTGTTTTTTAGTTAATCAAGATCAAAATATGAAAAACAGCCATTTTTGACTTCAAATAACAATAAAAAAAAGGTTTTTTTATAAAGGTCTCGATAGATTGTTTTATGTTTGCCTTAAATGATCCTTAGATCTAACAGAATCAATTTATAAATAAAATGGGTTTATTTAAAGTTAAACTAAATTTTCCTTTAACCGCACCGTGAGTATATTAAAAAATTAAATTTTAAAGGTACTGCTTTTTTACTTTTCCCGACGATGTACAAAAAAGATAGATGTCTGAAAAATAAGTTATTTTAAACAAAATTATTGTGACCAAACCAAATTGACCTAAATATTTCAAGTTTGGAACAGGCCTTGACAATGCTATGAGAACGTGAGGTAACCCGTTGATTTTTAAAATAAAATAAAAAAATATATATATTTTTATTTAATAAATACCTAATAATAAAAAAAAGGTTTTTTATAAAGGTCTCGATAGATTGTTTTTATGTTTGCCTTAAATGATCCTTGGATCTAACAGAATCAATTTATAAAAAAAATGGGTTTATTTAAAGTTAAACTAAATTTTCCTTCAACCGACGATGTACAAAAAAGATAGCTGTCAAAAAAAAATTATTTTAAACAAAATTATTGTGACCAAACCAAATTGACCTAAATATTTCAAGTTTGGAACAGGCCTTGACAATGCTATGAGAACGTGAGGTAACCCGTTGTTTTTTAAAATAAAATAAAATAAAATATATATATTTTTATTTGTTTTTATTTATTTATTTATTTAGTTTTTTTTTCTAATTTAACTTTACCTCTTAACTGATTAAACCAATCTACATTATATCTTTCCAAATCACACAAATTCATAACTAATCGATGTTCGCCCAATAGATCTCTAAAAAAAGTAACATGTTGTTCTTCTATGTATCCAAAATTCCCTCTGGTTACATTGTAATAGTGCTGAAATAATTATTTTTTTTTAATTATGTACATATATACTGAGTCAATTAGCAAAAATTTAGCATATGAAAAAAATATAAAAAACAATTGAAAATCGATTTTCTCAAAAAGTTATTTTAATTTTGGCCAGATTCTACTCAGTAGGCCCTATACTAAAAAATCAGCCAATAAAAAAAGGTGGTGCTTGATTTTTGATTTAAGCATTTTAAGGCCCATCGTGTATTATCTGTTATGTTAGAAGAAAGTAAAGATATGCTGATATGGAAATATTTCATAACTTCACTACCGTGTATTATCTGTTATGTTAGAAAAAAGAAAAGATATGCTGATATGGAAATATTTCATAACTTCACTACGTTTATCATAAAATAAATGACTTACTTTTGTAAAATTTGTTTTGGCCATGTTTTACTCAGTAGGCCCTATACTAAAAAATCAGCAAATCAAAAAAGGTGGTGCTTGATTTTTGATTTAAGCATTTTAAGGCCCACCGTGTATTATCTGTTATGTTAGAAGAAAGTAAAGATATGCTGATATGGAAATATTTCATAACTTCACTACCGTGTATTATCTGTTATGTTAGAAGAAAGAAAAGATATGCTGATATGGAAATATTTCATAACTTCACTACCTTGTATTATCTGTTATGTTAGAAGAAAGAAAAGATATGCTGATATGGAAATATTTGATAACTTCACTATGTTTATCATAAAATAAATGACTTACTTTTGTAAAATTTGTTTTGGCCATGTTTTACTCAGTAGGCCCTAGACTTAAAAGTCAGACAATAAAAAAAGGTGCTTGATTTTTGATTTAAGCATTTTAAGGCCCACCGTGTATTATCTGTTATGCTAGAAGAAAGTAAAGATATGGAAATATTTCATAACTTCACTACGTTTATCATAAAATAAATGACTTACTTTTGTAAAATTTGTTTTATTGTGCAAACACCGTACACAGGCAAAATTATAATTTTGATTATTAATTTTTTTAAATAATTTACTAACTTTAAAACACGTTTCTAATTTATTTAACATTTTTAGACACAAAAACGTGTTTAAATGAATAAATACAAACATACAAATGAATTCTAAACAACATTTATTCGCATTATCATTTAGAGTCACTCTTTGTAGCGGCAGTTTAGAGCCATAGTAGTAGGTATTCCACGAGAGTATGGAAATCAAACTTCTCGGCTCGATTATCCAGGAATCTCTATTTTCGAGACAAAAAAGGGTTGATTTTTTCTGAATTTTTCGGCTCTTAACTTCTTACCTCGTCTAACGAGAGTTTTCGTATCTCGTTTCGCTAGTTTTTTTTTTCAAGACTCTAGACATTCTAAATGGCTGGTTGATTTTAGTATCACGTGTCGAAACATCAATTACAAATCGGAAAGTCTCGATTCCTGATCAAGACTCCCTACTCGACGAAGTGACATTCGCCTTGCCTTGATTTTTTAAATTACACCATATGCAAGACAAGGTCTTGTCTTGACTTTTTCTCTAAATCGAGACAAAACTAAAAATTTAGATTTCTCGGTTCCCATAAAACCCTAGTCGTATACGACTCTTACGCGTAAGAGTAAAGGCTCGTCAAAAATAACAGTTGACGCCGCTAGACAGAGTGCCCTATTGTCAATTTGTTGACCTATACGAGGACTATGTAAATAAGATAATAATTAATAAAGATAATAAATATTTATAACGTACACTGTAAAAAATAGTTAATGATTTATCTCATTGTTAAATAGTAAATAACTAAAAGGTCATTTCACGTCAACTGCTAACACAGGAAAAAATGAAATTCCATTAAATTCATTGACTTTATAAAATCAAAAGAAATTATTAAATAATTATTATTAATTTTATTATCAATTTTCTTGTCCCAGATTAAAATTACCCCTCCCCAAATTCTCAGGGAAATAATATTTTACTTTCCCCAAGTCTTGCGTTAGTAAAAAAAAATGGATTTTTTTTTATTCCTTTTTTTACGTTTCTCGACGTTTGGACTTCTGCCCAAAAAATATGATTTCCGTCAAAAAAAAATTCTGTCTGTCGGTCGGTGTGTCGGTCTGTCCGGGAAATTTGTGACCACGATAACTACGAAAATTTGTGTTTAGGTTATTTTTTTACCGTGTTAAAGTTGTGGCTTAGTTACTTCCAGCGAAAAAGAGAAGACACATACCAAAATATAATTTGTTCTTAGAATTTTAAACATAGCGAAAACTGTAATGCCAACCCGAAACAAAAATCCCTAAATCAGTCATCAATTTAAAATTTTTAAGTTTTTTAAAATTTTAGAGCAAAATAGAAAAAATTGTATGGTTTCATAACACATTTTCAGCGCACGAGTACAAGTGCTAAAAATGTATGTTAGTATATTATACTATACTGTATACTATACACCCAGGTAACGTGTGATGTTATGTTACTAGAATTTAACATCACATTATAGTAATTTTTTTGATGTTAATGTGTACACGTTACTGTAATGTGAAAAAGTTGATGTTAAATTGAACACGTTAATGCGATGTGAAAAAACTGATGTTAAATCTATGTGAAATTTGTGATATTAAATGATGTCCCCAAATGAACTACAACTTACCAACGCGGACATTCTCGATTCCCATTGGTTGTTTTCATCACATGTTCATATTGCCACGCGAGTTTTGGTTTTTACAAAGTAATATTTTCTATTGGTGTGAAAAACAGACATACTGAGATTTGTGGTGTGAAATCAAAGAAATAATAGTCTTTGTGTGAAATGGATCAACTAGGTGTAAGTATTAACAAATTATATTTATAATTAGCTAGGTATAAGTGGTCGAAATAACTGTTTTGACAAAACTAACCTAATATTTGTTGTATTATTTTTTTTTATTGCATATTTATTACGAAATGTATTGTTTTTCTCAAGCTTAATAATTAATTATTATTAGTTATTGGATATACCTACTTAAATAATAATAAGAATATTATTGATGTTATCACAAACACGTTATTTTTGTGACATCCCATTGATGTTATCACAAACACGTTATTTTTGTGACATCCCATTGATGTTATCACAAACACGTTATTTTTGGGACATCACACTGTGATGTTAATGAAGTAGGACTTAGGACATCCATGCGATGTCACATCAATGTTAATGCCACAAGTATTGTAACATCACAAGTCACATATTAACATGGTTCTAACATGAATGTGATGTTATTTTGCTACCTGGGCAGTGTATAGTACTAAAATATAGTACTATATACTCTACACAGTGTCCCAGGGTAGACAAATCTCTTCATTTTCACCACTCAGTATGGAACCAGTTACCTAAAGTTTTCTACTCACTTTTGTTTTGGAGCTACACTCAAACTTTTTTTTTAGCATAACAACATTTTCTTTAGCATAACATTTTTAAATGCCAAAATTAAAAAAATATATATTTTTTCTTTATTGTATAATTGTTGTTTTTACTATAAACATTAATTTTCTATTAAAATTTTGAACCTTATTATTTTTTTTAATATAACTTTTATTTTGGAATGACGCTACCACATTTAAAAAAGAAGGTAGCTGTAAAATTATAATTATAATTTTTCAATAATAAAATGTAACATTAGCGGAGTCATATAACCGGAAATCTTTTTGAAAGAGGAAAAATCTGATAACCGCGTTTTTTTTAATTTGTTCTAGACATCCAAAAGAGTCAGTTTTTTCCATTCAGTGCAGGGCGAAAGTCATCTTTTTTTTTACTTTAAAAAAATAATATTTTTTTCGTGTTTTGGTTTTAGTTTTTTTTTATTTTCTCGGCCCCTATGCAAAGCTATGGGTCAAATTGCGACGATTTGAAAAGTGTTATACATTTCCCTTTAAAAGTGCTAGAAAAAAAAATTCTAACAGAATTTCATAACCTCAAAAATAAAATGAAAACTGTCGCTTTTGGTACTTTTTTGTATTTTTTTTTTGTAATTTTGTCCAAAATGTATATATTTAAACGAAAATTTGTAAAAGTATACTTCCAATAGCTATAAATAAGTGAACCAAATTTAGTTTTAAATTATTGCTTAAATCGGACCATGTGCTTAATTTTATAAAAATACACTGCCCAGTAAAAGAGCTTTCCCATTTTTCACCTCTGCGAGTAAAATGGATTTTTTATTAGCATATTCACTTTTAGCAACCTTAAGAATATACTAGTTTTCACAAAAACAACCCCGCCTCTTAGGGGTTGGAGTTAGATTTTTTTTATTATCATATTCTCTTTTAGCAACCTTAAAAACCCCAACATACCAATTTTCACAAAAACTACCCCCAGCCGTCATGGTGTGAAATAAGAAAAAAATTATTATAAGATTCATATTCGTCAACACTAATATATACATTTTCAAGAAAACCTTACCCTTAGGGGTTGAGGTAAGAATTTTTTTATTATCAGATTCACTTTCAGCAACCTCAAAAACCTCAATATACCAATTTTCATGAGAACTACCCTCACCCCTCAGGGGGTGCATTTAGATTTTTTTATTATCAGATTCACTTTCAGCAACCTCAAAAACCTCAATATACCAATTTTCATGAGAACTACCCCCACCCCTCAGGGGGTGCATTTAGATTTTTTCTATTATCAGATTCACTTTCAACAACCTCAAAAACCCCAATATACCAGTTTTCAAGAAAACTTTTTATTTATTTACCCCCTAGGGGGCCCTCACCCCCTCCCCTTACTATCAGATTCAATTTCAGCAACGTCAAAAACACCTATATAGCAATTTACAATTTTTTCTAAAAAAAAAAAAATATGTTTCCCCATTTACTCCCCAATGTTCACCAAAAACAATCCCGAGCGAGAACTTTTGGTAACATATCTGTATGCCAAATTTCAAATCTATAGCTTAAAGCGTTCTTAAGTTATCGTGCCCTCGCCCAACTGACCTAGCGACAATTTTTTTTTGGCTTGAAATTGATTTATATCGACATTAAACGTCATAAAATGCAAAAATAAGCAAAAAAATGTTCCAAATTTGATGACTTTAGCCCAAAGCGTTCTTGAGTTATCGTCGTCACAAATTTCCCGGACACACAGACGACCGACCGACAGACCGAACGACAGAATTTTTTTTGACCGAAATCATATTTTTTGGGTATAAAACGTCCAGAAACTTAAAAAAAGCAATAAAAATATTTCGAAATTTTTTTACCAAGGCAAGACCCCTTGGGGAAAGTAAAATAAAAAAAAAGTACCAAAAGCCAAGGTTTTCATTTTGTTTTTTAGGTTATGAAATTGTTTTGGATTTTTTTTTTAATACTTAAAGGGAAATGTATAACGAACATATCACTTTGTAAATCGTCGCAATTCGACCCATAGGAGCAGAGAAAAAAAAACTAAAACTGAAACACAAAAAAATTTTAATTTTTTTTAAGTAAAAAAAAGATGGCTTCCGCCCTGAACAGAATGAAAAAAAAATCGAGTTACAGACTCTTTTGGATGTCTAGAACAAGTATAAAAATTTCCGGTTATATGACTCCACTACATGTTAAATCTGATAAAATCTGATAAGATACCCTATTCGAGCAGATTTAGGCCTACTTGAATGCATAGTAAAGAATTTGGCTGAAATTTGAGATAATTGTTCCTTGACTAAGAAATCTCGATAGGATCGAACGATTTTGGGGGTTTCGTCTAGATCACATTTTTAAATTGGATCAAAAGTATTTTATTTGTTTCTGGGTAAGAACCGGTACCCCGAAACCGGTTTTAGTTTTAAAACCCAACTTCAAAAAAGCCCATGAACCAAACCAAGGTCTAACTAAAAAAAACTTAGTTTGGACTTAGTTTTTTTAGTTAGACCTTGGTTTGGTTCATGGGCTTTTTTGAAGTTGGGTAGAATGAAAATAGACGAATTTCGTTTTTCTTAAATAAAAAAAAATGTTTAAAATTCAATTAATTTAATATTTGGACACAAACTTTATCTTATCTTTACAAATTAAATCATGTAAAAAAATATTTTTACCCTTTATTAAAGTTAAAAAACTCAAAAAAAATATAATTTAAGTAAGGCAGCTACAGTCACAGGGCACTAAAATTGAAATATTTCTTAAAATATAAGACTTTTTATGCAGATATTTAATAAATATGTTATCTTTGTTGAAGTTTTTCAATAAAAACATAAGAAGCTACCCTGTATTTAAATTAGATTTTCTCGTTTTATTGTATTAAAACCAACTAAAAAACTTTATTTTACCTTTAATGCATCAAAAAGTTTAACCCTTAGCTAGAGACACGGCGTAGATTTTACGCCTATGGTATGCAATTTGTGATTACTTCCCACTCCGACTAACAGGTTCTTTCCGCTTCTCAGTACCTTTCGGACTTTCAGTTTAAGCCCTAAATCCGAGCGGAGAAATTGGTATGTTCCACAGTGATTTTTCACGTATTCATTTAAAAGTAGGTGGCGTAAAAATTACGCCATATCTGTAAGTACGAAATAATAAAAACAATAGTATTTATTCACAACCATTTAGTAATTTTCTAATTACATATACAGGGTGTATCAGAACTCACGATAAAAAATTTACATATGTACTTATACAGCAATAAAAAGAAATTGAGCAAAATTTGAGAGGGGGGTGTATATATGAAATTTTGAGATAAGAACGTTTTGTTTCCGCCAATCCCAGAAGCTGTTACAATTACCTATAATAGTGGGTAAATCGCCCAATTGGTTTCTATGGAAACATACCAGTAGTTAAAGGTATGCATGTTGAAAGTTTGATGAGAATGTCAAATTGAAATTTTTCATATGACAATTTGTCAAAAATATTTTTTATGATGTAAACTGTTATATTACTGGAAGATTATGGATTTTTTAACTTTATTGTAATAATTTTGTATATTTAAGTGTTTTTTCTTTGTTGTAATCCTATTTTAATTTTTAGCTCCAAATTAAGAACAGCTGAATAATTAAAAATTTTAGATGTGCTGCAATGGAAAAAAATATACACGGTGTATTTGAAATAGGGTAGGAAATTTTAACAGGTGATTCTACATGATAAAATATGACAAAAAGTTCCTATAAACATATGTCTAAAAATGCGTCATAAGGGAGCTACTCCCCTTTGAAATTGGCTAAAAAAATCGGTTTTAATTTAATAACTCAGGAACCCTTTGAGATATATTAACGAGGTTTTGCACGTGAATTAATACTAATAAGGCCCATCTTTGTATGTCATTTTCACGTACTTATTTAAAGCAGGGGTGTGCGAAACGGGTTGGCCTTATCAGTTTTTTGTCCCAAACTTTTTTCTGTGTAACTTTTTTGCAATTTTATTTTTGAAATATGATTCCTCAGGTCAAAATACATACAAAAGGTACACTTGTTGTAATACTATAGGATTAACCGTTTTCGAGAAAAATTCATTTGAAGGTATACTAAAATGTTGAAAACCAAAATTTTAATGATGCAGGGCGAATGTACATTAAAAACTAAGAAAAAAAACTCATATACAGGTACTTCCAAAAATCAATCCTAGTGGAGCTATGGTCTCCTAAATATGCACCATTTTTAAAGGGCTATGGTAGCTTTAAAAGCGTTTTTTCGACCTACATGTGTGGAAACTTTTTTTCTTAGTTTTTGATGTAGAATAACATTGCATCATTAAAATTTTGGTTTTCGACATTTTAGTATTTAATTTTTCGTCCTCGAACAGTGAAATTTCACCTTCAAATGAACTTTTCTCGAAAACGGTTAATCCTACAGTATTACAACAAGAGTGCCTTTTTAATGTATTTTGACCTGAGAAATCATATTTCAAAAATAAAATTGCAAAAAAGTTACACAGAAAAAAGTTTGGGACAAAAAACTGATAAGCCCCCCCCGTTTCGCACACCCCTGGTTTAAATAAGTAAGTGAAAATGACATACAAAGATGGGCCTTATTAGGATTAATTCACGTTCAAAACCTCGTTAATATATCTCAAAGGGTTCCTGAGTTATTAAATAAAAACCGATTTTTTTAGCCACTTTCAAAGGGGCGTAGCTCCCTTATGACGAATTTTTAGACATATGTTTATAGGAACTTTTTGTCATATTTTATCATGTATTTCAAATACATCCTGTATATCGACCGACAAAATTTAATGTTTAATATGCCCCTCAATCCATACGATTAAAAAAAGTAGAAAACCAATATACCAAATTGTAGTTTAATGAGTTTTTTTAGGTTTTTTTATGTAATAGGTAGGATTATTATTAATAAAATATAAATAGAAATAATAAATCACTTAAGAAACATGTTGTTTAATAGTTTATTTCGTTTCATTGTTTCGGTGGGTACACACAGTAGTCCCCGAGAACCCTTGGGTTAAAAAAAATTCGAACCAAAAGTTAAGGTTGGATCCTTGTAGTAATCGGTTTGGAGATAATATATCCACCAACAGCCAAATCCAGAAAATTCGCTTTTGGCAGATAATGGTAACTCTTCTTTGAAGAGGTACATCTTTTACACCAATGATAATAGAAAACTGTTCAAGTGTATTTAGTAGTATTTTTGACGTAGATTTTAAATATCTTTTCAAAATTAAGCTATCATTTTTGTTTACAGAGAAAAACGTTCTTAAAAAAATGTAAAATTGAAATTTAGGGCACTTTTAAGCATTTTTATTTATTACATTTTAGCAAATATAATACTTTCGACTAAACCTGAATAAATTTCATGTTTTTAACTAAATATATACGCTACTAACAGTTAAAAATATTATTTTTTTCTGAACTTAAGAACCTGAAAAAGTAACTTCTATTTTTACAGTATCATTGATGAAATTACGGTCTGTTGGGTAGTGTCCTTTTTTAAAGCAGTGGTTCTCAATAAGTTAAGTTTTATTTATATAAAACTCTGACAACCCTATCTTTGTTTTAAGTAATGATTTAAAATATGTGTAGCCAGCATAGACTATTGTCTAAAGTTTTTTTTATTTATTAATACATGTATTGCAATAAGATTAAATATTTTATTTTAATTTAAATTTATTTTTTTCCATTTTTTATTAAATATAATTTAACGTTAGTTATTATGTTTTATATTTTAACATCTTATAAAATAATAATACATTTTGTTTGGCACAGTAGTTTTTGCAAATTAAAGCATAATAATTTTATTTAAAAAAAATCGTTTTATTGTCTGTATTTTTTTATTTTTTTAATATAATTATTACAAATCCAAGCAATATACCCAGACTTGTAAGTTATATTTTACATCAGGTAACTCTCTGAATAAGCAGGATGGAGAAGACTTTCTAGTCCTTCAGCTGATCAGAGAGGGTGAAATAAAACGGTGATCACTAACTGATTTGTGATAATTTATTAGACTAGAAATTCATTTATATTCAATTTACATTCTAACTATTTCCTAAATCTACACGTTTCCTCGGCTTCCTCGTTTTGTATTATATTTTAAATTCAATTCAATTCGTTTATTCATCTTTAGAATGTATACAAATACACATAAATAAGTCAAAAGTCAGCAATGAAATTGGAAAATGGAGACAAAAAATTATAATATGGTTAAACACAACTGTATGTATTATATTTTACCGATTATTAATAATAAATTACATTTTTCGTATTGTTGCTTAACATAGTGGGTTCGAACAGATTTTAATAGGCAGGCTCGCCAGATACTACTAAGAACGCCTCTCCTTAAAATATTAAGTTATATTTAAACATCATACAATTCAATACAAATGGGGTTGTGAGGCAACATAGTACCTTTCAAGTCACTGCGACCAATGAGATCTATTGTGAATCCCCTTCATAATTTAATCTACATATAACTTTAGGCTTCCCAAGAAGGACAAAAGTATTTTTGGGGCTACTTGGGATATATCTGCAGATTTTGGATATACCTGTTCGATATAGTAGCTTTTTGCAAACAATGACTTTGCAAAAGCAGATAATGTGTTCGGCCTTTTCTGGTTTGGACTTTTTCTTCTGAGCATATACAGCAGGTGTCAATTTTTAAGCGTTATCTTAGAGGGCAATGACTGGTTTTTATTTCCGGAATGCTGAGTTCACTTTTCTTGTTTTTCAGGTTCATATTTTATAAAGTTTTGGTCTTTACAATATCGAACTATGATTTTGGTTTCCCATTTTTTGGTAGACTTTACCAGGTGGCTTTTGTTAAAGGTTTAGGGCCAGTAAATTGAGTGCATGCCCCTTCTCTAGCACGAGAGTCTGCTGCCTCATTGCCTTCAACACCCTCGTGTCCTAGCACCCTCATTTTGTTGAGAGTTTCGCATCATTCCCAAACAAGTACACATTTGGTATCATAGTGCCGTGGTTCCCTAGAACCGCCGCCGGATGGAGGAACTATATTCAATGTTCTAAACCGTTTTATAACCACTGATTTACTTATTCCATAAAATGATTTAAAAAGTCAAACTTTGAAGGATTGCAATTTTCACACTACTCAACAAAATAAAATATAATCAAAATCAATCGATTTTTCTAAAGGTTCCCAAATTTAAAATGGTTAATAAATTAAGTTCTAATTAGCATTTTTATTAAGTTAAAGAAACAGATTTTCTTCATTTATACTTTAGAGTCATATATTTACTAAAATTAAATAAAAGTAAAAGCTTAAAAGTACCCTAAATTTCAATTTTCCATTTTTTTATTTATGTTTTTCTCCGTAACAAAAATAGATAGCTTACTTTTGAAAAGATATTTGGAATCTGCGTCAAAAATACTAACTAAATACACTTGAACAGGTTTCTATTATCATTGGTGTAAAAGATGTACCTCTTTAAAGAAGAGTTACCATTATCTGCCAAAAGCGAATTTTCTGGATTTGGCTGTTGGTGGATATATTATCTCCAAACCGATTACTACAAGGATCCAACTTTAACTTTTGGTTCGAATTTTTTTTAACCCAAGCGAGCTCGGGGACAACTGTGTACATTAAAGCTGTGGTAGCCAGTCCACCTTTTTTGTTACACCCTGTAAATCTTTTTTGTTGGCATGAGGTAAAGGAATTGTTAAAATGGTGTCAATTTATATATGACATTGTCATTTCAAATCGTTGCGTAATGTGAATGTCAAAATAGTTTTTTGTATGTTATTTTATTATGTTTTAAGCGAAAATCATAATGACTAGTCCTCATAGAGAATTTATTGTAAGTACAATTTTTAATATAATTACTAGTTATCTATTTATTATTAAATTAGTAGTATATTATTCTGTGCTATCTTTTTTTACTTATTTTAACTTATTCAGCCTTTCATCTTATCCAGAATGAGAATGAGGCCTTTCTACCATGTAATAGTCTTTGTTCGAAAAATGTTTGTAAAAAACTTTTCAGCAAAAAATAAAACCATAAAGGCAAAATTTTCAGAATACGCATATGCCGTGCGATTATAAAGTGCCGAACACTTTTTAATGCAAAACTTGCATTAGCGATGAGTTAAATGCAAGAAAGCTGTGTGCGTTTTACTAGCCACCGAGCTGTTATATTTAGAAAGGCGTGGCTTCAAACGAAGAGTATTTTCTTTTCAAACTGTTCGGTACTTTATAATCGCACTGTAAATAATAACTTATCTAGTTTAGAAATTAAAAGCATAATCAATTACTATTACCTATATTTTCCTGAAAGCTTTATTTTCTTCCTGCATCTTGCACCTAAAACTTTTTTATATTTAGGCCAGAGAATTTTACATGCAACAGAAGAAAAGTGATTCGGATGCATTAAAAGATATAGATAAAATTAAATGTATAGTTAAAAAGAATGAGATATTGTGCAAGAAGGTTAAACAACAACATGAACATCTACAGAGATTGGAGGTAAGTTTGTAGTCATACTGCATCCATCATTCTCGTTAAAATATATTACCTAGTATACGCTACGACTAGGTATTCATGTTCATCAACCTTAATTTTATTTATTTTTCTTTTGAGAATTCATCACCAAAATGTAAATTTTCAAGAAATCAATATGGAGAAGAGGTACCAGTATGCCAAACTTCAGGTTCCTATCAGGAGAACATAGACAGTTTAGAAGCCGAAATAAAAAACCTACGTTCTCAGCCAAAAAATGGAGATTCTGAGACAGAAATTATCCGCAAAGAAGTTCAAGTGATGAAGTTATATTGTGCGAAGTTATCCACGGTTAATGACGAAAACAGGTTGTTGAAAAAAGAGTTAAAAATGGCGAATCGTCAGGTCGAATGTGCTAATAAGCTTTTACAAAATATTGGGATTGATAATCTTGATGATAGTAAACAAATAGATGGAATTTTAAACAAATTGGAAGAATGGAAAAATGCAGTTAAAGGTACATTCCAAAATATCAGCAAATTCCAGGGTAAAAAATTCTTGTCTAATTTCGCCACAATGTTTATTTATTTAAGCATTACTTTTTTATGTAGCTAGAGGTTCTAGCTCCAACTCTAACCTAGACAAGGCGTTCCTAAAGTATTAATGAGATTAAGAAGCTCTAAAGAAAAATCTGACTATGGATCATGGTAATAGAACCATTCACAGCTAAATCCAGGAAACTCGTTTTTGGTAAATAATGTTAAATGAACTTCCTTGGTCAACAGTGACAATAAATTGCATATTTTGTTAGACGATTCCGATAGTATTTTTTGAGCTGATCCCGAATATCTTTATAGTATATTGCTATATTTTTCCATTCTTAATAAAACAATTTTTTTTCGTTTTTTTTTTTTTGTGGTTATAGAAAAATTATGATTAGACCTGAAAGCGTTTGTCCAGGCTTAAATTATGTAATTTGTAATTCTTCTGCTACGATGACCCATAGTCAGATTTTTCTATAGAGCTACTTATTCTCTTAATATTAATTATAATTCGGCCAGCAACGCCCTTTTCAAATTTGAAGAAAGCTCCCTTAACTCTTTTAGGAGACACTGGACTTTTTTCAAATGTTTGATCTAGAAATTTTTTAATCCTATTTTTGTCTTTCTTTAGAGAGAGACCTTTTAAAACTAAAAACACATGAGCTAGAATGTGAATTATTAAAGTATAAGGATTTGCCTGAAGATATTGAAGATATTAAAAAGAAAACTGCATTGTTAGATGATGTTACACAGGATAGAGATCGATTGAAAAAAATTGCTGAGGAAAGACAAGGGACAGCTAGTAATCAAGTTGTATTGGATTCTGGAATATGGTATATTAATTTTATTTTATACAATTACAATTTTCAATTTACTCACCAATAAAATACAGGGTGATCAACTGGCATGCCAAATTTAAAAAGGTTCTTCTATATCCAAAAATATTTAAAAAAGTTCCTATAAAAGTTGGTCCGGAAATGAGCTCTAAGGGAGCTACATTTAAAATTGTACTAAAAATAAGGTTTTTGATTAATAACTGTGCTACCCTTTAGGCTAGAGCGACTAGTTTTTGCATTTATACTAGTATTATTAAGAGAAATTAGTAAATTTATTTTTTGAATTTATCCAGAGGCGTGCATAGACGGACAAAATGTGTAAGGCTTAACACATTTTTGCCTCAAACTTTTTTATGTCTATTTTTTTTTATTTTTTGAAAAAAATATAGATTCCTTGAGTAAAAATATATAAAAAAAATCATATAGTGTAACACTATAGGAGCAACCGTTTAAAAAAATGCAATTAAAAAGAAGTAACATTTTGTGCCACCAAAAATGTTATTTTTTAAAAGGCTATTACTCCTTTAATATTAAGTTTAGGTGTTTCGGTGAAGAATACTTTTTTGCTTAGTTTTAAATAAAGAATCACCCTACATCATTAAACTTTTATTGGTGCTTTTTTGTCCCCCATTTATTATGTCTATCTTCGATGGGCAGGGCTGGTTTTCGCACCAACCTTGATGGGAACATTTTTTCATATTTTTGGATGTAGAATCACCTGTTAAAGATAAATTACAATGTTAAAACCACCGATGGTTTTAGATGGATCATAATGTGAGCTTTCAAGGGACATGAAGCAATCTGCGGGGAAACGATTAGTTCCGACGTGAATGGGATGTAACTTATCTTCAACCTGTTTCAAATAAAAAAAATTATTTAGCTTATGGCATGTAAAAAATAATCAAATTATAATAGTTTTGTATAGTACTATATAATAAGTATATAAGCAAGGCTTGATGAGAATTACAAGGCTATGTCCAGATTGGTTATCCATTGGATTGCATCAGGTGTAGCTGCTGCAAAACCCATAATGTCACCAGGAAATAATCTGTGGGCAATCGGTGGTTATGTGGAGAATAGTTTGCTCGGCTGCACCACAGCTGCATGACGGATCTGGTTCAGATTGTTCTCGGTAGATTAAATCCTGGGGGTAGATTATTAGGGTCCTGAAAGGTATGCCATTCAACTGATGAGTGCAAGACCCATTGCTTTGTCCATTGCCTAGATCCTATGAAACCTTCATCTGTGACCTGCTTTGTGCTGACAATGGGAGGTCGCCTAGATTTCAGCCTTTTGAACTCGACGTTGTTTATGTCTTCGTGTATTGGGAGCAGATCATTTTGATTTATTTTCTTGTACTCGCGTAGCAGGTTATTTTGTCTGCGAATATGTGGAGGTTGAAAGTGACTCAATGCAGGAAGTCAGCAGGAAGTCAGTGCAGAGGAGTTGGTTTTATGGTGCCACGCATTGTTTGATTTAGTGTGGTGTCCACTTTATGGGTGTGGACACTGTTAAGCCATACAGATGAACAGTACTCAGCAGTAGTATACACAAGGCTTAGGGCTGAAGTTCGCAAAGTCGGTGCAGTGGCTCCCCATGTTGTTCCTGCCAGATTTTGAAGGAAGTGGTTCCGTGTACGAAGCTTTGCTGCAGTGTTTGTTAAGTGGCGATTAAAGGAGAGGCTTCGTTTTAGGGTAACCCCAAGGTATTTGGGGAACGGGTTATGAAGAAGTATGGTGCCACTGAAATTGGCAGACGATTCTAGCAGACGATTTAAAATGTCAAAATGTGATTATATGGTTAATTCATAATAAAAAAGTTATTTATTAAAGGACAATACTGTAATATTTGCGTACACTTTAACATACAAAAATATTAAGTTTTAGCCCTACTACCGTATTTCAACTCTCTGCTTGTTAAAATCTATTTCTCATCAGATAATATTTTTGCAAATAAACTATATAAACATCAAAACAATCCCTTCTAACAGGTTTTTTAAATTATATGAAAAAAACTCAAAATTCTATTGCAAGCAATCCTTCCGCAGGCTAAGAACAAGGCATATTCTCTTCACTTAGACAATATTTGCCAGTTTTCTACCAAACACCCTTCTTAAAAATCATTATCTGGTACAAACAAAGAATCCTTACCAATATGACTATCATATGCTACAAACACATCTACCACTTTCGACTGCAGGCTATTCCTTCCCGGACAAAGATTATTCGTAAAAACTGAACTTGACTAGTTTCTGCCCTTTTTCTACCAATTAATTATTTTGCCAATCATGAACTTATACTCCAACAGAACCCTTATCAGCAGTTATACCATATGGTTCATTCATATCCTCCACTTTCGACTGCAGACATTCCCCCTTAAACAAAGAAAAAACCCGATTTCTGCACTTAGCAAGTTTTTGCTTGTTTTCTACCAGACATCCTTCTTTAAAATTGTCTGCTGATACCAAATAAGATTTTTTTACCAATAGGACCACCATATGGTACAATCAAATCCTTAACTTTCGACTGCAGGCTATCCCTCCTCGGGAATAGAAATGTGCGTATATACTGTACTTCGCTAGTTTTTGCCCGTTTTCCACCAGACAACTTCCTTGCAAATAACAAACTTAAACACCAAAATAATCCTTATCAATAGTACTACCATATGGTACAATCACATCATCCAGGCTATTCCTCAATGACATTAAACTTCACACTTTACACAGTGAAAAGTTTAATGTCCACTCTATTCAGAGACCTTACTGAATTGTGGCGTTTTATTAAATTGCCACAATTTAGCACCAAAATAAAATAATGAAAAATTTAACATACGACCTTTTTTACTTTGAATGAAGATTTTATACACTGGCCACCTTAAAGTATTCTGTAACGTTAAAACATTGTTATGTTATGAAACAACTTTCTTTAGGGTCAATAGGATTAAAATTCTTTATATTTGCTATTATACTTTTAAACTCAACTATTCTAGCTGTTATATAAAACCAGTCACGTTTTAATATTCACTGAAATAGAGTTTTTATTCCAGTCGAAAAATTGTACTAAAATCATAGTTTGTTGCGTTCTACTTAAAATCGGCAAAAGATAGGTATATTTTTTAATCATTGTTAGAATCTACTCTAAAATTACTACTAGAATAAATTTAAATTTTTCTTTCAAGTAGTTGGTATTGATCGGGATTCCTCCTTAAGAGTTTTTACCAATATCTTCCAAAGATATGCAAACGCGATTTAATTTTTAATGGATCAATGATGTCCATACCCTGTACTATCAAGATCCATTGTTTGTTTCTGATGCCCTTTCTTTAAAACCTAATCATATCAGAGAATCACTGTGCACGGTTGGAAAGCATGTTATTAATCAAGTTGGCCATTTTCTTACATTTTAAAGCTTTGAGAAGTTTATAGTGTAAGCCGGCGTCTATGTGAGTAGTTAAAGACAAGACCTGGTCTTCACAAAATAAAAAATAAATTGTCAGTCTCATTGAAGTTTAGACCTCATTTTAATCATGCTCCCATCATCATATGGAACTCAAATTAAGTGCATTCTCATCACTGTGCAGTTTGGTCCACCACAAGGGGGTGCTTATTCTCCTACAGGCCACTCCCAACTCCAAAGGAGACAACAAGATCTCCTTTGGCATGCACTTACTGATCACCCTGTATATAATTTTTCTACAACATACCGCCCAGAATAATAATTATTGTGAAAATTATTAAACATGTAAAACTGATTACTAATCAGTGATTAGCAAGGTAATAGTATATTACGCACCGAGTACGAGGACTAAGTTTTCAGTGCACGATAGTGCACTTGAAGTGCGCTGAAATAGGTTTGCGTCGAGGTGCGTATACTATTTTTCATACTACCTAAAACATAAAGATCCAAAAAACGCAAAAATTTTCTTAACCCTACAATGCATATTGTAGCATACAAGCTACATACCATTAAATCGTTCATATTTGATAAAATAAAACTGATACATAATTTTTGTTTTTTAAACCATAGTTTTTAGATATACCCTCTGAAAATATTCCTAAATTGTTTAGAAAAATACCTTGAATTTTACGTAATCTTAAAAATATATTTTTGAAGTATCAAGGCTGCAAGAATTAGTAAAAAAACATTTTAATTCATTAAGCCCAGTTTCAAAATATCTTGCTCTAAAGTGATGCTTTAAAAAAAAGTGTGTTTTTATAGATTAAGATTAAAAATTAATTTTTAAATCTATATTTTATGTAAAAAATTACGATCAATTACCCCATAAAAACATTGTTTATGTAAGAAATTCAAGAATATTTACTTAGGGGTTTTTAAACATTTTTTTTAAGGTCCTTGCAGATCTTTTTACAAATGATTTTTAATTTTATTTTTAATTCTAAAAAATCATGCATTATAATAATCTTATCTACGGTGGTAGATGGTAGAGCACATTAATTCCTATTATTTAAACATTTTTATATTAATAATAAAGTAAAATATTTGCTGGATCTTAACATCTTGGGTACTGAATTATTAAATGCTGAAAAGAAAAATATTTTTTCGTAAAAATAAGCTAAAAATAGGAAGTAAAGTCAATAATAATGTATATTTTGTTTAAATTTTTATTTTATACAAAAAAAATGGCACATATCATATTTGTAAGAATAGGGCATAATAATGCAATTTATTGTATGATTTCTTTTTAAATAGTAGTATAACACAAAAAAAAGGAAATAATATAAAATATATTGCTTTTGCCTTATTTTTATTCATTTTGGGACACTAAATAAACGAAGATTTTTTTGACGGTGGCACGTGCGACACTGTACAGTGGGCGCACGCCCAGTGTTTCTTAGTTTACCCGTGTTTCATAAAAATTATAATTGATGGGGTTGGTTGTGCCTTAAAATCCTTAAAATGATACTTTTTAAATATTTATTTTTATTTTATTATTTAATTGGGTTTGTTACAAATTTGATGCACTGGTAGACAAGAGGTTAATTAGCCGCGAAAAAGCAAGTACCCTTTAAAATCGTCATTTTCGAAAAATGTGAAAAAACTAATTTATTCACTTAAAGTTGACAGTACTAGTACACGGTACCCCTCAATATTATTAAGTGCACAAAAATCTACAAACTGATCCTAGTAGTAGAAGGCCTGGTCATTAAATAACAACTTTTAGTAAAATCCCCAAGAAGAATCTTAACATTTCTTCAGGAGTAATCGCGCTCATGACCATTTACTTTTAGAAATGAGTTTGCTTTAATCTTACACTGAAAGAAATTACATTGAAAAGGTGTAAAAACACACTCTATAAATGTGTAAATTTTACACCTTTATATAAATGTACATCAACAATGATGTGACACACTACACACGTGAGGTGATTTTGACCTAGAGTTTGTATTTTTACATCCATACCTTCTGCAACAATACACTCGGAGCTCAAGAAAGTGTATTTTTATAAACATACCTTTAGCAACAATACACCCGAAGTGTAAAAATCACACTTCTGATGTACAAGCCAGCCAATCGCGGGCATTAAGCTAGTCACGTGACTTGAGAAGCCAGAATTCTTGCTTCATCGATTCTGGTGGCTGTTGACCATTATAATTGTTTAAGTTTGTAAGAGCGTACGTATAATTTTGTATGTGCTAGATTTTTCAAAGAAATAATTGGTAAGTGTTGATTAAAAGTAAATATTTAAAAAGTGTGATTAAAACAATATCCTTAAAACATACATTTTATAATATTTTACTTATTTAGGCGGTAACACTGGCCTGCAAATTTTGAGTTGTCAAGACTTGTGTATGTTTTCTGTTTATATTTTATATTGGTACGCTACAAGCGCTGATTACGAATATACGTTTTATTTTTCTGTTGCGTAGTTTTTCCATAAAGCACTATTCATAAATAGAAAAATAACAAAATGGTTATTCTATTTTTTTTAATAAATTGAAGGGTTTTAGGTAAAAAGTATATTTACGAGTTGGTGTAAACTTTACACACTGGATGTAAAAATATAATACACACCGCATTTATATTAACGCTTCGAGTGTAAATTCACATCAGCAGCAGCTGCAAGTAAATTAGGGACTGTCCATATATTACGTAACGCGCCTAGGGGGGGAGGTCAGAGAAATTGTTACAGTTTGTGACAGGGGGAGGGGGGTCTAGGTAAACGTTACGTAACGGAATTTAATAAATTTAATGTTTATTTCCTAAGCTTGGCAGATGTATTTTTATTTCAACATACATATATGGGAGGCATAGCGTAGTGGCTAGCGCGTATGCATAGCAAGTCTACTATCGTGAGTTCGATTCTCACTGGCGCCGATTTGCCTTTTTCAGTTAATTAATAATTGAAATTTGGCGAATTGAAACGGACACTCCCTAGAAACTGGTTCGAAAGTCAGTATAAGCCCGGTGGTTCCCTCTACTACTAGCCCACACAAGTCCTGGACTTAGGGGATGCTTAATTAAGTAGAATAGTACGAGGTTAAACAAACATGTAATGTAATGTAATTACTATTTAGTGGCCCATAATTCTCTTTTTCACACAAAAATTGTCGAAACTATGCATATTTAAATAATATTGTAATCAGTAAAAAAACTGTTGACATTGATATTAAAAAAAAAATCTTACGGCCCTGTTCTTGCGTGATCTTGCCGAATCATCGGCGATGATACATTTTCGCGCGGAATGTGTACTCACAGATCACCAATGTGTGTAATATTTTGTGTACCTATAAACAATATACGTGTTATATGTGACACTCAGTGTAAAAAGAGGTACCTAGTATTTTTTCCCTGTGTGATATTGATTATGAATATTTTTTTAAAGTTTGAGTGATTTTTTCGTGTAAATTTTTTTTAAGGTTATGTTATACTATATTTTAGGTTCATGTTTGTTTTGTCGAGAAAAACGAATCAATAGTGAGAATACAATTAAATTTATTGCGAAACAAAATTTTTATATTGTTACGCGTTACTAAGGGGGGGGTGTTGGTAAATGTGACAGTTTGTTACACAGGGGGAGGGGGGGTCAATTTTTTTGAAAAATTGCGTTACGTAATATATGGACAGCCCCTTACCCATGCACGTGGATGTAAAAATTTATTTCATTGTATATAAGATTTGCCACATATTTCGAATCCACTGGTAAAATTTAGCAAACTCTTTACATTTTCTAGAAAAACGCAGCTACATATGCATTTAATGCTATTTTAGAACAATGATATTAATAGTTATTTAAGTATTAATGGTAGTAAGTGCATTTTACCGGTTAAGGATTATTTTGAAAATTGAGACGAAGTCGAAATCTCCAATACTATCCGAAACCGGTAAAGCACTTAATGGCCGTGATGCTTATTACGGTTTTTGCACGATCCAACAAAATAAACATCAATAAGATTTATAAAAGTGAAATTAAAACATAAAAATTTTATTATAAATTTAATTTATTTTATTGTAAAAATGAAGTCAGTACCTTTGATAAAATTTCACCTCTTTGATCCACGGAAAAGTCGCATTACCATCATACCATCATACATAGTATTCCATATTAACAAAAACAAGTAGCATTTTCTAATTTTAATATTTTTTCTATAGGGGTGACCGGGGTTAGTTGTCGCAGGGGTAAGTTGTCGAAGTGCTTATATCTTAAAAAGTAAAATATTTTTCTGCGCGAAACCAAGATTAACCGCTGCGTTACAATAGTGCCATTTATCATTTGTAAACTTAAATGCAATAAATTAAAAAAACATCCAGATAAACCAAAAAATGTAAAAATTAAAGAGCCCAGTAATTTTTTTGTGGTAAATATTTTTTCTTATTGTTACTGATTTAAAGCATTAAGATAAGAGAATTTTTTGTATAATAATAGTTTAAGGTGTATATTATTTGTTGATATTGTCATTTAGGAGTGTTTATTCGTTAATTAGAAAGTACTTGATACATAACGTAAAATTGGCCACTGGGGCTAGTTGTCGCATTTGGTTTGGGGCTAGTTGTCGCATGATCTGGAGATATGTTCATGGTATAACATTTCCTTTTTGGCATTTTTTTATTCAAAACTGTCTAAAAAAGTGAAACTTTGTCGAATAGCAAATAAGTTAATAATAATATTCTTTATTTTCAAGACTTCACAAAAAAAAAACATAACTCTAATACCCTATAAATTTTTCCATGTTTTTTCTTTAAATAATGTTACTGAAACATGCAGCTAAAATTACCATTAGGCCAATAAAAAAAAAATACAAAAATAAAGGAAAAAACTGATTTTGAATGAAAAGTGCGACAATTAGCCCCGGTCACCCCTACTGTTATTTTTGGCAATCCTACTTTTTGCATTTTGATTACAAGAAGTTCCTAAACCAATAAAGCAAAAAATAGACAATAAAACTAATAAACTTACCTTATATTTCCTTACAAAAATCTACAAATAAACTTTCAGTTTTGGTATTTACACATAACCTCAAATATTTCAATGTTTAGCCGTAAAAATTAATTGCACTTTATGGTAATTTTTACCCCTCCTAATTGATATTCAACTCTTGTTTACTAGATATCGCTGTCTGTTTCTTACTTAACCGGGGGCTCCAATATATCCGCAGGGTTCCATATTACCACCTCCTCCTCTACGTTGTAAAGCTAGCAGTAAAAAATATAGTTTATTTTTTATATTTTTGAGTCTTATCAAAGAATTTGAAGTCTGTAAAGTTCTTTACATTAATTATGCACTTTAATATTTTATATAGGCGTTCAAAAGCCAAAGATTTGGAAAAACAAATCAAACTATCAAAAATCAATCAGGAAAAACTAGAAAACGATAAAAAATATCTAGAAGAAAACTTGTCCACTCTTCAACAGGAATTCAAGCAATTCAAAAAAGCAGATAATGAATTAAGCAATTTAAAAACTCAAAACGAGTCACTTATCCGTGAAAATAATACCCTAAAAGAATTATGTAAAGATACCGATTGGATAAAAAAAGAGAAACTGAAAATAGAAGACAGCCTGCACGAAATGTCGAATTTTAAGATGGAGTATGTCGATATGTGCAGCAGAATGAAATGTCTAAACATGGTAAAATCAGAAAGGGATATTTACAAAAGAAAAATGGAGGATATGGTTTACCTGGAAATGGAATGCAATAAACTGAGACTGGAGATGGAAAAGGCAAAGAGGGTGATAAAAGAACGAGACGATTTAAAGAAAAAACTGAAAACAATGGAGATCATCGTCAGAAAGCAAGAAATGGATATTGAAAGTTATACAAAAAGTATTGAGAGCTTGTCAGAAGCTATGGAAAGAGAAGAGGTATTTATACAATGCACATACACTGATGAAAAAAATTTACACATTTTTACACATTTTAACACGAAACCGTCTCAATTCTGGTCTACAGCAAAGTGTATAAATAACACTGCTCTACACTAAAAAAATGCTTTAATTGATTCTAGACTTATTTGATGCGCTGTTTTCGGAAACTTGCTTCGTTTTTCTAGATCAGCTGTTATTTTTAGAATATAGCGCACATTGTTTTGTTTTGTCCATAGTTGTAGTAAAAAATACTGCTGCCAACAAAATAAAACCAATAGGTTTATTAAAATCAAAAACGAAAAAAATTAAAAAAAAATACAAAATTTTTTTTTTTTTTTTCAAAAAAAAAATCTTTTCGTAAAGCGAAAAATAAATTGAAAAAAAAAATTTTTTGAAAAAAATTGTTTTTACCCCATTTTACCCCCTTGTCCCCATCCTATTTTTACCAAAAACAACCCCAGCCTAGAACTTTGGATAATCAATCAATGGTCCAAATTTGAAGTCTCTAGCCCGAAGCGTTTTTGAGTTATCGTGGTCACAAATTTCCCGGACACACAGACCAACAGACCGACCGACACAGATTTTTTTTACGGATTTTTTTTTTTGCGGAAATCAAACTTAAAAAAAAAAGCAATAAAAATTTTTCGAATTTTTTTTACTAACGCAAGACTTTCCTTGGGGAAAGTAAAATAATTAAGGTTTGATTTTTTTTGTCGTGTACTGGTTATCTAGGACTCTCAACCAAAAAAATTTGAAATATCTTTATTCGTTTGATTTTTATAGGCTTCTAAATTTAAAAAATGAGATTTTTTCACATTTATCGATATCTTTTAATAAAAAAATGTAAATACGTAGAGGCTGATCAATATATGCCATGCCAAGATTTAATATGTGATTCTGCATCCAAAAATATGAAAAAAAGTTTCTATGAAGGTTGGTCCGGAAATTACCGCTAAGGGAGCTACGACCCTAAGGGCGCGTCCAATAAATAGTTTTTTTTTAATAGCTCTGGAATCTTGTAAACCACACTAAAAAATTTTTGCACATTGATAAAGGTTTTTATTTGGTTATTTAGTTATTAAGGTAAGTAGTAAGCGAGTAATCAAAAAAAAATTGTACTGAAGAATCTGTACTCTATTTTTCTGATTTTTTATGCATAAAAATGCATGGAGCATTTATTGTAGACAATTATATAAGCTTTCATCCGGTGACATATTTTTTTGTTCGATAAGTTTTAAGAGTGTTATCGCAAAAACATTGGTTATAATATAACCAATATATACAGGGTCATTCATAAATAGGGTCATTAATTTTAAGGGGTGATTCTACATTGGAAAATATGAAAAAAAGTTCCTATAAACATATGGCTATGTTTTCATTTAATAACTTATAAATACTTTGAGATATAGCAACGAGGCCCATCCTGGTATGTTATTTTCATGTACTTATTTTAACCAGGGGGTGTGCGAAACGGGGGGGCTTTATCAGTTTTTATCTTAAACTTTTTTCTGTGTACATTTCTTGTAATATTATTTTTGAAATATTATTCATCAGGTCAAAATACATAAAAAACGGTACTCTTCTTGTAATACTGTAGGATTAACCGTTTTCGAGAAAAATTCATTTGAAGGTGGAATTTCACGGTTCGAGGACGAAAAATGAAATACTAATATGTTGAAAACCAAAATTTCAGTGGTGCAGGGTTATTCTATATCAAAAACTAAGAAAAAAGTTTCTATACATGTAGGTCGAAAAATCGCTTTTAAAGCTTAAAATCTGGTACATTTTTAGGAGACCATAGCTATGCATAGCTCCCTTTGATTTTTGGAAGTACCTGTGAGTATATGAGGATTTTTTAATAGTTTCTGATGTACCGGGTGATCCAAAGTTCCCGACCCAATCAGTTTTCTCCGAATCCGTAAAAGTTATGGGCAAAATTTTATTGGGTTTTTCTATGCGGTCACCTAAGCTACAAATTAAGGTAGATTAAAGGTTTTTAGTTTAGTGAAACATAGGCGTAGCGATGGATATTTTTTTAGTTTTTAGTGGCATGTATAGGAAAACTAGCTTAAATCGAATAATATTCTAATTTTATATATTTTTCACACAAAATCTTTAATATACACGCAAGCGTTAGAAAGTTATTTTATAAATAATATTTTTCACCTTAAGTCAACTTATTTTAAACGAAAAAACAAACAGTCAGTGGATCATTTGGTTTACGTATCGAAAATGTGTCATGTTCAAAAATCGCCTGGGTTCTTCTTCTTCTTCTTCAAAATTTCCTTTTGGACACTAAATTAAAGTGACCCAAAAGGACTTAATGGTCTTGAACTCTCGTTCTTATTGACCAGGTACAAGTATTAGAGACTTGAAGCGAGTCTCTCTAATCGTTTCAACTAAATATAATTTCTTATCAACATAACCTCACAAAAAAAACGTGGTTAACCCACAAAAGTACATCACAAACATAAAATATTCAATTTAAATCAATTTAAATATGTAGAACCGTTTCGTAGTATAGATATTTTCTTAACAATCACATTTTAACATAAAACAGTCTGGCTGTGACCAAACACCGTTAAATGATTTACCAATCGCACCGTAGACTCTTGTTGCCGGTTCCACGGGTGGAACGCAATTTTCGCCTGGGTTCAAATCTCAACAGCGGTGTTACTATTTTTTATTAATATTATTTAAGTTTTTGTTTTTTTTTTAAGTATTAGATTTTTGTGATTTATCAATATTTTATTATTTTTATTATACAGGTATTTTGTAGGTTTAAAAAAAAGTAGTTTAATCGCTTTTAATAAAAAATTAACAGTCAACACAATTTAAAAATTTAAACTTTTACGACCGCTAAAATTAAAAGAACTTTCACTTTCGGGTTTAGACCGTGTATTTGGATTGTTAGTTTTGGTATTATTACTAAATATGTGGGTGACCCACCAAAATTTTAAATCGAAAAATTTGGAAGTTTTACCCTCTAGATTTATGTAATGAGGTAGATGTATAATCAATATTATTTTTTTTTCAGAATTTTTGAAAAAAAGTAGTGGTCGCTCACAGCTGTTTTTTTTTTTTAATTGTTTCTATGGCTTTAGTTTTTTTACGGCACAGGGATTTCTTTTTAATCATTTTTACACGGCACGGTATGAAGGGATAGTAAGTAAATGGATAACAAAAAAAAATCAGAATTTCTTGTTTTAAAATGGCAGCACATTTTTTTTTTCATTATCTAAAAACTTGTAACGACATAAATCGTCACTTTGTAATATAGCAAGGGTTAATTAAACTATTCGTTTACTTACGTTATAATTTATGTTTATTTTGTATATAAATAGTTACGTACGTACAGAACTATTTTGTATCTGGGACTATTTTGTAGCAGGAACTGAATTCTAACCATATGAGTCTCTATTCCATAGTTCTACCTGAAAATAACATAAAGAAAACATAATTAGAATATGATTTTTAATAATAAAGAATCATATGACTTATTTCTCTATAGTGCATTTGTCTATGGACTTACCTGGTTTTTATATGTTTCAGAGTCTATTGAGGGTTGGATTTCACTGGCTTTCGTCTGTAGCTTGTTTCTCCTGGAAAGTTTCATATGCTTATTGCTTCGGGATAATCCAGAATTTGTTGAAAATAGTTTGCTGGAACTGCTCACTTAGATTCAGTATTTTGTTTATACTTAGTTCACAGGACACTTAGTATTCTGTTCGTATTTTTATTAGTTTTGCTGATAAACAATAAGTATTGTTTATATTTGTTTCTTAGAGTAATATTTTGAGGTTAGATATCACTAATACGGATTTATTAGGAAATAGTCTTTTTGGTTATTATCTTTGATGTAGTTTTCGTTACCTTTATTAGGAATCCTATACGGTAAAACTGTAGTTGATAATGACTTACATAGATGTCGCTAATAGTTCAGAAATAGGATTTTATTTACCTGAAGGGTTCATACCGGTTGATAAGGTCGATTTTCGCTCCTTCTTGATGCAACTCTGTACAATGGTGGTGTCATTTTGACGAGTGTTTATTTTCTGTAATCATCGAAGTAATCCTTCATGTATTTTTATTTAAAGTTAGTGAAAATGAATATTTAAACAATGCGGAAGATATTATAACTGTTATTTTCTACAATTACGCATTTATAACGTTTCGATGGACATCGAAGACTTAGAATGACACGTAAGTTAAGTTTTTCTGTTTCTTAGAATATTTCTGAGATATAATTATTGTTTTAGCACCATTATTACTACATTAATTAATTACCATTAATTACTCACCATTTCTATACCATTAATATGGAATTACATTAATTTAAGTTGAAGTTTATTTTGGTATATTTGATATACAAGTTCTCCGCATGGAGTGATGTTCTGTTGGAACATGGTTCTGTATTTTTCGGCATAGATAAATTCTATATGACCGTCTAGCAGACAATTTTATATTGGACATAATTTTCAAAAGCATATTTAATCCCGGACAACATTTTCAATCGTACATTTTATCCTGGAAGATAATTTTTTCAAAGTAGATGGGACAGCCTATATTTTTTTTTTCTTTCATTTGAGAAATGAATTCATCAGCATAGGGGAGACTTGCACAGATGGAGACGATGGAATTCATACCTCATGGATTTTGCAGAAACCAGCTAAGTACTCATTCTGAAAACTTTTGAAAGCAATATTTCATATTTTTAAATTCTTTTATTTCAATATTCTTATAACTGTAAACTTTATCAGATCTGATATAGCATTGATTAATACTATAT
This sequence comes from Brachypterus glaber, assembly GCA_958510825.1. Taxonomy (NCBI): domain Eukaryota; kingdom Metazoa; phylum Arthropoda; class Insecta; order Coleoptera; family Kateretidae; genus Brachypterus; species Brachypterus glaber. Next base: position 15,067,590 of record OY294052.1, on the reverse strand, counting down.
GCCCTTCTGGCTTTTGTTCATTTTTAGGTACTTATTTTTTTTAAAACATTTAATCTCATTTATTAATTATTAAATATCATACTTTTGATTAAATGATTTCTAATTTAAGCATGACTTTTATACACTGCAAGAAATGATTGTTGTTTACATACATTTCTTGGTGCTTGCTGAACTTCATGTTTTCTTTATACATTTAAGTCGAATGATTTCTGAATTTAGTAATTTTTATTAAGATTTCTTTAATTATATCTTAATATAATTACACATATTTTTTATATATATTAATACATTACTTGATGTGCTTTCATTAAGTTTATTTATAATAAATTTCTCAAATGAATTATCTTATTTTATTTAGGGGTTATATTTTCTCAAACTGAAAAGCTTAAGTATTTACACTAGGTTGTTACTTACCTAAAGGAGTAAAAGCTAAAGTAACTGGCGCCCCTAACAACATTAATCAATTCTTTCTATTTTTCCCTTGCCCATACCCATTGCTCCGCTGTCAAAACTAGCCGTTGGCAGTGAACGTATTAATTACGGTACACTAATATTGGCGCCCAAGAACGTGGTATTTGGATAGATAGAACACTTGTTTTTTTAATTTTACTCCATTTTTCTCAGTGTATTTTTTGTAAAAATCTAAAGCTTATTTTTTTTTCAGTGTAACTTAAAGTTCATTTTGAGAAAAACTACATATAACTGTTGAATAAAATATTTTTTGTTGAAAATTAAGTCAAATTAGAGTTAATCTGATAAGATATATCAGATATGTGTTTTTTATGTTTATTCTGTATTTTATGGAATAACATGGAATAGAGAAATTTTGGCGTGGGTTCAGTTTTTCTAGAAATTATCTTTTATTCAATAGAAATAAATGGATAATAGGGTATTTATTTATGCGAAGGATATGAATAAATATTAGCTAATTTTGTAGTTTTGGAGACTATTTATAATTATTAATTTGTCCAATTGAGATAAATAATAATTTAGTATTTTTTTTGACATATTTGGGAAATTTTCCAAAGTATGCAAAAACTTTGTTGAGCAGTGTACACAAAAAAATAAAAAATAATTTGTGGTACAGTATAAATATTTTATTATAAAATAAATATTTTGAGTAAATTGAATTTAAATTTTGAAAATAATTATTCAAAATGGAAGATTTAGATAAAATGGAAATTAGATTTTTGACTGCAGAAATGGTAAATTATGAACTTCGTATAAGACATTTAACAGCAAAAAATAATAGAGCATCTAGAATTAAAGTTTTAGGTAGAGCCATAGCTAGGGAAGATCCTAAAGTAAAATATGTAGATCCGACTTTTAATTTTAACAGTGAAGTGGAAAATATTAATACAATTTTAGATAGTATATCTTCAGAAATTGTAGAATATCATGGTGATTATAGTTTAGCCGATTTAAGAAAATTAAAAACTTATTTAGTACATGTAACAAATCGTCTGCAACGTTTTCCTGAAGTAGAAGAAAATAAAGTTAGACGTATTCAATTTTTAGAAATAACAAAAGCAACTTGTTTAGAAATAGAAGCAGATATTTTAGATCTTTATGAAAAATCTGGTAAAAATTCAGATCTTACTCAAGTTAATAATAATATTTCATTACATAATAGTACACAGTTTAGTCCTAATGTTTCTAGTAAAAAAGATAATGATTATTTAAAATCAGTACCAGTTTATAAATGGAATATTAATTTTGATGGAAAGTCTAATGTTTTAAATTTTATTGAGCAAGTTGAATATATGAAAATAAGTAGAAATGTTACAGACGAAATGTTATTTAAATCTGCATATGACTTATTCAAAGAACCAGCATTGTCATGGTTTCTCTCAATTAAAGATAATTTAAATTCGTGGTCTCAAATAATTCAAGCATTAAAAAAAGATTTTCTTCCAGCTAACATAGATGATAGAACATGGGATGATATCCGTTCTAGATATCAAAATCCCGATGAATCTATCGCAATTTTTATAGGTGCTATGGAAACCTTGTTTAAACGTTTAATTCATGCTGCAAGTTTATATACTAGACTTAAGACGATTAGAGAAAGAATATTACCACATTATTTTACACCATTATCACTTATAGAAATAAATGATTTAGAAGATTTAAAAGACAATTGTAAAAGAATAGATGAAGCTTATCAATTAAAACAAAAGAGCATAGCAGGTAAAAGTGTGGCAAAAAATAAAGCAGTTAATAAAGTAAATGTCCTAAGTTCGGATATAAATCAAAATTTTAGTAGTAAATGTAATTGTAGTCATAATACCACAGTGTCCAAACTTACCCCATCTTCCTCTACTCGTCAAAGTTCAGTATGTAATAGTAGTCAAGTTTCTCAAATTAGTCAAAGTACCAATCAAAGCTTTAATAATACACAGAATAGTAGTAATAATAAAATTAGACAAATAATTTGTTATAACTGTAACCAACCAAATCATATTTTTAGCAAATGTTTAGCTAAAAGAACAAAGTTTTGTTATAAATGTGGATATAAAGATGTAGTTTTTAAAAATTGCCCTTCCTGTACAAAAAACTAAATAGGAAAGTGGATGATTTTAGTCGGCATTCACTTAATAAAAAGGCTAAAAATAATAATGACAGTCAGATAAAAAAGGATAACAAAACTACTTTTTGTAAAAACATTTATTATAATAAAAATAATATCAATTCTTTACAAAAATCAAGTGTAACAGAAACAAATAAACGATTTTATTTGAATGAATGGAAAGATTGGTTGGATAAAGTTAAAAATTTTTATAAACCGTATAGTTTGTCTGTAATTAATAAAAATTCTTTTATTAAATTACCTAGAGATAACCGTCCATATATTAAAGTAAATATTTTTGATAAAAATATAACAGCTTTGATTGATACAGGTGCAAATTGTTCAGTGGCTGGTGGTCACGCGATTAAAATTTTAGAAAAATTTAATTTAAAAATTGATAAATGTCTTATACCGCCTGTTACTACAGCTGATAAATCTAAACAGTTGGTAACTGGTGTTGTTTATTTACCTATTAAAGTAGATAATGAAGTTAAGATTTTACAAGTCTTGGTTGTTCCTTCTTTGGAAACAAATTTTATTTTTGGTGTGAATTTTTTACAATTGTTTTCTATGACTCTGGATTTTTCTGATGAATCTTGGAATAATAAAATTAATAATTTGAATGTGATCAGTAATAACAGTGATAGTCAGGATATAAATAAAGATAATTCAGTAGGCTTATGTGACTTGACAGACGAACAGAAAAAGATAGCAGATAAATTTGTTAGTTTATTTAAAGAATTATATAGCGAAAAAATAGGTAGAACAAATTTAATAGAACATGATATAGATACAGGAAATAATAAACCTTTTAAAATGCGTCAATATCCTTTGTCACCTTATTTAATAGAAATTTTACATAAAGAGTTAGATAAAATGTTAAAAGATGATATAGTTTCACCATCTTATTCTGATTTTAATTCACCAGTTTTATTAGTAAAAAAAGCTAATGGTACATACCGTTTTTGTTTTGATGGACGTAAATTAAATTCTATTACAAAAGGTGATTCACATCCTTTACCAAGGATAGACTCCATTTTAAGTTTATTAGGCGATGCAAAATATATATCAAGTATAGATTTAAAAAATGCTTTTTGGCAGATTCCACTTACAAAAACTGCTAAAGAAAAAACTGCATTTTCCGTACCTGGTAGGGGACTATTTGAATTTAATGTAATGTGTTATGGACTCAAAAATGGAACACAAAGTCAGCAAAGATTAATGGATAAACTTTTTCCTTTCTCCTTTTATCCAAATATATTTGTTTATATTGATGACATTATAATAGTATCAAAAACTTTTGAGGAACATATTAAATTACTTCAAATAGTACATGAAAAATTAAAATCTGCTAATCTTACAATAAATTTTGAAAAAAGTAATTTTTTTAGAAAATCACTTAAGTATTTAGGTTTTGTAATTGATAATTTTGGTTTAAGAACCGATCCGCAAAAAGTAGAAGCAATAATAAACTATCCTAGACCAACAAATAGTACAGAGATAAAACGATTTTTAGGTGTAGCTTCGTGGTATCGTAGATTTGTTAGGAATTTTTCAACAATTGTTAGTCCATTAAATTCACTTTTAAAGGGCAAAGGTAAAAAACAAGCCATTAGTTGGAATACTGATGCAGAAAAAGCTTTTTTATTGTTGAAGGAATCTTTAATAAATGCTCCAGTCTTAGCAAGTCCCAATTTTTCTTTACCATTTGTTATACAATGTGATGCTTCTTTAGTTGGCCTCGGTTCCATATTAACACAAACGCAAGATGGTCAAGAAAAAGTAATAGCTTATGCTAGTAGAGCTTTAACACGTAGTGAAATAAAATATTCTGTAGGTGAAAAGGAATGTTTAGCTGTTTTGTTTGCTATAGATAGGTTTAGACCATATATTGAAGGTGTTAAATTCACAGTAATTACAGATCATTCTTCATTAAAATATTTGAGTAATATGAAAGATCCCTCTGGTCGCTTGGCTAGATGGTCATTAAAATTACAGCAATATGATATGGATATTGTATATCGTAGAGGTAAATTAAATGTAGTAGCTGATGGGTTATCCAGAGCTTTTGATAGAATAGAACCAGAAAAATCAATTTTTCCAGATGTAAATTTAATTAATTTTAATGTAAATGATTATAATAGTGATAAATATTATATTCAGTTGAGGGAAAAAATTATTAAGAGTCCAGATTCATATCCGCAATTTAAAGTTATTGATGATAATATTTATAAGTTCATACCGACCAAGACAAAAGTAAAAAGTAATATTATAGAGTGGAAATTGTTAGTGCCTCAAAAATGTCGTAAACAAGTACTAAAAGAATGTCATGACGATGTATTAGCTTCTCATATGGCATTTTTTAAAACTTTTCATAGAATTTCAGAAACATATTTTTGGCCAAAAATGCGTAAAGATATTTTAAAATATGTAAGATGTTGTAATATTTGTCAATCACAAAAAGTTAGTAATTCTGCACGTTTTGGATTGATGGGTCGTGAAAAAGAAGTAAATTATCCGTGGCAAGTTATTTCATGTGATTTGCAGGGACCATTTCCCAGAAGTTCTAAAGGTTTTTGTTATCTTTTAGTTGTGTCAGACTGGTTTACAAAGTATACATTATTACATCCTTTAAGGGAAGCTACTGCAAATGCAATATGTAAATTCATTGAGAATGAAGTTTTTTTAGTTTACGGAGTCTGTCAATTTTTAATTGTCGATAATGGAAAACAATTTGCTGGTAAAGTTTTTAAAAAATTAGCAGATGAATATAATGTACAGAAAATTTGGTTTAATGCACTTTACCATAGTCAAAATAATCCGACGGAAAGGCAACATCGCACAATTTCTACTGCTATAAGATCATATATAAAAGATAATCAAAAAGAATGGTGTAAAAATTTAGCAAAAATAGGTCTAGCTTTACGAACGTCTGTAAATGAAGTTACGGGGTATACGCCGGCATTTCTTAATTTTGGGAGGAATGTACCTATCACAGGAACTTATTATGGCAAAATGACATCAACTGATGGTGTTAAATTAGAACCTTGTGACAGAGACTCGTATAGCCAAGACTTGGGAAATCTTAAAGAGATTTTTGTTGATGTAAAGAAATATTTACATGAAGCTTATGAACGTAATAAGCGTACTTATGATTTGCGCAAGCGTGAAGTAAATTTTGATATAGGTGAAAAAGTTTGGAGACGAAACAAAGTACTCTCAGATGCTAGTAAAAGTTTTGCTGCAAAACTTGCTCCAAAGTACATACTTTGCAAAGTTGTTGCGAAAAAGTCAAAGTTAGTGTATATTTTGGAAAATGCAGATGGTCATAGAGGCGACTGGCATGTTAAAGATCTAAAGAAATATTTTGGATCAAATAGTGACATTTCAGTTGGCTAGATTTTATTAAATAAGAATATATTCTTAGTATCATTCGGAATGATATTTAAAAAATATCAATGTATTGAAAATATTTAAAGGGTACCCAAAACTTTTGTATATAGTAAAAAAAAAATATATAAATATATTTTTTGTAGAAGAGGATTCTGATGCGCGTAGTCAAGTCTTATTTCTATTTTTTTTTTTAATCTTGATAAAACTTAGCTAAAAAGAAAAACAAAATTAATTATGACAATTACCTGATTATGACAATTACCTGATTATGACAATTACCTGTTTATGACACACACCGATAAAGTCCCAAAATTATGTTCTACATAAGAGTAGGCGGATGATACACGTAGTTATCAAGCTTAGCTATTGTTAATTATCAAGTAGTATTTCAAATGATTTACATAAAGTATTGTATTTTTTGTTGATTTATTAAATAAAATATAGTATATATTTTAGCTATTTAAGTTAAATAGTTTTAGAGTTTGGTATAAAAATATTTTTTGTATATTAAATATTTTTATTATTTTTGGAGGGGGCATGTGTAACGACATAAATCGTCACTTTGTAATATAGCAAGGGTTAATTAAACTATTCGTTTACTTACGTTATAATTTATGTTTATTTTGTATATAAATAGTTACGTACGTACAGAACTATTTTGTATCTGGGACTATTTTGTAGCAGGAACTGAATTCTAACCATATGAGTCTCTATTCCATAGTTCTACCTGAAAATAACATAAAGAAAACATAATTAGAATATGATTTTTAATAATAAAGAATCATATGACTTATTTCTCTATAGTGCATTTGTCTATGGACTTACCTGGTTTTTATATGTTTCAGAGTCTATTGAGGGTTGGATTTCACTGGCTTTCGTCTGTAGCTTGTTTCTCCTGGAAAGTTTCATATGCTTATTGCTTCGGGATAATCCAGAATTTGTTGAAAATAGTTTGCTGGAACTGCTCACTTAGATTCAGTATTTTGTTTATACTTAGTTCACAGGACACTTAGTATTCTGTTCGTATTTTTATTAGTTTTGCTGATAAACAATAAGTATTGTTTATATTTGTTTCTTAGAGTAATATTTTGAGGTTAGATATCACTAATACGGATTTATTAGGAAATAGTCTTTTTGGTTATTATCTTTGATGTAGTTTTCGTTACCTTTATTAGGAATCCTATACGGTAAAACTGTAGTTGATAATGACTTACATAGATGTCGCTAATAGTTCAGAAATAGGATTTTATTTACCTGAAGGGTTCATACCGGTTGATAAGGTCGATTTTCGCTCCTTCTTGATGCAACTCTGTACAATGGTGGTGTCATTTTGACGAGTGTTTATTTTCTGTAATCATCGAAGTAATCCTTTATGTATTTTTATTTAAAGTTAGTGAAAATGAATATTTAAACAATGCGGAAGATATTATAACTGTTATTTTCTACAATTACGCATTTATAACGTTTCGATGGACATCGAAGACTTAGAATGACACGTAAGTTAAGTTTTTCTGTTTCTTAGAATATTTCTGAGATATAATTATTGTTTTAGCACCATTATTACTACATTAATTAATTACCATTAATTACTCACCATTTCTATACCATTAATATGGAATTACATTAATTTAAGTTGAAGTTTATTTTGGTATATTTGATATACAAGTTCTCCGCATGGAGTGATGTTCTGTTGGAACATGGTTCTGTATTTTTCGGCATAGATAAATTCTATATGACCGTCTAGCAGACAATTTTATATTGGACATAATTTTCAAAAGCATATTTAATCCCGGACAACATTTTCAATCGTACATTTTATCCTGGAAGATAATTTTTCCAAAGTAGATGGGACAGCCTATATTTTTTTTTCTTTCATTTGAGAAATGAATTCATCAGCATAGGGGAGACTTGCACAGATGGAGACGATGGAATTCATACCTCATGGATTTTGCAGAAACCAGCTAAGTACTCATTCTGAAAACTTTTGAAAGCAATATTTCATATTTTTAAATTCTTTTATTTCAATATTCTTATAACTGTAAACTTTATCAGATCTGATATAGTATTGATTAATACTATATGCCCTTCTGGCTTTTGTTCATTTTTAGGTACTTATTTTTTTTTAAACATTTAATCTCATTTATTAATTATTAAATATCATACTTTTGATTAAATGATTTCTAATTTAAGCATGACTTTTATACACTGCAAGAAATGATTGTTGTTTACATACATTTCTTGGTGCTTGCTGAACTTCATGTTTTCTTTATACATTTAAGTCGAATGATTTCTGAATTTAGTAATTTTTATTAAGATTTCTTTAATTATATCTTAATATAATTACACATATTTTTTATATATATTAATACATTACTTGATGTGCTTTCATTAAGTTTATTTATAATAAATTTCTCAAATGAATTATCTTATTTTATTTAGGGGTTATATTTTCTCAAACTGAAAAGCTTAAGTATTTACACTAGGTTGTTACTTACCTAAAGGAGTAAAAGCTAAAGTAACTGGCGCCCCTAACAACATTAATCAATTCTTTCTATTTTTCCCTTGCCCATACCCATTGCTCCGCTGTCAAAACTAGCCGTTGGCAGTGAACGTATTAATTACGGTACAAACTCCATAAAATAGATACTAATACTTATAGGTATTGAAACAAACCAAGTTTTATCATTATAGACCAAATAGACAAGAGCAAATGGATAAGTATTAACCAAAAACTAAAGAAACTGTTGAAAATGCCCACCATTTTTCTCCTGGCATATTGCGTATCTGTTTCTTATGGCAGTCCTGGTGACTTTTCTTAATGTGTCCCTGTTAATATTTTGGCAAGCAGCTGTTATTTTTTCTTTAAGATGGTCCAAGTTTAACGTAGGAGTTACATTGACTTCATTCTTTATTTTTCCCCAGAGGTAAAAATCTAAGGGAGATAAATCAGGACTATTTGGAGGCCACTGTAAAACTCCATAAGTGCCAATCCACCTATCAGGAAAATCTTGGTCAATATAGTTTGTAACTATGCCTGCATTGTGGCATCCTGTTGAAACCACATTTGTTGGCGTCTCAACAAATTTATATTTTCTAATAATCTTGGGAGTTCTTCTCGAAGAAACCTTAAATAAAATTGCGCTAAATGATTACATTTATCTTAATTATCCGGCTTACCCAGTATTATACGAGCGTCAAATTACAACGGGACCACCTTATGAATGCCTTCTTTAAGCTGCCAAAAGTTTCATCAAATTCCGTTCATTCTTTCCAAAGTTATACGGCTTACGCGGTATTATCCAAACATCAAATTAAAACGGGACCACCTTATTAATACCATCTTTAAGCTGCCAAAAGTTTTATCAAATTCCGTTCATCCGTTCCAAAGTTATGCGGGAGCAAACAAAAAAAAAACAAAGTCACACGGCGAATTGATAACTTCCTCCTTGTTTGGAAGTCGGTTAAAAAGAAGACCCTGTGCCGTAAAAAAACTAAAGCTATAGAAACAATTTACGGCTGTGAGGGACCTCTACTTTTTTTCAAAAATAAAAAAAAAAATAGGGATTATAAACCTACCTCAATGAATAAATCTGGACCTCCAAACTTTTTAATTTAAAATCATGGTGGGTAACCCTAGTGTTGATGGCTTTTATGCACATCTTCCGTAATAATACCAAAACTAACAATCCAAATATAGGGTCTAAACCCGAAAGTGAAAGTTCTTTTAATTTTAGCGGTCTTAAAAATGTAAAATTTTAAATTGTGTTGCTGTTAATTTCTTATTAGAAGCGATTAAACTACTTATTTTTTTAAACCTACAAAATACCTGTATAATAAAAGTAATAAAATACTGTTAAATCACAAAAATCTAATACTTAAAAAAAAAAAACACAAAAACTTAAATAATATTAATAAAAAAAAGTAGTATCGCTGTTGAGATTTGAACCCAGGCGATTTTTGAACATGACACATTTTCGATACCTAAACCAAATGATCCACCGACTGCTTGTTTTTTCATTTAAAACAAATTGACTTAAGGTGAAAATTATTATTTATAAAATAACTTCCTAACGCTTGTGTGTATATTAAAGATTTTGTGTGAAAAATATATAAAATTAGAATATGATTCGATTTAAGCTAGTTTTCCTATACACTAAAAACTAAAAAAATGTCCATCGCTACGCCCATGTTTCACTAAACTGAAAACCTTTAATCCACCTTAATTTGTAGCTTAGGTGACCCCATAGAAAAACCCAGTAAAATGTTGCCCATAACTTTTACGGTTTCGGAGAAAACTGATTGGGTCGGGAACTTTGGATCACCCGGTACATTCACCTTGCATCAAACGATTCATCCTACAGTATTACAACAAGAGTACCTTTTTATGTATTTTGACGTGAGGAATCATATTCTAAAAATAAAATCACAAAAAAGTTACACACAAAAAGTTTTGGATAAAAGCCTAATAAGGCCTTATTAAGATTAGTTCACTTGCAAAGCCTGATTGCTTTAACATAAAGGGTTTCTGAGTTATTAAACAAAAATCGAATTTTTGAAACCACTTTTGAAGGGGCGTAACTCCCTTACGAGTCGTTTTAGGACATATGTTTATAGGGACTTTTTTTTCTTATTTTTGGGTAAGGAATCACACCCTGAAATATTAGCACGTCATTATGGGACACCCTGTATGTATTTAAAATAAAATTTGTAAGATTGTACTTCCAATTGCTATAAATAAGTCAACCAAATTTGGTTTTAAAATATTGCTTAAATCGGTACATGCGCATGCGCTTAATTTTATAAAAAATATTTTTTGCCATTTTTGGCAAAGTATCACCCAATTGTAGGTTTTTGTTTGCACTTTAACGTGGTGTAAAAAATACAATTAAAAAACATTGTTTAAAAAAAATATATTTTTTTAATTTTTATTTTTGTATTTTCCCTGTTTATATTAAAAATAACTTTTTTTAATATTTATTATTGTAATATACTTTTTTATGTGAAAATACACAAAAATATATCTGTAGCGTAACATGGCAAGTTTAATCGTTGTGAAGATACATTTTTACACACCAAGATAATATAACTAAATATAATTAAAAAATAATATTATAAAATATAATGTTTAAACTTTCACTAAAATTATTCAGATTCAAGAAAAGAAAAGTAAATACAAAATACAACTAAAATTTTTACAAAGACAAAAAAAATATAACTCAAAAAATACATATAAGAGATCTAAAATCTCCATGATAGCCAACTTCTAAATCTATTAAAACTATGTTTAAAAATATTGATTTTGCAATCATTAACACGTTAACGACCAGCGCTAAATTTTGAAAATTAATTTCTGAACCAGATGAATTTTTTATTAAAAGGAAGTTTCATAAATTAATATAATTTTAAAAAGATGCAATGAAGGTGTTTTTATTTCCCAGGGACCAGACCTACTATACCCTACATTTTAAACCCATGTAGCTGAGTCCCTGTGAGACCCACACAACTTGGAACATTACAACCACTGCACTGTGCACTATGCCCAAATAGGGTCACACGGTCCATGCAGAAAACAGGGTGGGCACCAATATGGTACGCCTAAATAAAAGGTGAATTTAAAAAGTAATTCGTGTGATAAATATTTAAATTAAATGTACGTGAATCACGAAGAAAAAAATTTGTTTCTGATAACCACAACAAATTGTGTTGTTACCCTTATCAGATGTCTTGTTGTAGCAGTAAGCAAAATAGTCCATGTTTAACTATTAATCTGAATGACCCATACTAGGATGACACAAATATTTCTATTTTTGTTTTAGTTGGCCAAATCTTCAATATTTTCTCTGAAGTCCCAGTTAAGTTCAAAAAGCGAAATTTTACAACAAAATGATCAAAGAATTGTAGAACTACAACTTAATCTCGATCAGATTCTAAGCAAATATGATTTAGAAAAAAATGTATTCGAAACTGAAAAAACCAGATTCAAAAAAGAATATCAGAATATGGAAAATAAGATGTTAATGTATAAAGAAAACAATGTTATACTTAAACAAGACTTGGATGGTCTTGTCAAATTATGTCAGGAACTCACCAAATCTAGTTGCCTAAAACACGAAAAAATTTGTTCAAAAATTTCAAAAGAACAAAACCACCTGATCGAACTCAACGAAAATTTGAAAAAGCAAGTGTTTGTTGCAGTGAATCACTGCCATACTGTGTCCCAAGATGTAGTAAGATGGCAAGATATCATAAACAGAAAGTTTAACTCCAAGTATTTATGTATGGAGGCTTCTAAAACAAATGCCAAATGTCAAAACCTTCGACAAGAAGTTTTAAAAATGCAAACCATCGTCATGGATGTAGTTGATTTCACTAAAAAATCGAATTTGTTTCAACATCCGAAGAAAATAGAACAAATAAACAGGTTCTCTGCTGGAGATACTAACAAAGACATAATAATAAACGATCAAGATGAAATAATTAGTACTTTAAAATCGACCTTGGATAACCAAGAGATAATTATCAAAGGTCTGAGTAAGGCTTTGTTGGATACCGAGTTTGTGGGATGTACGAACCCCAAATGTAAATTTAAAAGTGAAGAATTTAAGCAACTTTATAAGAATACAGCATTTGATGGTGATAATTCGTGCCCATGTGATGAGGTAAGTACCAGTTACAAATAAGATTTATTAACTCCTTTGATCTAATAAAAATCTTTTTCCTATGACTTAGTTAGTGCTTATTTTCCACCCGTTGCTATGACAGCTGATTTTACATATCTGCTGTCAGAAAACAAGTGAACGTCAAACACAGAACGCCAAATTAATAAAATTAATTTTAAGACAGTTTTTGCGTTTTTTGTATGTTTTGGTGTTAGGTCGTAGGAAAAATAGTATAGGTAAACCTTGACGCAAACCTATTTCTAGTCTTTTTTTTACTCTAGTGAGCCTTATAAAAAACCCACTCTCGTGCACTGAAAACTAGGTTTGCGTACTCGGTGCGTAATATACTATTTCAGTTTACAATGTATTAAAACAAACTACACTACACTAAATTTTTTGTGAATTGTACAATCTACAATATACACACTGATAAAAAGGATTTATTTGGATATGGCCAATTAAATTATTTGGTTGTGAGTAACAAATTTTATTTGAGTCAAATAAATATTTAGTTAATGTAAACAAATATTTTAATTTCAAAATGATTTATTATTGGGAACCAAATAGTTTATTTGACAGAAATAAAATTTATCTGCCATAACCAAATAATTCAATTGGCCATATCCAACCAAATATTTTGTTGACCCAAATAAACTGTTTTATCAGTGTAGGTAAACCAGTGTAGAATAGTATATTCTGTAACAAGTGTAGAATGATGCATATTCCGCACGAGTGGATGTTGCCTCAGCGATAGCGGCGGGGAGGACTGTCCACGAGTGAGAAATAGCCATTCTAGACGTATTGCAGACTATACTTTTTCTACTAATGAAGTTTTATACATTAATTTTTTTTTATAAATTACATAAAAACCAAAGGTTTTAATGAAAAACAATAATTTACATCCAGTAGTTTAATTTTGATCTAATATTTCATTTTGTATTTCATTGATTTTGCTAAAAACATGAAACCTATTTCGGTATATGAAACCTATCACGGAATGTTCCATAAAACGTAATAGGTTTCCTATACCGCAATAGGTTTCATCCGCTTACGAAATGGGCTATATACCGTAAGAGTTTTCTGTGCGATTTGAGTCAAATCATCATCAAATCATTTGACAGTCTTAGAAAAAACTTTTTTCACATGCGCACGATTACTACCAATGAAACTGGATACGTGATATCATGGGTAGGCGTTCTCATTATTTCAATGGCGGTAATCGAGAGCCTGTAAAACCATCTTCTTTCTACATTTCCTGTACATTTTATTTACTTTGTATACAGAGAAACCGGACATTTTTATTAAATCAAGAGTTGCTTCTTGATCATAAATTATATTAACAGAAAAAATCAATGGTATTTACTGCTAACTTCATTCGGGAACCCTAGTCTTTAGGTGTAAATTTTTACAATAAAGTATTTATAACAAAACTAATAATTTTTATCCTTTTTTAACAAGGATCAAGATGACTTTGTAAAGTCGTAGAGTGTCTCTCTCTTTTTTAGTACCGATTCTAGATGTTTAGTGTTAGTTTAAATCATTTGATGTTATTATTTTAAATTTAGATCAACCAAGACCAAAAAACTGAAGGAAAGGAAAGATCTTGTTTTTGTAATTGTGAATGTGGCAAAGGATGCAAATGTAATTTCTGCGATGACTATGAAAACTGTCCAAAAGTAAAAGAATTACTGGAAAAACTAAATAAAAATAAATGTGGAGCAAATGCTTCAGTGAATAATACATCCCGCCAACAAAGCAGAGTAAAAATAATGGAAGTTGCTGATAAGGAAATGAACACTGATTGTAAGAAACGAAAAGACACATCTCAAAATAACTCGCTAACTTGTATTTGCTGCGAATGTACTGGTGAGATAAACCAAGACCCAGATTTCATCTGCGAGTGTTGTATATGCGGAGGTGAAGAAGATACCAAAGAAGAATGTGAATGTCAAAATCAACACACACATGAAGAAGATTCCCCAACCTGCACATGCGAAGAGTGTACTAATCGCGCATGCACATGCGATTTATGTGAAAGAGAAACAATAAAAGAAGATGTATCTTGTCAATGCAATTTCGGTGTAGATAAAGGATCACAAAAAAGCACGAAAAAATTGAGAAAGCATAACGATAGTGGAGATTCTTGTATTTGTTCTGAAGATGAAGCAAAAGCGACGAATGTTTGTTTGTGTATCAATCGTAAAATTTACGATTGCAAGAAGATTGAGGAAATGGAAAAAGAACTTAAAACTTTGAAAGAAGATAAAAATAAAGGAAAAGGTACGGTTCGATGTTTGTAAGAAATATGTTTGGTCAAAAAATTGATTATTTCACGAATAGTGCATATCTTCATCCAAATGATAATACGGTTCAATAGCTATTATTAACTAGAGGCTCTAGTCTAGAGTTTGTAAGTTTTTTTTTGCGTAGCACAATTGACCATGCTTTTATTTATTGGTTGATCTAAGCATTAGTTTTTTAACATTAAGTAATACTAGAATTTTCATTTCAACAAATATCAATTGGGTTGTTTAAAAAGGCTTGATTTTTTTTTAAACGAAGCGAAGTCTAAATTTTACAACGGTGAGTATAATAAATATAACTTTGCCTTATAGTTGGGCAGGATTTTTTTTTATTTCTACTATTGACATTCTTTAGGTATAAGAAAGTAAAAAAGTGATTGGGTTTTAACTTATAATAATTTAAAAAGATAAATTATTTTGATGAAGATGTTTAACTTAATTAAAAAATATATAGTAAATAATAATATACCTACTTACATTTAATTATAATTTGTAGAAGAAGAAGCTGAGGACTGAAACAAAATGCTAAAATGTCATACGAAATTATAGTGTGCATAAATGTTAAGGGCTATTTAAATATATTATATAGATTTCTTTTTAAAAGGTTTTTATTCCGAATAAATTACATTTTACCTATACGTATACATTGTAATTGAAAAATATACTATTTTTGTTTTGTTTTTACTATAATCCCCACAGTTTGCTTGCCAAACTTGGGGTTTTTAAACAAGTTGTACACACTTTTCGTGGCTTAATTTTTTCTCCGCAAACATACGTCTTTACAAACTTCGAGTGTGGATCCAACAGATACATCGAGAGACCCGAAACTTCCAGAAATAATAAAAAATAAGGATACATGGGAAGGAATGAACAGAACAATATACAGTGATGTGGATCCAAGAAATACAATTTACCATTCTGAACCCTCAGAAAGCCTCTATTACACAGTTGATAAAATTTCCCATATGAAACGTAGTAAAGTAAGTGACTTTAATTCAATAAAAACACAAGAAGAGTTAATAGAAGAATCTCCAGAATTGAACTATACAATTCCTAATTTCGATGGTAGCCTTTTGTTAAGTGTAGATAATAAGGAAAGTAAAGACATAAAAGATGTTATCCATAAACAAAAAAAAATTCAAGGATCCAAGGACTTTAAAAAATGCTTTTGTCCAGGTATAAAAACGAAGAAAAGTCTAATTACTAATAATTTAAAATCGAAAGCTGTTGAAAGAAAACATACCGAAGAAAAGCTAAAAATAGACAAACAAGATGAAGTTTCTTTGAAACAGAAGGAAAGTAGTATATATCCTGCGGAAGATATTCTGAATCCAGAATCTAAAGAAAAGCAGCCTAAAGAAATAAATACACAAAGCGAAAGAAGCAAAACTAAAAGTATAGAAACCATAGAGGACCATAAACCTTCTTCCATAAATCTTACAGATAACAAAAAAAAGACTCAAGAAATAAGGTCAATGGAGCAAGAAGTTTCTTTTAAGAAGGATGTTGCGGATCCTGATCCTGATATAGAGAAATTGGGTCCCGAAGTCAAAGAAAAAAGGACTATTAAAGAATTCGACAAGTTATCAAAAGAACCTGAAGAACTGAAAAACAAATTAAAACAGCTGGTGTCTGAAAATGAAGAATTAAAAGAAATTAACAAAATGCTTGATACCAAAGCAGACGACTTAAATAATAAATTTAAATTAAAGCAAGATGAAACTTTATGTAAGACTGATAAACAGAAAGAACCTGTGAAGGAGATCCTGAAAGACGACAATAAAAAATGTACCGAAAAGTCTGAAAACTTAAGCAAAATTCACACACAAGTTTTACCAGTTGAAAATAGTGCTGTTGCCACACCATTAACAATAACTCCCATGGGAGTATTTCCAATACCTACAAAAGTTATTCCAAATTTTGTTTCCAGTTTATATCTGGACGACAAAAAATCTAGTGATAAATATTTAACTCCTGTAACTTCAACAACTTCGACCATTATAACAAGAGAAGTCGATAAAGAAATTCAAGAAGTGGTTAAACAAAATATACCAGATGCGGATACTTTTAGTAGTAAAATTGAAAACCTTGTGAAAGAATTGAAACAATGCAAAGAAACTTGTAAAACACTGGAAGAAGAACTGACCAAATGTAAAGAATATAAACAAGATTCTGTGGTATGCACTAGTGCTGAAACTAGTGACATTGATTTACCAGGTACACCGTCTATGGTCAAAAGGAATAATGATCTTATGACAGAACTAAGACAGTACAAAGAAACATGTAAAATTCTGAAATTAGAATTAAGTGAATTAAATAAAATTAGGAATCAAAAAGAAGATTCTGCAAAAAATACATCTTTAATAGATTCTTTAATATCGGATGCGGATTTACACGAAAAGAAAATGAAGGATGAAATTTATATTTTGCGTAGAAAATTAAGCGAATGCAAAGAACAATTAGAAAAAAAAATAGACGTGGAAACAAAAAATGATAAACTAAAGAAAGATTTAATTGATAATCAGAAAAAACTAGGTGAAATTTTGGAAAAAGATGAAGAACCCGAAAAACTTAAATTATTAAACAAAGAAAATTTGGATTTAAAAAATACAAATGAAAAATTAAAACAGCAGCTTAATGATTTAAAAGAAAACCTAAAAGAATATGAACTATCCAAACCAAAAGAAAAAGAAAATATGGAAGAACTAAGAGAAATGTTGAATGAATTGACTAGTGAAAACAAACAGTTAAAAGAAAATAATGTAATACTAGATGCCAAAGCAGATAAAATTAAAGATACATTAAACTCTAACCAAATCGAAATTGATACTCTATTATTGGAAAATTCTAAATTAAAAGAGCTATTTAAAGATCAAAATGAAGAACTTAAAAAAACTAAAGGTGAACTTGAAAATATTCATGATTATATTTATGATAAAAAGCAGCAAGAAAAATACCCTCAAATTATTGATTTAGAAAATCAGCTAAGTAAGGCCAAAAAAGAATTAGAGCAAGCATTGGCTTCTAAAATAGAAGATTTTAACATTAAAGATGATAACAAGAAATTAAAAGCAAATCTAAGCAAATTAAAACAAGAATTGAATAATTTAGAAGAAAAGCAAATATCTGAGGATGGTTATTTTAGGGAAATTATAAACGAAAACAAAACTTTAAAAGATCAAATTGCTAACTTGGAAAATAAACTAAGCAAAATTTCTACAGAAACAGCAGATTTAAAGTTAAATGAAGAAAATTTAAAGTTACAAAAAAATATAGAAAAGGTAGAAGTCAAAGAAAAACCCAGTTTAAGTCTTGATGAGAAAAACAAGCATATACAAGATTTACAAAAAGAAAACCAAGATTTAAGAAGCCAAATAGACAAGTTAAAACCGACTCTAAATATGGATGAAATTAATGATTTGCATCAAGAAATTAAAAATTTAAAAAGAAAAAATTCTAATTTGGAAAATGATCTAAATAATATTAATAAAATAGATTTAACAGAATCAAATTTAGCTAAAGAGAATTCAAAGTTAAGAAAAGAAGTTAATGAGTTGAAAAATGAGTTACATGGTTTAAAAGACAGAAAAGAACCCAGCGAAGAGAAATTTAATGTAGAATTACAAAATGAAAATGCAGCTTTAAAATACAAAATAAACGCTTTGGAAAATGAACTAAATAAAACAAAACATAAAGTAAAGCCATTGGCGCATGGAGGTGAATATTCCAGATTTGCCCACCTAAAGGAACATCTAGATGAAATGAAAGAAGGAATAGATAAATTAGAAAAGGGTCAACCTCCTGATTCTGACAAGAATATAAGGGATAAAGATTTTAAAATAAAAGACTTTGAAGAAATAAATAAAGATCTTAAGAATGAAATTAGGAATTTAAAACTTGAACTAGCACAACTAAAATACCCGTTACCAGAAGTTTTGTCAGCAGAAGAATCAGATCTAACAGTTGTAGAGGAAGGTACTAAGTTAATAAAAGATCCATACCAAAAAACTTCTTCTATTTTGGGAAAAGATTATAATATTATTACAACGTTACATAATGAAAATAAAACTCTTAAAGACCTTATTAAAGATTTAGAAAATAAAATAGGCCAAAAACCGGAAACAGAAATACCTAATAAAGATTTACTTTCTGGAATACCAATAGATATGGATGAAGAAATTAAAAAGTTAAGAAAAGAAAACGCAGAGCTAAAGGAGCAAGTTCAAAATTTTAAAAATAAACTAAATAAATCTCAGGAGGAATTACAACTGTCAAGGACTACGAAACAAGAACATTTAAAATTAGCGAATGAAAATGAAAAACTAAAGAAGGAAATCGATGAATTAAAAAATAAGTTAAATACATTAGTAGAAAAACCTGCAGCTAGTAAAAAACTAGATCCTGAAACCAAAATAATTCATGGTAACGATATGCAAAACTTACAAATAGAAAACAAAAACCTTAAAGATCAAAATAGTAATTTAAAGTCTGAAGTAAGTAAACTTAAAAATTATTTGCACCAAGAATTACCTGTAGAAAAAAAGGATTCTGAAGATAAACAAAGGCCTGGTACAGACCAAATTAAAAAATCCAAATCTGAATTATTAGACTTAAGTTCAGGACCCGATTTTCCCCTAGATACAATGGAATTTAAATTAAGAGAAGAAAATGCAAACCTGAGAGAGGAACTAAATGAACTAAAAAAAGACTCTAAGAGATTAGAAAGAAGTCAAATAACAGAAGAATTAAATATGAAAAAAATAGAAAAAGAAAACGAATCTCTTAAACGGCAGATTGAAAATTTTAATGTTGAATTCAAAAAGGAGAAAGAACCACCGTTAAATACTGAAGTTAAAGATACATTGCTTGATGAAAATAAGAAATTAAAGGATAAGGTTTCCGAATTAAATAATAAGATAGCGAGTTTGCAAAAATCTCGGGTGGATTCACCACAGGAACTCATAAAAGATTCAGTATTAAAAGAAGAAAATGCCATGTTACAAAAAGAAAATAATGATTTAGAAGACAAAATCAATCATTTAAATGATGAACTAAATAAGTTAAATAAGGAGCTAAAACTACCAAAGGCAACGAAAAAGGAACATCTAAAACTAGCTAATGAAATTTCAAAGTTAAAAAAAGAACTCAAAGATTTAAAAAAAAAAGACGAGCCAAGACCAAGTATATATTTAGATTATCAAAAGAAGATACATCAAGATGAAAATCCATTAGAACTACAAAAAAAAAATACAGAACTAAAATATCATATCCAGAATTTAGAAAAAGAAATAAATGCATTAAAAAAAGAAGCGGAAAATCTATCAAGTAGAGAAATTAAAAATTTAAAATTAGTTGAAAAAAACGAAAAGTTAAATGATATAATTAGGAAATTGGAAAATAAATTAGGTGGTTTTAAAGATACGTTAACACCTGGCTTAGAAATCAGTGATGAATATAAAATGTATACAGACATAGACATAAAAGAATTGCAGGAGAAAAACAGAAAATTAAAGAAACAAATTAATAATTTGGAAAATAGTCTTGATAAATTCAAAACTGGGGTTACGGGACCAGAAGATGTAATAGAAAAAAATGCAAAATTAAGAAAAGATAACGAGAAATTAAAAACGGAACTAAAGAAATTAGAAGAAAGAAAAAATTTACCGTTACGGGTTGATTATGTTGATAAGGATATAACAGAATTGCAAAAAGAAAACAATACTCTTAAAAATAAAATTTATAATTTAGAAAATGAATTAAATAAATTAAGTGGAATAAATAAAGAATTACAAGTAGCACTCGCAACACAAGCAGGAGATTCAACACTAGCAGAAGAAAAGGCAAAATTAATAATAAAAGTCGA
Organism: Brachypterus glaber; assembly: GCA_958510825.1. NCBI lineage: Eukaryota > Metazoa > Arthropoda > Insecta > Coleoptera > Kateretidae > Brachypterus > Brachypterus glaber. The sequence continues at coordinate 15,046,803 of OY294052.1, read as the reverse complement.
AAAGTTAGAAAAAGAGCGGAATGACTTAGGTAAAAAGATAGGGGATGGTAATATGAAAGAAATAATACAAGAAAATATTAATCTTAAAGATCAGACTCATAATTTAGAAGATGAGCTTATTAGATTAAATAAAGAATTGCAAGAAGCACTCACAACACAAGTAGGAGATTTAAAACTAGCAGAAGAAAATGCAAAGTTAAATACAGAAGTCAAAAAATTAGAAAAAGAGCTAGATAATATAGGCAAAAAAATTGAGGGTAGTGATATTAAAGAATTACAAAAAGAAAATGAACTATTTAAAAACCAAATCAAAAATTTAGAAAATATTTTAAGTAAAACAAAAAAAGATATAAAACATCCCTTTGATTTAGCAGAAGACGATTCAAAAATGAATAGGATAAAAACACATCTTGATGAAATGAAAAAGGGTATAGATAGATTAGAAAAAGGAGAAAAACCTGATTTAGATGAATGGAAAACAATAGATGAGAATGTTAATTACAAAGAATTACAAAACGAAAATCGAAATCTAAAATATCAATTGAATAAATTAAAAGATATATCTCAACAGTTCACTTCTATAGAAATTTATAACAAACGATTAGTGGACGAAAATAATAAACTAAAACAGGAACTTGGCGAATTAAAAAACGAGTTAGAAATCATTGAAGAGAGACAAAATTCAACACCATCAAGTAAAGACGATGAAGTATGTATAAAACTTAAAATTGAAAATGAAACTTTACTAAATCTCAATAGAAAGTTGGAAAAAGAATTAAATAATTTCAAAAATAAATTGCAAAAACCCCCTACTACAGAACCAGATTATTTAAAATTACTCCAAGAAAATGAAAAATTAAAAAGTGAACTTGGAAATTTAAATAATGAACTAGACATGTTAAAATATAGACAAAGTAAAGATACAAGTAAGAAAATAGATTATGGTGATGAAAATTATATCAAAGGGCTGCAAAAAGAAAACCAAAATCTAAGAGATCAAACTAAAAATATACACTCTAAAGATACAAAGAAAATAGATCATGATGATAATACTACAAAAGATTTACAGAAAGAGAACCAAATTCTAAGAGATCAAATTGAAAATTTGAACGTTCAGGTTAAAACATTAAAACAAGATTTAGTGCAGTCACTTTTGATAGGTAAGGATGATTCAAAAATTGATAAGGACATTTTAGGAGGAATACCTCCTTCAATGGATGGGAGTGATAAAAAGCAAATTCAGAATAAAAACGAAATTCTAAAAAACCATATCAAAAACTTAGAAAACGAGATAAATGAATTAAAACTTAAATTAAAACATCAATTGGCCCCGGAAATCAGAGATTTAAAATTAACTGAAGAAAATTCGGAGTTGAAAAAAGATCTTGATCATTTAAAAAATAAATTAGAAGCAAGAGAAAAGCCAAGTCTAGATAAGATCGGACTAAGTAAAAAGGACGAAGATAATTTAAAAACATTGGAAGATAAAAATAATCAATTAAAAGAAAAAGTTAGTGAATTAAAAAAAGATTTGCAAGAAGCATTAGCATCAAGAATAGAGACATCTGAAGGAAAAACTAAATCAGAAAGAGAAGAAAAAGAAAAACCTTCTTTAACAGCAATTCTGGATGATGAGGATACACCAGAATTTCAAAAGGAAAATGAAAAACTCAAAAATAATAATACATATTTGCAAAATGAAGTAAATAAATTACAAAGGGAACTCAAACTTCCTAAGGCTTCGAAAAAAGAACACTTAAAATTAGCTGATGAAATTTCGAGGTTAAAAAAAGAACTTGGCGAATTAAGAAATAGAGACAAATTAGAAGAAAAACAAATAGATTCTGTAGATCGAGGTCACCAAGATAAAGCAGATGATATGACTAAAGAAATACAGAAAGAGAATCTGTATCTAAAAGAACAACTTTACGAATTACAAAATAAATTAGATAAATTAGAGAAAAAGAAAAAGCCTGATACTGATGTGGCTGATGAAAATGCAGTAAATAAGGATACACTTATAAAGGAATTAAGGAAAGAAAATCAAAATTTAGGAGAAAAAATTAAAAAATGTAAAACTGAATTAAGCGAATTAGAAGAAAATACATATTCAAAATTGAAGGAAAATGCCAAATTAAAAAGAAATAACGATAAAATGAAGAAAGAACTAAATAAATTGGAAGACAGAGAGATATTAGAGAATGTTGATATGAACGAAAATGAGTTTATAAAGAAAAAAGTAGAGCCACTGAGTATTAAAGATTTACAATTAGTAGAAGAAAATACAAAACTAAAAGAGAAAGTTTTTGAATTACAGCATAAATTAGATCATTTAGATAAGAACATGGATATAGACATAGCAGAAGTGCAAAAAGAAAATAAACATCTAAAGGAACAAATTAAAAAATTGTTAACTGAATCTCCAGTCAAAGCTCTGGATCCCGACATAGATTCAAAAGTAAGAGACGAAAATGAGTTAGGAGAAGATTTCGATAATTTAAAAGACCAGTTAAGAAGATCTGAACAGATGGAAAAACCTGATATTAATCTGGAAACGCAAACAACTAGATATCAAAATACAAATATACAGCAATTGCAAGAAGAAAATGGAAAGTTAAAGGAACAAAATAGTAATTTACAAAATGAAATAAATATATTACATAAAGAATTGAAACTTCAAAAGGCTACAAAAAAAGAACATTTACGGTTGGTTGATGAAATTTCAAACCTAAAAAAAAAACTTGAAAATTCAAATTTAAATAAGTTAGACGAGGATGTAAACATAAAAGATTTATTAAAGGAAAACCAAAATCTAAAAGAGCAAGTTAAGAATGTAGAAAATAAACTAAATAAATTAAGAAAAGAGTTACAACAAGCCTTTGAAACCTCTTTACCTCTAGCACAGGAGAATGCAACGTTAATAGAAGATATGCGCGAAATGAAAAAGGACTTAAATATATTAGATGCAACCCCAAGGACTTCTCTAGGAACTAAAGAAGTTGATGAGATAATAAAATGGAAAAAAGAAAACAATAATCTTAAAGACTATATTAATAATTTAGAAGATAAACTGAATCAATTAAAAAAGGAATTATCACCTGAAGTGAAATCTGGAGACTTAAAACTAGCAGAAGAGAATGCAAAATTAGGAAAAGAACTTGATAAATTAAAAAAAGAGTTGTATGAAGGGGGTAAAAAAGTTGAGGATGGTGATATAAAAGCATTTATAGAAGAAAACAGAAACCTTAATCGTCAAATAAGTAGCTTAGAAAACGAACTGGATAAATTAAAGAAAGAATTAGAGCAACTAAATACAACAAAGGCAGGTAACTTAGCAGAAGGGAATGAAAGGTTAAAACAACAGTTTGAAGAATTGAAAAAAGACCTGAATAAAGGTTTTGCGGATAACGATATTAAAGACCTACCAAAAGAAAATGAAACACTCAAAAGCCAAATTAAAATATTAGAAAATGAAATAAAACAATTAAAAAAAGATATCAAACAACCGTTTGATATAACAGCAAAAGATTCAAAAATGAAAAGGTTAAAAACCCACCTTGGTGAAATGAGAAAAGGTATAGATAGATTAGAAAATGGTGAAAGACCTAGTGTAGACGAATGGGCTACAAAAGATTGGAATACAATGGATGAAAGTATTAACCTTAAAGAATTAAAAGCAGAAAATTCGAGACTCCAAGATCAAATTAATAATTTAGAAATGTTAAATAAAATATTAACGGAAGAAAATGTGACAATAAAACGAAATTTCGAAAAATTAGGAAATGAGATACATAAACTAAAAGAAGGAGAAAAGTCTATACTGAACAAAGATGATCAAAATATAAAAGAAATAGAAAACAAAAACTATCACATTATTCAGCTAGAAAATGAATTAAATAGACTAAAAAGGGTGCCACAAACGGCTACCGAAGTAGATTGTTTAAAGCTCGAAGAGGAAAATGCAAACCTAAAAATTGTTGTTAGTGAGTTACATAATAAATTAGATGAGTTAAAGGCGAGTCAATTATCTAGTGCAGATTTAGCTAAGAAAACGAATGAGAATATTGCTTTAAAAGAATTGCAAGAAGAAAACCAAAATCTAAGGGATGATCATATCCAAATGAAAGCTTTACAAGAAAAAATAATCACAGATAAAGATTATTCTAAATTTATAAAAAAAGAGGACCAAATGGAATACGGCGATATAACAGACACACAAAATAAAATAAACATCTTAAACGGTCAACTCAAGAACTTAGATAAAGAGAATGCCGAGTTAAATAAATATATAGATCAATTAAAAAATAAACTAGACGAAAGTCAGTCTGTGAGTCAAGAACAGAGTGATAAGAAAACACCTGGTCTAGTTACAAGTGATCAGAATACAAGAGATAAGTATGTAGCAGAACTACAAAAAGAAAATATAGACCTAAAAGAAAAAAATGAAAATTTAAGAAAAGACCTTAATAATTTAAGAAGTTTTGAACAGAAGGGAAAACCCGATACTGATAAGGAACCCCAGATAACTAGATATGAGGATGAAAATATAGAAGAATTGCAAAAAGAAAATGCAAATCAAAAGGATCAAATAAATAATTTACAAAATGAAATAAATAAATTACATAAAGAATTAAAACTTCCAAAGGCTACAAAAAAAGAACATTTAAGGCTAACTGATGAAATATTAAAGCTAAAAAAAGAGCTAGAAGATTTAAAAAAGAAGTACAGTACAGAATTAAAACTTAATATAAATTTGGATTACCAAAATGAGTTAGCTGAGGATATAAACATTAAAGATTTACAAAAGAAAAACCAAAACCTAAAAGAACAAGTTAAGAGTTTAGAATATGAAGTAAATAAATTAAGAAAAGAGTTACAAGAAGTCTTTGATATGCATCCAGAAAGTTTACGCCTAGCGCAAGAGAATGCAAAGTTAAAAGAGGATATGGTCGAAATAAAAAAAGGCTTAAATATATTAGACAAAAGCCCAAAGACTTCTTTAGAAACTAAAGAAAGTGATGAAATAATAAAATTGAAAAAAGAAAACAATAATTTTAAAGACATTATTTATAACTTAGAAAACAAACTAAATGAATTTTCTCCTGAAATAAAAGCTGAAGGCTCAAAACTAGCAGAAGAAAATACAAAATTAGGAAAAGAAGGTGAGGAAGGTGTTATCAAAGTATTTATAGAAGAAAATGGAAACCTAAAGAGCCAAATCACAAGCTTAGAAAATGAACTCCATAAATTTAAAGATCAATTAGAGCAACTAAATGCTACAAAAACAAGGGACTTAACAGAAGAGAATGAAAAGAAAAAAGAAAGTTTTGAGGATGGGCGTATTAAAGACCTACAAAAAGAAAATAAATTACTTAAAAACCAAATTAAAAGTTTAGAAAATGATTTAAAAGAATCCAAAAAAGGCATCAAACAACCGTTTGATGTAACAGCAGAAGATTCTAAAATGAAAAGGTTGAAAACGCATCTTGGCGAAATGAAAAAAGGTATAGACAGATTAGAAAAGAATGAAAGACCTAGCGTAGACGAATTGAATATAACAGATGAAAGTCTTAACTTCAGCGAATTAGAAAGAGAAAACCCTACTGCATGGTCAACTGATAATCAAGATATGAGAGAATTACAAAATAAAAATCAAAATCTTGAAGACAATATTAATAATTTGCAAAACGACCTAAGTACGTTAGATAAAGAATTAAAGCTAGCACGGGCTACAAAGAAAGAACATTTAAAATTAAATGAAGAAAATATTAAATTAAAAAAGGATGCAGACAAAATGCAAAACAAATTAGATGGAGTAAAAAATAAGCAAGAACCTAGTGAAGATTTAACAAATGCAAATATAGATATCAAAGAATTATTAAAAGAGAATGATAATCTAAAGAATCAAATTATTGATTGGCAAAATGAAAATTTTATGTTAAAAGAAGAAAATTCAAATTTAACAGCAGATATCAATAGACTGAAGAAAGACTTGGAAAGACTAGAAGAAAGACAAAAAAACACTATAACAACATCAGAAAGAGAAGATGAAAATTTAAAAGAAGATATAAGTAATTTACAAAATGAACTAAAAAAAATACAGAAAGAATTACAAATTGCTCAAGCTACTAAAGAAAAATACAGAAAGTGTTCTGATGAAAATGTTGAATTAAAAGAAGAAGTGTATAAATTAAAAAATAAATTGGATAGAGCGAAAGATCAAAAATATAGTAAGCAACACTTGATAGATGCAGATGTAAATTTAAAAGAATTACAAAAAGAAAACCAAAATCTCAAAGAACAAATTAATAATTTACAAACCGATTTCAGTAAATTAGAAGATCCAAAAATTACACTAGAAATGCCTACTAAAAATTTAAAAAGAGAAAATGAAAAATTAACAAAAGATCTTGATGGCTTAAAAAAAGAATTAGAAAAACTAAAAGGAAAACAAAGTCCTACTCTACTAAAACTTGAGGATAACGATATAAAAGAACTGCAACGGGAAAATAAAAACCTTAAAAACCATAATAAGAATTTACAAAATGACTTAATTAACTTACAAAAAGAATTGAAGCTATTAAGACCAACCCCGTTAACAACAGAAGATAAAGACCTGGCAAAAACTGAAATATTTAAAAACGATCAAATTAATTTACAAAGGGAACTAGATATGTTACAAAAAGAATTAAAACTTCCGCGAGCTACCAAAAAAGAACATAAAAAATTAGCAGACGAAAATTCAAAATTAAAAAAACACCTGGCCGAAATACAAGAAGAACTAGATAGATTACGAGAAAGACAAAAACCTATTGTAGATTTGGTCAACCAGAATATGATAGATTCTGATTTTCAAATAAAAGATCTGCAGAAAGAAAAACAACAATTAGCAAAGGAAAATTTAAATTTGAAAAATGAACTTGAGGAAATTAAAAAATTTAAAAAGCCTAGTTCACATTTGATTAAACAAAATATATTTAATTCAGATGTAAATATAAGAGAGTTACAAAATAAAAATCAAAACTTGAAGCAACAAATAAAAAATTGGCAAGATGAGTTTGATAAATTAAAAGATCCACAAAAGGCTTTGGTAAAAAATAATTTAGATTTAAAACAGGAAAATATAACATTAAAAAATGAGCTAGAAAATTTAAAAGACGAATTAAAAAAAATAACAGAACAAGAAAAGCCCAGTTTATTGACAACAGAAAAATTTAATATTTTAAAATTAGAAACAGAGAACAAAAATCTTAAAGAAGATAATAACTACTTACAAAATAAGTTAATTAACTTACAGAAAGAATTAGGACTATCAAGATTAATTCCGTTAACAACAGAAGATAAATATATGGCAGATTTAAAAAGAGAAACTGAAAGTATTAAAAATGATAATAAAAATTTACAAAAGGAATTAAAACTATCACTGGCTACCAAAAAAGAACATAATAAATTAGCGGAAGAAAACGCAGAACTAAAAAAAGACCTGGCCGATATACAAGAAGAATTAGATAGATTAAGAGAAAGACAAACACCCATTGTAGATTTGGTCAACCAGAATATGATAGATTCTGATTTTCAAATAAAAAATTTACAAAAAGAAATCCAAAAATTAGCCAAGGAAAATTTAAATTTGAAAAATGAACTTGACGAAGTTGAAAAACTAAAAAAGCCTAGTTCCGATTTGGTTAAACAAAATATATTTGATTCAGATGTAAATATAAGGATGTTACAAAATGAAAATCAAAACTTGAAGGAACAAATAAAAACTTGGCAAGCGGAATTTAATAAATTAAAAGATCCACAAAAGGTTATGGTAACAGGTAATTTAGAAATAAACCAGGAAAATATTGAATTAAAAAATGATCTAGAAAATTTGAAAAACCAATTAAAAATATTGCAAGGAAGAGAAAAGCCTACTCTATTGACAGCAGAAGATTTTTCAAAATTAGAAACAAACAATGAAAATCTTAAAAGCAATAACGACCATTTACAAAATGAATTATTTAAATTACAAAGAAAACTACAATTATCATCACCCACGTTCTTGACAAAAGAAGATAAAGGTAAATTAAAATTACAAGAAGAAATCGAAAATCTTAAAGTAAATAATAATAATTTACAAAATGAAATAGAAAAATTACAAAAAGAGTTAGAATTGCCTCGAGCTACCAAAAAAGAACATAAAAAGCTATCAGATAAAAATACAAAACTAAAGAAAGAACTTGAACAATTACAAGAGGAATTAGACAGATTAAGGGATAGGCAAAAACCTATTGCAGATTTGGTCAACAAAAACGTAATTGATTCAGATTATAAAATAAAAGATTTAGAAAAAGAAAATCTAGAATTAGCTTATGAAAATAAAAAGTTACATGATGACCTTGAAATAATTAAAAATAAATTAGATAGAATAAAAGATAAGCAAAAAACTAGTCCTTATCCAGAACATCAACATAAAATAGATGAAGATATAGATATTATAGACATGCAAAACGAAAACCAAAATCTAAAGGATCAACTTAGAAATTTAGGGTATAAACTTGATAAATTACCGGTAGAAAACATAGATACAAAATTAATGGAGGAAAATGAAAAGTTAAAAAAAGATCTCGATTTAATGGAAAAACAGTTAAGTAGATTACAACGGAAGGCAGAAAGTGGCATAGATATGCTTACAACACCAGTTGAAAATGATTATTTGGAAGTGTTGGAAAAAGAAAATTCTAAACTAAAAGATCAAATTAACAATTTGAAAGAACAAACAAATAAATTACAGAATGAGAACCTAACACTTAAATACCATAATAATAATTTAGAAAATGTAATAAATAATTTGGAAGAAGAAGCACAGCTAAACAGTGAAACTATAAATATGGATAAATTAGCTAAGGAAAATGCAAAGTTAAAAGAAAAACTTTTTCTATTGCAAAATAAATTAAATGGTTTATTAGAACAAAGGTCAGGAAGTATTACAAACATGACAGACCTAACTAAAATAAACATGAGTAACGTAGATATACAAAAAGAAAACAGCAAACTAAAAGATAAAATCAGAAATTTAGAAAATGACCTTGATAAATTAAACAAAGATTTAAAGCATGTCCTAGCTATGGGAATATCAGATCCAATATTATTAGAAAAGAATGAAAAATTAAAAGAAGATATATATAGTTTAGAAACAAAACTAAATAAGTTAGAAAGTCAAAAGCCTACAGGATTGGGAATTAAAGAGGAAGAAATAGAAATGCAAACTGAAAATCAAAATCAAAAAATAAAAATAAAGAATTTAGAAAATGAAGTTATTAAATTAAAACAGGCCCTGGCTGTGGAAATGAAAGATCCAATGATTTTAGAAGAAAATGTAAAATTAAACAAAGATATTATAGATTTAAAAATACAACTAAATAAATTAACTAAACTTTGGGACGTAAAAGATGAACAGGAGAAGGCAGAATTACAAAAAGAAAACAACGTTCTTAAAGATAATATTAATATTTTAGAAATAGATGTAAATAAAATAAATAAAAAACTAGATGAAAAAAGAAAACTAGAAGAAGAAAATGAAACACTTAAAAGCCAATTAAAACAATGTCAGGAGGAAAATAAAAATTCTCTTGATATATCAACAGAAGAATCAAACTTGGACAGGCTAAAAAAGCATCTTAAGGATATGAAAACAGGACTAGACAAATTAGAAAAAAGGCAAAGTATAATTCCAATTGAAAGAAAAAGAATAGATGAGAATATTTTGAAAGATTTAGAAATGCAAAACAAAAATCTAAAAGAGCATATTCAAATGAGGGAAAATGATTTACATAGCTTAAATAATGAAAATTTTAAATTAAAAAAAGATATTGATAAATTAGAGAAAAAATTAAATAGAATTGAAGAAAATCAAAAACCTATTCGATGGAGCACACATGAAAATACGATCGAATTAGAAAAAGAAAACAAATCCTTAAAAGACAAAATTTACAATTTAGAAAATGAACTAAATACATTAAATAAAGAATTACAAATAGCAGACAAACATTTGAAAGAGCATATTCAAATGAGGGAAAATGATTTATATAGCTTAAATAACGAAAATTTTAAATTAAAAAAAAACCTTGATGAATTAGAGAAACACCTAAATAGAATAAAAGAAAATCAAAAATCTACGCAATGGAGCAAAGATACGACCGAATTAGAGAAAGAAAACAAATCCTTAAAAGACAAAATTTACAATTTAGAAAATAAACTAAATATATTAAATAAAGAATTACAACTGGCACTTACAGTACCAGGAGACTCAAATTTAGTAGAAGAGTTAAAAAATGAACTACGTGAAATACAAAACCAAAATGATATATTTAAGTCACAAATAAGAACCCTAGAAAATGAATTACGTGTAGAAAGAGAACACATGTCCTTTGATAGAGATGTTGAACATCACGACGAAATATTTAGAGGAGTAGATAGTGCATATAAATTAAAAATACCAAGTGCAGATATGCATAAATGGAATGAAACAGATGATAGTGGTTATCTAAAAGAGGTGCAAAATGAAAATAGTAATTTAAAAGACGAAAATACAAGTCTACTAAGAGAACTTCAAAAATTAAAAGATATAGTCAAATATAAATTGAATCATCCAAATACTGAAGAAAATGAAAAAAAATATTTAGAATTGGAAGAGGAAAATTATAATTTAAAAATAGATCTTAAAGAATTAAATAATAAATTAAATCAATATAGAGATATTTCTAGTACAGGCATTGATAGAAAAATATATAATGATTTAAATAGAGAAGATTTGCTAAGAGAAAAGCAGGATCAAAAATACCAAATTTATAAATTAGAAAGTGATCTTAGAAATTGTAAAGAACAAAATACAAGACTGTTAAAGGAACGTCGAAGTCCTGGTGTAATAACAAAAGAGAAAGATCTAAACGAAGTAGAAAACGAAAATAACAGTCTTAAAGACTATATTAAAGATTTGGAAAATGAACTAAAATACTTAAAACATGCAGAAACAGATGATTTTCAATTAGCAGAAAACAATTGGAAATTAAAAAAAGAGATAAAGGAATTAAAGAAAGATGTGAGTAGATTAGAATCACAAAAGCCGACTATTAGAAAGATGGAAGATAGAGATATGACAGAGTTACGAAAAGAAAACGAGAAACATATTTTTAAAAATGAATCAGAAGAGCCATTAGCATTTAATAAACAGTTCGATGATAATAAATACTTAGAGAGTGAAATAAAAGAGGTATTAAAAGAAAATGCATGGCTCAAAGAACAAATTATAATGTTGGAAAATAAATTAAATAATTTGCAGCAGTCGGCCGTAGAATCAGAAGAATCTAAACTGGCGAAATTAAAACAACATTTAGAAGAAATGAGTAAAGGAATAGACAGATTGGAAAAAGGCGAAAAACCTAGTGATGATTGGAGCAATATAATGAAAAATGTTAATATCAAAGAATTAGAATTGGAGAATAAAAATTTAAAAGATGACATTAAATATCTACAAACTGAAAACTCAAAGAATGGAGATATAAAAGATTTGGAAATAGCAAATCTTAAAAATACACTATATAAAGTAATTAAGGAATTAGAAAATGCACTGGCTAAAGGAACAGGAGATTCAAATTTGAAAGAAGAAAATAATAAACTAAAAAACGATCTAGCAGAAATGGAAAGCAAGTTAAAAAGATTAGAACAGAAGCAAAGTATAGGTCTAAATACTCACAAAACAGTTAATGATGAAAAATTAAAAGATTTACAAAAAGATAAGGAAAATCTAAAGAAGCAAGTTAATAGTTTACAAAATGAACTAAATAAAATAAAAAATGAATTAGAACTACCACCTGAAATAAATAAAAAACATTTAAAATTAGCAGACGAGAACTTAAAATTAAAACAAGACCACGATGATTTGACGAAGGATATAAATAATTTAGTACAAAATAAAATAACTAGTAGAATGAATGTTTTTGAAGCACCTGATGATGCATGTAGAGAGTTGCAAATTAAAAACACAAAATTAAACAGTCAAATAAGTCAGTTAAACAATGAATTGGAACAAGCACTTTTAAAAGGAATAGGAGATTCAAATTTATTGGAAGAGAATAAAAAATTAAAAGAAGATTTAGATGAAATAAAAAACAAATTAAATAGTTTAGAACAAAAACAAATACATAATATGAATTTGGATATCGAAGAAACAAGGGATAATGATAAAATTATGAAAGAATTACGAAAAGATAACGAAAATCTAAAAGATCAAGTCGTTGAATTAAAAAATGAACATATGAAATTAACTGATGAGAATACAAAAGTAAAAAAATATCTCGACCAAGTAAAGAATGAATTACTCACATTTGTACAAAGTCAAATATCTATTAAGACTCAAGATTCTAGAATGACTACCGATGAGAGTCTAATAGAATTAGAGCAGGAAAACACAAAACTAAAAAGTAAAATTGATAAATATAAAAATGAATTAGAAACGGTAAAACATCATTTACAAGAAGCATTAAATAGATTAGAACTAAGTCCGGATTCAGATCTAAAGAGGTCAAAAAATATTAAAACAGCTTATATAACATTAGCCGACGAAAACAATAATTTAAAAAAAGACGAAAACAGTGATTTAAAAAATAAATTAGATATATTGGCTAAAAAACAAACAACTAGTAAAGATCAAGTAGCCCATATAAAAAACATTGACGATAAACAGACAAAAGAGTTACAAAAGGAAAACTCAAATCTTAAGGAACAATTTATTACCTTACAAAGTGAATTCAATAACTTAAAAGAATTAAAATTGCCACGAGGTACGAAAAAAGAACATTTAAAATTAGCCAATAAAAATGAAAAATTAAAAAAGGAAATTGATGAATTAAGAAAAGAATTAGTTAAAATTGCAGAAAATCAGTTACCCAGTAAAACTGTGGAATCCGAAGTTCCGATACTTAAAGAAGGAAATTTAAAAGATTTGCAAACAGAAAATGCAAAACTAAAAAATCAAATTGTTAGTTTTAATAATAAACTAGAAGAAGTAAATAACGACTTAGAACGAGCACTGGATAACGCAGATTCGACATTAGTTGAGGAAAATAAAAAATTAAAAAAATATTTAAACGAGTTGCAAAGCAGACAAGTGGAAAAAATAATAACTGAAGATGAGAGGTTGGACCTAAAAAATGGATATGCTACACTTGAAACTCAACTAGATAGATTAAATGAAGAATTACAAATAGAAATAGCGGAGAAAGAAAAATTGAAAAAAGATCTAAATGAAATGAAGACTCTAAAAGATGAAAACAATCATTTAAAAAATAGACTTAATAAATTACAGGAAAAATTAGGGACCACCACCAAAGAACTGGATTTATTAAAAAATACCAAATTGCCCAATCTTGAAGTAGGTTACCAAACAAAAGGAGATGATGACATAATTATAATACAATTACAAAAAGAAAATGAAATGCTTAAAATGCAAATAAAAGCATTGGAAAATAAACTAAATGAATTTAAAAACAAAGTTAAACAACCAATTGACTTAGCAACAGAACATTTAAATTTGTCTAATTTAAAAACACATCTTGAAGATATGAAAGAAGGAATTGATAGATTAGAAAAAGGACTATCTCCCGATTCTGAAGAAAAATTAGGAGAAATTTTTAACATAACACAAACTGAATTAGAAAGAAAAAAACTAAAAGACCAAATTAGGAATTTGGAAAGTGAACTAAATAAATTAGAATATGAATCAAAAGAGTTACAAAATAAAAATAGAAGTCTTAAAAATGAAAATATATTTTTAGACAATGAGTTAAATAGATTAAAAGAAAAAGGACCTGATGTACGAGAAGAATACCAACCTAAAATGGATGAGGAAGCCTATATTTTAGACTTGCAAAGCGAAAACCGAAATCAAAAGAGTCATATTAATAATTTAGAAAATGAACTTAATAGAATGAAAAGGGAAAGAAAATTACCTGGTTTACGAGAAGTATACCAGCCCAAAATAGATGAGAATGAAAATATAGAGTTAAAACACGAAAACCAAATTCTAAAGAGCCAAATAAGTAACTTAGAAAATGAGCTAAACAGAATAAAAAGTTTACGAGAAAATTACGAACCCAAAATAGATGATGACGAAAATGTAGAGTTGCAAAACGAAAACCGAAATCTAAAGAACCAAATAAATAACTTAAAAAATGAACTTAATAGAATAAAAAGGGAAAGACAAATACCTAGTACATGGGAAGGATACCAACCCAAAATAGATGAAGACGTTATTATAAAGTGGCAAAACGAAAACGAAGGTCTAAAAAAAAAAATAAATAATTTAGAAAATGAACTAAGCAGATTGAGAAAAAATGGACAAATACCTAGTCTTCGAGAAGGCAACCAACTCAAATTAGATGAGAATTTAAATATTCTAGACTTGCAAAACGAAAACCGAAGTCAAAAGTATAAAATCAATAATTTAGAAAATGAACTAAATAGAATAAAAAGGGAAAGACAATTACCGGGTGTACGGGAAGTGTACCAACCCAAAATGGATGCGGATGAACATATAGAGTTAAAACATGAAAACCTAAGTCTTAAGAACCAAATAAGTAATTTAGAAAATGAACTAATCAGAATAAAAAGGGAAAAACAAATACCAAGTGTACGAGAAGGTTACCAACCCAAAATAGACGAGAATGAAAATATAGAGTTAAAACAGGAAAACCAAAGTCTAAAGAACCAAATCAATAATTTAAAAAATGAACTTAATAGAATAAAAATGGAAAGACAAATACCTAGTGCACGGGAAGTATACCAACCCAAAATAGATGAATACGTTATTATAGAGTTGCAAAACGAAAACGAAGGTCTAAAAAACCAAATAAGTAATTTAGAAAATGAACTAAATATAATAAAAAGGGAAAGACAAATACCTGGTATACAGAAAGGTTACCTACCCAAAATAGATAAGGATGAAAATATAGAGTTTCAAAACGAAAACCGAAGTCTAAAGAACAAAATTAATACTTTAGAAAATGAACTAGGTGCAATGAAATGGAAAAGACAATTACCTAGTGCACTAGAAGGATACCAAACCAAAATCGAAGACGACGTAATTATAGAGTTGCAAAACGAAAACCGAAGTCTAAAGGAGCAAATCAATAATTTAGATAATGAACTTAATATAATGAAAGAGGAAAGACAAATACCTGATATACGAGAAGGTTACCAAGCCGAAATAGATAAAGACATTATTATAGAATTGCAAAACAAAAACCGAAGTCAAAAGTTTCAAATAAATAGTTTAGAAAATGAACTAAATAGAATAAAAAAGGAAAAACAAATACCTAGTTTACGAGAAGGTTACCAACCTAATATTGACGAAGATGAAAATACAGAGTTGCAAAACGAAAACCGAAGTCTGAAGAACCAAATCAATAATTTAGAAAATGAATTAAATAAAATTAAAAGGGAAAGACCAATATCTGGTGTAAAGAAAGGTTACCAACCCGAAATATATGAAGATGAAAATATAGCGTTGCAAAACGAAAACAGAAGTCTAAAGAATAAAATCAATAATTTAGAAAATGAACTAAACAGAATGGAAAAGGAAAAATCAATACCTAGTTTACGAGAAGGATACCAAACCCAAATAGATGAGGATAAAAATATAGAATTGCAAAACGAAAACCGAAGTCTGAAGGACCAAATCAATAATTTAGAAAATGAACTAAATAGAATGAAAAGACAAATACCTAGTGCACTAGAAGGATACCAACCCAAAATAGATGAAGACGTAATTATAGAGTTGCAAAACGAAAACCGAAGTCAAAAGTTCAAAATCATTAGTTTAGAAAATGAACTAAATAGAATGAAAAAGGAAAGACCTGGTGTACGAGAAGTTTTCCAACCCAAAATAGATGAGGATGAAAATGTAGAGTTACAACACGAAAACCAAGGTCTAAAGAACCAAATCAATAATTTAGATAATGAAATAAATAGAATGAAAAGGGAAAGAGAGATACCTGGCGTACGAGAAGGTTACCAACCCGGAATAGATAAAGACATTATTATAGAGTTGCAAAACAAAAATCGAAGTCTAAAGGAGAAAATAAATCATTTAGATAATGAACTAAATAGAATGAAAAGGGAAAGACAAATACCCGATATACGAGAAGGTTACCAAGCCAAAATAGATGAGGATAAAAATATAGAATTGCAAAACGAAAACCGAAGTCTGAAGGACCAAATCAACAATTTAGTAAATGAACTAAATAGAATGGAAAGACAAATACCTAGTGCACTAGAAGGAAACCAACCCAAAATAGATGAAGACGTAATTATAGAGTTGCAAAACGAAAACCGAAGTCAAAAGTTCAAAATCAATAGTTTAGAAAATGAACTAAATAGAATAAAAAAGGAAAGACCTGGTGTACGAGAAGTTTTCCAACCCAAAATAGATGAGGATGAAAATATAGAGTTAAAACACGAAAACGAAAGTCTAAAGAACCAAATAAATAATTTAGAAAATAAACTAAACAGAATGGAAAAGGAAAAACCAATACCTAGTTTACCAGAAGGATACCAAACCAAATTAGATGAGGATAAAAATATAGAATTGCAAAACGAAAACCGAAGTCTGAAGGACCAAATAAATAATTTAGAAAATGAACTAAATAGAATGAACAGACAAATACCTAGTGCACTAGAAGGATACCAATCCAAAATAGATGACGACGTTATTATAGAGTTGCAAAACGAAAACCGAAGTCAAAAGTTCAAAATCAATAGTTTAGAAAATGAACTAAATAGAATAAAAAAGGAAAGACCTGGTGTACGAGAAGTTTTCCAACCCAAAATAGATGAGGATGAAAATATAGAGTTAAAACACGAAAACGAAAGTCTAAAGAACCAAATAAATAATTTAGAAAATAAACTAAACAGAATGGAAAAGGAAAAACCAATACCTAGTTTACCAGAAGGATACCAAACCAAATTAGATGAGGATAAAAATATAGAATTGCAAAACGAAAACCGAAGTCTGAAGGACCAAATAAATAATTTAGAAAATGAACTAAATAGAATGAACAGACAAATACCTAGTGCACTAGAAGGATACCAATCCAAAATAGATGACGACGTTATTATAGAGTTGCAAAACGAAAACCGAAGTCAAAAGTTCAAAATCAATAGTTTAGAAAATGAACTAAATAGAATAAAAAAGGAAAGACCTGGTGTACGAGAAGTTTTCCAACCCAAAATAGATGAGGATGAAAATATAGAGTTAAAACACGAAAACGAAAGTCTAAAGAACCAAATAAATAATTTAGAAAATAAACTAAACAGAATGGAAAAGGAAAAACCAATACCTAGTTTACGAGAAGCATACCAAACCAAAATAGATGAGGATAAAAATATAGAATTGCAAAACGAAAACCGAAGTCTAAAGGACCAAATAAATAATTTAGAAAATGAACTAAATAGAATGAACAGACAAATACCTAGTGCACTAGAAGGATACAAACCCAAAATAGATGAAGGCGTAATTATAGAGTTGCAAAACGAAAACCGAAGTCAAAAGTTCAAAATCAATAGTTTAGAAAATGAACTAAATAGAATGAAAAAGGAAAGACCTGGTGTACGGGAAGTTTTCCAACCCAAAATAAATGAGGATGAAAATATAGAGTTAAAACACGAAAACCAAAGTCTAAAGAACCAAATCAATAATTTAGATAATGAAATAAATAGAATGAAAAGTGAAAGAGAGATACCTGGCGTACGAGAAGGTTTCCAACCCGGAATAGATAAAGACATTATTATAGAGTTGCAAAACAAAAACCGAAGTCTAAAGGAGCAAATAAATCATTTAGATAATGAACTAAATAGAATGAAAAGGGAAAGACAAATACCCGATATACGAGAAGGTTACCAAGCCAAAATAGATGAGGATAAAAATATAGAATTGCAAAACGAAAACCGAAGTCTGAAGGACCAAATCAATAATTTAGAAAATGAACTAAATAGAATGAAAAGACAAATACCTAGTGCACTAGAAGAATACCAACCCAAAATAGATGAAGACGTAATTATAGAGTTGCAAAACGAAAACCGAAGTCAAAAGTTCGAAATCAATAGTTTAGAAAATGAACTAAATAGAATAAAAAAGGAAAAACGAATACCTAGTTTACGAGAAGGTTACCAACCTAAAATAGATGAGAATGAATATATAGAGTTGCAAAACGAAAACCGAAGTCTGAAGAACCAAATCAATAATTTAGATAAAGAACTTAACAGAATAAAAAGGGAAAGACAAATACCAGATATACGAGATGGTTACCAAGCCAAAATAGATAAAGACATTATTTTAGAGTTGCAAAACGAAAACCGAAGTCAAGATTTCCAAATCAATAGTTTAGAAAATGAACTAAATAGAATGAAAAAGGAAAGACAATTACCTGGTGTACGAGAAGTTTTCCAACTCAAAATATATGAGGATGAAAATATAGAGTTAAAAAACGAAAACCAAAGTCTAAAGAACCAAATATATAATTTAGAAAATAAACTAAACAGAATTGAAAAGGAAGAACAAATACCTAGTTTACGAGAAGGTAACCAACCCAAAATAGATGGGGATGAAAATATTGAGTTAAAACACGAAAATCAAAGTCTTAAGAACCAAATAAGTAATTTAGAAAATGAACTAAACAGAATGAAAAGGGAAAAACAAATACCAAGTGTACGAGAAGATTACCAACCCAAAATAGATGAGCATGAAAATATAGAGTTGAAAAATGAAAATCAAAGTCTAAAGAACCAAATCAATAAATTAGATAATGAACTAAGAAGAATTAAAAGGGAAATACAAATACCTGGTGTACAGAAAGGTTACCAACTCGAAATAGATGAGGGTGAAAATATAGTGTTACAAAACGAAAACCGAAGTCTAAAGAATAAAATTAATAATTTAGAAAATGAACTAGGTACAATGAAGAGGAAAAGACAAACACCTAGTGCACTAGAAGGATACCAACCCAAAATAGATGAAGACGTAATTATAGAGTTGAAAAATGAAAACCGAAGTCTAAAGTACCAAATCAATAATTTAGAATATGAACTAAGAATGAAAAACGAAAGACCTAGTATGCGAGAAGGTTATCAACCCAAAATAGATGACGATGTAAATACACAAGAGTTACAAAACGAAAACCGAAATCTGAAGAATAAAATTAATAATTTGGAAAGTCAACTTAATATATTGAAGAAAGAAAGACAAATATCTGATTTATATGACGAATATCAATATAAAAAAGATGACGAAGATATATCAGAATTATTACCTAAAACTTCAAAATTGAAAAGGGATGCTGCTGGCTTGAAAAATAAAATACAACTAAATGAAAAGCCTTCGACCTGGAAAAATGATGATATAATCGATTGTCAGAAAGAAAACGATAATCTAAAAGAACAAATTTACAAATTAGATAAAAATTTAGAAACATTATATAAGGAATTAGAACAGGCATATAAAAAACAAACTAAATTGAAACAGGAGAATGCAAATTTAAAAAGGGATCTTAACGAATTGGAAAAACAATTATATGAAACTAATGAAAATAAGGATAGGACAGATTTTCAAAAAGAAAATAAAATCTTACAAAACAAAATTAAATCTTTGGAAAACGAACTAAATAAATTTAAAACGGAGGTAGAATATTCAGATGGTTCTGCAACAGAAGGTTTAAATTTGTCAAATTTAAAAACACATCTTGACGAAATGAAAGAAGGAATAGATAGACTAGAAAAAGGACTACCTTCTGATCTAAAAGAATGGCGTAAATTAGATAAAAGTGTGGATATAAAAGATTTACAAAGTGAAAATAGAAATCTAAAAGATTATATTGAAAAATTAGAAAATACAATAAATAAATTAAAAGATAATTTACCACGCGGATTTGATAAAACTGTAGATTTAGAGTTAGCAAAACTTAATGATCTTGATACTCTGAAAAAAGAAGAAGAAAGAATAAAGCAAGAAAAAAGTCCTAGCGTAAATTTGGATATATTTAATGTAACCGAATTACAAGCAGAAAATAAAAGTTTAAAAGATAGAATTAAGATATTAGAAAATGAATTTCCCGAAACAAAGCAAGATTTACAAAAAGTAATCTCTACACGAATTGATAGTTCAAGATTGATAGAGGAAAATTTAAACTTAAAACCGGATAATGACAGATTAAAAAGAGAATTAACTGAGTTAGAGGATGAAAACAAATCTCTAAAAGGACGAATTAATTATTTAGAAAGTGAACTAAATAAAAAAACAGAATTACAAATGATGGGAAAAGAAACACTTAAAGATCTAAAATCTCCGATAACAATAGATGATAAGGACATCAATGAGTTACGAAAAGAAATTGAATATCCAGAGGACCAAGCCAAGAGTTTTAAAAATCGTGATATAAGTAAAGATCAAAGTACCCCATTAACAACAATCGTGGATGGGGGTATGAAAGAGTTACAGAAAGAAAATGAAAATTTAAGGGACCAAGTAAAAAAATTGGAAACTGAACTAGATAGAATAAAAGACTTAAAAAATATCCGAGGTAGTAAAAAGGAACATTTAAAATTAGCTGATGAAAATGAAATATTAAAGCAACACATTGATGAATTAAAAAAAGATTTAGATTTAGCATTAGAAATGCGGATACCTAGTAAAAATTTGGATGACCTTATTAAAGCACGTAAGGATGTAGGCATAAAAGATTTAGAAATAGAAAGCTTAAAGCTGAAACTTGATAAAGTAAATAGAAAACTGCAAGAGGCACTAACAAAAGGAACAGGCGATTCAAATTTAGTGGAAGAAAATAAAGCACTGAAAAAAGATGTAGAAGAACTAAAAAGTAAACTATATAGAATAGAAAAAAGTCATAAGTCTACCTCTGAAAGCATAAACGATAGAGATTTTGCAAATTTGCAAAACGCAAACAAAACTCTTAAGGATGATATTTACAATTTAGAAACCGAATTAAAAGATTTTAAAAAAGAATTACAATTGGCTCTTAAAAGAGAAACAGAATGTCTGAAAATAGCAGAGGAAAATACAAAGATTAAAAAAGTTCTCGATAAATTGCAAAAAGATTTATATGATGATAAGGATATAAATGAACTACAAAAACAAAATAGAAGACTTAAGGACCAAATCAGTAGTTTAGAAAATGAACTAAAAGGATTTAAAAAAGGAAAATTAGAGTTAACTGAAGATGAAGCAGGACGCTTAAATTTGTCAAAATTAAAAGGACATCTTGGCGAAATGAAAGAAGGATTAGATCGATTAGAAAAGGGACAATCTCCAGATTTGGATGAATCGAAAAAAATAGATGAAAAAGTTATTAATAACGAATTGCAAACAGAAAACAACAAGCTTAAAAATAATACTAAATATTTAGAAAATAAAATAAAAAAATTAAATGATGATTTAGAACAAGCCATGACTACAAGACCAACAGATTCAAAGTTGGCTGACGAAAATAAAAAACTAAAGGAAGACCTGAAAGAAATGAAAAAAGAAATAGATGGGATAGTACCTATTAAAGGTATGGATGCATATAAAGGTGATCAGAATAAAGAGTTACAAAAAGAAAATACAAATTTAAAGAATCAAATTAAGAATTTGGAAAATGACTTAGATAAATTACATACAAAACAACTGCCACTAATGGAAAAAGAAGGAGATTCAAAATTGATAGAGGAAAATGAAAAATTAAAGAAAGATTTAAAAGAAATGAAAAAGGAACTAGATAGAATTGTACTTAGTAAAGGTATGGATGCATATAAGGATGATCAAAATAGAGAGTTAGAAAAAGAAAATAAAAACCTGAAGAGTCAAACTAAGAATTTGGAAAGTGACTTAAATAAATTACAAACTGGGCAACTGCCACTAATTACAAAAGAATTACAGGTAGCTGAGGAAAATAAAAGATTAAAGGAAGATATAAAAGAAATGAAAAAGGAACTAGATAAAACAGTAGAAAGGCAAATACCCAGTAAAGGTATAGATGCATATAAAGATGAAGAGAATATAGAGTTGCAAAAAGAAAATTCAGATCTAAAACAGCAAATAGAGAATTTAGAAAGTTACCTAAGTAAATTACAAAAAGGACAACTTCCACTGATTGCAAAAGATGTAGATTTAAAATTACTCTTGGAAAATGAAAAATTAAAGGAAGATCTAAAAGAAATGAAAAAGGAACTAGATAAAATAGTAGAAAGGCAAATACCTAGTAAAGAAATTGATGAATATAAAAAAGAGAATAAAGAGCTACAGAAAGAAAATGAAAATCTTAAAGGACAAATTAGAAATTTGACAAAAGATTCAAAATTGGTAGAAGAAAATGAAAAATTAAAGGAAGATGTAAAAGAAATGAAATATGAACTAGATAGAATAGTAGAAAAACAAATACGTAGTAAAGGAATGGATGCATATGAATATGAAGAGAATAAAGAGCTACAAAAAGAAAATGAAAATCCTAAAGGTCAAATTAGAAATTTGGAAAGTGACCTAAATAAACTACAAACAGGGCAACTGCCACTAATGACAAAAGATTCAAAATTGGTCGAAGAAAATGTAAAATTAAAGGAAAATTTAAAAGAAATGAAAAATGAACTAGATAGAATAGTAGAAAGACAAATACCTAGTAAAGGTAAGGATGCATATAAAGATGAAGAGAATAAAGAGCTACAGAAAGAAAATGAAAATCTTAAAGGAAAAATTAAACATTTGGAAAGTGAGTTAGGTAAATTACAAACAGGACAACTGCCATTAATTACAAAAGACCTAGATTCAAAATTAGCTGATGAAAATATAAAGTTAAAAAAGGCTCTTTACAAAATACAAGATGAATTAGACAAATTAGAAAAGAAACACCCCAGCAAAGATTTGGATTTCCAAAAACAATCCACTCTAAATGAAGAGTTGGAACTGGAAAATTCAAACTTGAAAGATCAAGTAAATAATGTGGGAAATGAAGTAATTAAATTGAAAAAGGAAAAACAAATTTTGTGTAAGGAAATCGCAGACTTAACGGAAGCCAATGCAGAGTTAAAAAAAGATCTTATACAATTTCAAAGTGAATTAACTAAATCAAAAGAAAAACAGAGACCAAGTTTAGAATTGGATAAATTCATAACCGACGATAAATATAGAAAAGATCTGCAGAAAGAAAATGAAAACCTTAAGAATCAAATAGTTAATTTTGATGATGAAATAAAAAAATTGAAAAAAGAATTAAATAAAAAAGACATAAAATTATCTGAAGAAAATGCCAAATTAAGAAATGAACTTGAAAAATTAAAAGATAAAAACATAGAGGAAAAACAAAAACATCTTGATATTGGAACTAAAAATGCAAATACAGCAGACTTAGTAGAAGAAAATCGAAATTTACGGCAACTAATTAAGAATTTAGAAAGTGACTTTAAAAAATTAAAAGAAAATTCACAGCAGCCTTTAGTTCTAGGTACAGATAATTCAACTCTCTTACAAGAAAATGAAAAGTTAAAAAATAAACTCGCTGAATTTAAAATGAAATTTGATAAATTAGAGAAAGCTCAAAAGCCTCAGCCAATAAGCATAAAGCATGAAGAATTGTCGGATTTAATAGCAGAAAACAATTCGCTTAAAAAACATATCCATTATTTGGAAAATGAGCTTAATAAATTACAACAACCAATAATCTCGGAAAATAAAGCAACATATGAGGAAGAAAACGCAAAATTAAACAAAGATATCGATATTTTAAAAAATAAATTAGAAATATTAGAAGATAAAAATTCAAAAGAACAGAATACTGCTTTAAAAAAATTACAAGAAGAAAACCAAAATCTTAGAGACAAAATTGCAAATTATGGATCAGACGAAGATAAATTTCATGAAATCTTACGAGTAAGGAAAATTGAAGAAGAGAATTCAAAATTAAGGGATGAAAATATAAAATTAAAAAATGATAGACTAGAGGGAACAGATTTAAATAGATTAGATGAAAATCAAAAATCTAAATTCAAGTTTAAGTTCTGGGAGAAAGATGAAGATAAAAAAATATTAGAAAAAGAAAACAAGACTCTAAAAGAAGATATTAAAAAATTAGAAAATAAATTGTATAAATTACGAGCAGGAGATTTAGAATTTGTAGATGAACACGAAAAAATAATGCTTGAAATAAGAGAATTACAAAATCAAAATCAAACACTTAAAAATGAAATTGAAACCTTAAAGAATAAATTAAATAAAATACAAAAAGGGGAAGAGACGTCATTTACAATGGTGGAAAAAAAAGATTCAAATTTGGAAAAATTAAAAACACATCTTGAAGAAATGAAAACAGGTTTGGATAAATTAGAAAAAAAGCCTAGTGTGAATTCCGAGGAATGGAGTATAATAGAGGATTATGTTGACTTAAAACAATTACAAACTGAAAACAAAAAACTTAAAGACTTTATTAAAAAGTTTGAAATTGAATATGATTTTCAAACGGGATTACCAAAACAACCGGTTTATAATAAAGTTGAAAATGAACACTTACATAAAGAAAACGCTCTCTTGAAAGATCAAATTAAAAATTTGGAAAATGAACTTGATAAATTACAAAAAGAGTTACCAGAGCCGCCTAAAGAAAAAAGTAATTTAGGATTAGCAGAAGAAAATAAAACTCTAAAAGGCGTAATTGAAAATTTAGAAAATGAAGTTCTTCAATTACAAAATGAATTAAAAAAAGTTTTTGGAAGGGGAGATTCAAAATTAGCGCAGGAAAATATGAAGTTAAAAAATGATCTAGCAGATTTTGAAGAAGAATTAGATAGATTGACATCTTTACTGGAACAAACTCAGAATCAAAATAAAGATGTAGAAAATCTGAACACAAACCTTAAATTTTTGCAAGATGAAAATGATCATCTATATATAGAAAATAAAAAACTAAAAGAAATAGCAACTGAGTTACAAATGAGACCAATCGACATCAAAGGTCAAGATGAAATGCCAAATGAAGAGTTAAAACGATTGAATGAAGAAAATAAAGCACTAAAAAAACATTACAGTGACGTACAAGCTTTAGCTAAAAACAACTTCACAGATTTACAGGACGAATTAAGAGAATGCAAAGCGAATAGTAAAAAATTGGAAGAAGAAATAAATGTGTTAAGCAAAATTAGGGATGACAAAGATAAATACTCACAATATGCTAAAGATAAAAAATTTTCATTAGAAGCTAAACTATTTGAAATGGAATTAGAACAAAAGAAAATGCTAAATGAGATTGATTCCTTGAATAGACAATTAGACCAATATACGGAAAAAAATTCGAGATTGAAAAAAGAAACCTTAAATGGTGAAAAAGAAAATGAAAAATTAAGAGTGGATTTAAGTGCTTTAAGAAATAAATTAAAGCATGTTGAAAACTTTGTTGATCCAGATGAAGTTAATGCATTAAATCAGGAGATTTTAAATCTTAGATATGAAAATTATGATTTAAACCGACAAATTGAAGAGTTGGTGGAGAAACTAAAACAAGATAAATTATCAACAGCTGTTAGCAATAATGAGGACGCAAAAAAAGCCAGACAAGAAAAATCGGCCCTTCAAATTATTATAAATGACTTACAAGGTCAACTTCAAAATGCTTCTAAAATTCCAGTAATAGAGCCTGCTGAAGATTTTAATTATTTAATAAAAAATCTTAAGCAAAAATTAGAAACTGAAACTAGGCGAGCGGATGATCTTGAAAATGAATCTAAATACTTAAAATCTCATGATACGTCTACTCTATTGGCCGCAGAACTTGAAGAACTAAGAAAAAAAATAAAAGACTTAACTAATAAAAATGCAGAATTACAAGAAACTAATTCTATGCTACAAGCTAAATCCGATGAGTTAAATAAAGAATTGAAATTTAAACAAGACGAGATTGAAAATTGTTCAATTGAAAATGCAAAATTAAAGGAAATAAATGATGCTCTGGCAAAAGAAAGTAAGAGAATTAAAGATAGTTTTGCTAATGCTATTAAAGCACACGCAGCTAAAGTAGCAAATGCTACACTGGAAATGTGTAGAATTGCTAAGGACCCTGTCGAACAAGTTTTAAATCAATTAAAACAATTAGAGGAAGAAAATGAAAGTTTAAAATTAAAACTAGATAGCATAGTAAATGAAAAAGAACAACTTGACAACAATCTAAAAGTAACCCAAAATGAAAATAAAACATACATTGACCAATTAGAGTACTATACACGGGATATTAGAAAAGATGATTTAAATTTAAAATTAGCAGATGAAAATTCTAAACTAAAAAGGGAGCTTAGACAATTTGAAAGAGATTTCGAAATAGAATTAAGAAGATTGGGGATATTAGCGGAAGAGAATCAGGAACAAAGCATAGAATTAGAAGACTTAAATC
The DNA here is from genome assembly GCA_958510825.1 of Brachypterus glaber. NCBI lineage: Eukaryota > Metazoa > Arthropoda > Insecta > Coleoptera > Kateretidae > Brachypterus > Brachypterus glaber. Next base: position 15,020,347 of record OY294052.1, on the reverse strand, counting down.
AGTCTCTAGGAGTTTTAAAAGAAGAAAACGATAAACTTGCTATGGAGATAAAAATACTAAAAGAAAATGAAAATGAATTAAAAATTAAATTGGCAGATATAAAAAATGATATTGTAGAACCGAGCGGCTTCAAAAAATATCAAGAAAATATTACAGAAGAATTGAAACATAAGTTACAAATAGCCGAAGAGGAACACATCATATTAAATAACAAATTAAAAGAGTCCGAAAGGGATAAAAATTATTTGGAGGAAAATACAAAATATTTAGAGGAATTGCTAAATAAATTAAGATCAGATTTATTCAATGCCTTAAGTTCATCTACCAACGATGAAGACGTAAAAAAATGTCAGAAAGAAAATGAAAATCTAAAAGACCAAGTTAACATTCTACAAAATGAGATAAATAAATTGAAGAATGATTTAGAAACAGCCTTAGCTTTGGGAAAAGGAGACTCCAAGTTAGTAGAAGAAAACGTAAAATTAAGAGAAGATCTTAAATATGTCGATTTAGAATTTAAGAAGCAAAAAGAAATGTTAAATGAGCTAATGTTAGAAAAGCAAATGCAAAATAAGGCTATAGATGATCTGCAAGAGACAATTAATAATCTAAAACACAAAAATGATAAACCTAACGAAAATTTACAATTTTCAAAAGAAGATTCAAACCTCTTAAAGGAAAATATCACTCTTAAAAAGAATTTGGGAGATTTGCAAAAAGCATTTAGTAAATTAGAAGAAACTAAAAATGATGAACAAGAAAACTTAAAACAAAGTCAACAAAAAAATAAAACATTAAAAGAAAAGTTAAATAGTTTAGAAAGTGAAATAAGTATATCTAAAAAAGGAATGAAAATAGAAGAATCAAAACTATTACAGGAAATATCAAAGTTAAAAATAGACTTAAGCAACTTGGAAATTGAATTAGAGAGATTACAAGGGTTATTAAAAGAAAAACAAATCCCAGGTGTAGATATGGATCATTGGAACAAAAATAATTATGAGATTATAAATAAACTACAAAAAGAAAACAATAAATTAGAAGAACATATTTTAAATCTAGAAAAAGAATTAGAGCAGATATTAATTACGAAAACCGAAAATTTAAAATTATTAGAGGAAAATGAGAAACTAAGAAAAAATCTTGATAATTTAAACGAAAAAATAAATTCATTAGAACTAAATCAAACCACCAGAGATAGTATTTTGGAAGAAAATTTTAAAGAAATACAAAAAGAAAACAGTTATCTAAAGGGTAAAATTACAAGAATGGAAAATAATCTAAATAGTTTAAAAAAAGATCCAAAACTAGTGGAGGAAAACAAACAATTAAAACAAAATCTTATAGAATTGGAAACGCAATTGAATATGTTTAAAGAATTATTGGATGAAAATCAAAACCCAGCTTTTGACGAAGATGATATTAATAAAAAAATTAGGGATGAATTAAAAAATCGAGTTAAAAAAGAGAAAGAAGCTTTTAAAGAAGAAATTGGTAGGCTAGAAAATGAGCTAAAGAATGAATTGGAACAATTATCGTTCACAAAAGAACGTAATTCTAAATTGCTTCAAGAAAATGAAAAATTAAATAGAGACCTTCATGATCTGGAAAGTAAACTAAAAAAAGAATTAATAGAAAATGAAGCTGATAATCAAGATAAAATAATTGGTATCAATAATTTTAATGAGTTACAAAAAGAAAACGAAAATTTAAATGAGCTCATTAAAAATTTAGAAAATAAATTACAAACCGAAGATTCAAAATTAGCGAATGAAAATTTTAAATTAAAAAAAGATATTGATAATATAGAAAATGAATTTAAAACGTTAAAAGAAAAAAATAAAACTGTTAATAGAAATATGCAAGATGAAATTCAGAAGTTAATAGACGAAAATACTAAATTGAAAAAAGACCTAGCAGAATTTGATTCAGAATTTGAAAAACAGTTAGAAAGATTAAACAAACTTTTGGAAGAAAAAAGAATGCAAGGTAAAGTAATCGATGACCTAAATCAAAAACTCAAATACTTAGAAATGGAAAATAATAACATTCTTAAAGATTTAAGTCAGACAAAGTCTAGAGTAACAGAAGATTCAAAACTAGCAAAGGAAAATGAAATATTGACAGATGATCTAGACAAATTGCAAAAACAGTTAGAAAAAATAGAAGAAAATCAAAAACCAGATCTTAATATGAATGTTGAAATGAAAAAATGTGTTGAGGAAAACAAAAAAATAAAAAAAGATATAGGTGATTTGGAAATAGAAATTAATAAATTAAAAAACGTAATAGAACAGCAAAAGTCAATTGACGAGCGGGCCAAAATAATTCATGATGAAGATCTAAAAGAAAATGAACATCTAAGGAAAGAAATTAAAAATTTAGAGAACAAATTACAAACAGAAGGTTCACAACTAATAAGTGAAAATACAAAGTTGACAAAAGATCTTGATAATCTGCAAAAAGAATTTAGTAAATTAAACGAAAAGCAAGCACCTTCCGATTTTAAATATGCTATACAAAAATTAGCAGAGGAAAATTCAAAATTAAAAAAAGACCTTGCAGATTTCGATTTAGAATTTGAAAAACAGTTGGATCAGTTAAAAAATCTCTCGGAGGAAAAGAGAGCACAAGCTCTAGTTATCGATGACTTAAATCAAAAACTTAAAACCCTAAAAGATGAAAATAGTAAACTCCAGGAAGATTTAGGACAAAACATTGCTAGGGTCACAGAAGATCCCAAATTAGCAAAGGAAAATGCCATTTTAACAGAAAATCTAGAAAAATTGCAAAAAAGGTTAGATAAAATAGACGAGAGTCAAAAACTAACTGTGAATATAATAGACAAAAATGAAGACATGCATAAATTAATTAAGGAAAATGAAAATTTACAACAAAATGTAAATTATTTCCAAGTAGAATTGAATAAATTAAGAAATCTATTGGAGGAACAACAAAAACCAATTAACGAGCAGGCCAAAATAATTGATAATGATCTGAAAGAAAAAGAACATCTAAGGGAAGTAATTAAAAATTTAGAAACTAAATTACAAACAAAAGGTTCAGAACTAATAAATGAAAATGCAAAGTTAAAAAAGGATCTTGATGAATTGCAAAAAGAAAATAGTAAATTAGATGGAAAGCAAGCACCAAATGATTTGAAAGATGAGATGCAAAAATTAGCAGAGGAAAATACAAAATTAAAAAAAGACTTTGCAGATTTTGATTTAAAATTCGAAAAACAGTCGCAACGATTAAATAAACTCTCGGAGGAAAAGATGGTGCAAGGTGTAGTTATCGATGACTTAAATCAAAAACTCAAAACTCTTAAAGATGAAAATAGTAACCTCCACGAAGATTTAGAAAAGGAAATTGCTAGGGAAACCAAAGATCCGCATTTAGTAAAGGAAAATGACATTTTAGCAGAAAATCTAGACCAACTACAAAAACATTTAGATAAAATAGACGATAGTCAAAAACCAACTTCGGCTATAAAAGACACAAAAGAAGAAATGCAGAAATTAATTAAGGAAAATATAAAATTGAATCAAAATATAGGTGATATGGAGACAGAATTAAATAAATTAAGAAACCTATTAGCAGAAGATCGAAAACCGATTGACGAGCGGGCCAAACTACTTGATGATGATAGTCGGAAAGAAAACGAACATTTAAGAGAACAAATTAAAACGTTAGAGAAAAAAATACAAACAGAAGGTTCACAACTAATGAATGAAAATGCAAAGATGAAAAAGAATCTTGATGAATTGTTAAAAGAATTTGGTAAATTAGATGAAAAACAAGCACCAACTGGTTGGAAAGATGCCATGCAAAAATTAGAAGAGGAAAATAAAAAATTAAAAAAAGACCTTGCCGATTTTGATTTAGAATTCGACAAACAGTTGGAACAATTAAATAAACTCTCGGAAGAAAAAAGAGGGCAAGGTGTAGTTATCGATGACTTAAATCAAAAACTCAAAATCCTAAAAGATGAAAATAGTAAACTCTTCGAAGATTTAGAAGAGAAAATTGCTAGGGAAACCGAAGATCCACATTTAGAAAAGGAAAATGCCATTTTAGCAGAAAATCTAGACAAATTACAAAAACATTTAGATAAAATAGACGAGAGTCAAAAATCAACTGCAGATATAAAAGATACAAAAGAAGGAACCCAGAAATTAATTAGGGAAAATATAAAATTGAATCAAAATATAGGTGATATGAAAACAGAATTAAATAAATTAAGAAACCTATTAGCAGAACATCAAAAACCGATTGACGAGCGGACCAAACTAATTAATGATGAGGGCCGGAAAGAAAACGAACATTTAAGGGAACAAATTAAAATTTTAGAGAAAAAATTACAAACAGGAGATTCACAACTAATGAATGAAAATAAAAAGATGAAAAAGGATCTTGATGAATTGCAAAAAGAATTAGATGAAAAGCAAGCACCAACTGATTGGAAAGATGCGATGCAAAAATTAGAAGAAGAAAATTCAAAATTAAGAGAAGACCTTGCAGATTTCAATTCAGAATTCGGAAAACAGTTGGAAAGATTAAAAAAACTCTCGGAGGAAAATAGAGTGCAAGGTATGGTTATTGATGACTTAAATCAAAAACTCAAAACCCTTAAAGATAAAAATAGTGAACTCCAAAAAGATTTGGAAAATAAAAAATTAATAGATTATACCAAATTATTAGATAAAAATGCAACTGATGATAAAGACAAGATAGGTGACATTCAAAAAATTTTAGAAGAAAACACAAAATTAAAGAATGATGTAGGTAATTTTGAAAAAAAAATAACCGATTTAAAAAAAAAAATGACAGAAACACAAAAATCAAATGATGAAAGGGAACAAATATTTGAGGATAGTAAAGTAAAAGAATTACAGAAAGAAAACTATAATTTAAAGGAACTTATTAAAAATTTAGAAAATATAGCAAGTGATAATACAAAGTTAAGAAAAGACTTTGAAACTTTTGATAATGAAAGAAATAAATTAGAACAAATGCAAAAACCTGTTGATATATATGATTGGAAAATGCAAAAATTATCAGACGAAAATTCAAAATTGAAAAAAGATCTATCAGAATTTGATTCAGAATTTGAAAAGCAGTTAGATAGGTTAAACAAACTAACAGAAGAAAAACGATTACAGGGTATAGTTATAGATGATCTAAATCAAAAGCTCAAATATTTAACAGATGAAAATAACCAACTGCAGGAAAATTTAGGCCAAGTAATGGCTACGACAATACAAGTTCCTAAATTAACAAAAGAGAATGCAATATTAACAAATAATCTAGACAAATTAAAAAAACAGTTAGAAGACTATCAAAAAACTGCTGATGATAAAGACAAGAGAGAAGATATTCAAAAGTTGTCTGAGGAAAATAAAACTTTAAAGGATAATCTGGATAATATGGAAAAAGAATCTCCTAAATTAGGAAAAACATTGGCAGAATATCGAAAAGCAAGTGATGACCAGAATAAAATATATAAGGATGAAAATCTGAAAGAATTACAGAAAGAAAACGAAAATCTAAAAGAATTAATTAAAAATTTGGAATCAAAAATTCAAACAAAAGATCCAAAGCTAACAAATGAGAATGGCAATTTAAAAAAAGATCTTGAAGAAGAAAAGCAAGTACAACGTGAAGTAATTGATGACCTAAACCAAAAACTTCAAAACCTAAAGGACGAAAACAATCAACTTAACGAAGATTTGGGACAGAAAAGGGCTGCAGAAAAAGATTATCTTCTACTAGCGAAAGAAAATGAAATCTTAAAAGAAAATCTAAAGAATTTTCAAAAACAATTAGAAATGATAGAATTAGATCAAACGGCAACTGTTGATATAATTGAATGTAAAGAAGAAATCCAAAAAATGGCTCAGAAAAATGAACAATTGAAGAAAGATATGAGTAATTTGGAACAAGAGTTGAGAAGGGTAATTGCAGGACAACAAAAGCCAGATGATGAGAGAGATAAAATAGTTGCTCAAGAAGATATGAAGAAACTACTGAAAGAAAACGAAACTCTCAAGCAAATAATTAAAAATTTGGAAACAGATGATACAATATTAGCAAGTGAAAATGCAAAGCTACAAAAAGATTTGGATAATTTGGAAAAGCAACAAACAGAATTAACTAGGGAAAATGAAAAATTAAAAATGGACCTCGATGAATTTGATACAGTTACAAATAAATTAAGAAATGAACTAGAAGACCAACAAAAATCAGGCGATGATCATGTTAAAAAAAATAAGGATGAAGACGCGTATAAAATACAAAAACTAAATGAAACTCTAAGAGAACTAATTAAAAACTTTGAAAACAAGTTACAAACAGAAAATTTAAAATTAACAGATGAAAATTCAAAGCTAAAACTAGACATTGTTAATCTGAAAGATAAGCAGTTAAAATTAACAGAAGAAAATGAAAAATTAAAAAAAGATATCGATTATTTAAAAGAATTACAAATTGAATCAGTCAATTACAAAGAAAAATTGAAAGATTACGAAAAGGAAAATGTTTATTTGAAGAATAAAGTAGAAGATTTCATGTTTACTTCTGAAATAGGAAATTCAAAACTAGAGGAGGAAAATGAAAGAATGAAAAAAGATCTATTAGAAACGAAAAAAGAATTGGATGTACCAAAATTACTATTGGAACAAATGCCCAGTGTTAAAGAATCAATACAACTGATACAAAAAACAACTGACTTAATTGATAATTGCGATTGCCCACCAGACTATCTTTGCGAACATAGAAAATTATTATTTGCTGAGCCTGAACCCACAGTATCTTCTTTAGATGAAATTAAAGCTAAGTTTGAATCAGTTAAAGAAGAAACTAAAAAACATTTGGATCAATTAAATCAGCTTCAAAAAGAAAATCAAAAATTAAAACTTGATTTAACAAATATAAATAACGAAAATGATAAGCTAGAATATGATTTGAAAGTGGCTAAAAAAGTAAACAACACATGTGCTGAAAAAATTACGCAGTATGAATATGATATTGATCAATTAAGAAAGAACAATAAAAAAGAAGTAGAGAAACTAGAAAATGACTTAAAGCAGGCGTGGGCTGGACAAAAAGAAGACACAAAGTTAGTAGAAGAAAATGAAAAGTTAAAAAAAGATCTTGAAAGATTTGTTTCAGATTTAGAATCTCAATTAGATAGAGTAAGAAAAATTTCAGAAGAAAAACAGCTACAAAGTGTAGTTCTTGATAAAATACAACAAAGTCTTATGAATTTAAAGGATGAAAATGATACACTTCGAAAAAACTTACAAAATGCTTTGGCAAAAGAAATGGGAGATACAAAGTTAGTAGAAGAGAATACAAAATTGAAAAAAAAACTTGAAGCAATCGATTCAGAATTTAATAAACAATTAAAGAAAATAAAAGAATTAACCGAAGAAAATCTAATACAAGGGGAAGATAAAGATGACTTAAAACAAAAACTTGAAAACTTAAAAGATGAAAATAATAAAAAATTTGAAAATATACAACAAAAATTGGCTGGGGAAACAGAAGAAAATAAATTTTTGAAAGAAAATCTAAACAAATTGCAAAAACAAATAGACATATTGAAAGAAAATGAAAAATTACGCGAGAAACAAGTTGATTCAAATAAAACAGCTGAAAATGAAAATATACAAAAATTAGAAAGTGTTAATACAAACCTTAAAGAACAAATAAAAAAATTAGAAAATAAAATAGAAAGTCTTAAAAATGGCTTAGAACAGTCGTTGGCTGGTGGCACAGAGGATTTAAAATTAATAGAGGAAGAAAACTTAATATTAAAACACAATCTTGATAAATTGCAGAAAAAAATAAATATATTAGAAGAAAATGAACTTGAAAACTCGAATAAAAAAGATGGAAATATAAGAGATTTACAAAAAGAAATTGAAAATTTTAGAACTGAAGTAAATTTTTATATTAATAAGAATTCTACATTAACCGATGAAAATTTAAAGTTAAGGAAAGACCTTTTAGAATTTGATTCAGAATTTGAAAAACAAGTAGACAGACTAAACAAATTAATGTTGGAAAAGCAAATGCAAGGTAAAGTTATAGAAGATCTACAAGAAAAACTCAATGATATAAAAGTAGAAAATGATAAGCTGGCAATAAGTTATACCAAATTAGAAAAGGAAAACGTAATGTTAAAAGAAAACCTAAAAAAATTGCATGAGGAAAATATAAAAGAATTACAAAACGAAAATGAAACTTTAAAAGAGCAAATAAGAGTATGTCAATCTGAAGTAAAACATCTTAAAAATGATTTAGAGAACACGGAAAAAGAAGATTCTATATTGGCAGGGGAAAATTCAAGGCTGAGAAGGGAACTGAGTCAATTTGATTCAGAATTTGAAAAACAAGTAGAAAGATTAAATAAACTAATGTTAGAAAAGCAAATGCAAGGTCAGGTTATTGAAGAGCTGCAACAAGAACTCAATAACGTAAAAGACGAAAATGATAAGCTGACGTTAGATAGAGCAACAAGTTATGCCAAATTAGAAAAAGATAATTTAATTTTAAAAGAAAACCTAAAGATATTGGAAGAGAAAAATACGAAAGAAAACCAAACTTTAAAAGAACAAATGAATAAATATAATTCTGAGATAAAATACTTTAAAAATGATTTAGAAAACATGGAAAAAGAAAATTTCATATTGGGTGAGGAAAATTTAAGGTTGAGAAAAGAACTAACTCAGTTTGATTTAGAATTTGAAAAACAAGTAGAGAGATTAAATAAACTAATGTTAGAAAAGCAAATGCAAGGTCAGGTTATGGAAGAGCTACAACAAAAACTCAATAATGTTAAAAACGAAAATGATAAACTTGCTTTAGATAGGGCAACAAGTTATGACAAATTAGAAAAGAAAAATTTAATTTTAAAAGAAAACCTAAAGAAATTACAAGAGGAAAATATGAAAGAATTACAAAAGGAAAATGAAACTTTAAAAGAACAAGTGAATAAATCTAATTCTGAGATAAAAAATCTTAAAAATGATTTAGAAAATATGGAAAAGGGAAACTTCATATTGACAGAAGACAATTTAAGGTTGAGAAGAGAACTAAGTCAGTTCGATTCAGAATTTGAAAAACAAGTAGAAAGATTAAAAAAATTAATGCAAGAAAAGCAAATTCAAGGTCAGCTTATAGAAGAGCTACAACAAAATCTAAATAATGTAAGAGACGAAAATGATAAGTTGGCATTACATAGGGCAAAAAGTTATGCCAAATTAGAAAATGAAAATTTAATTTTAAAAGAAAACCTAAAGAAATTGCAAGAGGAAAATATGAAAGAGTTAGAAAATAAAAACGAAAGTTTAAAAGAACAAACAAATAAATGTCATTCTGAAATAAAAAATCTTAAATATGATATAGAAAACATGGAAAAGGAAAATTCCACATTGGTAGAAGAAAATTCAAGGCTGAGAAGAGAACTAAGCCAGTTCGATTCAGAATTTGAACAACAAGTAGAAAGATTAAAAAAACTAATGATAGAAAAGCAAATGCAAGGTCAGATTATAGAAGAGCTACAACAAAATCTCAATAATGTAAGAGACGAAAATGATAAGCTGGCATTAGATAGGGCAACAAGTTATGCTAAATTAGAAAAGGAAAATTTAATTTTAAAAGAAAACCTAACTAAATTACAAGAAGAAAATATAAAAGAATTACAGAATGAAAACGAAACTTTAAAAGAACAAACAAATAAATATACTTCTGAGATAAACAATCTTAAAAATTATTTAGAAAATATGCAAAGAGAAGAATCTCGATTGGAAGAGGAAAATTTAAGACTTAGAAGAGAACTGAACCAATTCAATTCAGAATTTGAAAAGCAAGTAGAAAGATTAAAAAAACTTATGTTGGAAAAACAAATACAAGGTCATCTTATAGAAGAGGTACAACAAAATCTCAATAATTTAAGAGACGAAAATGAAAATCTGACAACAAGTTATGCCAAATTAGAAAAGGAAAATTTAATTTTAAAAGAAAACCTTAATAAATTGCAAGAAGAAAATATGAAAGAATTACAAAGTGAAAACGAAACTTTGAAAGAACAAATGAAGACATGTGAATCTGAAATAAAAAATCTTATGAATGATTTAGAAAATACGGAAAAAGAAGATTCTATATTAGCAGAGGAAAATTCAAGGTTGAGAAGAGAACTAAGCCAATTCGATTCAGAATTTGAAAAACAAGTAGAGAGATTAAAAAAACTAATGCTAGAAAAGCAAATACAAGGTCAGGTTATAGAAGAACTACAACTAAAACTCAATAATGTAAGAGATGAAAATGAAAATCTGCACAATAATCTGAAGAGAGAAAAGGAGGAGATCAAGAGTAGTGAAAGGAATAATTTAGATTTAAAACAAGAAAATTCTACGCTTAAAAGCTTGATAACTAATTTAGAAAACGATTTAGAAAATCTTAAAAATGATTTACAAAAAGCACTAGATAAAGAAAAAGAAGAAAACCGAATGCAAGGAGAAATAATAAGTGACTTACATCAAACACTTAACAATATTAAAGATGAAAATCATAAACTTTACCAAACTTTGCAAGAAGAAAATGCAAAACTAAGAGAAGATTTAGAAAATTTGCGAAAGAAGTGTGATGATCTCAATGAAAACAATGAAGATAAAGCCATAATAGATTTGCAGAAAGAAAATGTTAGTTTGAAAAAATTGATTGAAAATTTAGAATATCAAGTACAGGATCTAAAAATTAATTTACAAAATGAATTGGATAAAGAAAAACAAGATGTAATATTGGCAGAGGAAAATTTAAAGTTGAAACGAGAACTGAGTGAATTTGATTCTGAATTTGAAGATCAATTAGAAAGATTAAAAAAATTGGCAGAAGAAAGAAGATTACAAGAAAAAGTAATAGACGACCTAAACCAAAAACTACATGAAATTAAAGACGAAAATGTTAAACTTCAAAAAGATTTACAACAATCATTTACGAATGCACATACAGATTCTTCAGTATTACTGGAAGAAAATTCAAGGTTAAAAAGAGAACTTAGTGAATTCGATTCGGAATTTGAAGAACAGCTGGAAAGATTAAAAAAGCTTACTGAGGAAAAACGGGTACAAAACGTAGTTATAGATGACTTGCAGCGAGCCCTTGATACCTTAAAACATCAAAATGATAAACTTCATAAAGATATACAAAATTCATATACAGAAGCAGGAGCTTCAGATTTAGTAAATGAAAATCAAAATCTGAGAGACCAAATAAAAAATTTAGAAAGCTTGTTAAGTTCACTTAAAAATGAATTACAGCAAACGTTAGCTGAAGGGACCGGACATCTTAGCAAATTAAAACTAGAGTTAGATAAACTAGAGGATAGTAAAACCCCTTTTGTAGAATCAGTTGAGCAAAAGAATACAGGATCAGTAGAAATTATGAAAGAAATGAAAACAGAAAACCATACACTAAAAAATCAAATTGAAACTGCAGAAAATGAAATAAATAAATTAAAAAAGGCACTACAGCAAGCTTTAACTACCGAAACAGAGGACTTAAAACTGGCAGAAGAAAATTTAAAGTTAAAAGATGAGCTTTATGAATTAAAAAAGAAATTAGATAGGTTAAAACTAGAACTAGAAGATCAGATGTCAATTAAAGACCATGATGAGTGCAATAGGCAGCTGCAGATGTTAAAAGACGAAAATCATAAGCTTATAAATGACAGTGCTAAACTTAAAAGATTGGAGAATGAAATAGAGCAACTTAAAAAGATTGGTGTTCTGCCAGAAAATTTACTTTTAACAAAAAAAGAACTTACAAAAAAAGAAAACGATGAATGTGATTGCCCTCCAGATCATTTATGCGTTCACAGAAAAGCATCTTGTGTAAGAAAGTCTATAGAACAATATGATATGAAAATCAGACAATCTTTAAAGCCATTAGATAATATTAAAACGCTTGATGAAGCAAAGGATGAGATTGTTAAGCTTCAACTTAACTTGGGAAGTTTAGAAAACAAAAATAAACAACTTGAAAGTGAACTAAAAAGACTAAAAAAGGAATTACAAAATATGTTATCTACGGAAGCTGATAAAATAACAACTGCTAAATTATATGATATTGAAAGCAAACCAGATTTAAGCAAAATGTCTTCACTGGAAAAAATTAATTACTTTCAAGAACAAAATGAAACATTAAAAGATATCCTAAGTAGTTTAGAAAACGACCAGGAAAAACTTAAAAAATATTTAGAAATATCTCAAAATGAGGCGAAAAAATGCAATGAAAAACTAAAAGTATTCGAAGATGATAATGTCAAATTAAGAAATAAAATTAAGGATTTGGAAGAAATGCTTAGTAAATTAAATAACGCTTTAAATTCTGCAAAAATGGATGGTGGAGACACAATTAAATTACAGATAGAAAACAGTTCTCTACAAGACCAAATTAAAAATTTTGAAAATGAACTGAAAATGTTAAAAAAAGAATTAGAGCATGCCAAGGCTCTGGGAGATTTGAAATTAGAAGATAAAAATGCAAAACTAAGAAAAGAACTCGAACAATTAGAAAACCAATTCAAGGATGAGAAGTTTGAAAAATCAGAAAAATGTGATTGCCCGCCAGAATTTCAGTGTGAACACAGGAAAGCTCTTATGCAAGCAGAATTGGAAAAGGGACTATTAGATCCAATAAAACTAGCAGAGGAAAATGAAAGCTTAAAAAAACAATTGCAAAATACACATGCCGATCTGGTTGAATTCAGTAACAAAATGAAAGATGGAGATATGAAAAAATTATTGCAAGAAAATGGAACTTTGAAAGATGAAATAAATGATTTAATAAATAAACTAAATAAATTAAATAAAGAATTAGAACAGGAAAAGGATGAACTAAATAAATTAAAGAAAGAATTAGATCAGGAAAAGGCGTCAGGTGCAGGAAAAAAATTAGAAGATGAAAATTCAAAACTAAGAAAAGAACTCGAACAATTAGAAAAAGAATTCAAGGGTGAGAAGTTTGAAAAATCAGAAAAATGTGATTGCCCGCCAGAATTTCAGTGTGAACACAGGAAAGCTCTTATGCAAGCAGAATTGGAAAAGGGGCTATTAGATCCAATAAAACTGGCAGAGGAAAATGAAAGCTTAAAAAAACAATTGCAAAATACACATACCGATCTGGTTGAACTCAGTAACAAAATGAAAGATGGAGATATGAAAAAAATATTGCAAGAAAATGGAACTTTGAAAGATGAAATAAATGATTTAATAAATAAACTAAACAAATTAAATAAAGAATTAGAACAGGAAAAGGATGAACTAAATAAATTAAAGAAAGAATTAGATCAGGAAAAGGCGTCAGGTGCAGGAGATACAAAACTAGCTGAGGAAAATGCAAAGCTAAAAAAAGATCTTGATAACTTAAGTAAAATAGTTGAAGGTGGTGATTTAAAAGGATTTCTAGAAGAAAATGAAAATCTAAAGCATCAAATTAACGATCTGAAAAATGAACTAGATAAATTAAAAAATGAATTACAGCAGGCATTAGGTTCAGAAAAATTATTACGCGCTGAAATTGCTAAAATGGATCCAAATGCTGCTTTGGACAGAATAAACAATCTTCAAAATGAAAATGGAAATTTTAAATATGATTTAGTAGATATAGAAAATAAAAATAAAAAATTAAACAAAGATCTGGAGTTGGCTCAAAATGAAAGGAATAAATGTAACGAAACATTAAAACATTTAGAAGATGATAAAACAAAGTTAGAAAATAAAATTCAAAATTTAGAAGATATGTTGAATAAATTAAAAACGGATTTGAATAAATCTCTAGATTCCGAAAAATCTGAGTCTGAATTTACAAAAGAATTAACAAAGGAAAACCAAACTCTTAAAGACATTAAGAGAAATTTAGAAGAAGAGCTAAATGAATTAAAAAAGAAGTTAAATGAAGTTATGGCTACTCTAGCAAAAGATCCCAACTTATTAGAAGAAAATTTAAGTCTAAAAAAAGATATTGATAAATTAAAAAAACAATTAGCTGCAAATGAACAACTATTAGAAGAAAGCAAAAAACAAAGTACAATTATTGATGATCTAAACAAAAAACTAAAAATGTTAATGGAAGAAAATGATAAACTAAATAAAAACAACGAAATTTTAAAACATTTTGCTGATGAGGCCGAAATACTTAAAGATAACGAGAATAAGTTAAAAAACCAATTAGCACTAATGGAAAATGTTAGAGATAAATTAAAAAATGATTTAAATAATACATTAGATGATTTGAAAGCAACTTCTAAATCTCCAGATGATCTAAGTGAATGTCTAAATAAAATTAAGGCTCTAGAAGCAGAAAATGCAAAACTTAAAAACGATCTAAACAATTCCCTAGACAAAATAAAAAAAATGGCAAATCAGATACAAGAACTTCAAATAGAAAATGCTGAAAATAAACAAAATATAAATTCTTTAAATGATGAGGGGTTAAAACTAAGAAAAGAATTAGATAAAGCAAATGAGGACAAAAATAAATATAAATTAGAAGCAGAAAATGCCAAAGGAGAATTCAATAAATTGAAAGAAAAAGTATCTGAGCTAAAAAATGAGAGCATAAAATTAAAAACAGATTTAAATAATGCTATGGTAGAAAAAAGAAATGCAGAAGATGAAATCAACAAACTTAAAAATGAAGTAAATGATTTAAATAAGCAGGTAGTAAACCTGGAAAAAATGGAAGTTAAATTAAAATCACAAATACCTGATGCAGATATTGATTTGTTAAAACAAAATATTGCAAAATCAAATACAGATTTAGCTAAACTTCAAAAAGAGCTAGAAGCTGCATTGAATGAAAGCAAAAAATATAAAGACCATTTAAATAACGTTAAAGCAGAACAAGATAAATTGAAAGAAATTCTAAATAAAATGGAAAACGAAAAGTCGGCTTTAAATGATAAACTAACATCTGCAGAGAATGACTATAAAAAAGCTTTAGATGATTTACAACAAAAAAATAATGATTTGAATAAATTAAAAGATAGACTTAGTAAAGCAGAATTAAATACTAAAAAGTTACAGGGTGATTTAGATGTAAAAACAAAAGATTCTATCAATGTAAATTCTTTACAAGATGAATTGGAATTATTAAAACAAAAACTAACAAAGTTAGAATCTGAAAATGTAAAATTAAAAACCGATTTTGATAAAGCTGTAACAGATGCCCAGAAAGGAAAGGAAGAAATATCTGATTTATTAAACAAAATTTCACAATTAGAATCAGAAAGTGACAAACTTAAAAAAGACTTAAGTATGGCAGAGCAGGCGAATAAGCAGACTTTAGATGAATTAAAGAAAGAAAAAGATAAAAATAAAGCACTGGAAAGTAACAATAATAAGCTAAAGAATGATTTGAATCGAGCATTAGAAGATTCAAAGATACTTACCAATGATATTACTGGCATGAATGAAAAAGAAGCTAGTTTAAAACAAAAATTATTCGATCTAGAAACACATTTGTCTAATTTAAAGAAACAATTGGAAGATGTAAAAAAAGGACCTTCTGGTGATACTTTCCTGGAAGACGAAAACAAAAAACTAAATCAAAGGTTAGCTGATCTAGAAAAAGAACTTATAAAAACGAAAAAAGACTTGGGAACTGCTTTAGATGAAGTTAAAGTCTATTCTGTAGCTGATAATAAACTAAATGAAAAAGTGTTACAACTTGAAAGTGAAAAGGATAAATTAAAAAATAACCTGGATGAAGCATTACAAAAGATTTCTGGTGCAAATAAAGCTGCAGAGCAACTAAAACAGGAAAATATACAGTTCAAAACAAAAGTAAGTCAATTAGAAGCTGAACTAGATCGGTTAAAGAAAGAGTTGGAAAATTTGAGAAACTCTACTGAAGATATAAATACTTTGAAAGGTAAACTAGACCAATTAGAAAGAGATAACTCTTCTTTAAAGGATAAGTTAAATACCGCATTAACAAATGCAAAAAAATCTGAAGCTGAATTAATTAAACTGAAAAATGATAATTATGAACTGAAAGCTAAGGTTGATTCTGCCAAAAAGGAACCCGATATTTTGAGACAAACAGCCACGGGGGCTCCTGTGGCTATTGACGAATTAAAAGATGAACTGGCTAGATTAAAACAAAAAAATGCGCAAATAGAAATAGATAAAAATAAATTAAAAATGGATCTTGATAAAGCTTTAATAGAAGCAAAAGAAACTACAGAAAATGTTACTTTAAAAGATGAAAATTTTAAGCTAAAATCCAAAATAAATGACTTAGAGAGTGAGTTAGGTAGACTAAAGAAATTAAAGGATGCAGAAACTGGAAAACCACAAGATATTGGTATATCCAAGGAAGAATTGGGAAATTTAAGGCAGAAAATAGCACAATTAGAAAAAGAAAAATTAAAATTAAAAACAGATCTAGATAATGCAAAGAAGAAATTAAATACCATAGAGGAAGATGGAAGAAAATCGAGATTAAAAACAGGAGAACTTATAGATAGTATACAGAATATGAAAAAAGAATTATATAATGCTAACGTAGTTAAAGCAGAAAATAAAAAACTTGAAGATGATATTAACAATCTTAAAACCAATAATGAAAAATTGCAAAAAAGTATAGAAGATGCAAACAATAATGCATCTGGTTTGCAAAACGTAAACAATAAATTGAAAGAGGATCTTCGAAAATTGCAAGATGATTTAAGTAGAATGAAGAAAGACTTGGAAGTTACTGATAAAGTTCTATTACCACCTGAAGAAGTAAAACTTGAAAACAACAAACTTAAGCAACGATTAGCACAGCAAGATAATGAAATAGCTAATCTAAGAAAAAATCTTGTCAATGCTGCAAACGAATCTAAAAAATATATCGATGCTATTGATGCTATGAAAGCAGAAAACATGGAATTAAAGACTAATTTAGATAATATTAAAACCGATTTTGAAAAGTTAAAAGTGGTAAATAATAAATTAAAGAAAAATTATGAAAATAAAATAAAAGATTTACAAGATGAAATAACTAGACTAAAGAAAGAATGTGAAGAAAAACTGAGTGCGTTGCAGAAAAAGTTTGAGGAAGATCTTGATAATCTTAAAAATGTCGATGAAAATGTTGTTCAAAGTTTAAAATCAGCTCATGATTCAGATGTAAAAGATGCATTTACTAACTACGACAGAGAAATAAGAAAATCACGTGATGAAATTAATAATTTGAAGAGTTCTTTGAATAGTTTAGAACAGGAACGGAACAAGTTAAGAGCAACTATCAGCGATCAAAAATCTAAAAGTCTCGAAATAATAGTAAAAGTAGATAAAGTTCAAGAAATAATGATAAATGAAAAACGAAAAAGCAAGGAATTTGCAAATAAATTAAAAGATGAATTAAAAAAAAACTCTTTACTAATGAGCGAGATAAATGTAGTGAAAAAGAAAAGCTCCGAAATGAAAAAACGATTGTCAGATATAGTTCATATAAATAAAGCTATCGAAAAAGAAAAAAGTGTGTTAGCGAAAGATCTCTCTAAAACGAAGGAGTTAAATAAGGATTTGCTCTTTGAGAATATTTCATTGAAATCTGATTCTATAGGAAAAACGGTAAGTAAATAAATTATATTTATTTACTTATTTATTTATTGGTTTATAGACCTTTTGAGACCTTACACAAAGGTATCTTATACCATATTAGATTGTTATATTTAATCACAGTTTCGTTAGATGACCCTGATGATATTTATTTCGATTAGAGAGATTAGATAATTATAAAAATAGTATATTATGCACCTAGTATGCGAACTAGGTCTTTAGTATTCGAGACTGAAGTTTTTTGTGCTGACACGGAGTCGAGGCAAAAAATCAGTCGAGGACACTTAAGACAGTTTGCATACGTGGTGCATATACTATTTTTTATACTACCTAAAGCTAGTAACTCCAAATATTAGTTAAAAATAAAGTTTAAAAAATATTTTGAAATAGCTGTCAGTTTGACAAATAAGTTGAAAAAAGTTAGTAGTTGTCTCAAAAATTTTTCATTATTGACCGTCGTCAATAAACAATGCTTAACAACGGTCAATAATAAATGAGTTCACTGATCTTATTGGTTGCCAATGTAAACAAGCCTTGACAGCGGTAGATAATATGTAAGCTAGCACTTAATTAGGTAGTAGAAAAAAGTCTTTTTTATTCATTATGTGCTATTAGAATAAAGTTTAACATTACCTGAGCTGGTAATACCTAAAATTACATTTTTTAAATAAAATTGTTAATTAGTATTGTTTTAACTTGCAAAAAAAATCTGACGCATCGTTTACTATGAAGCTTTTACTGAGCACTGCATTATATTGCTTCATTTTAACAAAACATTTGTAGAATAATGCCTTAGTTAGTAGTTTTTATGATATTTTTTGCTCTTCCTACCATTTTCTTCTTGCTTTTCAAAAATTATTGGGATTTCTTTAAATGTCAAAATAATGTTTTGATTGACAATTAATTTGAAACACAAGATATGACATAATATACAGTGCGATTATAAAGTGCCGAACAGTTTGAAAAGAAAATACTCTTCGTTTGAAGCCACGCCTCTCTTAGAGTTGTGCGCGACAAGTCCATGTGATTGCTATGTACAACAGCTCGGTGGCCAGTAAAACGCACACAGCTTTCTTGCATTTTAGTCATTGCTAATGCCAGTTTTGCATTAAAAAGTGTTCGGCACTTTATAATCGCACGATATAATAAGTTATTTAACTAAATAATCCTTTATTTTTACACACTTTTTGCAACAGCTTAAAAGCTGTTAACTTAGCTTTAATTTTGTTTTAGCGTCCAAGTTCTAAAGACCATCGGCCATCTTCAGCTTTATCGGCAGGGGTAAGTTTTCAGTTAAAAAAAGAGTTTAACTGCTTTTTCTAAAATATTAAACTTTTTATTTTAGAAAACCAGTGACGACGTTACTTCTTCAATTTCAATCAATGTAAGTAACCTTTGTTTGTTTAACCTCGTACTATTCTCCTTAATTCAGCATTCCCTAAGTCCATGACTTGTGTGGCCTAGTAGTAAAGGGAACCAGTGGCTTTATCTAACTTTTAAACCAGTTTTTAGGGGGGATGTCTCTATCTTAAAAAATTAAACTTAAATTATTAATTAACTGAAAAAGGTTATTGACACGTGTTAGAATGGAACTCACGCCAGCCGACGTGACAAGTAAAGGTCTGATAACAAATCAGAATTTTTTTTTTGCTGATTTCGACTCAGAAAGGTCTAAATCGTCAAGAAATGTGAAAAAACATGGTCAAAGATTTTGACTTTTTGACGAAGATTTCAATACATTTCTGTAGCACTAAGTGCCGATGTAAAAAGTATTTGAAACTTTATTATGCAATAATTAGTTGACCCATATTGTGATATCTTTTAAACATTTTGACTAAAACACTTAAAATTAGGCCTTTCTTTACAAACAAGGTTTATCACAACATGTACAAAATTTTTAATAATTAACTTAATAGTACCTATATTAAAGGACATGTTATAAAAGACACTATTTTGGCGCACGAGTCCATGTTTGGAAAAGGAGCCGCGAAGCAGGAAGTTTTCCAATGGACAAGTCTTTTGGAAAGAGTTTATTATACTATTTTATCTATTTGCGGTTTTATTTTGCTTACAAGGTATTTTAGTTTTGAATAACTTCATTTGTTGTTTTTGTTATTACAAACTCATAATAGTTAAAAACTTCAAGTTTTACGCGTATTTTTATAGTTATTTTAAATAAAAATGGATGGGGGAAGAATTAACATGCACAGAGGTGTCTCTACCCTACTGAAAATGACGGGTCTGGGCGGGTATAAATGGTGCACAAACCGTACTTGAGCGGATGAATTTCATCCGCTGAATTACGGCTTGTGCACCATTTATACCCGCCCAGACCCGTCATTTTCAACAGGGTAATGCTTTCAAAAAAAAAGGAATTTTTAATATTCTCCATAAATGAGGAAAATCGCATGAAGGAGAAAGTCATGGGACTAAAAAAAACACCAAAAGTGTATCCAAAAATACACTCACCGACTTTAAATTCGAGACAACAATATATTTAATCAAATTAAATATATGATATTTTTGTTCCATAGTCCGATTTTAATGTTTTTTTTTTCCAAAATGTAGATAAATGTTTCGATTCTAATTAATGTTATTCAAATACAAAAAAAAAACAGTTTACATGTTAAACTATACAATAACATAAGAAAGTATATTTATTTCCTTAAGTTTGTAACAACCTGTAGAATAATTTTGTAGTCTTAGCTTCACTGCTTTTCTGCAGTCTGATTCATTTAAGAATTTGCAGTTTTATTTTTGTCGATATCTTTCTTGGTTCAAGAGATAAATTTTTGAATAAAACATTACCTTTAATTTTAATTTTTGTTTCGCAATAAATTTAACTGTATTCTCACTATTGATTCGTTTTTCTCGACAAAACAAACATGAACCTAAAATATAGTATAACATAACAAAAAAAAAAAAATACACGAAAAAATCACTCAAACTTTAAAAAAATATTCATAATCAATATCATACAGGGAAAAAAAATAGGTACCTCTTTTTACACTGAGTGTCACATATAACACGTATATTGTTTATGCACAGGTACACAAAATAGTACACACATTAGTGTTCTGTAAGTACACATTCCGCGAAAATGTATCATCACCGATGATTCATCGGCAAGATCATGCAAGAACAGGGCCGTAAGATTTTTTTTTTAATATCAATGTCAACAGTTTTTTTACTGATTACAATATTATTTAAATATGCATAGTTTCGTCCCCTAGGCACGTTACGTAATATATGGACAGCCCCTTAGCAAAAATAATTTTAGTGGAATATCAGATAGAGTAAAACATTTAAAAAAAGAAAACATGCCTAAAGCTAGCTATTATTTACTGTAATTGCAAAAAAATAATTAGTTAGAATCTATAATTTATTTGAGGCGTATATATATTTATAGTATTATTAATTTGAGCCATTTCGCCTTAATGATTATTTATAAAAAAATCTAAAATAGAAAATAAAATTAAAATGTTTTTATTAGCACCTATTTTTTCAATAAAAATTTCCAAATTAACTTCTCTATGCGTTTTTAACAAAAACGCATTTTCCAAATTAATTTTTCTACACCTTTTTATTGTTACGGGTGTCTTTGTTTCAATTACCTCGAAATTACATATTTTGACATTTGTCATATTTTGATTTGATTTAACACGTCAAGATCAGTCAACACATCACAATACACAGCCCTTGGCCCCACAGAAGTTATGTTTATTTTAACATGACATGATACTTCACACGAAATATCCTTAGGTGCAATGTTGCCAAATCTTGTATTGACATATGTCAAAATTCTTAATTAAAATAATTAATTAAAGTATGCACGCTGTTCTAGAAGAACTTTTAAATGACATGACCACCAACCAGGTTCTTGACAAGTTATATCTCCGTTATTTGAAAAGGTAATTTTTTTGTAAAATATAGCGTTAAATGGGAGCCAAAAAAGATGTCATTAACTTATTAACCCCCCCTCCATTGCTTACTCACTCCCTTGTAACCACCCCACTCTGATTTTCAAATAACACCTCCCACCCCCACTTTTATCTAATAATATGAAATTACATTTCATTTTGAATTAAACCATGTAAATAAATAGTATCTTATTCTTTTAAGGGGCATCCAATAACAATTATTATTTAGTAATATTAATGTCCCACCAGGTTTTAGACTGGCTATATCTCCGTTATTTAAAAATATAAAAAAGTTAAAAAAATTAAATTAAATTGGAGTCAAAGTAGAATTTACTGACATACGCAAAACTACCCATTATTAACCCACCCTCTTGGAACCACCTCTAACTAGTTTTTTAAATAGCACTTCCCTATTTTACTAAAGAATATAAAAGCATATTTCATTTTAAATTTAACCAGAAAATTTTCCAAAACCTTACGTTAAATTGTACCCAAAAGAAAATTGATTAATATATTCAAAACCAACTCATAACAACCCAGTCTCCTGGAACTAACCAGCAATTTTGTTTTAAATACCACCCGTCTATTAATAAATAATAATTGTTATTTAGAGCCCCTTAAAAAATCTAAGATACCACTTATAATAAATGGTTGAATTCAGAATAAAGTGCATTTTCATAGTCTTTAATAAGAATTAGGGGATGCTATTTGAAAAACAGAAGTTGGGGGTAGTTTCAATGGAGTCGGTAAGCAAGGGGCGGTTTTGAATAAGTCAGTAAAATCTTCTTTGGCTTTGATTAATGCTATCTTTTGCAAATTTTAATACCTTTTCAGCTAACGGAGATAAGCTATTTCAAGAACTTGTTGGGACACCCAGTATATTGAACAGATGGACCGTTTTGAAAAAAAATTGGATAGAGTGCTTAGGTACCATAGTGGTACCACTATGCCAAGTTTGGTCAAAATCCGAGATATCGAGGGCAAACCGAGTATGTTAAAGTGAAATATCAGAGATATTTTCTAAAAAACACATTTTTTTCAAAAACGGCTCTAACGATTTTTAAAATTTTGGTCTTATTTTTTTAATTAGAGCTCATATAATAAATTCCAAAAAGAAAAAAAGTGGTCATGTCATTTAAAAGTTCTTCTAGAACACCGTGTATGTTCCGGGATGTAAAAAGGTCTGAAATGTTGGCTATGTATCTATAAGCATGTAAAGTCTTATCGTTCACGGTATTCCTGAAGGATTAATGAGATGAAGTAGCTCTACAGAAAAATCTGCTTATGGATCATGGTAACAGAAGGTCTACACATTACAGAACCATTTACAGCTAAATCCAGAAAACTTGTTTTTGTTAAATATTCTTCTGCAGAATCTTTGACAGTAAATTGCATATTTCGCTATGTTTTTCCGTTTTCGAGAAAAATGCTCTTAAAAATATTTTTTCCGTTTTCAAGTGATTGTAGAAAAAATATCATAGTACCTGCAAGCTCTTATCCAGGCTTCATTTAGAGCGGGGTTCTTACTATTTAAAATCGTACAAGAAAAACTTAGCACAATGTTTAGTGATTAATTTGAAAACAGTTTTAAAATACCTATGAAAACACATCTTATGCAAACTATATTTTTCTTTGATACATAGTGTTTTTGCCAAATTTTGCCGAGTTTGCTCGGTTTTTGTACAACTTTCTTTTTTGGCAGTAATTGCGATTTATTAGTATCATAGACGTTCTATATTTGAGATTTTTAGAAGCAAAATTCGCTGCTAATATAATGACACTATGTAACAAAGAAAAATATAGTTTGCATAAAATGTGTTTTCAGCGGTATTTTAAAACTGTTTTCAAATTTAAGTTTTTCTTGTACGAATTTAAAGAGTAAAAACCCCGCTCTAAATGAAGCCTGGTAAAAGCTATCAGGTGCTGTGATAATTTTTGTACAAGCACTTGATAAACGGAAAAAAACGGAAAAATATATTTTAAGAGCATTTTTCTCGAAAACGGAAAAACAGCGATTTACTTAAGGATATTCGGAATCATGTAAAAAAATAGTATCGGAATCGTTTAACAAAATATGCAATTTATTGTCAAAGATTCTGCAGAAGATTATTTACCAAAAACGAGTTTTCTAGATTTAGCTGTAAATGGTTCTGTAATGTGTAGACCTTCTGCTACCATGATCCATAATCAGATTTTTCTGTAGGGCTACTTCATCTCATTAATCCTTCAGGAACGCCGTGAGTTGCAGGCGATTTAGCCCAAAATACGATACACTCCTTTTGTTGCTGCAAGCCAGTGGTGGATATATTAATCAGGTGACGACCAAACGAGGACGAAACAGTACTGTCCCACTAACATAACACCAATACTGCTAAGAAAATAGCTTTAGGCAAGTTTTATATTTTTCAATGTTTTACTCTGTCCGATATGCCACTAAACATATTTTTGCTAATTAAGTCACAGACACTAAAAATATTTATTTACTGACTTTTAACACCCCTAGTTTTATGTTTCAACCAAAATTAAAGCCTTGATCAAAAAGGGCAATGTTTTATTCAAAAATTTATATCTCTTGAACCAAAAAATATATCGATAAGAATAAAACTGCAAAAGGTTACTACTATTGTTTGGGACACATCCGAGAGTAACTTGAACTTAACAAAATCAAACACAGCCCAAAATCGTAAACAAAACAACACAAAACATACATATTTAATATATGTAAATTTTACTGATTTTTATAAGAATTTTACCTGTTTTTTAGATCTTTAGATACTGTTAGATACAGAAACCAGAATTTTTATAAATTTCTAATTTTCATTTGTTTTTGTTAGCAACAAATAAACAACAAAATCCTCAAAACTGTTTCACAGTGAATAAAAAAAACAGTAAAATTGTTTTACAATTAAGCTTATTACAACACGCAAACCGAAACTACAAAAACGTAATTATGAAACACAAATAGATAAAATGTACTATAATATGATATCAAAAACATTGAGACATCTGAGTTAATACCTCAATCAAAACAGAATAATATCGTAATATTCTTGGGCTCAAGAGAACGTGAACAATTTTCATAGGAAGGGAACTGATCACATCATATCAAAGTTCCCCAAAGTTAAAAAATGCTATTCTTGAAGAGCAACGCGTGATGGGATCTCTGCAGCCGGCTGCAGCGTTGCCAAGTATTTTAGCGGATTTTAACCAATCAGATTATGCGACACGAGTTTGCGTGTACAAGCAGCTTGTGACAAGCTGTCATTAATTTCCTTTTTTTGTAAACAAGTGCTGAGGTTTAAATATTTTTTTAATTAATGTATAGAAGTATAATATATTATTAGTAAAAAATGACTGAAAATAAAACCAGAAAAAGATCTGCGCCAACTAGCAGTCAGCAAAAAAAAATCCTTCTAAATTTTATTCAAGACAACCCGCTTGTGAATAGTGGACTCTTTAGTCCTGTTTTTACGAAACAGGACGCAAGAAAGGCGTGGCAAGATATAACTGCTACTTTAAACAGTGTTCCCAAAAGGGCAACAGCCCCCACAATTTCCAAATCATCCATCCTTATATTATTATTATCATAATATGTATAATAATTTATAAATATAAAAAATCTTTTATTAATTACGATTAACTATTATAAAACAAAACGGTATTCAAATTAACAACACAAAACCAAAGCAAAAATATGGTTATGTTCGAACGACCGCTTCTCACGATCCCTAGTAGTAGAAGTAAAGTTCCTCAATTTTCGTGCGAAGTGAAGTTCAAGAATAAGTAGTTTTGCGTTTCGAGAGAAAGAATATGCAACCCACACTACCTTTCTCCCGGAAATGCGTTCTCTCGAGCCCGAGAATACATACCCTGAAAGAACTAGTTCCCTGGTGTTATCACTCAGTCTTTGAGGTTACTAGCCAGAGGACGCCACGCTATAAACGGCTGTCAAATTGAACTGACTATTTCACAAACAATACATAGGCCAATCGAAACATTGCATTTTTAGTTTCTTGACCAATCAGATCAAAATGAATCTGATAATTTTTGCACATGTGCAATTATCACTTGGTTACTATGGAAACAAGAAACTGACAGTTACTGCCATCTTAATAAATTTTATATTTTTGCAATATGTGTTTTTAATTTGTGAAGCTTACCTTTAGTTGATTTATGTTTATTGATAAGGAATATAAATGCTTATTTTATTACCAAAACATCCTATGTATAAACCCTAATTAATTTCAAATAATATTATTATTTTATGCACTTTCTATCTTAAAAGCTTTAAATCGCTGATATTCATAAATTTTAATTTATTGAATTGAATCTTGGTATTAAAAACAGGCTACTCAAAACTAATTTAAACACTTATTTATTAAAAATATATTTACAGTAAAGAAGTAATTTACTTCTTTTAAATGAAAAAAATCAGAACATCAAATGACTGCGTTGGTACCAGTACAGCGTTGCCAAACTTTATTAGAAAGCGATCGCAAATTGTTTTTTTTAGTGGTGGAAACACCCTTTATTTTATTTCTTTTCATTTGAAAACTAAACTTTTTAAACAAAAACAGCAATGATCTTTATTTAAATGCTAAAATATATGATAACTATTTTATTGGAATAATCTCAAGCATAAAATATCCTACAAGGAAAATTTAGACTTGGCAACATTCGCGAACAAGTGAACATCGTGGTTTTAAAAAGCGCGGCAAATTGGAGATTTAAATTTTTAATTATAGTTGTAAAGTAATATTGTTGTTTAGTTCTAATTTAAGTATGAAACCACATTAAAAATGGTAAAATTATATACTTCCTTATTTTGTTTGTGAAATTGTCTTTCGTGCATGTTGGATACATACATAATAATTTTTTTACTGTATATAAAACAACATTTTGCTTAGGTAAATTGTTTTCGTGCATTTTACAGTAAAAAAACTATGAATAATTCAACATGCACATACAGTTAAGAATTTCTTACTTTAGTGTTTTTCGGTAAACTTTTGGTTAAAATAGCCTGTGGAGAAATCTGAGTAGCACCACCATGTGTGTCTTTTTTCAAGGCTTTGCTTTAGAGTATAACTCAAAATGGGTCTAACTTGAGTTACATCCTTGTTGCATGGGAGTGTAGGTATGCCATTTATTAGAAACCATAAATTTTATTCGAAAATTTTTTGCCGTTTTTTTTAAATTAAGTATCTGTACCTAATTATCGTGTCTTTGAATTCGTTGAAACCTCCTCTTACGCTAAAGTTCCAGTAAAGCATAGCCGACATAATTAGGGTTTCCAGTCCCGAAATTCGTGATCCCGAAAGTTCGGGATATCCCGAAGATTTTTGAATCCCGAAATCCCGAAAAATCCCGAAAATCCCGAAAAAAAATCCCGAAAATCCCGAAAAATTAGAATTTATTTATTCAACTCGAATCGGGTTACTCGATATGTAATTGTGATTTGTGTATAATATTTTTTGTTTACGATGGTGAAAATGCACCCCTTAAGAAGGTCATAGTCTATGACTCATAGACCTAAGGAAACAATTTCTTGGAAAACGGGCTGAGCATTTTCGAAGAACTGTTTTGAATAACCTACAGAATTTCTTTAAATTTTCAGTCGTTGTTGATCCATGGTGTGTGTATATGTGCTAAAAAATAAGTTAATTTTTAAACAAAAATTAATTTTAATTTTGATTTAATTATGTTTGTATAAATATTTTATTTCAAGTAAGGTCTTTTTTTAAAAGATATGTTTCTTAAGCTAATAAAAAACATAATTTTAATTCAAAATTTTTAAGTTTGTTTATAATTACGTTTATATATTTTTTTTATATGAATTTATATTTTAATTTGGTTTGTTTTGTTTTGTTGGTACTACCAACTTGGATGTAACTTTTTATTTAATTTATTTATTTTAACTTTTAAGAAGTATGTTTTTTTAACTTTTTATTTAATTTATTTATTTTAACTTTTAAAAAGTTTGTTTTTTTTAACTTTTTATTTAATTTATTTATTTTAACTTTTAAAAAGTTTGTTTTTTTTAATAATAAATATTTTACTGAATATTTATTTTTTTTTTTCGTGATGCACACATACAATTTGTATATAAAAAATTTTTTCTTGTTTTTATTAGTGTTTATTTAATTTTTTATTTATTAAATTATTTAATTTAGTAAAATATAAATTTAAATAAAATATGGTTAATACTGGTTATTTTAATAAAAGTTTTTGGTTTAAATTTTATAATTTTATTTATTTAATATAAGAAAATTAATTTCTGATGAAATGAGACATTTTTAAATTTCGGGATCGGGATCGGGATCCCGAACTTTTTGAAATTTTCGGGATTTCGGGATTTCGGGATCGGGATCCCGAAACCTGGATTCCCTAGACATAATCCAATACCAAACGTTCTAAACTTTTTTTTTTCTTTAATGTCTATACTATATATCTCATAAATATTACTATTTCTCACATTTTTTCCAAACTTTTTGTCTAAAAAATTATGGACCCATTCCCAATTTTTTTTCCCGTCATTTCATTCCATCACTCTGTGCCTCATCGTATCAACTAAATCACATCTATTACATGTGTCGTCTCGAATTATGTTATGTCTTTAGTTTGGTATTAGTTGGAACCACGTCATTAATAACCTTATATAGTACATCCCTCCATTTAGACGGTGTACTTTTATTTATTAAAAAGTTTTTCCATATTAAGGACCAAATAACTTTTTCTTCAATATAGGGTATAACTTTGTTTTTTTTTTTTCATTATTGTTTCATATATTTTTTTTGATGTTAGTTGATCATCTGTGTTTGGCTTAATATGTGTTATTTCTGTTATAATGTCTCTGAATATAATTTTGCTGATACTAGGATTTTCCTTTTCAAAAATTTCATTTATAGACCAATTATAAGTTATTTTTTTCACCACCAGCCTAAAAGCACATCTTTATTACTGTTCTTTTCATTGGTAGAAATATTATTTCTCTACCTATGAAGTCAGAGGTTCTAAAAATATTATGAAATTGCACCATGGTTAATAATGAATTTTTATTCAGCTGTTTTGGCATCTGACGTTTCACATAATTATTAAATCACATTGCTATTTTCAAGTGTCTTTAGGCACCAAATTTATTTATTGCATGATAAATTAAAAAATATTAACTAAATTAGTACCTATAAAACATGTTTTACAAAAAACACTTCACTTCATTTTTATATATTTTATCACACTTAACAGGTAAACACTTTCTAACTTAATAATTTTAGCAGATCACCAGAAAATTTCTGCCAGAAATGTCAAGTTATTCATTTGTTTTTTTAATGGCTGCGAACGGCCAGCGTGATATTTTAAATTTATAAGCTTTTTCATTAAATTTTAGTAAAATAAATAAATAAATAAATAGCTAATTAATTGTACTAGTAGTGAAAAAAATACTATATTTTCCACGTGAGTGAAGATTTAACATTTTAGACCGCGTCTTGCGGGCAACGCGCTAGCGCGCTCACTCCGCAATTTGACGCGGGGTATAAATGTTAAACTTCTCTCACATGGTAAATAATATACTATTATTGTTATCTTCATTTTTCCATGACGCAAAGTGGGTTTTAATAAACAAAGCTATTCCTTTACTCTTAATATTAATTAGATTTAAGCCCCCGCTTTCTGTTTATTTTGTAAAAAAAACCTTTCCATATATACCTGCCTGTAATTTGTGCCATTTTCTGACTAAACTTATTCGATAATGGTAAGACTTATTGTGATATAGGCTTAATATGACGCATGCGCAGTACAATACCGTCGCAGTTTGCGTGGCTACGAAGGCTACACGACAGTCCGGGTAGCCATGTTCCTTCTAGTGGACCTTAAATATAAATAATGATATTTCGATGTTTGTGAGACTTAAGACTGATAATAAATTATATATAAATACTAACCACTCGTTTATCTCGCATATATTACATCGTGGCGACGAAAAAAATTTGGTTTTAATCAGCAATAAGTAAAATAAAAGTGAAAACGACGCGATAACAGCGAAGAAAATGGCGGCTTTAAATGTGCGACTCGATTCTTTCAATGCAGATAGGGACGATTGGATAATCTATAGCGAGCGTCTAACACATTTGTTTAAGGCAAATGATGTTAAAGAGGACCTCCAAGTTTCAACTTTATTGAGCGTAATAGGTACCACAACTTACAAATTGTGTAGGGACCTGTGTTTTCCTGCAAACCCTGCAGAGAAGAGTTTCGCCGAATTGAATGCTTTATTATTGGGACATTTCGCAAAAAAACCAATGATATGGAATGAAAGAAAAAAATTCATGGAATTAAGCCAAGAAGAGGGTGAGTCGATAGCCGATTATTACGCCAAACTATGCAACGTTGCCAGCAACTGCAAGTTTGAAGGATCTTTAAAAATGATTCTAAAGATCAAATTCATAACAGGAATTAGAAAAGGGCAAATATTTGACAGAATCGCGGAAGAAGAGGATTCCACAACTTTGGAGAAGATTATCGATATAGCTAAAAACAGAGAAGGAAGGAACATGGAAGCAGTACATTTTGTAGGTAACAAGAGTTCTACAAAAACCAATAGGAGGCCTGGTAATCAAATTTCGCGCCGATACCAACGTCCGGTGCATGCTGGCCAATCGTCAAAAACCACAACCAATCAGAGGAATGACAACCGACAAAAGATGGCTACGCAGACAACATCAAAGGTGAAAACTTGCCATGTTTGCGGAAATGTACATTTAGGAAAATGTAAATATGCAAATTATATTTGTGAAACGTGTAAGAAAAAGGGTCATCTTAAAAAGGTATGCCATAAAAATCGTTTTAATTACGTGGAAGATGTTTATAATGAACAAAATGATTCGGTTGTTGATATTTGGACGATTGACAAAGACAATTTTAATTGTAATGTTAATAATTTTAAATGTTTTGATAGTAATATGTCTGTAAATAATGTAAAAGTTGACAAAGTTTTGAATAGAGATGTTTTTAGTGTTGATAAATATAGGTTAAATATTGAAATTGATGACAAGGTATTTACTTTTCAAGCCGATACAGGGGCTTCGATAAGCGCTATTACCGAAGAAATGTACGAAAAACATTTTAAAAATTATAAAATATTAAAGGACAACATTACATTAAAAAGCTATAATAATGCGAAATTTAAACCTATTGGATACATTTTTGTATATGTAAAATTTGCAAATAAAACTAAAATATCTAAATTCTATATTGTAGGTGAGGCTGGAACATGTATTTTGGGGAGGAACTGGTTGGATGATTTTGGTTTTGATCTGGAGATGGTAAACCAGGTGTCTTCAGAAAATGATGTAACACAACTTTTCGAGGAGTATAAAGAAGTTTTCTCAGAAAAATTAGGTAAATTCAAGTCAGCTAAAATCAAGATCCATGTAAAGAAAGATGCAGTACCAGTTTTCTTAAAGGCCAGAAACGTTCCACTAGCTTTTAGACAAAAGTTAGACCAAGAATTGGATAAATTGGAAAAGGACGGAGTTATAACACCTGTAGAAACAAGTTTATGGGCTTCTCCAGTCGTGATTATCACTAAGGAAAGTGGTGACTTAAGAATATGCACGGATTATAAATCTACAGTAAACAAAAACTTAGAAAATATGCAGTATGCCCTACCAAGATCGGAGGAAATATTTGCCAAGGTAAGGGGGGGAAAACGGTTCTCTAAGTTAGATATGTCAAGGGCGTATTTACAATTTGAAGTGGATGACGAATCCAGTAAAATTTTGTGTATTTCCACTCACAGGGGACTATACGCTATGCGGAGACTCCCATTTGGGATTAAGACGGCAAGTTTTGTTTTTCAAAAACATATCGAGGAATTATTGCTAGGTATAGAGGGGGTTATAAATTTTCTTGACGATATTATAGTTACGGGTAAAAATGAAGAAGAACATATGAAAAATTTAAAGTTAGTTTTAGATAGACTACGAAATGCAGGTTTAACATTAAATAAAGACAAATGTCAATTTTTTAAGAAATCAATAGACTATTTGGGTTATAAAATTTGTGAACTGGGAATAAGTAAATCACCTAAAAAAGTGGAAGCAATAGTAAAAGCTCAAAGCCCAACTTCATTATTTGAAGTTAGATCATTTTTAGGGATGGTTAATTTTTATAATAAATTTATTCCAAATTCCATAAAACTGTTACGCCCAATTTATGATTTGTTAAAAAAAACGAACGAATTTAAATGGACAGGGGAGTGTGAATCTGCTTTTCAAGAAGTAAAAAAAGTTTTAAGTTCAGATGAAATTTTAGTACATTTTGACCCCAACCTACCTATTATCCTTACAACGGACGGAAGTATTAAGGGGATATCAGGGGTTTTGTCGCATAAAATGACCGACGGTTCAGAACGCCCAATAGCATACATATCTAGATCCTTATCCGTAAATGAAGCTAGGTACCCTAGTGTACACCTAGAAGGTTTGGCAATTTATTATTCTATAGTAAAGTTATATCAATATTTGGTCGGGGTAAAATTCAAAATTAGGACCGATGCAAAAACATTAGTAGGACTTTTTAAACACGATAAAAAGTTACCAGTTACATATGCTAACAGATTACAGCGTTGGGCTGCTTTTCTGTCAAACTTTGACTATGAAATTGAGCATGTAAGTGGAAAAAACAATGTAGCGGATTTTTTGTCAAGGGCTCCAATGAAAGTAGAAAATATTCAGGAAGATCAGGGCGAATATTTAAATTACGTAGATGAAATGGAAGACTGGCCAATTGATAATAAAATGATCAAAGAAGAAATGAAAAAAGACCCTGAAATGCAAGAAATATTAGGATATGTAAAAACAGGTATATGGCCAAAGAAACTTAAAGAAAACTTAAAAATTTATAAAAGTAGAGAAAATGAACTTACCGTAGAACGGGGTATTCTCATGTATGGCTTTAGGATCGTCATTCCCAGGAAATTTAGGAAGAAATTACTAGGTGAATTACATGGCGACCATCATTTTGGAATAACAAGAACAAAATCCATTGCAAGAAGTTATATGTACTGGCCAAAAATAGACACGGATATAGAAGAAATCTGTAAGTCTTGTAAATATTGCATGGAAAATAAATCTTTACCAAATAAAAATGAACTGACAGCGTGGCCAATAGAATCAGAATGCTGGTCAAGAGTTCATCTAGATTACTGTGGGCCAATCAAAAACAAGATGTTTTTAATAGCCACAGACGCATACTCTAAATGGGTAGAGGTGTTCCTGGTAAAGAACATGACATCACTGGTGACGGAGGAAAAGTTGAAAGAACTGTTTTCAAGATGGGGCTTATGCCGTACGATCGTATCAGACCACGGTACCCAATTCGTAGCCCAAAACGTTCAGAAGTTACTAAAAAGAAATGGGATACGTCACATCACGTCACCGGTCGCGTCACCAGCTAGTAACGGGGCAGCGGAAAACTCCGTAAAAACTTTTAAAAGAAATTTAAAAGCTCGATTAGAAGACCCTAGGAACGAAGGAAAAACAATAAATATGTTGGTAGCGGAATTTCTATTTTCATACAGAACAACTATTCATTGTACAACGAAGGAAACACCGACTAAGTTAATGCTAAACCGTCAAATAAGAACAAGACTAGACATACTAAAGGAAAAACCGTGGATAAAAGAGGAAAATAAGAAAAGTCCAGAAAATAACCAAAATATGGCCCAGGAAACGCAAGTAGATATACAAGAAAAAGCCCAGGAAACACAAGGAAAATATTATAAAGGTAGAAAAAGAAAAGAATTACAAATAGGAGAAAAAGTAATGGTCACAGATTACAGGAAAAGAAACAGATTGACTTGGACACCAGCGACCGTAGAATCCAAACTAGGAAAAGTTGTGTATCTATGTAAAACAAGGGAAGGAAACATTTATAAACGTCACATTAACCAAATACAAAGAAGAGGAGTTTTTGAAGAAGAAAAACCTAAGGAAATTCACATAAAAAGAAGGGAAAATATCACGACTCCATTTCCGGAAAATGTAAGAGACAATGAAAATGGGAGAGACAATGAAAATGTGAGAGACAAAGAAAATGTGAGAGACAATAAAAATGTGAGAGACAAGGAAAATGTGAGAGACAAGGAAAATGTGAGAGACAATAAAAATGTGAGAGACAATGAAAATGTGAGAGACACGGAAAATGTGAGAATCAACGAAAAGGTGAGAGATCCTGAAGAAGTGAGAGACGTCGTGCAGCGGAGAGACATGGAAGATGGGAGAGACGAAGGAGACTTACCTGCTAGGAAGATTAAGGTAGGAGGGAGAGAGGCTGCACCAGTCATAACCAGTTCGTGCCCAGAAACTTCATCCAGTTCTAACCCCCGGAGTACATGTCCACCACCGACCTCAAGATCATCTAAAGGAAGGTTAATAAAAAAACCTAATAAGTTTAAAGACTTTGAGACTGATTTCATTTCTGACTTGTAAGACTTGAAAATTTCAGATTTTTAAATAAATGTTATTTTCAACATTGAAAACATCTTTAAAATAAAAAAGTTTTTCAACATTGAAAACTAGATCCAAAAACACAAAATGGCCGAAACCTATTTTGTATTTTTGTATCAAAATACTGTTCACAAACTTAGTTAAAAAGTCTATGTAATATTATAAAAAAAAAAAAAGTAATATTTCTTTTATACACTCTTATATAAAAGAAATATAGCCTGAAATTAAATAAAGAGATAAAACAAAAATTTAAATTAAATAAACATTTATTTAATGGGAAAAATAATTTTTATAACATTTTATAAATTAAAAATTTTATATTTTACACATTTGATTCTGATATTTGAAGGCAAAGGCTTAAAATAAAAGTATTGCAAAATATTTTGAAATGAATTAAAATTACAAAATATTTTGAAATGAATTAAAATTACAAAAAAAAATAAAAAGCCAACAAATATTAGAAAACAAATTTCTTAAATTAAGTACAATACTTAAAAATATAAGTATAATAATACATAGAAAAATCTACAGTTCTACATATTCAATGAAATCTACAAAACTAGATTTATCTCTGTAAAGAAAAAAAAATTTAAATAAATATGATTTAATTTACATAAATTAAATATAAATAACATGAACACAAAAAGAATAAATTACTAATTTTACAGAAATAAATGAAGGGGGTTTTATTGATAGTGTAGGGGTGTGATATAGGCTTAATATGACGCATGCGCAGTACAATACCGTCGCAGTTTGCGTGGCTACGAAGGCTACACGACAGTCCGGGTAGCCATGTTCCTTCTAGTGGACCTTAAATATAAATAATGATATTTCGATGTTTGTGAGACTTAAGACTGATAATAAATTATATATAAATACTAACCACTCGTTTATCTCGCATATATTACACTTATGCAGCCTTCTTAAATGTATAATAGACCTTCTTTTTTTAGATATAGAATATTTATCAAAGTAAAGGGGATTTCAGCATAATGTATTGGTTTATTTTTTCAGGTTCCTGCCCCTGATATAATTCCTATAACAGCACCTTGGAGTCAAAATGATTTACTAGACACCTCCTCATCATTTATTCTGAAAAGAATGCTAAAAGATGGAATAGAGGTAGGATTATTATTTTTAATAGCTTGTGTCCTTCCTCTTTAAGGTTCGTCATTTTCTTTTACAAAAACTTTACAATTAAAATTGACAACACAATTGACACGAACAAACTAGCTTAAGACCCTATTATGTTGATCGGTCGCCATAGAAACAAGTGTATTAGCCAATAATGGTACACGTTTGTATAATCAAGCTACTTGTTTTTATGAAATAATTATGCGTGCGGAAAAGACCTTCTTTCCACACGCATATGCTTGTGCAAAGAGACATCTTTCAGCACGCTCGTAGAAAAAAAATATTCGTGACTGCCCTTCATTTACTTTTCATAACTTCTTATTTAAATAAAATAATCAAATCACTATTATTATTAGTTATTTTATAAAACATTATATGTTACAGTGATAAAAAAATTACACAGTCGACCGTGTAAACCTGAATCTACAAGGAATCATATTAAATTCTTTAAAAATATTTTTCGTAAAATTTACACAATTTTACACATTTCAGGCTGTGTAATTTTTTTTTTTTTTTCATCAGTGTATATTTGATGTTTTTAGAGTTTGAACGTAGAAGAGTTGCAAGCATTACACGCCAAGATTGTTCTGGCTTCTACAAGAATTTTGGGCAAAATGGGTCCTCAAATTTTGAAATCTACTGCCAAAAAATCTTTGGTGCAGAGAATTGCCGATTTAGAAGAGGAACAGAATGCACAAAAAGAAAAAAGTATTTATAAATAAATATAAATATTGATAATTTCACAAGTACAAATTACACATTGTTACTATTGACAACGTTGCATTACCAGTGTGGTAATCACTAGTGGTTATTATCGCTACACAGTGGGCCAGGAAAAAACACAGGGACAAAATTCTAATTTATTCTAATTTATACGACTATTTTTGATACCGCTTATTTTGAATAAAATAACGAAAAAAACTCAAAAAAAAAAACGTGCTATCCAAAATTTTATTTTTGTTTCCACTTTTCCATTTAAAAATGTGTCAAATGACTTGTTTTGATTATGTTTCCATGGTGATTTTTCTTTACCTCTTTAAGTATTTCTCTAAAATTGACAACTACAAAAAATAGCCCTAATTTCGTGCAAATATATTTAAGGTTTAAAACCCGATGCTACATATTAACTCCGCCATTTTCAATTTTTAAGTTATGGACATTGGTCTACATGAACATAAGGGAACGTTCAAGAGTTAAGTAACCTAAATTTTGATCATTTTGGACCCCCCCCCCCCCGTAACGCTATTTTCCTATACCATGGGCGTAACACTCCCCCCTAGGAGCGTTACATAATACTTTAACGTTCCATAATCAAAAGAAGCCATTCGACACATTTTTAGAAACATCGAAACAAAAATAAAATTTTGGACCACCCTAATGGGGCAATTTTTTTTTAATTTTTTTTTATCAAAAACAGTCTTATGTAAAAATTTAGAATTTTGTCCCTTTTTTTTCCTAACCCACTGTGCGTTGTTTACAAAAATCATAATTTCTCAATTTTTATTTTCGTCGTTGGGATTAACATTTAGTTTATAATTCCCGAATAATAACCACTAACCAACTTGATTAATAAGTATAATTATCCCTGATATTTAAAATTTAGTGCTGTTTAATTGTACTACTATAATTTTTTTAGTGAAAATTGAACGAGATCAACTTAATATGTTGAAATGTTTATTATCAGAAGAAAAGAAAGACAAGAACACGTCTGTCTGTATGGATGTCGTCAATAAACTAGAGTTAGTATTTTTAATATGGTGGTTTAAAAATAAGGCTTTAAGCTAAGAAATGTCCTGGAATATCTCCTAAGTTTCCTTAAGACCTAGTTTTAAGGATTAAATATTAATTTTTAATGACATATTACTATCTTAATATAAGGATGCATAAAATGCATTTTTTTAATTGAATAGTAAACCTTTTTTTGTACTTTTAATTTAGAAGCTCAGCTTCTAGTCCACCTGATTCCGAAA
This sequence comes from Brachypterus glaber, assembly GCA_958510825.1. Lineage (NCBI taxonomy): Eukaryota > Metazoa > Arthropoda > Insecta > Coleoptera > Kateretidae > Brachypterus > Brachypterus glaber. The sequence continues at coordinate 14,983,196 of OY294052.1, read as the reverse complement.
ATACTTTATAAATTAAAAAAAAAATACCAAAAAGATTATAAAAAATTATATAATATAATTTTTTAATTAAAATAATCTTCTTCGTATTTTTTTTAATTCGTAAAGTATTTTCTAAATCAGGTAGACTACAAGCTAGCTTCTAAATTAAGAGTCCAAAATAAGATTTACTATCCCACTTGACCCTCGTATATTTATAGTTTTATTAAATATCAATTTGTTATAATATATTTTTAAGAATGATGTTACAAAAGGAAAGACAAAAAGCTAGACAGTTTGAGCAAGATATCGAAAAGTATAAAAAAGCAATATGCTATTTAAAATGTTTAAATAAGTCCAGAAAAAGACCATGTACTAAAGAATCTAAAGCAGAGTTACATGTAAGTAAAATTATATATTCAAAATTTATTTTTTTTTAAATTTCGAAGTAACGTATTGCTCACAAGGGAGCGTTCAAGTATTACGTAACTCAAAATTTGGCCATTTTTGACCCCCCCCCCCATGTAACGCGGCCTAACATTTTCGAGACCCCGCCCCCCATTTGTTACTTAAAATTTTACAAAAAGTAAAAAAAATTAAAGGAAATTTTGCTTTATGGTTTAAACCGGTTTTAAACCGGTTATTGCTTCCGTGTTTTAACCCAAAACCGGTCTGATGTAATTTCCGAAACCGGTTAACCGAAAACCGGTTACTGGCTATGGTTTTCCATCTCTAATGGTTTTTGTTTAGAGGATTTAGTTAACTGTTAATCACGCCGTGTGCAATAAAATTTGCAAGGAATCCGTCTCTTTAAGCCTCGATCATTGTTAAAAACGTGATCCACTAAACATTTTATAAGTTTATAATTTTTTAAGTGTTACGTAACATTTTTACTGAACCCCCCCCCCTCTGTAACGCGGCGTAACGTTTTAGAGACCCCCCCCTAGCGCGTTACGTAATACTTGAACGCTCCCCAAAGTATTGTTAACGTATTGTTAACAGTTTTCATTACACGCCTTGAAGGGAAAGTAATTCATACTTAAAGCAATTTTAGTTTCTTCCAATTTTTTCAAAATCTAAACTGAAAAACAAGTTTTTATTTTTACATGTTTAATAATTGTAAATAAAATATTATATAAATCTAGTCAATAAAACTTCAAATTTTAAGGCCCGAAAATATACCTAACCTCATCTTTCGGCATCTATCTCTCTTGCCTTAAGATATGTAAGTATGTACCTAATATACTATTTTATATTTACTATTACGCACTCTATAACAGGTTGTATTATCCATAATATTATATTATTAATATATAAAGAGCTTTGTAAAGCTCTTACTGTACCTATACAGTAAACTAAGCAATGAAATACTTTCTACATACAGCCTGTTCCAGAACTCGCTTACCGAAAATTGAGGGTATAGATAAAACCCTCTGGAAAATATGAAAAAAAATTCAAAAAAAATCCATCTTCGTTCAATTCAAAAATAAGAACGCTTTAAGTGGACCAATACTGTTGCTGATTATAAATTACCATTAAAGGTTGAATTTGTAGCTATGGAAGCAAATTTAATTATTGCAGGTACATATTCTGTAGGTTGACATGGTGATTAATGTGACATAAATATTTATTAATGTCATAAAAAAATATCAAAACTTTCATGATGTTTACTTCAGAAGAGTATTGCGAATTGATAATTTTATATGGCGAGTGTGGCCGGAGTGCTTCAGCTACATCTGTAGAATATTCTATTCGTTTTCCCAATAGAGAACATCCTAGCAGAAATGTTATTTTAAGATTGGTGCAAAGGGCAAGAAATTCTGGAAATTTAACTCCAAACAAAAAAGAGATTGGAGGCGCTCCGCGAACTGCAAGAACTGTTGATAATGAAGAAGCTGTCATTCAGGCTTTTGAAGAAGAACCTGAAACAAGCCTTAGTATCGTGGCTAGAAATCTTGATATGCCTAAGACCTCTGTTCAACGAATTCTAAAAGATGAAAAAATGCATCCCTTTCATTACACTCGAGTACAATGCTTGACACCGGAGGACTATCCTTTACGAGTCGAATTTTACACATGGCTGTTGCAGAAAATGAAAACTTTGTAAAAAGCATTCTTTTTACGGATGAGTCTGGGTTTCAAAGAGATGGTTTTTTTAATTCAAGGAATTCTCATGTTTGGGGACAGGAAAATCCCCATGCCTTCAGGCAAGGAAATCCCCAACGAAGGTTTTCCTTGAATATTTGGGCCGGAATATTGGGAGATGCTATAGTAAGTTATTTTGAGAAATAAGCCACCATAAAATGCTTAAAATATTTGTTTTTAGGTTGGACCCCATGAGTTTCCTGGCAGATTGAATGGCGAAACCTACACTAACTTCTTAAGGGATGAAGTGGAAAATCTTATTGGTGACATCCCACTTCAAAGGTTGGCAAATGCGGATTGATTATTAATGCCAGGAGAAGTCTGTTAAAAAGAGCTGCTTTATGTATTCAAGTTGGTGGAGGTCATTTTGAACATATTCTTTAGCATGCTTCATACATTGAACGCGAGTTTGCTAAAAATAATGCGTTTCTTCATCTTTTAGAGTTCATTAAACACAGGATAGACATATCAAGATTTCTTGCCACGATACTAATGCTTGTTCCAGATTATTCTTCAAAAGTCTAAATGACAGTTTCTTTATTATCAACAGTTTTTGCATTTCGCGAAGTGTCTCCAACCACTTTTCTGTTTGCGTTTAAACTTCCAAAATTCCTTGCCCTCTGCACCAATCTTAAAATTACATTCTAGCTAGAATGTTCTTCTTTTCGGAACACCGATAAAAAAATTTCCTATGTTCATTACTTTGAAATAAATAAATAAAATTCAGTTATTGTATTTTTATTTTATTAATTTGTATTAAGAATTTATAGCCAGTAAATCAATTAAAAGATCTGAGTTTCTAATAAAAAAAACACTACATTCAGGGGGCTGAATGGAGTTGCAGCGGCAGTTTGTTGCTGCCGTCTAAGACGGGTATCATAAAATCACCGCCGGATGGAGTGACCCTATAAAAATAGAATATTTGATAGCCTCTGTCGGTTTTGTCAAAATATAATAACCTAAAAAGATTCTAAAGTTGAAAGTCTTAAACAATGCACGAGTCAACCATTAAAATGCAACCATAGTTACTAATAAGTAGGGAAAAACTAATTTTTAGGTAATTTAACATCAGCAACAGGATTGGTCAGATTAAATAGCTTCCTTTTTAATTAGTATTGAAGATGGATTTTTTTTTTTAATTTTTTTCATATTTTCCAGAGGGTTTTTAATATACCCTCAAATTTCGGTACGCGAGTTCTGGAACAGGCTGTACTTAATACATAGCTATATAGCTATATAGGTAGATGTTACATCTAAGATGTATTAAATAAAATGCCTATAGGGGGAATTAACTTAAAATCAATTGGTTTTAACGATTAGAGTGGATTTCTTTGTTTATTTCTCTATATTTAAACTAATAGGGTTATTCATTTAATTTTCAAATTGTTCAACTTTTATCCAATAAAAAGCGAAATATAATTAGTATTTTTAATCAGTAATGATTCGTGATTAATTATTAATTACATAGGCACAAAAAAAATAAATAAAATAACCAGACCATATTTTTCTTACCTATTTTTGTGCACTGGAAACGAATTTTACAGTGAAAAAAATTCGCTGATCCCAAACTTCTTCAAAAAACTATAAAAATTGATATTGGTCCCATGGGCGAGTTAACTCGAGATCTTTAAAGTCCTCTAGCACCTATGGAATTTTGGGAGTTGTCCGGGAGACTTTCCATCAGATATTCGTGAACCATAATATTTTTAAATTTCAGCCAAATCTCACTGAAACCACTTTTCCATAACAGGGAAGCGAGCTCCCTTGAAGGTCAGCGAGGTTTTTTGTCGTCGAATTAGTTTTTAATGCTCAAAAATATGCAATAAAAATTGAGGCTTTTTTCATTTTAATAAATTGCCTTTTACTTTTCAGTCATGCCTTTCGAAATCACGTTCCTCAATAACTCCAGAAACATGTAGAAGCAGTAAAAGAAAATCACCAAGTCGTAGTTACAGCGAGCTTAAGAAAAGTTGTTCACCAACTTGCATCCGAAAAGCTCAGAAATCTCGAAAGAGTACTTTTGATGTGAACCGAGTACCTAAATACTCACCTGGTGCTCCTAAAATGCAAAAAACTGAGTCTTGCATTCCAACAAAAGAGTACAAACCTTGTACACAGAAAGTACGATCAAGTTCAACTTGTTCCCCAGGAGCCATACTCTGTGCACCTTTTTCCTCAACATGTACCCCGAGAAGAACACCTTGCACTCTAAGATCAACTTCTTGTATTCCAAAAATTGAAACATCTTGCACATCAAAAGCGGACATAACACACTGCACGCTAAAAACGGGCATTATATCTTGCACGGCAAAAACGGATATAACTTCATCTTGCACAACTTCAAAATTGAAAACGATTTTAAAAATGGAAAACATCCGATGTTCAAAACTGGAAAATATTGTATGTCAGAAGATATTGAGGAGTTCTTCGTCCAAGTTACTGAAGAAGTCATGTTCTAGAATCAAGAGATCTGCTTCTTATTCCCCGAATGTACATACACCGACTTGTACTCCAAGAAAAAGATGTTGTAAGGTAATATATATGTTTAATCCCAACATGTTACTATAAACAGGTGCAAATTCACTGATTTTTTCTATAAATGACCTCCGTTAATTTTATGAATATAATTTTATATTAAATTCCGCGCAGAACGATCTGAGTTGATACTTCCACCAGAATAATTAAGCTGTAACTGCATTTTTTTGAAAAAAAAAAAGAGCTATTAGCATTTTTTTGTCGGTATTATCAACTTTATCTTGTGTAAAAATATAATGTACTCCAGACGTATATTAAGCGAGATACGAATGTAATAAAGTTGTATCTGCTGGCTTGTTTATAAAACTTTTTGAATAATATCTGCAAACTCAGAGTAAAATACTGCTGCCAACAAAATAATAATTTCCCCTGTAGGGGCACTTAGTTACAAAACACCACATTTATAAATAAAAAAAAATAATATTATGAATGGTATAAGTTAAAAACTTGTTAATGAAGAATAATGCAGGCAAAGTCGCTTTCATAAAAGTTATTTGGCTTTAAGTATAAACATGATTAAAACAAAGCAATTTAAACCTTTAAGTCGCTGTATCTCAAAACTACTTTTGTGACAGATACAGCTTTATTATTCCAACGCAACGACTTATTATATTATTCACAGCGCCTGCGCTAAAATAATAATATACGGTAGTTTCGAATTTCCCAAAATCGCCAAAAAACGCCCTGGACAAAAATTTCTTGGATACAAATGTGTTTCATGAAAAAATAAGAAACTTTGAAAATATATGTCCGTCTGTCTGTCCGTTCGTCTGTCCGTCTGGTGTCATGTTTTTTGTGGACACGATAACTCAAGAACCAATTATCCGATCGACTTGAAATTTTCAGGAAAACTCAAGTTCTCTGAGGGGAAGATCCCTATTGGTTTTTAAAGTTATCCCCCCAAAAACAAAGGGTTATTGGGACTTTCGCAAAAAGAAAATTTTAAATAAATATAAAAAAATTTGAAAACTGTTTTTTATTTTATTTTATTTTTTTTGTTAATTAAGTTAATTGCCGAGATTGAATTTTCTCCAAATATATTATTCTATTCACAAATTACACTGATTTAACGTGGATAATCACTATTTAAAAACATGAATAATAATTCGACGTCAAAAAAGTAGGTTATTTGAATGACGTTAAAAAACAATTCGTAGTTGCAATTTACCAAAAATTCGACTTCTAATTGTCGATTTTTGGACACTGTTCTATTTCATAAAAGCAGTAGATTATGTGAGTAAATAAACTATGTCTTTTGTCAGCTTATCGTTCCTGTAGGAAACGGAACTAGAGTTTACAGATTTAGTATCCTTAAACATGCCTGCTGATATACAAACTTTTTTCTATTTTGCGACTCTTATAATCTCATAATCACACGCATTTTGCGTGTTCTTATAGGCCCATAAGAGGTCTCTACTTTTTTTTCTGTTGGGTTGGCAACATAGAAAAGCCTATCTCTTGACGTTTTGCGTGCAAATGTCAATCAGGCCTATTCACATGTACCATTGAAATCTATTCAATATTGACAAAAATTACAATCCCATGCAGTTTTAATACAGTTGACTTAAATGACCTTGCAATTTTCGTCAATATTGCCACAAATCTCAATATCAATGGTACATGTGAATAGGCCTAATTGTCAATTTAAAGTTTAATTTTTTACAAAATTTTGTGTTTGGTTTATTTTTTACCGTGTTAAAATTATGGACTGATTAATTGCAGTGAAAAAAGAAGAGATGACTGTAAAATATATCAAAATATCATTTGTTCTTAGAATTTTAAACATAGTGAAACTGTAATGCCACCCCAAAACAAAAATCCCTAAATCAGTCATCAATTTAAATGTAAGGTCTTTTAAATTTTAGAGCAAAATAGAAACAATTGTATAAAGCACTCGTTTCATAACACGTTTTTAGAGCACTAGTACTTTAGAAAACTCGCCGCAAGCGGCTCGTTTTCTAAACTTGTACTCGTGCGCTAAAAACGTATGTTATGAAACTAGTACTTTAATATACTATTAAGTCACTTGATCTGAGTAATCCATAATTGTTTTTAGTCATAATTTCTCTTTGTGTAGATCTAGTAGTCCAGTCAAATGACAGATTGTAAATTGCAAAAACTGCATACTGGCTGATATTTTAAAGGGTAGCTACTGTAGTTACAGTAGTGGATGGTAACGGAAAACTCCTGTTAGTTTTTACCGGGTGATTTGAGTAAACCCCGTCATCTTGAATAGGTATTTTGGTACATTTCGAGCATGGCGCAAATCGACCTTCAGCGCCCTCTGTTACTGTACCAAAATACCTATAGAAATTCATAATAACTGGCATGCCAAAATTTAGGAGCAGATTTTACATCCAAAAATGAAAAAAAAAGTTCTTATAAAGGTTGATGAGCAAATGAGTCCTAAGGAAGCCACGGCCATTCGTAGATGGACATGTATCACCCCAACATTTATACTGAAAAAAGTTAATGTTAATAGAAATTTTTCTTCAGCGAATCTTTACCATTTACAATCTGTATCCCTTTATTTACTGTAATAGACCTTGTTTTAATTTTTAAAGGTTTATACTTTTTGTTAATACTTTGGTGCGTTCGGGTAGGACAATCTTTTAACACTTTTGACTCCATTGCTAACTTCCTGTCAATTTTCATCAACGACAATGACAATGACAGTTGTCATGAAGTTAGCAATGGAGTCAAAAGAGTTAAAAGATCGTCCTACCTTACGCTCTTTTTAAAGCTATAATTAAATAATATTCATATTGACACTGATATGTGATTAAAATCAATAATGTCTAGAAAATGTCTACGCCTTTGTGATGGTATTTAACTGTAACCTTGGATCAAGATCATCTTGCCTTAGATTATGTATCTGATAGATTAATACTAAATTTAGACACATTTATTACTAAATATAAGTTTAGCACCAAAGCACCATTGTTCTTCATTGTTTAATAACACTGTCCCACAGAGAAAATATACTTTTTTTCTGATATATCTTATCTTGAAGCATTTTTTCTTCTGATTTCAAATCTGTTTTCAGATTTGGGCTACGACCCGCACAGTTCTTATATACCCTGTATATGTATGTTTTAGAAAAAAAAACACCTTTTTCCAAATGACTGTAGAATTTATTTTTATGAATATTTTTTAATCAAATTCGGGTCACTTATAAAAAAAGGATGTGCTCTTAAGACTTTGAAAGATTTTTTCAAATGTCGACCTCCATTTTTGAAAAAAAAAATTTTTGCTGTCAAACATTTTAAGAGATGGATTTTTTTTACGTTACCCATATTAAAACATTCTCTATTTATCTGGCTTCATTTTGCTTTTTGAATTTTTAACGGGGAGTTTCTAGAAGTGGCGCAACATTAATTTTCAGTGCTTCGTGTCGGAAAGTTTAACACCAATATGCATGGTAGGAGCACTCTCAAGCGTTTCGGAACAGTACATATTCTTTAAAACTAAATATGGCGCTTCTTTGTCGTGTTTATTTGTGTTAGAAAAATTATTTCTAACAGGTATATAAAAATATTTAATACTTTATTTCAGGTAATTCAGGTAATTACATTTAATTGTTTTTTGTTATTGTTGTTTGTTTTTAACCTCGTACTATTCTACTTAATTAAGCATCCCCCAAAAAGTCAAGGACTTGTGTGGGCTAGTAGTAGAGGGAACCACCGGCTTTAATTGACTTTCGAACCAATATATCTAGGGAGTACGCCATCGCCAAATTTCAATTATTAATTAACTGAAAAAGGCAATCGGCGCCAGTGAGTTCGTTTATGTTAACTAGCCTAATCTTACAAACTTTATTTCAGGTAATTATTAATAATTATAATAACCGGGATTACCGGAATTAAAATAAATGAATTATAATTCATTTATTTTAATCCCGGTAATTACGACATTTTTTTAACCCCACCATTAGTTAAATTAAAATATATAATGTTAACATAAATTGTATATTCATTAGTTAATGCCTTAATGTCATTATGCCTTGTTTAAATTCTACGGAAAAGTTCTGCTATGTTTGAAGTTATGAAAGCTATAAACATTTACGTCTAATTTCAGAATTAACAAAAAAGTCATACTTACGGGTATTTCGACGAAAAATTCTAAATTTGGAAAAGGACTGGACACCCAACAAGTGTTGTAATTCATGTTAAATAAAAATGAATAACAACTCTATTCAGTTTTTAACTTCTGCATTGTGACATAAACCTTATAACCACCACGAAGATCGCTATTTTTGTTTAACCAAGATTGGGGGTAGGCCAAATTGGAAAGGCAAAAGTAACGTTGTTTATCCTAATGTAAAATCTGTAATGTTGCCTAAATTAAAAGAAAATGTTAGTAATACAAATGTTTTGAAGCAAGATATTGAAATGGAAGAACAAGATATTGAAATAAACGAAAATGTAAATGAAGATCTGAAGATATTGAAATGGGGGAGTATATGACTGCGACATCTCAAGATTTGCCATTTGACTATAATGAAATTCATTTGTTAGAGCAAGATGTCCTGGATAGTTTGTTGCGAGACTTGGGATTATGTAAAGAAAAATCTGAACTTTTGGGTTCAAGGCTAAGAAGCCTTCAATTCCTATTACGTATTCTACAAATATGAAAGAATCATATGAAAATATGAAAATAGTTTTGGATGAAATTAAGTATGAAGAACACAAATGGCAGATTTGTGGGGATTTGAAAATGGTAGCAATTTTGTTAGGAATGCAAGGTGGGTTTACTAAATATTCTTGTTTTTTGTGCTTATGGGATAGCCGAGCTGTAAAAAAGTATTACAAAATTAAAAAGTGGGAAAAAAAAAACGTTTGCACCAGGTTATAATAATGTTATGAAAAAAAATTCTATTACCCCCTCTACATATTAAAATGGGGCTAATGAAAACTTTCATAAAGGCATTGAAACAGGAAGGAGGACCATTTTTGTACCTAAAAGAAAAGTTCCCGAAGCTGTCAGAAGCTAAAATTAAAGCGGGCTTATTTGTAGGACCACAAATCAGAAAAATTGTTTATGATAGGAATTTTGAGTCAAAACTTTCAGACTGAGAAGTTGGCCTGGCATTCATTTAAACTTGGGTTTTTGGGTAATAAAAGGGAAAAGAATTATGCAGCTCGGATGTAGAATGTCCCTTAAAATACATTTTCTACATTCACATCTGAATTACTTTCCACCTAATCTCGGCGCCGTCAGTGAGGAGCAAGGTGAAAGATTTCACCAACAAATTGCGAATATGGAAAAGCGATATCAGGAAAAAGGAAATCCTGCTATGATGGGTGATTACTGTTGGTCCGTAGTAGTAAGTTGATAAAACTGCATACAAAAGAAAAAAAAAGGTAAGAAACATTTACATTATTTTTAGGTTAAGATATATATTTGTTAACGCAAGCCATTAAGGCTGGTAGATAAAATTAAGCTAAATACATTGTTTTTTTGTATAATCATTTATTTAATAAACGAATACTGTATATTTTATAGTTTAAACACCTACGACTAGCTACGTACTGCTCCGGCTCGCTGAATAGCGCTCATACCGGTGTTAAAATTTCCGTCTTGACGCACTTAAAATTGATGTAGCGCCACTTCTGGAAGCTCCCTATTAAAAATTCAAAAAGCAAAATAAAGCCAGATAAATGCAGAATGTTTTAATTGGAGTTATGAAAAAAAACATCTTTTGAAAATTTGATAGTAAAAAAATATTTTTTTTCAGTGTAAAAAAAAATGGGGGTCGATATTTAAAAAAATCTTCCAAAGTCTTAAAAGCACATTTTTTTATAAGTGACCCGAATTTGATTAAAAAATATTCATAAACATAAATTCTACAGTCATTTGGAAAAAGGTGTTTTTTTTTTCTAAAACACTCTGTATATAAAAACTGTGCAGTCGTAGCCCAAATCTGAAAAAAGATTCAGAATCAGGAGAAAAAATACTTTAAGATAGGTTATGTTAGAAAAAAAGTATGCTTAAAAAATTTCGTTTTGTGGGATAGTGTAATGCATGTGCTTAGTTGCCATTTTAACCTCAAAATCAAAGCGTGTCTCAACACTTTGTGCGAAGTTTAATGTCACTTTATTTAGGGTCCCTAGTAAGATGCATATTTACCGAGATAACCGAACTCACCCCTAAAATTCAAGATGGCGGACACCCCTTACGCAAATCACCCGGTTAACAAATAACAGGATTGTTCCGTCACTACAAATTCAGCATACACTGAAAAAAAGGATCCTTTGCGGTAATGGCATATGAAATTAGGCCAAATGCTTCGCACTCTTAAATACGTCCAAAAGCGCCTTCTCTTAACATGAAAATATAATTCACTTGTCAAGATCTTTCCGATTCTTTAACTTAAAATTATTTGTGTGAAATGCAAGTGGTCTTGCCTCAAAAGAAAATTTCTTGGGCCAAAAAGTATTTAAAATTATTTAATTTTTAAAAATCTTAAAACAAGATAAATGGTTTTTGCCTCAAATCCGCCAGGTCCAAGCGAATTTTAAAAATATTTCAAAAGTGACACTTTTCTTGGGACAAGATAAATACTATTGTTCCAAGATACACATCTTTTAAGCTAAAAGAATAACTGCCAAGAGTGTTGAATACTTTGAGCCAAGAACGTTATTTTTTTCAGTGTAGAAATTTCTCGGCACACATCTAGCAAATGCGGCATATCACGTCAGTACGGAAAAAAAACAGCGCAATCGCGGTATACATCTAATGTCTACATGGAATCATGCCGTTTACACCGGTGTCTGTCAACGTGTTAAGTTAGCTTAACCCCTTCACAGAGCAGCGAAAATAAAGTTTTCGTGCCAAAAATATGCTGAATTTTTTTTTTTAACATATATTGTATGCTTTTGGGTCGCTGAATCTAAATCCGAGGTCAGAATTTAAAAGTTAGCATTCAAAATGGCGGATTCAATATGGCGAATTAGATTTTTTAAAGTTGCTCAGATTTGCTTGTTACTCGGCGGTTTTTGGGGCAGCTGATTACGAACCTAGTGCCAGTCTTCCAAAATTCAAAATGGCGGATTCTTTAAATTCTCCGAGAAACTTTAAACAATCTAATCCTCCATATTGCTCTGCCATTTAGATATTTGGAAAACTGGCACCAGATTCGTAATCAGCGACCCCAAAAACCACCGAGTACCAAGTTTCAAGCAAATCCGAGCAACTTAAAAAAACTAATCAGCCATATTGGATCCGCCATTTTGAAATTTGGAAAACTGGCATCAGATTCGTGATCAGTGACCCAAAAAACCCCGTGGTGTGACAAAAACATGGAAAATAAACTAATGGTAAACTGATAATTTTAAATGCTGCTATAGCGGTGATACACATTAATGGCACGCACTTTTTTTGCCTCTATAGAGGTCAATCACTGTGAAGGGGTAAGACCTAGCTTGTGAATCTAGCCCATATTTGTGGGAATTATATAGGTCCCATATAATTATATGGGAATTTTTCATAAAATTGCAAACTCATTTATGAACAACCCAAATTTTTATTTTAAAATATTAATTTAATTTTAGCGAACGTAAGTGGATTTTTTGACAAATGCTTTATCCAAGAAAATGGCAGTATTTTGAAAAAATACATAGTGTATTTTCGGGATATAAAAATAAATATGTTGTATAAGATATTTAAGGTTGTTTCTTTCCTATTCCTTTTTATAATTAATATGAATAAAAACTAAACATTAGTGCTCGCATTAACTAATAGACAAAAGGCCAATTTTTACTAAAAAGAAATTAGGTAGGTTAAAAAAATAAGTATTATTGTAAACGTAAAAGCTAACAAATAGTTATTTTAACACAAGGGCGAAAAGTTAAAATTTTCGATTAAGTAGGTTTTTAGAAGACGAGGGCCTCCCGAGGGTAATAAACCTACGAAATCAAAATTTAAGTTTTCGCCCGTGTATTATACAATATTTTTTATTCGACTGTTAGTAATTATAATAAATTATTAAAATATATTTAATTATAATTGCAAAAAATATTTTTTTTTACTGTCTTTATAGTAATAAGTAGAGATCGGATTTTACCGAGTCTTGACGTCAAAATCCATAGCCGGGTACAACAGAATAATAATTTTATAAAAATGTTTTATAACCTATCAAACTACTACATTTACAAAGAAAAGTATTTAAATATTATGAAAATCCCTTAGCGTATTTAAGTGAGAAAAATGTTTTTAAAAATTTCTTCAAAATTATTATTTTTACTCAAATCTTTTTTTTTTTTTTTCATATTATAAATAAAATACTAAATTACACAACTAAAACTTATAGTGTTTGTAGAAGAAAAAAACTACCGACGAAATCTTTTTGTGTTTTATTCAATTTGTGAAGAGGTGACTGGAAGGTGAAATCTATTTGAAATCATTAGAAACATGTACTCTGCACAGATATAAAAGCTCTAAACTTGTTTCTGTGTGCGTGCGACGAAATAAGTGAGATGTAAGATCAAGCATGTAACATGTACGTTATTTTATTGGTTAGAATCACGCGCATGCGGAAACAAGGTTTTTATTGCAAGTAAATTGAATCATTTCGTTTGACTTAACAGTGGGAATTAATTTCATTTTTGCTCTAACTTTTTCGTTTGGGCCTAATCTAATATTCATTTGTCACCGTTCATTTTATTAGTTAAATCCATTAATAAAATATTCGTAAAACCATTACTTACTACGGTTAAATCGTGGATTGAAGATTATCCAGAACTAGAGTTTTACACTGCACATTTTGTAAAAAAGACTTAACCTGGGAAAGAAAAACTAATATTTTAAGACATGTGAACACAAAAACCCATAAAGAAGATGAGGAGCAAGGACAATTTAATATTTAAAGTAAGTAAAAAAATATTAAATTAATTTTAATCACAAGTTATAAAAGTCACGTGACCTTTTATTGCGAATAAAAAACGATTGGCCAGGCAGATTTTTTTTTACTTGGTAAAAGTAATACCCAGCCACCATGCCACAATACTATAAAATTAAATTTGGATTATTAAAGAACCCAACTAAATCGTAGTTTTCAGAATTGTTATTTTTTTAAATTTTCTTTTACTTAAATAAAACGTTAAAGGATTTTCATAATATTTATATAATTTTTTTTGGTAATGTAGTAGTTTGGCAACATATTAAACATTTTTATAAAATTAATATGATAATATGTTAACTTATTGTACCCGGCTATGCATTTTGACGTCACGACTCCCTAAAATCCGATGTCTAGTAATAAGTTAACAGTTATATTATATTTAAAGAAGAAGAAGAAGAAGAAGAAAAATTGAACATTTTCATTCAAAAATTGTTCCTAAACTAAAAAGAATGCATTAAAAGTGGATGTCCTACACAAGGAGTATTTTTCTTTATAAATATTACAGTAAGGGTATCATATTTAGAAATATTACAGTAAGGGTATCATATTTAGAAATATTACAGTAAGGGTATCATATTTAGAAAAACTTAAAATCAACAAGTTTTAGTTAACGAACTGAAAAAAAAATTATTCGCTTGTATTCCAAGTGTCATTTTTCGGTTAGAAAAGTGACACTTTTGTTAAGAGTTTGTCTTTTGGCTGCAGCCCGCCAAAGTACTTTTTTGGTCCCTTATGAAAAATTGCATAGCGGTTGTGTTCGTCTTTTGTTTTTGGCAGGCGGCAGTCCGCCAAACTACTTTTGCGGTCCCTCATGGAAAATTGCCAGATAACTGACATAACCAAATTAAAACTAATTTTACTTATTTTTATTTTGACCTTTTTTTGTTAAACATATGTTTACAAGCGAATAGAAAATAGCATATAATACACGGGCGAGAAATATATCTCGGTCTCCGCATGTGACCGAGAAATATTATTTCTCGTCCTTGGATCATAATATACTATTTAAAAGTTTAACTTTTAGCCCGCAAAACATATACAAACAGTGTCAATCAATCGAATAAAAAAAATAACAACTTTTTTATAAAATTTCTAATATATATTAATATATTACTTTTGTTTATATTTTTTACAATACTAGAAGAAATATCTGAGTTCTGTGTAAGGACAGAATTCTAGTTGCACTAACCAGAAACAAAATAGCTTAGACATATTTATAATATGTATTATATTTATTTGGTTGAGGAAAATAAAGTGTTTTACCTTGCATTGATAAGGTAAATAACACGTTGCAGTCGAAGTGTACCACCGGTGGTACACGAAGGTCTGTCCTCAAAATCTAGTGCGCCACGGGTCATACAGGGTTCTATTCTCAGTTTTCTCAGTTGTTCTGGCATTAAAACGTAACTTTGATAGCAGAGGCCTCAAAATTGGGCATTTATGTTAAAGAATGGTATAACTTTATTGGTCCACCGTGGTTTTTGAATTATGTAAAAAATATGCCTTTTGCTTACAGGTAAAATTAAAACAAGAAGTTAAGTTTTTTGCAAAGATCTTGATTTTTGGTCTCGACAGCAATGTATTAAAAAAAAACTTATTGTTTTGGTAAGACTTTGTAAGGATTCAATATGCCTTTCGGATCCATCATTGTTTTAAGTTGCTGCATCAGCTTGATAGCTTCTGGACTTTTTGAGTACTTGATATAATTTGGTTTTCTGAATCCAATTCCGTGTTCCGCGCTTACACTGCCCTTCAATTTTGAGGTGAACTCGTAGACAAAAGGCTCGATTTTGCTGAGAACTTCCTGCGAAAATTCTTTTACTGATACTTGAAAATGAACATTTCCATCTCCTGCAATATAAAAAGTTTATTATTAAACAAGTGTAAAAATAGTACCTTTCAAAACTATTGTCACAACTACCCAGATAACAACGTGACTTTTCTTTCATATCACGCCTGCGTGCAATACGCGCTACTTTTGTACGGTTCTGCATATATCGAGGGGTCTATCACTGGGAAATTTTTGTACACTGCAGAAAACACGGGTCAACACAAAATTTGACTTTGACTCTAAAGTATAAAATTTCGATAGTTTAGGTCGTAATTACACGAAAAAAATTATATGGCATAATGCATTGCATTTAGAAGACCGATTGAACAATATTTTTCAAAATCTGTGGTATTATTTTTTATTGGAAGATAGAACCATCGAAATAAATTTGTTTATTATTTTTATTTTTAGTTTTACCATCAAAATAACTTACAAAAAAGTGGAAAATACTTTAAAAGTGTACATTCTTACTCTTTCTTTTATGTTCATAAGTACTTTCTCTCAATAAATCCCAGATATAGTCTCTTGATAACGTTAATATGTCCATTACATTTGATTCACTGCTTAATTAAAAATTGCTCACCTTCCAAACATCTTTTACAATAACTACAAGCAACATCTGGAGCCCATGGCTTGTCTTGATTCCGAACAGGACAGTCAAAATATGCTTCGTAGGCTTCACAGAGAACGTGAGATGTTTTTAGTTCATATTTCATGTCTCGAACTTTAATAAATTGACCACATCTAGTGTACGATGGAGCCAAATATCACTCCTACCACATTTTTTGTGATAAGAGACACAAAACAAGTCTTCCATGATTACAACTTATCCGGCATGTTTGTTTGGGTAAAAATGTTTGTTTGGGTAAAAATTCCCGCGGTAAGTTTCGAAAATTTCCTAACCTGTTCGAATGTTTCCTGATGTCAGCTGGTGAATGTTTCCCTGTGCGTATATTCTATTCGAACGTTTAATAGTTTAACTTTCCCTCAATTCGAACCTACTCCTGCTGTTGAAATTTAAAGTAGGAATTCGGTATAAACACGGTGTAACGCAGGAGTTTTTAGTAGTCACCGTGCCTACACTGAAATCCCACTGTAACACACCGTGGTACTCCAGTATAAATAACGTGTACCTACTTTTTTCACATTTGCAAGGTGTGATTTCAGTGTATTCGGTGTAATCGGATCCGCTAGGGTTAAAATTTTACAAATCATATTTAGCACAGCAGGACATTTTTTTAGTAATATTTCCTAGACACAACTATAAAAATTATTTTAGATTCTTAAAATCTATCAATTAAAATTTTAAAATTTTCAAGAACACGCATTTTCCAAACACGCTTAAAAAGCTAATTATTATGTAAAAACTTTTTTTTAAAGATTTTTGGCCAATGCGCAGTAGTTCGTAAGCTTTTTAAGTGACTACAAGTATGTGCACCTGTGAGTTCATTATCGGTAATTGTGTTAGTGCTTAAAGAGACTGGTATGACGTGAAGTGTAATAAAACATTTTTTTTGCGAACACGCTTATAAATCATTTTCGAAATACCTCAGAATTTTCAAAACAAATTTATGGAATATTTTAAATAAAAGTTGTGCATATCTACATATGTACCCATATAGCACACAATATCCCCCGGATATCCTCTCAATGTCCTTTCAATGTCGCATGTCCCGGGACATTAGTCTTATATATCAAGGATATCCCAAAAGGTATATCCTGAGGATATACTGCCCGTATATCCCAAGGACATACGTATGTTCTTCGTACATCCCAGGGACGTCCCGTGGGGATGTCCCGTGGATGTCCTTTCGGATGTCCCTGGGATATTAAATATTTATATTGTGTTTTCGTCTGTTGGATAATTTCGTGAGTATTACCCCTCCCTGAGGGAAAAAAGAAATATATTTCGTAGATAAGTAAGTTATGTACAAATATCCCCGACAAAAGTGGCAATCAAATAGTATTGCTTTTATTATTGTTTTGTGAAAATATTAGCTTAAATTTAAATAACTTGCACCTAGGTGCTAATATCAATATTTCACAAAAAAATAATAAAAGCAATACTATTTGATAGCCACTTTTGTCGGTGACAGGTGTACATAATTAGTAGCTATCTTTGGGACAAACGTACAGTATATCCTACGGATATCTAAAGACGAAATGGTATATCCTGGGGATGTCGAAAATCCCAAAACGAATATTCTGGGGATGTCCATTGTATAAACCTGTGCTATCTGGGTATAGATTTAAGTTTAGTATCTATTTTCAGCGCCGCATCTAAAAAGCCAGGGGAAATATGCAGCCCTGCCCCCTCGGGACGAAAATGGGGCCAAAATGTCTTAAACTCCAAGAGTTTAACTCCTTCGATTCCCCTTCGTGCAAACACAAATAGCTTAGGTACTTTAGTTCCTCAGAAAAAATCTACCATTTTTCTATAATTTCTTACCTAAATGTCCATATCCAGAAACTCTAACAGCATCTTTTCCCATTCTTTCTTGAAAAACTGGTACAAGAGAAAAAAAATCTTCTATTGGAAGTGACAAATCATATTTAAAAACATACCCATCCTTAATTAGTCCTTCTGTTATCCTTTCTCGCAGTTGCCATATATGCTATAAAATATGTAAATAAATCAATCAGGGCCAAACAGTTTCTTATGGAAACTGGCTTTCTGTCAAAAATTCTGAATTTTTGGTATGATGTAGATTTCATCTTTTTGATCAAAAGCTTCCATTGACTTGATCTGAGCTGGTTTTTGAGTCATAGCTCAAAAAGTCAAAAACAGTAAAATTTTAATTTTGTTTTTTAAATAAACTGAAATAAAAAAACAAATTTTGTTCTTATTATACATATATACTCGTAATAAAAAACTAAAATTATATTTTTTTTCGTTTAAAATAATGGTAAAAATATAAATATAAAAAAAGAGATATAACCGTCAGATTTTCTTAATCTATTATATAAAATGCTAACTCACTACAGCCCAAACCCCTGGACCTAGAAACTTGAAATTTGGAAAGTTTGTTCCTTTTATAAGGTAAGCACCCACTAAGTAGCGATTTCTCGAAATTTAACCCTTAAGGGGGTGAAACTGGGGTTTATAGGTTTTTTAAAAAGTGAGACCTCTTAATCTAGAATCTTCATATTTGGCAAAAATGTTCTTTATCGAAAATGAATAAAATGAAAGAATTTACATTAAAATTTAAATTTCAAAATAATGAAAAAAATAAATAAATAAATATGTAGTTTTTTAAAAACTATAAGTCGTTTTTGTGGAGCAGTAGAAACGGAGTGATCTCTTGATAAATTACTATCCAGCTAGCAGCATGCATATAAGCTTTTTTGTTTTTTATGTTCTTTCCTTTTATAACACGTTACATGTTATAACATAAAATGTTTGTTTTTCTAAAGAAATTTTTTTAATTATTTTTAAAAATGTACAAAAATTATAAATAAGAAATACAAATTGAATTTTGAAGATTATTTTATTACTATAACTACTAGTACTATATAAAGTTAACTAATTACCAATTTAAAAAATATACATTTTTTATAAATAAGTAATTAAAATACACAGGCCCACAAAAAAGCCAGTAATTATTACTCTCAATCAGACTATATTTTTCTTAAGTATTTTTTGTGCTGAAAACATAAAAAAACAAAAATATTGTATGCTGCTAGCTGGATTCGAACCCGTAGTAATTTATCAAGAGCATCAATCCGTTTCCATTCCGCCACAAAGGTGACTTATTATTATTCAGTGAAATATAGTATTTAAGACACTACATATTATTTTATTTATTTTTATTTTTAAATACCATTATTTTGAAAGTTCTATTTTTATACGTCATTTTAATGTAAATTCTTTCACTTTACATATTATTAAGAAAATCTGACCGTTATTTTTCTTTTTTCATATTGAGGTGGCGCCTTCGCCATATTTAGAAAGATTTTTTTATTTTTACCTTTATTTTAAACGAAAAAAATATAATTTTGGTTTTTTATTACAAGTATATATAATAAGAACAAAACCTGATGTACATAAAGTTTTTTATTTCAGGTTATTTATTAAGTATTAAGTATTTAGTTAATTCTACAAAATTGTTTTTATTATGTATTGTACTATTTGGATTTCTTCTGTAATTTACAACAATAAATAAATAAATAAATAAATAAATAAACTTTAATGTCTAAGAAAAGAGACGATCAAATAATACACAGCTAGAAGATAGTTATTTATTTAGCTTTTCATTCACTTTTTATTTTTTGTGTATTTTTCCACATTTTTCGTTTTTCTTTTTCGATTAAAAATAGCGTACAAAACTTCCTAGAAAGTGTCTTTCTTTTACTCTTAAATTTTCCATTTAGGGACTTTTTTTAAAATATATAGATTTTTTTGGTATTTAATGGACACTTTTCACAATACCTTCATTTTACTGTCCTCATTAGTCGTTGTTCCGTCCAAAATCAGTCCTTCGTTCATAGCATTTTCCAAAAATACGTTCAGTTTTTCCTCATCATGTTTTTCATTGCTTCCGTGGGTTTCTATGAGCATGTAAAATGGATATAGACCAAGAGGATTGCTAACTCCCAAATTTCCAGTAACGACATCTATGGACCGTTCGTCTATCATTTCACAGGATGCAAGAATTTCACCAAGTTCTTGTTTTGCCTTTTTTAACATTTTTAAAATGTCTTCAAAAGAATTAAGACCTGAAATAAATTTTATAATAAAGCAATTATGAAATTTTAAAGATTTATTTAAATAATTACTTTCTGTAGCATACTGTACAATTATTCTCACATACTGCTGTTTTAGCTTGACAAAATTTAACAATAATTAAACGAAATAATTTATTGGAAATAACAGACCCTTCATAACCCAGGAAACCAAAATACGTCTTTTTTACATCAATTATTGGGCTTTTACACATTATCGGATTGGTATGGTGAGCCGTAGATATATCTGGAGGCTTTAGCCTAGAGGAACTAGTTCCTCCTGTCATCTTGGGGAACATTCCCACTGGGAAGTTCCCAGTGGGAACATTCCGGTGTCCTCAAGAAAAAAAATAGACTTATATGGAGGTCCTAGGGGGTAGAGTTTTTTTTTTATTTTATGAGCAAAAAGGTGTGAGTGTGTGTGATCTTTTTAATCAGGGTAATTAAGAAAATTTCCTTTCTTTTTTTAAATTTCGCCGTCAATTTAAATTTCTCGGTTAATTTAAAGTTTGCGCATGCGCATTCCGTAGACCGCTGCTAGATCTTCATGACATAATCTCGTAATGACTTCACAATGAGGAGTCATCTGTATGCGTTCATGAACTCAGAGAAAATCATTAAATGATGTCATAATGACTTCCACGTGAAATAGCAAATGTTGCCCGGGACCCGATTGAGAACGATTGCCGAATAGTACAGGCTTCTGTAATGTTTCAATTTCAGTGCACTTGACAGCGTTATGCTATAGGTTATTTCCTACCACTAACTAAACTTATTAAACGAATAAAGTCGCCTTCTAAGAATACTAAGTATTAGTATTAATTATTAATTATTAATCATTTATCATTTAATGATTTAACGTTAAATGTATACACCTCATGACAAACTCATAAAAAACTCATAATATAATCACAAAATCATGAGATGTGCTCATCATGATGTTCGTATGAGTACAAAACGTGGAAATGATGCTCTCATGAGGCCTCATGAGTTTATATATGTTGTCCGGGAATATGATCAAAAACTGACATCTTGTCGACGTCTTATATGCTACGTATGTATGACGTCACGAATATGACCTAAACTGACGTCGCTAGTACGTCGAGGAAGTCATCTGGTTTCCTGGGAACGCTTCTGAAAATCTCTAGTAGAATCGAGTAGAACCCAGTAAAATTTTTACTGTGTGTTACTCGCTTTTAATCGATTCTACTAGGACTTTAAAATTTCTAGTATGTATGACGTCACGAATATGACCTAAACTGACCTCGCTAGTAAGTCGAGGAAGTCATCTGGTTTCCTGGGAACGCTTCTGAAAATCTCTAGTAGAATCGAGTAGAATCCAGTAAAATTTTTACTGTGTGTTACTCGCTTTTAATCGATTCTACTAGGACTTTAAAATTTCTAGTAAAAAATATACTCGATTAAACTAGGAAACTGATTACTCGGTTTTAATCGGGAAAATACTATATCTTTTTCGAGATGTTTACTGATTTAAGCTAGGTTTTTTAAAAAACAGTAAAAATGTTTCACTAACTGACCACAGACCAGTAAAATTTTATACTCGGTTTTGGTCGGATTTTACTAGCTAGTAAAATCCGAGTAAGTTTTGTACTCGGTTTTACTAGATATTTACTATACATTTTCAGTAGGGAAGTGGCTAAAAATCGCTTTTTATTTAATAACTAAGGAACCCTTTGACGAGGTTTTGCAAGTGATCTAATATTAATAAGGCCTATCTTCATATGTTATTTTCATGTCGTTATTTTAACCAGGGGCGTGCGAAAAGGGTGGAATAATATTTTTATAATAAATCCACAAAAAAGTTACACAGAAAAAAGTCTGGGGCAAAAACTGATAGGCTCCCCCGTTTTGCACGCCCCTGGTTAAAATAACTACATGAAAATGGCATATGAGAATACGCCTCTTCAGTATAATTTTTTTCAACAAAAAAAAACCCTGGGGTGAGTTAGAAAATTTTTATTATCAGATTTATTTTCATCGACCCCAAAAACCCCTATATACTAATTTTCACGAAAACAATTAAAATTAACTACCCTCCGCCCCCGGGGGTGGAGTTAGAATTTTTTATGATTAGATTTAGTTTGTGCGACCTCAAAAACTCCTATATGCCAATTTTTATGAAAATATTGTGAAAAAAAAACATTTCCTCCCAGCCCCCTCTCTAGGGATATTAGATTCAGATTCAGCGACCTCTAGTATATTGATTTGGATACTTTTTTGTAGTTGTATTTATGTGTATGAAAAGATAATATAACGTCAATCTCAACCCCTAAAAATTTAACTATTTTGTTTTTTCCTTCATCACTTAACTGTCTTAAAGAGCAAACTATACTACCAGTTTTTGCATGGTTTAGAGTAGGCTTGTTCGGTATAAACCAATCCTCAACAATCTTAATTAGATTTACCATTTCTGTTTTTAAATTGTTGTGTGACTTTATAACAGCAGCATCATCTGCAAAAAGCACTGCTTCTGCATCTTCCATCATCCAAACCTATTAATATGTTTAAGTGGAGGCTTAAAACATATTAATGTTATCACGATTTTGCTTTACTTGTACAGTAGAACGTTTTACTCGTTTTTTAAATAGAAACATATATTTTAAGTTGCACTGAACCCGTTGTATTTTAATTTTTTAAGTAGTGTGGGATGATCCACAGTCAAAAGCTTTTTGTAAATCAAATAATAATGATTTGATATACTCTTTGTTCTCATATCCAGCAACTATTTTTTCCATCAGATCGAATATTGCCATGACAGTACATTTATTTTTTCTAAAACCAAATTGGTTTTTTGAAAACAGTTTTTTTCTCTCAAAGTAGTAGTAGTAGTATATTTGGGTTTTGAGGAGGTGTTCAAATATTTTTGATACTACAGGTTCTATAGTTATTCATGTAATTTTTTTACCTTTGTTAAAAATAGGAATTACTTTCGAAATTTTAGAGCAATCTGGGTATGAGCCTTTTTTAAAACATTCATTAAAAAGCTTTGTAAGGGGCGCAATTAAATTATCTTTTGCACTTTTTAATAAGACAGCATTTATGCCAAATATGTCCTTACTTGACTTATTTGTTAAGGCTATAACTGCATCCCTTACATCGAACTCTGAGAACTCCCTGAAAGAGAAAACACGACAAGGTGAGTTTATCCTTTTGCAGGTGCTTGCATGCGTCTAAATTAGGTGTACCTAAAAGTCCAAACCAATTTTTCGGCAATTTGTGTAAAAAACTTGTTGAAATCATTGGCTGCTTCACTCTTATGTTGGTTTAAAACATCCCAAGCTGCCTTTATGCTGTTTGAAGCTGTTTATACTTACCTAAAAATGCAAGATTAACCGCTTTAGGTTTTGGTGGACAGTGTATTGCAACTTTCGTGACTATACCCAAAGTCCCTTCAGATCCAATAAAGAGATGTTTTAAATGGAACCCCGTGTTATCTTTCTTTAATGTACTTAAAC
The DNA here is from genome assembly GCA_958510825.1 of Brachypterus glaber. Taxonomy (NCBI): domain Eukaryota; kingdom Metazoa; phylum Arthropoda; class Insecta; order Coleoptera; family Kateretidae; genus Brachypterus; species Brachypterus glaber. The sequence continues at coordinate 14,959,609 of OY294052.1, read as the reverse complement.
AGTCTAGGATTTCACCATCTGCTTTTACCTGAAAACAAAATAAATATTTTTATATGCCCTTTAGATAAGAATTTAGTATAGTGTATACACACTAAAATTGAAAAATAGGGACTCCTGGATTAGGGTAAAGAAGGGGAATACCACGAAGCGGGTGATTCCGTGCGTTTAAATATCTAAAATATTAAAAATTAAAAAAACAAACCGTTTATGTCATATCGTAATACAACTGTCCACCGTTTAGTTGAGATTGTAACCTGCGTTGGATTGTAGTTAGCTTTTTTTATTACTGTGCGCGGATCTAATTAAATCGCTCTGTAAAATTAGCTGTAACATAATTAGTTTTAAATTTTTTGGTTGACATTAATTTGTTTCTTTTTGTATACAGTTTAGGGTTGCTTATGTTGTAATTATCATCATATGTTTATTTAGTGTATTTTTTAATTAAGGTTAAGTTCTGTTCTTCGGAGAAATACCATGCGTATATGCGTAAAGTGCCAAGTAATTAATTATGGGATGGGATATTATGAGAGGCATAGCGTAGTGGGCTAGAGCGTGTACATAGCAAGTCGACTAGCGTGAGTTCAATTCTCACTGGCGCCGATTTGCCTTTTTTAGTTAATTAATAATTGAAATTTGGCAAAGACGATAAGTGAAATAGACACTACCTATAAAGTGGTTCGAATATCAGTTAAAGCCGGTGGTTCCCTCTACTACTAGTCCATACAAGTCTTGGACTTGAGAGATTCTTAATTAAGTAGAATAGTACGAGGTTAAACACATAAATAAACAAAATAATAAAAATAGTCATATTGATCTAAACATTTGTTTAATGTGTGGAAAATTTGAAAAAACAATGAAAAGTTTTGAGATGTTTTTAAATATACACATTAAGTTTTACTTTACAAAGTAAAATAATTGTTAAGTCTTTCCAATCCATGACAGATGCAACTCCAGCATCAGTGAGCTGAGACTCACTCCCCCACTAATCTCCATTTAAACTAATTCCTATTAAGACAAATGAGCCATACGCACTAAGCCTGTCTCTTAAATATACCAAACAAACTAAACAGAACTGAACTGTTAAGTGTTATAGTACACCTGCGCGGCATTTTCACACAAGCTGCGCGCCATTTTAACACAAGCTGCGCGGAATTATCCGGTACACGGGGGCATAGGCGCTGACTTTTCAAAATTCCAGAGGGAGGCCAAAATTCGTTGAAGTAAAAAAAAATACATAAAATTTATAAATTTTTATTAAATGAAAAAAAGACTAAAACTATATTTAAAAACTGTTAAGCGTTTATAATATTTAAATGTATAGACAATATTTCAAGGGGGACCCGGCCCCCCTTGTCAACAGTCCAGGGAGTCATGCCCCCCGGGCCTCCTCAGAGTCGGCGCCTATGCACGGGGGAACCCGCGCAGATACATCTTTTTTTTATTTTTTTATGTATAATAATACTGCTTTATGGGATATAATTATAGTAAACATATGTCAGATTCATCATAAGTTATATTAACTGTATTGCATTTATATAATTTGTTTGACAAGCTTTTCCCTTAGGGGCACGGTATACCCCCTTTCCCCTAAAATGTATAAAATAGTGTTAAAGGACAAAACAGATAAAGGTATTAAAACCTTGGTGGATTTGGGAAATATTTACCTACCGTTTTAATCGGGATTCCCGATTCCCGATTCGGGAAATAATTTAAATTAGTGTCATTTTTTTGCATCAATCATTCGGATTTTTTTTTCTCTTTTGACCAAGGGGTAAACCGCTGAGGAATTCAGAAATTGGAGGAAATCTGAAAAAATCTTATCTTTACCAAACGTGAAACTTTTTTGTAGGTAATTTTAAAAAGTTTTCGAGGTAATCTTTAAGGAAATTTCGAGAAAATCTTAAGGGACTACATCCTAAAAGGAATTCAGGTTTACAAATTTTTTTCAGCGGTTTGCAGCTCGCTTTTAACCCGGGAAAATTGTCTTCTGTGTAGTAGTGTATACTAGGGTGGGCCGTTCCTATATAGGTTCTTTATTTTTTTTTAATTTGAAAATCTAATGGGGGAAAAAGATGCGTCTTGCAAAGAGAAAAAAAGCGTGTATTTTATTTTATTTAAAAAAAATAAATAAAAACAAGAAAACTTAATAAGCAAAATGCAAAAACTGTTTTATTGCAAAAACAAATAAGTTTTACAACTGAAAATAAGATTTACAAACATCATAGGCCATATTTTAAGCCACTCTATATTCTGATTTGTGATGGAAGTGAGGCATAATTTCACGTGATTTAATTCTTACGCGAATAGCCCCAAAAATATACAACCTTTAATCTGATTCTGCTTTTGCACACACATTAGGCATATAAGAAGGCATATTTTGTCGGGTATTGCGTTTTTAAATTCCAGATTTCAATTTTTCGGCTCACCCTAGTGTATACTTGAAAGACCTCAAAAACGGCTCTATCGAGTGACCCATAGCATTTGGAATAAGCGATGACATCTATCTTCCAATACCTCTACTAATAAGTTTCTCAAAGTAGCTGCCGTCGCGACGCGTTGCCATTTTTTTATTCCAAGAGTAATCAATAGCTAGTTTTAATGATTGGGTATGTAGAACTACAGGGTGAACCAAAAAAAAAAGTATCAAAAAAATCTTAGGATATACCTACTTTTGAAAATCGTTTCTGAGCTCATGAGGAAACTACAGCTTTTTAGATTTTTAGAATTAAATGGCTTCTAGAAGCCATTATATTTAATGCAGATTTTAGACTGCTTGTTGCAAATTCATTTAAACGTATGGTTGTTTGTTGTTTTTTTGTTTAACCTCGTACTATTCTACTTAATTAAGCATCCCCTAAGTCCAGGACTTGTGTGGGCTAGTAGTAGAGGGAACCACAGGCTTATACTGACTTTCGAACCAGTTTTTATAGGGAGTGTCCGCTTCACTTATGCCTTGGCCAAATTTCAATTATTAATCAACTAAAAAAGGCAAATTGGTGCCATTGAGAATCGAACTCACGCTAGTTGTAGTAGACTTGTCATGTACAGACGCGGTAGACCACTACACCAATCCTCCCATGAGTGAATATACTCTATATATTCGGTCTACTATTTAAAGCATTAAAAAGAAAAAGTCCTTAAAATTAACCCTATTCCTATTAATTTATATGGGTAGAAAGCTACAGTGTTTTCAAGATAGATCACAGAAATTCTCAGTGAGAACCGATTTTTTGATTATAAAAGTTTTTTTTATAGAACCCCCAAAGATTTTTCACGTAGATACTTTTTAACACTTTATATACTTACAACCTCCAGGCCTAAAACCGATCCCTGTAGATTCCCATATCGTAGCAATCTTAATCCACCTGCATTAGTGGACACGTTCCCTCCTATTTGACAACTTCCTTTGGCCCCTAAATCCAGCGGCATCATCAAACCGTGATCTGCAAGTTGAGTGTCCAGGTTTTCTAATATACATCCTGCTTCACAAACCAGAACCCCTAAAAAATACAAGTTACCTTTAAGCATTATATTCTATCAGAAATAGCAGTAAGGGAACGTTCAAGTATTACGTAACGCTCCTAGGGGGGGGTCATTTTGGAGTGTTACGCCCATGTTAGTGATATAGGAAAATAGCGTTACAGTGGGGGTGGGGTCCAAAATGATCAAAATTTGCGTTACATAATACTTGAACGTTCCCTAATAGTCTAAAAATTTTAAAACAAAGATCTTCAATTTTTGAAATGACAATCTACAATTTTTAAAATGACAATCTAAAATTTTTGAAATGACGATCTACAATTTTTGAAATTAAGATCTATAATTTTTGAAATGACAATCTACAATTTTTGATGATTAACTAGAACTTTTAAAATATATTTTATTTATAAGGATTTCAATTTTTAAAATAAAAATTTACCATCTTAGGAACTGTCGGTCATCAAAAATAAATTATTTGAAGATTATAATATTTATTATTAAAAAAGTAGAATTTTTAAAAAAAGATCTCTAATTTTTGAAATGACGATCTACAGTTTTTAAAATGAAAAAGAACGATTTTTGAAATGACATCATCTACTTTTGAAATTAATATCTAACCAATAGTATTGTATTTTTTAAGAGCAAATATGACTTTTTTCGTTATAAACGCAAAATAAATCCAATTACCTGACGTATCATTAATGCTTATAACGTTGTCCATGAGGGAAAATGAAAGCACGACTTCATCGAAAACAGGAACCGAACCCCCGACTAGGCCAGTATTCCCTCCCTGCGGACACACTGCTATGCGTCGCTGGTTGCAGAATTGCAGGATTTGCGAGACTTCCTGCGTTGTTTTCGGTTTCAGCACACATTCGGAATGCCCTAAAGGATATAACAGTTTTATGTAAATATATATTAACATTTTTATTATTTGGCCATACGTACAAGGATTAAATTTTAAATTACAGTTTTTTAGAAGGTTTTCTCAAAGGTTTTCCTTTAATTTCTTTGTATTAGTTTAATTTCTTTTGCTGTACATAATTATCAGATACATACAAATTTATTTATTTCTTGTGTATAAGATATTCAGGTAGCAAGACCAAAAAAACTGTGAACAGTAGTTTTGCCTTACCCGGGCTCATCAAAAAGTCCGTAGTTTTTTAGTTGTGTACACATTATGAATTTGCAATTAAGTTGAAGAATTGTTAAATACATAATTAAAGAAATTATCTAATTACACAGCCACCCAAAAAAAAAATCAGGTGCCAGAGACTAGACCAACGCGTTTTTATATATTCGTTTTCGCGGAAACCAACCAAAGATTCGGATTCAGTGACCCCAAAAACGTATTAAAATGGTTTCTCGTCTGGGGGAACTAGAATTTTTTTTTATGTGCCTGTGCACAATCTGGGGTTGTTTGGCTCGGTCAGGTCACATTCGTTCCTAAAAAAATTATGAAATATGTTTCAACTTTCATCACTTTTTTGAAGTTAGCAACGAAATGCGACCGAGTCAAATCAACCACAGATTTGGTTTTAGCGACCCCGAAAGTATATAAATGCAAGGGCGTAGATAAGGGGGGGTAATGGGGGTAATTACCCCCCCCCCCCCCCATAGGCGTGGGCGCCAATTTTGTTTGCAGGGCGCCAAGTCTAGTAGAAACCGTCAGGGACGCAGTTTTTTTTCTTGTTGGTATTTTTTTGGGCGCCAAGTTTGGTAGAAACCGTCAGGGACAAAGCTTTTGTCTTAAGGTATTTTTTTGGGCGCCGTCATTTTTTTTTGTTTTGTAGGGGCGCCACGTGTGGTAGAAACCGTCAGGGACAAAGCCTTTTTTCTTGATGGCATTTTTTGGGGAGCAATTTTTTTTTGTAGCCGCACAAAGCTTTATTTTAGGGTGTTTTTTCTTTTTGGGAGCCAAATTTGAGGCTTGAAAGGCCGGCCCCGGGTATTACCCCCCCCCATAGAAGAAAAAGATCTACGCCCTTGTATAAATGCGTTGGTCTAGTCACATGATTTTTTTTGGGTGGCTGTGTTATTATTCTTTCAAAAAAAATACCTAAATAATCAACCAAAAATGGTGAATCGAAATACGTATTTATTTGTTAGTGAAATTATCTTCAGATTGATTATTTGGGTGAATTCCATCATGTGGAAGTGATAGTTATGGTAGATACAAATTGAAAATAAGGTCCTGTTCTCCCAAGTGTTTTTTATTAAGCTACCCGGGTTTCGTTAGTCTAGGCTAACATCATTCAGGCTTTTGCTTACTACAATAAAAATAACAATTATTAGGTACTATACTTAAAAATAATGTAAAAATTGTAAAGATTGTAACCCGTTGGTTATGATTTTTAGGTTAGAATTGTACTAAAAAATTTTGTCGAGAAATATAAAATATAAAAAATATGAAAAAGACTTACATAGATACTGTGACTGTGCACATTCCTTTCAAATATACACGTATTTTTATGTTATTTACATTTTTATGTTATTTATGTGTATATTTGAAAGGAATGTGCACAGTCACAGTATCTATGTAAGTCTTTTTCATATTTTTTATATTTTATATTTCTCGAAAAAAAATTTTAGTACAATTCTAACCTAAAAATCATAACCATGGGTTAGAATCTTTACAATTTGTACATTATTTTTAAGTATAGTACCTAATAATTGTTATTTTTATTGTAGTAAAGCAAAAGCCTGAATGATAGCCTAGACTAACGAAACCTGGGTATCTTAATAAAAAAACACTTGGGAGAACAGGACGTTATTTTTAATTTGTATCTACCATCTTCAGATTGATTTTACATATTTGTAAATAAATCCAAATTGAATTTTCTTTTCCTAAAAGACACTCAAGATTCAACCTATGATTAATATTTGCAATTAATTTAAAGCGATAGATTAATTATGGATAAGAAAATTATTCATTTTCTAAATGGAAAATCTATATCCCTGTCTAAATAGATCACTACCAGATATCACTCAAGCATGCCTAATCTTAAAAGACACCCGTCTTCGTTGCAAGATTATTCTGAAGGACTTATTCTATAAAATAAGATCTAGAAGAGCTAGAGTACACTCATAGAAAAATCATTGTAAAATCCAAAAAGCATAACATGATTTAAAAGATAACTAATATGTTTTTGGTTTGAAAGTGTTTTTGTTTAAACAAATGATTTTTTTTAAGTCATTCTCAAAATAAGTAGATTTATTGTTATTTTAAAAATGTTCATAAACTAGTATTTCAATGAAAAAAAAAGGTTATTTTAAAAAATTATTTTAAATTATTGATATTATCTTTAAAATATAAAAAACTATTAAAATAAAAGGTATAGTTGGCGTCACCTTTATAGTAGAATGTTTACATTTAAAACAGGTTAATGTGAGACAGGGACGTAATTAAATTTTATTATATTAAATACGTATTTATCTTATATAGCTCGATGCACAGAACACAAATAAAACAAATTAAAGCCGGTCCAGTAAATATTTATTGCTACAAATGCCTTGTGGGTGTGGCTAAATCTTTTGTGAAATATGATTGGATAGGGTTGAACGTTAACGGTCTAGAATCAGGCTACGTGGACTGGATACAAATACATTAGTTTAAATGAGTCTAAAATTATGCAAAAGTCCAGATTGGACGACTATATATTATTTTATCATATAAGAAATCATTTTAAAAGAAAGTAAAGGACAATCCCGAGGACAATCCCGAGGACAATCCTTTTACTTTAAAATGTAAAAAACATTTTGATTTAATTTTTTTTAATTATTATTATTACTAATTACATAAAACGTAATGTTTAACTCGAAACTTTAAAGATATTTTTTTAAATTGATATGATTTCAGATAGATTTCACGAAATTTCTCCGAGTGTGGTTTTTCTTACGGGCGTAATCGAGCGAGACATACCTCTGACATTCTTAATCCAGTCTACATTGTACGGTTGACATTCGGCAGGATCGGTTATCACCCTGTTGCTGCCCAGCAGGTCTGAGAAGAACGAGATATGGGACTTGTCCAAGACGGCATAGTCGCCTCGTTTCACATTGTACCGGTCCTAGAAATATACGGCCCATATTACAATTAGATTGGAGTCCCTAAATGTTTATTTCATATTTGGCCTTAAACCAAAATTCGGATACCCTATAGCTCAGATTTTATAAAAAGTTTTTTTAAACTATTTTTGCGATCTGAAAATAAAACAAGCCGTGGAGATATGTAATGCTACGCATACCCCTATATATTTTACACAGTAAATGGTATATTGCATTTTCCCAAATATAAAAATATAAATGTATATAAAAAAAAATTAAAAAAAGATCTTTTTTTGAAAAACGAAACACTTAAAAAAAATGTAAAAAAAAATTTCGAAAAAAGCTTTAAAATTTTTAAGTTGAAAAAACCTAGTAGAGTAATTCCAGGTCAACTAGCCCCTCGATCCGGAACTCATCTCTCCGATTTTGCATGTCCCCATAACTTAGTATTTATATACCCCCATTAATGGCGTTTTGCAAAAAAATCGTTGGTTGCTGAGATATTAGGGTGGGTCATTTTTTGCATTTTTTAAAATCGGAAAACAACCATGTAATAAATTCGTAATAACTTAACTTCTATTGAAGATATAGACTTTAATCTTATTGATTTGTGAAGAGAATCCATTTTTTAACCATTCTGACATTTCCAAAATAGCTTATCTTCGATTTTTTTTATTTTTTACTATTTACTTGTATTTAGTGGTAGTATAAAATATTTCGACTCAAATGACATATTTATGTGCGACCATACCCTATTTTTTTTTTTCATTTTTAACTACAAAAAAAGAGCTCTGTGAGGAACTATTATTAATAATAGTTACTATTTTTTTTTTCTGCTAAAATATAGCTACTACGTTTTTTCAAATTAAAAATTTTAAAAGCTCTATAACTTCTGAACAAAGAAAGATAGGACCTACGTTTATATGAATCTACTTAAATCTACTTTTCATTTCCACAGTTTGTAAAAAGCCTAATAAATCACCCCGTATACCATCCACTGTGAATACTATACAGTGGATTGCGTAGCATTACATATCTTCACGGCTTGTTCTTCAGCCATCGATGTATTCTACCCAGATCAGCCCTCACATCAGTTGTAATGATTATTATTAATTCCAATCACATTAAAAGAGTCAATTGAGGCTCCGACCTACCTTGGTGAGTTCGGGCAGTCCCCCGTCACTTGCCAGTCCCCTCTTCTGGGAAATCCGCCACGCAGCGGAGGGTTGAGTCCTGAGGGACACTCTGCTTAACTGCCTCGCTCCCCTTGACAACATGTGCGTACTTTCTGGCTAGGTTGGCAGCTGTGAAATTTCCCGGATTCTGTTGCTCTTGGATACAGTGCGATATGCCTGGAAATAAAAATGGGAATGATAACTTATAAGTAATAAGTATACACTGAGATAAATTTTTACATCCACGTGCATGGGTAATTTACTTGCAGCTGCTGCTGATGTGAATTTACACTCGAAGCGTTAATATAAATGCGGTGTGTATTATATTTTTACATCCAGTGTGTAAAGTTTACACCAACGCGTAAACATACTGTTTACCTAAAACCCTTCAATTTATTAAAAAAAAATAGAATAACCATTTTGTTATTTTTCTATTTATGAATAGTGTTTTATGGAAAAACTACGCAACAGAAAAATAAAACGTATATTCGTAATCAGCGCTACAAAAAGTACCAATATAAAATAGAAACAGAAAACATACACAAATCTTGACAACTCAAAATTTGCAGGCCAGTTTTACCGCCTAAATAAGTAAAATATTATAAAATGTATGTTTTAAGGATATTGTATTAATCACACTTTTTAAATATTTACTTTTAATCAACACCTAACAATTATTTCTTTGAAAAATCTAGCACACATAAAATTATACGTACGCTCTTACAAACGTAAACAATTATAATGGTCGACAGCCACCACATGAAGCAGGAATTCTGGCTTCTCGAGTCACGTGACTAGCTTAACGCTCGCGATTGGCTGGCTTGTAAATCAAAAGTGTGATTTTTACACTTCGGGTTTATTGCTGCTAAAGGTATGTTTATAAAAATACACTTTCTTGAGCTCCGAGTGTATTGTTGAAGAAGGTATGGATGTAAAAATACACACTCTAGGTCAAAATCACCTCAAGTGTGTAGTGTCACATCAATGTGTGTATTTTTTTACACCTTTTCAATGTAATTTCTTTCAGTGTAAGTAATAAGTTTTAATATTTTTAAGATAAGTTATTTGAATCTGAATGACTAGGGTTTAATTTTTGGTTACCAAGTAGGTATTTTTCTGTTTTTTTTTCTGGAAAGATAGGGAATAGTTTCCTAAAAAACTCGGCGTAAAGGTTATCTGAGTAAAAAATTGGATCAAGGCAGCTATAGTCATCCAACCGGCAGAAACACTCTGACGCAAAGGGGTATCACCAAACCAACGAACTATAACTCTTCTCTCTAGAATAGGCATTTCATTTGTAAAAACTGACAAAAACGTAGCCAACATATACATTTATCTGTCTTACTCGCACAGCTTTGTTCTAACAGAGACAACAATAACAGTTACTGGTAACTGTTATTGTTCAGGCCTGAATATACCTACTATTTGTTTACAAACAAACCGAGATATTGGCGATACTTTATATTAACGGTATGCTTATTCTAGAGAGAAGAGTTGTTATTTCGTTGGACCAAACGGACAGCGCGCTCTCTTCATAAGTAGAGCTGATACTTTCATTACAATAACAGTGTCGGACAATAGGAATTTTAAATTGGACACTAATTTTTGGTGAGTTTCTTTAATACATATCTATGGCGAATAAGATTATATGTCTGTATACAGACATATAATCTTATTCGGCATAGGTATTTATTCAATAAACTCAACAAAAATAAAAAATAATTTAAAATTCCTGTTGTCCGACCCTGTTATTGCAATAAAAGTATCAACTCTGCAAGCGTACGTGCGTGCAAGTGAGACGCACTCACATTCCAAATACATTTTCAATAGCCACAGATCCGTGAGGCGAACAATATGATTAGTGGTTTAAAAATGACTTTTGTTAATATTTTTAGTACCCATTGTGCTTTTGATAACACAGCCCTGCAAATTTACCTTTTTTCTGCTTCATGGATGAGAATATATGGTTTTGGATAACTTGAGCATGCTGATTTCGAACCTGAGTTTAGTTTTTCTCTATCACATCAGAATTTTGCGCAAATGAAAAAATAGTTAAAAAAATATATATAAATATTTTTGAATAAATGCTAGTAAAGAGAAGTTTAAGCCCTTTACAATGATTTATTACAATAACTTTATTATAATTTATCAATAGGTATATTTTTTCCGAGATTTTTTCTCACACCGCGCTATCTATTTTTTTAACTTACCAAAAAAATGTTATATTAGATACTCAATTATACATTAGATAAGAATTTGTTTTTAGTTTGATAAAAAATACATTATTATAGATGGCGCTGTGACAGAAATGAATATAAATTTATAAAATTAATTACAATGGGTTATGTAATAAATCATTATAGAGGGATAAATACTCTTTCAACCTTGCAATAAAATATTTTTTTTGTTCATTTTAAACGTTTGTTTTTTTTTTTAATTGGGCAAAGTCCTGACGTGATGGAAAAAATACTAAGTACAGCATCGAAATCAGCATAGTCGAATTATCCAAAATCATATATTCGATTGTCTGAAGCAGGACCTTGCATAACTGCATAATTTTTGAAATTTAGGTTTAGTTGACTGTTATTTTATGTAGTACTAATAACTATAAGAAAATGTTTGTAAAAAGTGAAAGTTTGTTTAAAATTACATTTAGTAAAAATAGTTTTTTTTTAATTCATAATGTGCTATTAAATTAAAATTTTACATTTCGCTGGTGATGTCTAAAAAGTTATGGACCATTAGTTTGACTTGCCGAAAAACTGTCTGCCACGTCGTTTGATATGAAACTTTTATTGAGCACTGTAGATTAATATTTTGTTCTTTTCTTCCTTGTTTTTTTTTTCTACTATATTCCTTTTGCTTTTAAATAAATATCGATTTATTTTAAATGTCAAAATAATGTTTTAATTAACAAGATAGTTAACCTTGCGAGTGAAGTTAAATTTATTCTACCCCACCATAAAAAAAGAATTAATAAAAATTTTTTAGTCTTTTTACTTTTTACCATTGTTTTTATAAAACTCTTACCTTACTCAAAATTCTGTATGGTCCATAATTTTGAACCTAAATATTTTGACCATATTGGTCCATAATTTTGAACCTAAATATTTTGACTGGGATTTATTTTGGTTCATACAGGTGAGTAAACAACGAGGTAAACGGTTAGAGTTAAACTGTAAAGGTTGGTTTATTCAACGAACTAATAACTCTTCTCTCTAGAATACGCTTACCGTTAATATAAAGCATCGCCAACATCTCGGTTTGTTTGTAAACAAATAGTAGGTATATTCAGGCCTGAACAATAACAATAAGCAGTAACTGTTATTTTTGCCTCTGTTAGAACAAAGCTGTGCGAGTAAGACAGACGAATGTATATGTTGGCCACGTTTTTGTCAGTTTTTATGAATGAAATGCCGAGGAAATGCCTATTCTAGAGAGAAGAGTTATTAATTCGTTGGGTTTATTCAACAATTAACACTAAACTAACCAATGAAATGTGTACGTTTATTCTTCTTTTGGTGTTGCTATAAGTTATACTCAAGTAACTTCCGTGGATTTAGTAGGTATTTCCATAAAAACTCAAAGAGTCGGAAAGGGTTAACCATTAATTATGCATACATTCCATCCGCCAATTATTTACTAAGTTGGGTTGAGTTCTCCCCTTATCAGTAAAACATGGTAAATAATAAATAAAAAATGGCGTTATGAAAGGTACTTTAATATGCAAATAACGAGGGTGTCAACTTCATGCATATCCTCTATTCTAGCATGAAATTAAAGCAAAATGGAGAATATAGACACAAAGATATAATTACTTAAATCAATTAAATATTATTTGTAATATATTTAAATAAACGCAGTATTGATTTAAGAATATAAACTTTGAACATTAAAATAATAAATTATTAGATGATTTTCCAAAGATTCAAAATTAATTTCTCTATTATTCCAATTTCAGTTTCAATAATGGCATTTTCCTATAGGATATTTTGCCAGCTCAATCTACTATTATTTACGGCCTACACAAAACCGTTTCACTTTGTAGTGATGTTTGCGCAAATTCATAAAAAGTTATCCACGTGTACAACGAAATAAATTGATTTTAAATTTTACATCACATATTAATAATCACGACTCACTTAAAACTTTACAATTAAACGAATACTTTCACGACATTACATAAAATAAAAAAGTTCTGTGCATATCTGCAAGGCTTATGCTGGAGTAAATCCGCCAAAGCGATCACATCCGTCCCTTACAAAGACCATGCTGCTACTGATTTCTCTATTATGATAAATTGTACTAGGTTTAATAAAGGTCCTTTATATGCTAAATGAAGCCCGAAACCTTAATATGTTAATTACACCCAAAATACATTTTCGCGAATTTGTCCCCTGTATCACAGCCCATTAAAAGTGGTCAACCACTGGCACGTGTCAAAAGTGTAATTGACACGTGCGGCGCAGTTATCCCCTTCGGTTCCCCTTTGAAAGGGGAAAATCAAGGGTAATGTCGTCTTTTCATGGTCACGGTTCCAACCCTTAGTCGCAGCAAAAATGGTTAGCTGAAAAAATTTCAATTAGGCCTACGGACGGTAGATATTACATACTTGTCGAAAAGCTGAACTTTACATAATATGTGAGTTCAGCTCTCATATTATCTCTTAAAGTAGGGGTGACCGGGGCTAATTGTCGCACTTTTCATTCAAAGTCAGTTTTTTCCTTTATTTTTGTATTTTTTTTTAATTGACCGAATGGTAATTTTAGCTGCATGTTTCAGTAACATTATTTAAAGAAAAAACATGGAAAAATTTATAGGGTATTAGAGTCATGTTGTTTTTGTGAAGTCTTGAAAAGTGCGACAACGTGCCCCATCACGGGGCACGTTGTCGCGGCACTTCAAGTATATTTTTTTGAAGAAATATAAAGGCATTTATAAAAATTATAAATAACTAATAAGACATGTGCCTCCCCACAAGCTGATTGTTATCTAACTTTTTACTTTTGTGCCAAAATTTCCAACTTTATAATAAAATAATATTTTTTTGATTTTTTTTTTAATTTAATGTAATTTAATAAACGAATTTATTTGCTATTCGACAAAGTTTCACTTTTTTAGACAGTTTTGAATAAAAAAATACCAAAAAGGAAATGTTATACCATGAACATATCTCCAGATCATGCGACAACTAGCCCCAAACCAAATGCGACAACTAGCCCCAGTAGTCAATTTTACGTTATGTAAAAATGTAAAAAGTACTTTCTAATTAACGAATAAAAACTCCTAAATGACAATATCAACAAATAATATACACCTTAAACTATTATTATATATAAAAATCTCTTATCTTAATCAGTAAAAATAAGAAAAAATATTTACCACAAAAAAATTACTAGGCTCTTTAATTTTTACATTTTTTGGTTTATCTGGATGCTCTTTTAATTTATTGCATTTAAGTTTACAAATGATAAATGGCACTGTTGTAACGCAGCGGTTAATCTTGGTTTGGCGCAGAAAAATATTTTACTTTTTAAGATATAAGCACTTCGACAACTTACCCCTGCGACAACTAGCCCCGGTCACCCCTACATTCTTTTTCCAACGCCTCATTTGGGCTTTTAAGGCCCAAAGGAACCGCATTTTTCTTGAAGCAAGGCATATTTTGCGAAATTTTCATTTTAACAGTGTCTTTAACTGGAGAACCTCTGGAACTTGTTAAAACTATACCGCTGTCTAAAGTTAATTATTTAGTGGCTTTTAATTTTTGGGAATGCATATAGACAATAACCTATCTTGGGACTGTCATATACAACAAGTATGCAATAAAATAAATAAAACTCTTTACACTCTTTAATGTCCAAATATGTCAATCGAAACGTGTTAAAAACGCTCTACCATGCAAACTTAGAAGCACACATAAGATATGGTTTAATATTCTATGGTGGTAAAAACCTGGAAAATATCTTCGGAGTTCAAAAAAGAGCCATCAAACTCTTAAGCAAACTTGGCCCAAGAGATACATGCAGAGGGAATTTCAAAGAGAATAACATACTCACAGTTTACGCAGTCTATATTCAGGAGTGCCTTAATTTCTTTGTAAAAAATAAACAATTGTTTGATGAAAACAAACCTCAAGATATTTATCCCAGAAGAGACGATGACTACAGCTATCCAAAACACCGACTAACAATAATGGAAAAAGGGGCCTACTACAGCTGTATAAAATTTTATAACTCGCTTCCCAATGACATCAGAAAGTTGCCAATAAAAGCTTTTAAGTACGCCATCTATACGCTTCTACTGGAGATTGAACCATACAGCATAAATGAATACATGGATGAAATAAAAAACATACATTAGAGCTAAATTATTTTTGACGATATTTTATTTAATTTCACTTTTATAGTATTTTGTATTATTGTAAATGTTTGAGATTCCCTAAAATAAATATTATTATTATTATTATTATTATTATTATTATTATTATTATTATTATTATTATTATTATTATTATTATTATTATTATTATTATTAATATTATTAAAGTTTAATATTTAATATTATTATATCTAAACAAAGAATAATTACCAATACTTGCTGGTCAAATATAATGACATAATATGTCATAATATTATTATCAAGATGGCTACTAGTTTCTTCAGCCATCTTGATTATTATGTTATTTTTAGCTACACTTTTTCGATTATTATTTGTATAACTCGAAAGGGAAAAACACATCTATTACGTAGTCACAAACAAGAGAGGGAACGAGACTTTACTCCAAGGATATACACACGTTTTTTTTCCACAGCCTTGATTTAATTATATTATTTATTTCTACGAAATGTAGAAATGTTGTTTTGTATGTTGTTTTATAAAACAAAAGAATAAAAGTCTTCTTTTATAAACCTTTAAGTTAAATATGGTTGGATTTATAGAATGACTAATTAAGGGTTGAAAAATAGGGTAACCACCCTATTCAAACATGAAAGGGGTTGGTGTTATTAAACAGATTGCTTGTATAGAAGATATCAAACGAATTTTTTCCATTCATTGACATAAATGAGATTGTAGATTTATTTGTATCTGTTATTAATTTTGTGTTTTTATGATTATTTTTAATTAATTTAATCTTAGTATGTTATTTTAAAGACTTTAACGAATATTTTTTCTTATAGCATATAATTTTTATGTGTTTTTACGAGTTTTTTTTTACCAATTTCTTTGCCGTTGATTTATGTTTTGCGGAAACGTCGCAAATGGAAGAAATATACTTTTTGACAAGTTATATACACTATTTTTCCTACGACCCCAACAAAAATAAAATTATTTATAGTAAATATTATTATCTGTAAATAATAATAAATAAAATTATCATTATTTAAAATTATTAGATTCATTAAAATTAAGTGCCTGTTGTTAAACACCAGTAATTCACAGAAAAAATAAAATAAAAAATTTCAAAACTTGTATGCGTCAACCTTGATAAATCCATTCAAGTTTACCTTGGCATCTCTCGTTTGTTTCTTAGATTAGACTTTGACAGAATTAGTTGAGTTTTGTTCATTTAAATTGTTGTCATCTCTTTTAAATTAAAACGATTGGTAAATATGTTGAAAAAAAAATCATGATTGCTTTGCTCATGTATGATATTTTCCGCACGCGTATGAAATATAACATTTTCTAAGTTAGAAATAATCTAACTCTCTAAATCGTGTGAAACTTGTCGTTTTCGTAGGTATACTCTGAGTTAACCCATTCACTGTGACCCAAAACGGATGTTCACGACCCAGGTGCGGTGTGTTTTTTAAGTAATCACTATCTGCCATGTTTGGGAATTCATAGAAAAAAAAATTCTTACAGCAGATGGCCAAATTTGTTGCAACCACGCTTACAGTAGTAGAATAGCTCCCCTTAAACGCTAAAAACGAAATTTCGCAAAAAAAAAAAACAAGAGAATAGCAGAAACGCACCCGTCTGCGTCGCGAGGATGGCAGTCAATAGATCTGTTCGTTGGTGTTGCACTTTCTTGCACCGACGTCCACTTTTCGTGCAACCAAATAAGTACTGTATTTTGTTCCCTAATTTTTAAACGTGACAAAGAATGTGTTCGACTGTAAAGTGCAAGAAAGTGTAACACCAACGAACAGACTAAATACAAGCTGAACGCACCCGTATGTGTCCAGCGCATTGAAGGTGTTAAGCAACTAAAACATAAGAGTGAAGAAGACGAGGAAGAAGCTCAAGAATTTGTAACGAATCATTTCTCTCTTCTATAGAATATAGATATTAAATATTATTAAATGGTTTAGGTACCCAGTTTTTAACATACCGGGTGTCCCACCAGGTTCTTGACAAGCTATATCTAAACAGCGTTAAATGGGAGCCATTGAAGTTTTTATTGACGTGTTCAAAACCACCCCTTGCTTAGCCACCCCCTTAAAACCACCCCCAACTTCTGTTTTTCAACAAAAGTTGGGGGTGGTTCCAAGAGGGTGGGTAAGTAAGGGGTTGTTTTGCATAAGTCAGCAAATTCTACTTTGACTCTCATTTACTTTTGTTTTTTTCGATTTTTTTTTATCTTTTTAAACAACGGAGATATAGCCCGTTTAAAACCTGGTGGGACAATATTATTAATAAATAATAGTTGTTATTTGGTGCCCCTTTAAGAAATAAGATACTACTTATAATACATGGTTGAATTCAGAATGAAATGTACTTTTATATGCTTTGATAAAAATGGGAGGATGCTATTTGAAAAACAAAAGTTGGGGGTGGTTTCAAGGGGGTGGGTAAGCAAGGGGTGATTTTGGATACGTGAATAAAAACTTCAACGGCCCCCATTTAACGCTGGTTTTTGTAAAAAATTCTATCTTTTCAAATAACGGAGATATAGCTTGTCAAGAACCTGGTGGGACACCCAGTATACTCACTAAAAACTTGACCAATGAAATTTCAGAAATATTTGACACATTTCATTTCATTGGTCAAATTCTTAGTAAGTTTAGTGTTAATGACAGGGCAAACCATCCATAAAAATATCGGGACGTCTTTTAGTCAATCGTTTGTACCGAATTTGTAACGAATCATTTTAAAGCTTTAATATAACGAATCATTCTTTAAGCTTTAATATAACGAATCATTCTTTAAGCTTTAATATAAAGCATAGATTCCCCTCTTAAATAGCGTCGGCATTTCCGTCGTCGTTGGCCACAACTTATCAATTTATTGGCTCCGAAAAGCTAAACCCCTTTACTTCCTTCCGCGGTCACAAACATATTCCCCTCCAAGGCTTTAAGGGGCGGCCAGGCCGAACGGCACTCCGGAGACGTTTTAGACTTGGCGCATATTCTCAGGGGGTGCGGGGGTCACGCAGGCGCGCGCGTGCCACCGACGAGCATTGGTTTCTCCTGAAGGTGATTAAAACGACCGCGGAGAAGATGGATGGGGTCGACGTGTCCGAAGGGGAATTAGACACGATACTGTAATTACAGTGGGTTACGCACTACGCGTAATTAGACGTGCTACATTTATCGGTAATCAAAATGCTTTTTATCCCTCAATATTTGCTCCTAGTTAAACTAGGCTAATTTTGCCTATTTCCACTGTCTTATATAAACCTTTTAAATTTCTAATACATTTTTTTAGTTAAGATATATTTAAAATAAGATTTTTTTTTCAAAAAAACCCTTCACCAATACCCGATTAAGGAGGGATGTGGGATAGCAAATTGCCATATAAAACTCGTAGAATAAAAATAATAATATACAACTATAGTTAGGGAACGTTCAAGTATTACGTAACGCAAATTTCAATCATTTTGGACCCCCCCCTGTAACGCTATTTTCCTATACCATTAACATGGGCGTAACACTACAAAATGACCCCCCCTCCTAGGAGAGTTACGTAATACTTGAACGTTCCCTTACAGTCAACAATATACTTAATGTTAACTCTACAATCCACGAAATAGAGAAAACTGTTTTCTGAAAACATGTAGGTGCGCCAACGCCATAGTTATAAAAACTGAACTACTTAACTAAGCCATAGTTATAAAAACTTAACTACGTACAATCAGGGCCGTAGTTATGGGGGTATGGGGGGAGACTCCCCCATCTATCTTGAAATTCGAAAAAGTCATCAACTTTTTCGTCAAGGGAATAAAAGTTGTAGGTAATTTTAGCAGTAGTATACTACTGGACTTTTTGGTTTGGACTATAGTCCAAAAAAAAACATATGTTAAAGCTTGAAGTTTCGAGCATTTATAGCTGTCAACACTGTCAAAATAACCACAGTAGTTTTTTTAATATATATTTTTAAAGGTTTATTGGTTTCACCCCTTACTACGGGGTGAAACGGATCACTTCTTTTATTTCACGTATATTTGACCCTAGCAACTTCGAGAGTGAAACCGATCACTTATCCTCGTTTTAAAAAAACTTTTTCGTTTTTAAACAAAGAAAAAAAGTTAAAAAACTAGTAAAAAAACGTGTATTTGATATCAAAAAGGTACATATTATCTTAAACTTAAAAATTATTTCTTAAATGATTTGGACTTTTTTAGTTAGTGTAAAGTACTTACTAAAATTACTTGTATTTCCTACAAAACAAATTCACAAAAAAAAATTTAATGACAAAGAAAGCTTTATTTAGACCAAGTGATGAATTTCACCCCACCATTTTCCCACTTTTTATTAAAATGTAAATAAAAAATTACACAATGTTGATAAAAAAACTAAAAACTTTTTACTACAAGGGCCAGATAATAGTTAAACTCAAATTTAACACGTTCTCTCAGCTCTTTACTATGACTCTGCACTGTAACGATATAAATCGTCACTTTGTAATATACCAAGGGTTAATTAAACTATTCGTTTACTTACGTTATAATTTATGTTTATTTTGTATATAAATAGTTACGTACGTACAGAACTATTTTGTATCTGGGACTATTTTGTAGCAGGAACTGAATTCTAACCATATGAGTCTCTATTCCATAGTTCTACCTGAAAATAACATAAAGAAAACATAATTAGAATATGATTTTTAATAATAAAGAATCATATGACTTATTTCTCTATAGTGCATTTGTCTATGGACTTACCTGGTTTTTATATGTTTCAGAGTCTATTGAGGGTTGGATTTCACTGGCTTTCACCTGTAGCTTGTCTCTCCTGGAAAGTTTCGTATGCTTATTCCTTCGGGATAATCCAGAATTTGTTGAAAATAGTTTGCTGGAACTGCTCACTTAGATTCAGTATTTTGTTTATACTTAGTTCACAGGGCACTTAGTATTCTGTTCGTATTTTTATTAGTTTTGCTGATAAACAATAAGTATTGTTTATATTTGTTTCTTAGAGTAATATTTTGAGGTTAGATATCACTAATACGGATTTATTAGGAAATAGTCTTTTTGTTATTATTTTTAGTGTAGTTTTCGTTACCTTTATTAGGAATCCTATACGGTAAAACTGTAGTTGATAATGACTTGCATAGATGTCGCTAATAGTTCAGAAATAGGATTTTATTTACCTGAAGGGTTCATACTAGTGAATAAGGTCGATTTTCGCTCCTTCTTGATGCAACTCGAATACAATGGTGGTGTCATTTTGACGAGTGTTTATTTTCTGTAATCATCGAAGTAATCCTTCATGTATTTTTATTTCAAGTTAGTGAAAATGAATATTTAAACAATGCGGAAGATATTGTAACGGTTATTTTCTACAATTACGCATTTATAACGTTTCGATGGACATCGAAGACTTAGTATGACATGTAAGTTAAGTTTTTCTGTTTCTTAGAATATTTCTGAGATATAATTATTGTTTTAGCACCATTAATTAATCACCATTAAGCACCATTATTACTACATTACTAGACTATTAATTAACCACCATTATTACTACATTACTAGACCATTAATTAATTACCATTAATTAATCACCATTAAGCACCATTATTACTACATTACTAGACTATTAATTAATTACCATTAATTAATCACTATTTCTATACCATTAATATGGAATTATATTAATTTAAGTTGAAGTTTATTTTGGTATATTTGATATACAAGTTCTCCGCATGGAGTGATGTTCTGTTGGAACATGGTTCTGTAATTTTCGGCATAGATAAATTCTATGTAACCGTCTAGCAGACAATTTTATATTGGACATAATTTTCAAAAGCATATTTTATCCCGGACAACATTTTCAATCGTACATTTTATTCTGGAAGATGATTTTTCCAAAGTAGATGGGACAGCCTATATTTTTTTCTTTCATTTGAGAAATGAATTCATCAGCATAGGGGAGACTTGTACAGATGGAGACGATGGAATTCATACCTCATGGATTTTGCAGAAACCAGCTAAGTACTCATTCTAAAAACTTTTGAAAGCAATATTTCATATTTTTAAATTCTTTTATTTCAATATTCTTATAACTGTAAACTTTATCAGATCTGATATAGTATTGATTAATACTATATGCCCTTCTGGCTTTTGTTCATTTTTAGGTACTTATTTTTTTTAAAACATTTAATCTCATTTATTAATTATTAAATATCATACTTTTGATTAAATGATTTCTAATTTAAGCATGACTTTTATACACTGCAAGAAATGATTGTTGTTTACATACATTTCTTGGTGCTTGCTGAACTTCATGTTTTCTTTATACATTTAAGTCGAATGATTTCTGAATTTAGTAATTTTTATTAAGATTTCTTTAATTATATCTTAATATAATTACACATATTTTTTATATATATTAATACATTACTTGATGTGCTTTCATTAAGTTTATTTATAATAAATTTCTCAAATGAATTATCTTATTTTATTTAAGGGTTATATTTTCTCAAACTGAAAAGCTTAAGTATTTACACTAGGTTGTTACTTACCTAAAGAAGTAAAAGCTAAAGTAACTGGCGCCCCTAACAACATTAATCAATTCTTTCTATTTTTCCCTTGCCCATACCCATTGCTCCGCTGTCAAAACTAGCCGTTGGCAGTGAACGTATTAATTACGGTACAGCACAACCGAGTGCACAACCCGAGGCACAACCAAACGTTTCCTCAAGATTTCACAAACTACTTTTTTTACACCTCTAAAATAACTTACGTATCTCGACAGACAGACAAAATAAACTTTCTTCGTGTCCGTTCTCATAAAGATATTTCCTGCGGTAACTTGTCGACTTTCGCCGCGTGCTGACTGCTGTATACCATCAGTACTAAACATTAAAAAAAAATATACGTGATGATTGGTTTCACCCCTGCTGATCGGTTTCACCCCGGTTGACGGTACTTTATTTAAGAATTAATAAATCTTCTAATAAAAATCTTCTATCATAAGACGCAAGGACAGATTTAGGGGGGGGGCATGCCCCCCCTCAAGCGAGATATATTAGCATAGAAATACCTTCAAAATTATATTTTTGGTGAATGCGCATTTTTTTTCTTACGGATGCCCCCCCCCCTTAAAATGAAATAAATCCGAATAAATCCGCCCCTGATAAGACGGTCTATGATAGAAGCAGTAATAAAAATGATTGCGTCATGAGAAAATGAGCAAAATGTTAGATACATTTCTCCAGGCCCGTAACTGGGGGGTGCTAGGGGATGTTTAGCACCCCCTGGCAACATCTTGAGCACCCCCTAGCAAAATAAGGCCTAAGCACCGCCACAGTGGGTGCCCAGGTCGAAAAAGAAGCTCCCCTATATCAAAAAATAATAATACTGTGAGTAAAGTAAATTGATTTCATTTACTTAGTTTTCACAAAACAAAATATATGTACCTATTATATTAAATATAATAACTTTTTTTAATTTTTTGCTACTTGAATTTTTTTTTTATTTATCTAGGGACTTTATATGATATAATAAATTATTAGGTGGGGGTGCATTTCTAAAAGGTAAGGACCTAGGTATCTTTTATAAAAATACTAAATACCTACACACAATATGATGTAGATAGGGATAAAAGTAATTTTCTCCATTTTATAAACGTTCAAGAAAAAGTTTATAACCTAAATTTCAATTGGTCGCGCATCACCATTTCAACAATACGTTACCCCTATTTAATTTAACCTATAAAACAAGGTGTGCTAGGTATTACCGGTCTAATTTGTAACATTCGCGCTGCATAGCCCATCCAATCACCCATTAGCTTCCTCACAAAGAAACCGTTGCTACGATATCGCCTCTCTCATTCCCTCTTATACACTTTACAACTTTCCCAAACGGGTGTGAGTGAAAGAGATGCAGCTACGTGTTAATTTTACAAAGAGTATAGTGTAACAATATCTTTCTTACTCTTTCCTACGTAGTCTGATCTGTTCGAAATGAGTTGGAGTGAGATGGATGGTATTACAAAGACTAGAGTGTGTGTTGGTCGCCAATCAGCCAGCCTGCCGCACGTTGCGCATGCGCGGATGGTGTAACAGCCATGCCCGGGCTGCTTGATTTTATTCTGGGGGAAAGCGAACATATGCTGGTTCAGAGAAAACTATTGGCTATACCGCCCCACTACTAGATACAGTGGCGGGAAAAGGGTTACGTAAAAAGTAATGTTTGGCTTTGTTGGAATTTAATGATGGGTTAAAAATGATGGATTTACGTGAACTAAGAAGTCGAGCGTTAAAATTACCTACTAGCAACTTTTTTTTTATAAATTACATGATTTCATCACAAAATGATCATAAAAAGCAAGGATCGAACATTTAATTTATTATCAGGAGCCTCTGTGCACTAAACATCAAGAAACCGTTTTTAAGGAAAATAATCGAGTTTTTAATGAAAACACATATGTAGCTAAGATTAGGCATTTTTTGACCATTATTGCCATTACGATTTTTTTTTTCGATTCTGAAGTAGGTAGGTATATTAAGGTTAGATATCTACCTACTATTTCCTACACGGACAAGTTATAAACCCATTGTCAATAATAAAAATGATATGGCCTACTTTGGGGATGTTTCTAGGCGTGATTCTAATATCAACCAATCCTATAGGATGTCGAGAATCTTGAAAATCAAGACTCTCGTAACACGAGACAAGAAGTTAACCGTTAAGACTCTCGATAGACGAAACAAACGTTAATCATCGAGAACAAGATCAAACTATTTTTTGTCTCGAAAATCGAGACAGTTGACAGTCGAGAGAAGTTCCATTTCTCGACATGAGATCTCGTAAAACCCTAGTAGCAAGGCCGTATTAAGGGGGAGGGCCCAGGGGGGCCTAAAATGTTGGAAATTTTTTGTATATATTCGCCTAATAAGCCTTTTTTACTAGTTTACCCCCATTACACCCCCCCCCCTGATCCGCCCCTGACTGAATATTTTTATTACCCAATCGAATCCCTCACTTTTATTATCAGCGCATTTAATCAATTACGTCTTGCGTATCACAAGATGTCACACGAGCTTATAGCATAGATATACATATTTATAAAAATTAAATTAGCTAATACCTACCTACCTACTTAAAGTAGGTAATTTATGCTTGACGATATGGAAATTATTCGACTCTTGATTATATTTTTTTACTTTCGTAGGTACTTTTCATACTTCATACCTTAAAATTTTAAGTACCTACTTAGGGGAAAGGGTGGGAATGGCGGCCGCCTAAGGCTCTTTGTAATTTTTAGCTTTATTAATGTTTTTTTTTTCATGGAAATGAGTTAAATGAAACTTAAAAGTATGCTGTATAAAACGATATTCTTAAAAAATATTTAAATTGAAATACAGTTTTTTTACAATTAATTAAAAAAGTTTGAAAGGCTGCCATTACTCGCAGGCTGGGGGTAATTACGGCATAGACCAGAATTACCCCCATTCAAAAAAATACACAAAAATCACAAACAAAGGCTTTTCCTTCAAAGTTTGTGAATGTGTAGGACACAATTTAAGCAGCATATCCGTAGTTCACGGTCTTAACCCAACTCACCACACATTAGACATAGTTCGGGATTCATTGTTGTTTCATTTTAATCATCAATTTCATCCGAAGAGTCTTCGAAGTTTTTCTTAAGTTGTTCAGACGCGCATTGTGCTTTTCCTCTCATTCTTTTATAAATTCGGGGTATCTCCAATATCAAAACTTAAATATGACATAACTGGTGTGTAGCCGGCAGGCATTACCCCAAAACAAATGGCCGTTATAACCCCAAAACGTACGTTTACAAATTTTTACCCAAACCACAAAATTAACTGAATTTAATTATCAATCTATTGCATAGTCCTAAACTACACTAGAGACTAATACTACATATACACTGAAAGAAATTACATTGAAAAGGTGTAAAAAAATACACTCTATAAATGTGTAAATTTTACACCTTTATATAAATGTATATCAACATTGATATGACACTACACACGTGAGGTGATTTTGACCTAGAGTGTGTATTTTTACATCAATACCTTCTGCAACAACACACTCGGAGCTCAAGAAACTGTATTTTTATAAACATACCTTTAGCAACAATACACCCGAAGTGTAAAAATCACGCTTCTGATGTACAAGTCAGCCAATCGCGGGCGTTAAGCTAGTCACGTGACTCGAGAATCCAGAATGCCTGCTTCATCGAGTCTGGTGGCTGTCGACCATTATAATTGTTTACGTTTGTAAGAGAGTACGTATAATTTTGTGTGTGCTAGATTTTTCAAAGAAATAATTGGTAAGTGTTGATTAAAAGTAAATATTTAAAAAGTGTGATTAATACAATATCCTTAAAACATACATTTTACATAATTGTTTGCTAGTCGTATCCTTATGTTAAAATTATTGTGTTTGTCGTGAGATATAGGATATTTGAGGGAAAAAAGAACCAAATTTGTAGGTTGCCTACGATTCGTGACCTTTATTGTCACTTCTTCAGGGCTGTAACAATCAGAGAATATAAAATTACAATTATTACTAATAAAATGCACGATGAGAAGAAAAATAAAAATATAAAAATTGATGGATTAATCATTAATCCTATACACTAAATACATGAAGTGAAACAAAACAAAGTTACAAAATAAAATAAAGTAGAAAAAGTAAGAACTCACCAATCTCAGTGATTAACGTCTTTTTTAATGGGCCCCATTTTAGAGGTTATAATTTCAAAAATAAAATAAAATAACATCCTGGGAAAATGGGCACGGAAAATATGTGTATGGAAAACACAAACCTCGACTCACAAACAGAAAACAAGAAAACAAATGGTTTGTGTAAAAAACTACATTTTTGTTAAAAATAATTTTGATCAAAATCAAAATTTGGTTCTTTTTTTCCCTCAAATATCCTATATCTCACGACAAACACAATAATACATTTTATAATATTTTACTTATTTAGGCGGTAACACTGGCCTGCAAATTTTGAGTTGTTAAGATTTGTGTATGTTTTCTGTTTCTATTTTATATTGGTATTTTTTGTAGCGCTGATTACGAATATACGTTTTATTTTTCTGTTGCGTAGTTTTTCCATAAAACACTATTCATAAATAGAAAAATAACAAAATGGTTATTCTATTTTTACGCGCTGGTGTAAACTTTACACACTGGATGTAAAAATATAATACACACCTCATTTATATTAACGCTTCGAGTGTAAATTCACATTAGCAGCAGCTAGAAGTAAATTACCCATGCAAGTGGATGTAAAAATTTATCTCAGTGTACCACAAATGTAACTCTTTAGGCTCAATTAATTTATTTACATACCTTGAAACTTGAAGAGTGATACATCAAAACTGGCAAATTGCAATTTTCTCTAATAACTTGCTACTTTACCGATTGGCGTCGATCCCATTCTAGGTACAATATGATCTACTAACGAGTAGATGGAGCATCTAGTATTGAAATTGAAAAATAAATATACAACTGAGATATACGATGGCGACCATTACCCTAGTGCCGCCATTCCCCCCTTTCCCCTATCTATTACTTATGGAAATAATTTATTTATATACTTCGCCACAGTAGGCCAAATCTGGTCAGGAAATAAAGCATCATTGTCAAAAATAAAAGCTAGTCTGGTCAGGCCAGACTGGCCTACCAAGGCGATGTTTCGACGCGTGATACTATGGTCAACCTACCCTGCAAAATGTTAACAGTCTTGAAAATCAAAATTTCTCGCAAGACGAGACAAAAAGTTTATCGTTGAGACTCTCGTGAGACATGACAAGAGGTTAATCGGGGATAAATGGTGAAGACAAGATCAACGTAGGGGAGAGGGGGTCAATAAGAAACGGCTAAGAAAAAACAATAAAAATTTCTTTTAAAAATATGTAAAAAAGTACAAAAACCCCACATTTATAAGCAATTATTCTTATATTCTTAGAAATTGCACGTTTCTACTTAAGCATTTTTAAGTAAGGGAGCGTTCAAGTATTACGTAACGCAAATTTTGGTCATGGACATGGACCAGTTAAATTGTTGGAAAATTAACCATTTGAATTACGTCGAAGCGACAAATTAAACATAAACAATAATTTTAATTGTTGTAAAAGATAAAATTTACCAATTATTATTAGACACTGTTTTTTATATTTTTTTAGATTTTTATTAATTTTTTGAAATGGGTTTTTTACTTTAACTGTTCACCTTTTCGTGTCGACGACACGACACTTTTTTAAACAATTTTTAAATTTGTGTTTTCTTTTGAAATCCTCCTCTGGGCATTTTTCAGAAAAGTGCTTAGCCATGTAATTCCACACTAGGCCAACCATCCCGCCATAAGAAACCCATGCCAAGCGTTCTCCTAAAGCATACACGCATAGTAAGGATGTTATTGTGCGTGAATATGAAATCATACACGTGGCTTACTGGACCCAACTAGCGTGTATACTTTTTCATACACATGGCAGTTAACGTGTTAAGCCTTTTTATGGGATATAGTATATCTGTTTCTTAAAACCTCATAAGGGTAATAAGAAACAAAATTTGAAAAAAAAATATTTTTTTACCATGGTAATGGTTTAGTGCACTAATCATATTAGTATTAATTGAACATCCTACCACATATCAATACGTAATCAAGGGTGGATTTAGGGGGGAAGGGCATGAGGGGACATGCCCCTCCCCCCCCCCAGCGAGATATATTAGTATAGAATTACCTTCAAAATTTTATTTTTTGTGAATGCGATTTTTTTTTTATGGATGCCCCCCTCCTTAAAATGAATTAAATCCGACCCTGTACGTACGAAGGAAGGAAGAAACATCGTTGGGGGGAGAAATTCTCCAGGAAAATAGCAAAATTTACTAACCAATGAAAGTAGTAGTAGTAGAAAGTAGTACACTTTCCAACCATAATAGTTTAGACACCTGAAAAAAGCTTTACCCTTGACTTGATAACCTCACCTCTGATTTTGATAAAAAAGAACAAATTTTTTTCAAGTAGCCAAAA
Organism: Brachypterus glaber; assembly: GCA_958510825.1. Classification (NCBI taxonomy): domain Eukaryota; kingdom Metazoa; phylum Arthropoda; class Insecta; order Coleoptera; family Kateretidae; genus Brachypterus; species Brachypterus glaber. Next base: position 14,931,505 of record OY294052.1, on the reverse strand, counting down.
AGATTCCAATTTCCCAACTAGACAACAGTTTCTCAACTTTGGACAACGATTTCCCAATGGGAAATAGGAATGTTCCCTAGTTGGGAAATTTCCAACTTTACACAAACATTTACCAACTTAAAATGTAATCCAAATTCACCAACTTTTCAGGAGACCCCCCCCGATCCTTTTTCGGTACGCTCCTGAAGAAATTATATCCATCTAGAATTAGAGGGTTTATTACTTACTTTCCAGGCCCACACAAATCAACAACCAAACCAAACCAAGCCGCCTCCTCCCCCGTCACCCCTTTGGTACCCTCCTGACGAAATTATATCCATCTAGAATTAAAAGGTTTATTCTTCCAGGCCCACACAAATCGGTGTCGACAAAAGTGGGCGTATCATCTTATATGCAAAACGGATAATTAAAAATGGCGACGTGACAATATTTTCACTAGCACGCCACTGAATTTACCCTCAAACAGGATACCCCTTAGTTAACCCCCCTCCGAGCTGGAGGTCCCTCCCATTTCGTAAGTCCGTAGCTCTTCCCTACTGGCCAAACATCTAACCAATCAGAACGCGGCCTGTTCTCGGGCAAGAAGGGTCTTTAACGGCAACACGCAGAGACCAGTACGCGAGTTTATAGACAAACTTTTAAAAAATAGTGTTTTTTTTAAACTAGTGTACCTAGAAACTATAAAAAACAGTGTGAAAATAGTGTTTTTATATTCTCTGGATTATTTGCACAGGACATTCTGATATTTCGGTAAGTTTTCCTAGTTATTCTGTCTAAAGCACTCGACACAGTTGGATGCCCGACCGTCAGTTATAAAAGGGGCTGTGTTTAAGTTGGACGAGTCCATTTCTCAAATAACCTGTTACTGGGGTGTGGTCGGTAGTTGTTTTAAACTGTGCCTGTCTCATTGTAGTTTGTTCGTAGATTATCACAGTCTGATAGAAATATTTTCCACTGGCCGTATTTGCGGCCTCACGAGGTTTTAAAACTTGAATGAAATGTCGAGTGTTGAACACTGGACGAGCTGTTCAAGTGATAATTTTGATTGATAATTGTGTTATCTAGGGTTATAAATATATGTGGTTTTCTTGTTTGTATCAAAGATAGCGTAGCTAATTAGTCATACCTATACAGTGCGGTCCAAAAGTCACCCCCCCCCCTTTTAACTTTTGAACGAGTTGAGATATCCACTTCAAATTTAAAACTCTTAAATAAGACAACTTAAACTATCTTTAAGCATATTTGATATTTTCAGCTATTAAATTGTGGGTAGGGGGGCATGGGGGACATTTTTTTTAATGGAAAAGGGGGTCTTGTGATACATCATTTTAAATCTTATAAAATTCGCTATTTAAACTAACATTTTTAAATTTTTTAAAAATGTTTTTTAAGGTTTTGATTTTTCAATTTTTTGTGCTAAAACATTCGATTTTTTAAGTATTTTTTTATAAATTTTTATTTGTCAACTAAAATTAGTTTAAAAGTATAATTAACATTTTTTTATGGTGAAATTAGGCATTTTTAATAAATTATTATTTTTTTTAGAGGAATTTTGATATTAATACCCATTTTAAACCCCACTTTAAACCCAATTTTTTTTTTTAATTTAAAAATATGGAGTTAAATGGAGAATTTTATAAGCTTTAAAATGATGTATTACACGACCCCCTTTCCATTTAAAAAAATGTGCCCTCATGCCCCCTGCCCACATTTTAAGAGCTGAAAGTATTAAATATATGCTAAAAGATAGTTTAAGTTGTCTTATTTAAAAGTTCCAAATTTAAAGTCGATATCTCAACTGGTTCAAAAGTTAAGAGGGGGGGGGGTGACTTTTGGACCGCTCTGTATATATATATATACAGGGGCAGATTTATTTCATTTTAAGGGGGGGGGGCATCCATAAGGAAAAAAATTGCGCTTTCACCAAAAATATAATTTTGAAGGTATTTCTATGCTAATATATATCGCGGGGAGGGGGGGCATAGTCCCATGACCTCCCCCATGTATATATATGTGTAGTCTTGTGGGGAGGGAAGGGGAGAAGGGCATATAAACGCTTGGAGAGGAAAACAAAAACAAAGTGGCGACACGTCTTTTTTATAGAAATCGATTTTTCTCAGTTGATTGAAAATTTTTTGCCTTCTCTTCCAAGAATCCTACTTTATACAGATTAAAAATATTTAGACAACTGTTTTTTAACTTTTTTAATGTATACACCATAAACATTATTTTTTCTATTTTGTAACTATTATAAGCCCATAATCACACGCATTTTGCCCATAGGAGTTTAGTCCTTTTTACTTTCTCATAATTTATGAGTCATAAAAAGTATTGTAACAGAAAAAAATTTTTGCTAAATCATCTTATTTTTTTCCTGAAACGTCAAAAAAAGAAAAATCAAAATAAGCAATAAAAAAATTATGTCTGTCTGTCGGTCTGTCTGTATCCACGATATCTTAAGAACGCTTTGTGCTAGCGACTTGAAATTTGGTATGCAGATCTATTTTTATATTATCTTGAACAAGTTCGTATTTGAGCAAAATTGGTTGGTGGGAAGGGGGGTAAAAGGGGAGTTAAATTTTTGTTTCGGTCGTATTTTTTTATTATTTACAATAGAAGAAAAATTTAAAAACCACATAAAACGTTAAATAAAACTACACAAAAAATGTAATTATCATTGTTTTCCAGCCACCCCCACTCTCCCCCAAAATTAAAAAAAATATTTCTGGAGATATCTTTTTTATTATTCTCAATGGAAGAAAAATTAAAAAACCACTCAAAAAGTAAAAGAAAATTATACAAAATATTTTTTTACCAATCTTTTCATGACTCGTTTATTTCAAACATTGCGAAAATTGTAATGCCAACCCAAAACAAAAATCCCTAAATCGGTCATCAATTAAAATGTACCTAAGTTTTTTTTTTATTTTAGAGCCAAATATAAAAAATTGTATAAAGCACTAGTGCGCTAAAAACGGGTGTTATGAAACTAGTACTATTAGGAGCGGTTATAGACAGCTCTTTATACCTCTTTATGCCTCTTTATGCCGAGCTGCGCATGCGTAGTAGAGGGCTGGCCGTTTTTCAATAAATCAAAACCTTTTTTTAACAAAAAAAAGACTCAAAACCAACGTTAACGTAAACCAACGGCCTCCATTAAAAAAAATAACATCAAACAACAAAAAACAAAACGGCGAGCTGTATCTTATTAACCGCTTGTCATTATTTTTTTCACGATCCTAAATTTAAAATGTATTAAGTAAATGTCAACGAACTAACAACTCTTCTCTCTGGAATACGCACACCGTTAATATAAAGTATCTCTAACATCTCGGTTTGTTTGTAAACAAATAGTAGGTATATTCAGGCCTGAACAATAACAATTACCAGTAACTGTTATTGTTGTCTCTGTTAGAACAAAGCTGTGCGAGTAAGACAGACAAATGTACATGTTGGCTACGTTTTTGTCAGTTTTTACAAATGAAATGCCTATTCTAGCGAGAAGAGTTATTATTTCGTTTGTAAATGTAGATTTCTTAACAAAATTGGAATAATAACATATCAATAACAAGGTTGCTTGATTGATATGCATGGCATCTGAAATGTCATCATGGTGACATTTCAGATTTTGTTAGGAGGGGGGGGGGGCAAAGAGATTCAGATGTGCCTTCACAAAAATAAAATCAAAAAGCCATCATACCTAAAGATAAAGGGCTCTATGTGAGTTATGGCCCTATTCTAAAGTTATTACCTAGCAATTACAGGTATCTATACGTAACATCAGGCCAGAGCCGGCCTTTGCATTTCGGCGCCCTGAAGGTATTAAAAAAAAAGATGACTAAAAAAGGTCCTCATCACCTCTGAAAAAAAGCTTTAGGTACCCCCTGGAAAAAAATTACGACTTGAAAAAAAGTTATACCCGAGGCAGAAAATTTTGACGACTAAAAAACAGGGTCCCCCATCTCCTAAAAATGCTCTACCCCTCGCAGAAAATTTTGACGACTAAAAAAAAGGTCTTTACCCTCTAAAAAAAAGCATTACCCCTAGCTTTACCCCTGAATTGATTCATGCAAAGGCCGGCTCTGCATCAGGTGTACGATTCTTGTTATTTTTTTGGATTCAAATCGCGCGCATTGCAAAAACAAGTTATTATTATCTGTACCCACTGGGTAGTACCCAGGCTACCCTGTATATTTTTTATCTTACCTTCTAAGAATCCGATTTGCAAATTTTCATTGTAAAGTTACATAATTATTTCCCTATTATAGTGTATTTTAAGTGTAAATTACATTTCATTGTTCTCATAGCCTACAATTCATAGATCAATGACCCTAAATTTCTTTTTAGTTTATTATTCCAGAGCCGTAGCTAGGGAAGGCGAGGTGGGTCTAATCCCCCCCCGGCTTTGGTTTTGGCCCCTCCTGCCATTTTCATTGAGCTGGCGTTTTTTAAGGTCCTACATATTCACTTTTTTATAAACTAAAAAGTGAATGACAACCAAAAATAAAATAAAAACTCATTTTTAGTTATTTTAAACCTCCGATTTCTAAAAAATTGCCTGCGGCGCTGAATACTATTGCCAGTCAAAATATTAAACTCAAAACTAAATTTACAAGAATGGTACTTGTTGGTAACTCAAGAACGCCTCGGACTAAAGACTTCAAATTTGGACCACAGGTTGATTATCCAAAGTTCTAGGCTGGGATTTTTTTTTTTCGTAAAAATCGGGTTGGGGTAAAATGGGGTTAAAAACTTTTTTTTTTCAGAAAACTAGTTCATTATCCAAAGTTCTAGGCTGGGATTGTTTTTCATAAAAATCGGGTTGGGGTAAGGAGGTAAAATGGGGTAAAAATCATTTTTTTCAAAAACATATTTTTTTCTATTTATTTTTCGCTTAACAAAAGAAGAAACTTAAAAAAAAATTTTAAAGCTTGACAATTTTTTAGAATTTTTGTTGTTTTTCAATTTATTTTTCGTTTTACGAAAAAATAAACTTTTTTGAATGTTTTTTTATTATTATTTTGTTGGCAGCATGATTTTTTGTTGTTTTGACAGATTCGGATTCAGCGGCTTAACAAAATACATAGGAATTGACTAGTCAAGTCCATCGAAGATCCAACTTTTTTAATTTTGTGTGGCTGTCTTATCTCAACAACTAAAAATCCGATCAAAAAAACTTTGGACTTTTTAGAGCCCCTCAAATTTAATTTTTTTTAAATGACTTTTAAACTATTTTGTTTGTTAACTTTTCAAAAAATTTCGCCTGCGGTGCTAATATCTCGATTTTTGTTAATACATTTTATAAAATGGAAAATGTGAAGCATCAATATTTTTAAAAATTTTTGCCTGCGCTGTTAAACATGATCAGTTATATTTTAAGAGGTTTTTACCTACCCATGTGGAGTTTTATAAAATAATTAGCTTATACGGAAAAACTATAAAATTTTCTTGATAAGCAATAATGTGATATTACAATTTTAATTAATAGATTTTGTAAAATTATTTACATGTCAAATTTTGAGGTGTCTGGAAAATGCAAAATGTGATTTCTAAAAATTTCCGCCTGCGGAGCTAAGCATAATAAGTTGTGTTTTAAGAGGTTTCACCTACTTATTTGAAAATTTATAAAAATAATTTGATTTTCGAATTCTTAAAAATTGTTTGTCCTGAATACTGTGAACTGTAAAATTTTTCGCCTACTTGATGATCTGATATTACAATTTTAATAATAGATTTATAAGATTATTTACATTTTAGATTTTGAATTGTCTGGGAAATGTAAAAAAATTAGGATTTCTAAAATTTTATGTTTGCGGCGCTAAACAAGATAAGTTATAATTTAAGAGGGTTTCTCTACTCATTTGCAATTTTATAAAATAGTTTGCTTTTTAAATTTGAAACTGCTTATCCTGTAAAACTGTGAACTGTAAAAAAAATTGCCTGCTTCGCTAAACTTGTTAAGCAAAATGTGATATTAATATTGTAATTACAATTTTTTAATTAATATCTATATTTTATAAAATTATTTACATGTCTGCAAGTTCTGATGTGTATGGGAAATGCAAAAATTTGGCATTTTTTTATTTCCTTTGTCTATTAAACTTTTTTTTTGTAAATTGTTTTTCAAATTTCGACGTGAAAGTGCGTGACCTTGAAAATCCTAATCAAAATTTGCTGCGGCGCTAAAATTCTGGGTGACCCACTGAAGTTGACCTTGAAAACGTAAATTTCCGTAAAAAATAAATACTCGATTTTACTTCCCCCATTAAAAGAAACAACTTTTGTGGTACATATTTTTTTCTAAAATGCATAGTATTCGAGATATTTGAAAGTTTTAGGTTAAAAAAAAACACCAGGTATAATTCGTGGCTTGGTTCTGAAAGGGCCAATGTCACTTTGTCAGTAGCTGGGTTTTCAAAATATTACATTAGAGTTGACGTGAAAACGCTACTATTGACAAAGTGACATTTGCCCTTTTAGAACCAAGCCACAGAATTATTAGATTACAGTCATACACATCTTTCGAAATTTTTATTCATACATTTTATTCTTTTAATAAGTTGATGAGTCGGGGCACAGATTCAAATTTTTCCTAATCAGGAATTTCAGAAAATTTTAAAAATTGTAGTTTAAAACCCTCCTGGGGGGGGGGGTTAACAAGAAAGCTCATGTTTAAGCCCGTGCAGTTTTAAGTGTGCCTTCGCCATTTTTGTTTGGTAAGTATGAAACAACATCTGAAAGGACAGACAGACTGAGACCTTATCGATTTTGATATACAGATTATTGAAAACTTGTTTCTAGAAACCTATCACGGTGTGCCTGAACCGGCAGTAAATGAAAGTTTTTAGCGCCAAAAAAATTCTTGCGGGGTTCGATTTGTGAGCACATAAATAGTCTGTAAAAAAAATTTACCGTAATCGGCCGAGCCGTTTTTGAGAAAAGTGTGATTAAAGGGTTAAAAACGATTTTTATCCAACACCTTCATAGAAACACTTTTTTTTTTTAATTTTAATTCGCTGATATTTTCCAAAATATTAATCTAAAGGTATTATATGCCTGTATTTCAGCGCGTCGAGATCTATCGACATAATTAAAAAAAAAATCTGAGATATGGTCAAAATCGTCAAATTTCGGTTATCGTCTAGTTTATTTAAAAAAAAATTCACGCGATAGATCTCGACGCGTTAATTCCAAAAATATAGGGTCCAGCTAGCTCAAAAATATTTACAGTCTACAAATTAAAGTAGAAACATTTTTTTAATTTTCAAATATTTTAGATTTTTGCAATAGTGAATATGACTTATAATTAAGTGTATAATTCACTACTTCACCAATTTTTTTTAATTTAATTTGTAAACTGTAAATAGCTCCATTATTTTGACTGTATCACATTAGCCCCAGTTGACCCTAGGCATATAATAGGTTCAGATTAATATTTTGGAAAATATGAGCGAAATAAAATTTTCGAAAGGAAATAAAATTGGTTTTTCCAATTTTCAAAAAACGCGACGGGCCAAAACGAAGGACGGATTCGTGTTCAGCGACCAAAATTATACATAAACAACCATTCTGATCCACGTCAACCGACAGAAAAAAATTGTGGTCCTGTGTATTTAAAGAGCCTTCTGGTGGTGCTCTTAGCGTTGAAAGAGCTGCTTAAAGATCACACCTAATTTTTTTTTCATTTTGATATATCCTTGGGTATTGTAGTACCAAAATTGTATTGGGCGCCGAAATGGTACAGGGGTCGTGAGTAAAACAGTTATACCAAATATAGCAAGTTTATTCAATGTGATCGAAGTATCGGAAGAGTGACCTGGTTTATCAAACCAATATAAAAATCTAAAAAATAAGTTAAAGCATTAGCTTGAGATAAAAATAATGGTGTTAAAAGACTTACCTAACACCAGGATGTTATTTATTCATTAAATAACTAAATTATCCCAAAGGATGATAGAAATAAATAAAGATTTTAAAACTAAGCTTCTTATCGAAAGGTGAAAGTAAAAATGGAAGTGATTGACAGATGTCAAACTAATCAATCAGAAATTCCCTAATTAAAATATTAAGTCCCTAAAAGGTAACTAATTATTTAGGTTGCGAACATGGTAAATCCAAGGTCACTCTTCTGGTGCATAAGGTAAACAATGGTCTATATGAACCGAACAAATTTAATTAAAAGTATGGTAAATACCCAATTACATTACAACTACCCCCCCTAGCTCGGTATAATTAAAGCAAAATTTTAGCGAGATATAAAATCACAGTTGCAGGAAAGGGTATACGGTTAAGGGTTAAAATGTTTCAAGTGTGATGCATGAAACATTCCGCGTTCAATATCTGTTTCTGGTTCATACAAAATATAAGTTAATTTATCCACCGTCTTTTTAACTTTATAAGGACCTTCAAAAAGAAGCATCCATTTTTTGATTCTTCCTTCAATTGCAGACGAAATTGGGTTGGCTTTTAGCAATACTTGATCACCAACTTTGAAGGTAGGCAATGGATTTTTCTTACTAGACGCGTTGCGGCGTACTGCGTGGGATAGTAAGCTTTCTCTGGCAAAATAAATTTTAACATGGTTTTCTATTTTTTCCAGATGGTCTGGGAAATCAATCATACTTCTTAAGGGAAGTTCAGCGGGAAACCCAGTTTGAAGTTCGGAAGGGGTATACCCGGTTGACACATGCACTACATTGTTTAGCAGTTGCGCCAAGTGGTTTACTTCCGAAGCCCATTTTTTATGCTTGTCGTGGATGAAAGTTCGAAAAAGTCGAGATAGTTCTTTCATAATTCGCTCTGAAGGGTTGCTGGACGGGTGCCGGACGGAGGATTTAATTACCTTGATGCCGAGGGCTTCAAGGGTTGCAGACCAGGCCCCAGCAACAAATTGTGTGCCGTGATCCGTCAGTAGCCGTTTAGGGGTGGAAAATTTTACAAAATAATCCTCAGTTAATTTTTTAAGGATGGATTTTGTAGTGGCCCTTTTTAGGGGGTAAAGTGTTACAAATTTAGTAAACACGTCTAATGTTACACACAAATATTCCACGCCCCCTCGACTTTTTGGTAAGGGACCATAAATATCCAGGGCCAGCAGGTCCCCTGGGGCCTCTGGGATAATGGCTTGCAGTGGAGGGTGAAGAATAGGGCCGGATTTGGCCAACTGGCATATAAGACAGGACTTGATAATTCTTTTTATGTCTTTGGCCATATTTTGCCACCATACCTCCCTGCGCATTGTGGCATGCGTTTTAAATACCCCGAAGTGTCCTAGGCCGGTATGATAGGCAGTGATAAAATCGTCAATGCGATTTTTCGGCACACAGAGCAGACAATTTTCTTCTGGGGTTTTGCGCATAAAAAGCACATCTTTGTGAATGACAAAACGGCTATTTTCTTCTGGAAAACGCTGAACATTTTCTCGTATTCGGGCCAGTTTTTGATCATTCTTTTGATCTTCGGCAATAGAAGTTAGGCTACGACTGAAAATCGTATCAAATTTTGTAAATAAAATTTGAAAACAACGGTCCGAGGGCACCGGTAACCTCGGAATAGGGTTTCGAGATAAAATATCTGAAATTATGTTGTCCTTACCGGAAATGTGTTTAATACTAAAATCATAGTCTTGTAATGATAAACACCAACGAGCCAATCTAGGTGTTAACATGCGACATGTTTTTAAATAGGTTATCGCTTTGTTATCAGTAAGGCAGTAAAAGGGTTTTCCTACCAGGAAAACTCTCCACTTTTCCAGGGCCCATACCATAGCGAGAGCCTCCTTTTCCGCCGAGCAATACGAACGTTCTCGGGGAAGCAACACCCTACTACCATAGGCGACCACTCTTTTGTGTCCCTCTACCATTTGGAAGAGCTGTGCCCCTACCCCTACATCGGAGCTGTCGGATTGCACCCAAAATGGAATGGATAGGCTGGGATGGTATAGTAGTACTTCCTCTTTAATCATTTCTTTCAATTTATTAAAAGCCTCTACTTGAGTGGAACCCCAAGTCCATTTATTTTTCTTGCGCAGAAGTGAAAAAAGAGGTTCAGCTACTGTTGCGTAGTGTTTGCAGAAACTACGATCATAGTTCGTTAAGCCTAAAAAAGCTTGAAGTTGCTTAACGTTCCTGGGTTCTGGAAAATTGGTGATGGCGCTAACTCGGGATGGGTCACTTTGTAGGCCTTTTTCTGAAAGGACATAACCTAAAAAGTTTAGCTCTTTTCGGAAAAAATGGCATTTATTTAAACGGAGGGTTAGGCCAGCTGATGATAAGCGACCCAAAACTCGATCTAAATGTTCTAAGTGAGTATCCACATCAGGAGATAGTACTAGCACATCATCGATGTAGATTCGGACGAATTCGTCGAAAGCTGGGCCCAAAATAACAGTCATAGCTCGGGAAAAGCTAGAAACTGCCGTTTTAAGCCCGAAAGGCAAAACTTTGAATTGATATGACTGACCATTGTGCAGAAAACCAGTGTATTTTCGGTCCTTAGCACGTAATTTAATCTGCCAATACCCGTTAGTCATATCAAGGGTTGACATAATCTTGACTACAGGGGGTAAAGTCTTTAAAAGGTCCTGAACTTGTTTAGGGAGCTCAGTATCGGGCTCCATTCGACTGTTCAATTGGCGTGCATCCAAACAGACACGCACTGTTCCGTTTTTACGGACTACCGTTACTAATGGGCTCGCATAGGCAGAAGAAGATGTTCTTTCAATTATTCCTTCATTCAACATTTCTTGAATTATTTTTGCCACTGCGGGTCTGTGATGTACCGGGATGGGGTAAGACTTTACATTCCAAGGGGTTGTATCGAATAAGACAATATTATGAATGTACTCATTTGTCAGTCCAGGTTTATCAGAAAATATATTTCTATGTTTTTCTAATAAGTTTTTAAACTTAAGTTTATGTTGATCGGACAGAAAAGTAGAATTTACCACATTTTCTATATCCGTATCATTTATTAAATACGAATCATTTTGTTCACCGGGAATCGGCGGGCTTTTCGACTCGGCACATATTTTTTTTATAGGGGAAATTACAGGTGCTGAATAATCATGGAAAATTCTAGCCTCTGGAATTTGTAGAATTTTATTTTGATATTTCAAAAAAATACTTTTGTGTTCCAGACTAATGTTAGCCTGAAAAAAACGCAAAAAGTCACAACCCAAAATAATCGGATAGGCCAAGTCTGGAATGTGTAACATTTCAAACTCAAATTCATGGTCTTCGATAGTAAATGGGACTAACGCTTGGTGAGAAACCTTACGTTCTTTATTTCTAAAGGCGCCCGTTACCCGCACACCTGTTACTGGGAACATGGGAACATCTGTCATTGACAAAATATTTTCGACATTGGCTGAGAAAGCGCTACATTCTGAACCGCTGTCGACCAAAGTCGGAAATTCCGTTTTGTTAATTTTAATGGTAATTATAGGGGAACGAAACGAGTCATTTACCTCTGATAAATGATCAAAATCACATTGGAGATCTTTTTTTGGGTTGTTTACTAATGTAAACTTACCTTTATTATCGTGGGCAGTTTTTGAAATATTTCCCATAGAGGACAGACTGCCTATATCCTCGGGAACTATTAGTTTTCCGAAGGTTCTGCACATTCGGTCTCTTGTATCGCTGAAATATGCTTTTTAACGAAAGACTGACCATTTTTTAGGTTATGATTATTATTATTATGGTTCATTGGCCTATTTGCCACCACTGGCTGAGTTGTATAAGTTGTGGAGGAAGAAGAAGAAGATTGTTTATAATTATCAAAGTTGTCAGCCAAACGCAATCTGTCAAGTACATCTGATATATTACGACTGCCAATTAGTGCACAACTAATTGAAGGAGGAAAGTGACGACTAATAATCAAAATAAGTTCTTGTTCTGTGTAAGGTGGATTCAAAAACTTAGATTTCGCAAGCTGACCAAGAAAATAGTGTGTGTAGTTGGTAGTTCGATTGTACCGACCTGTTTCCAATGCTAACTTTAGTTTTGATTGGTGAGAATAACCCCAGAAATTTTGTAAAAATGCGTCACGAAACTGGTTAAAATTTCTAAAACTATTTAACATTGCTAATAACCAGTGCTTCGCTGGACCTAAAAAAATGTCTGACAATTCTGGAGCAAATAGGTTAAAAGGTACGTTATAATTATTTAATGTTCTCTCTAATCTTTCTAAAAATTCGCAAGGGTGAATTTCACCTCCTTCTGAGAACAATGGTATTAATTTTTTAATACTAGCAAGTGTTTCAGGTGTAGGGATTGGTGGGATGTTAGGGATATTTGGTGCATTCTGAAAACTAGGAATATGAGGTGCCCTTGTGAAATTATAGCCCCCTGTATTAAAGTTATTTAAATTAAAATCACTGTAAGATGGGGTTTGTAGTTCAATGTTTACATTTGGTATATTTGCATTATTTCTAGTAAAATTCAAGTTACTATGGGTATATGTTGGTAAATTCATATTACTTTGAGAATAATGTATATTACTATTATAATTTCTTTCTAGGAAGTTGTTTGATGCTGTTGGCCTCCTAATCTTAGGCACTGCACCCTGAGCTTGCATATCCCCAGGTGGATTTAGCTCTGTTGTTGTGATTATACTTGGAGCATATATACCTGGTTGGATGGCTTGTGTAAAAACCTGTGGTGAAAGTGATGGTGGTCGATGTTGTGAAATCGCCCCTGCTGCAGTTAAAACTGGTTGAAACTGTCTTTCCGAGCTGTGGTGGGTTGTTTCACTGGTGGTTAAGGATGGCAATGCTGTTGCTAGTGACTCGATACCCCCTTCTACACTAATGTCAGCCATGGGCAGCTCCCTACGAGGACCTCTGCTGGTGCCACCATAACTTGTGCCACTTCTGGTATTTTTGGTGTGTGATGTTGGACTGTGATCCACCGGCATATTGTTTTGTGCTATATGTGAATATAAAACTTGGCCCAAGCCTGGACGGTTAATTGTATGCCTCTATAGCTCTCACGTTGGGCAAACACGTTGTAGTACCAAAATTGTATTGGGCGCCGAAATGGTACAGGGGTCGTGAGTAAAACAGTTATACCAAATATAGCAAGTTTATTCAATGTGATCGAAGTATCGGAAGAGTGACCTGGTTTATCAAACCAATATAAAAATCTAAAAAATAAGTTAAAGCATTAGCTTGAGATAAAAATAATGGTGTTAAAAGACTTACCTAACACCAGGATGTTATTTATTCATTAAATAACTAAATTATCCCAAAGGATGATAGAAATAAATAAAGATTTTAAAACTAAGCTTCTTATCGAAAGGTGAAAGTAAAAATGGAAGTGATTGACAGATGTCAAACTAATCAATCAGAAATTCCCTAATTAAAATATTAAGTCCCTAAAAGGTAACTAATTATTTAGGTTGCGAACATGGTAAATCCAAGGTCACTCTTCTGGTGCATAAGGTAAACAATGGTCTATATGAACCGAACAAATTTAATTAAAAGTATGGTAAATACCCAATTACATTACAGTATACCTACAATTAATTTTTCTAAAAACCACAATTTTGTGACAAAAATTTATTTCTAACATGGCCTCATTTGAAAATGTACGAATCTAACGGTATCTCATCGACGTTGAATCAAAAATAGTATTTTTTGAAATAAGTATTGAAAGCTTTGACCAAAAGGCTTTAAATTTAGCATGTAAATTACTTAATATCAAGAGGACGTTTTGTAGAGGTCTGCAAAATTTAATTCCTTTCGTTCACAGTGTTGTAATGATTAAATGACTTAAATAATTAGTAATTTGATTCAAATTACAATCAAAAAGTCAACTTTTCATTTTTGTTGTGAAAACTTTTTTTGCTGTGTAGCATGTCAGGTAACACAAAATTTTAAAAACCGTTTAGAGACAGGCAAAAAGGAAACCTGTATTTGTTGCCAGGTATAAAAGTTCCTGTTTTGTGCCTGTTTAAATTTTGGACATGTGTTCACTATAAAAGCAGCTGGTGTTTAGGTTAGGGTGGTACAAAATATCTTTTTTTCCAATTGTATGGCAAAAATACCGTTAAAATCCTTGCAAAATTTATCTTAAGTTGATGCTCATTCGTTTCTTGTTTTATGGTTTGCAGAATTAACTTAATTTCCTATGTAAGGTTGACAATCTTGTATTTGAAACTAATTTTTAATCAAAACAATAATGACATTTAAAAAAAATCCAGATAATTTTTGAAAACAAGAAGAAAATTGTAGAAAGATCAAGCTAAGTAATTAAAAAAAAAAGAAACTAATAAACCATTAATCTAAAAATGTTTTGTTAAAATGGAGCAAGTATTTATAGTAAACGAGTGGCAGAAATTTTTTCGGCAAGTTAAAATAATAATGGATAATAATTTTATTTAAACATAATTTTTGATATCTGGTGATATAAAATTTAATTTTTGAATAAAATCCTTACTTTTATATTCATTAAACAAACTTTTTAAACCACTAATCATAGCTGCCTTGGTCCAGTTTTTTAATAAGAGAGATTATGTGCAAGTTTAGGTTATTAAGGTAGCTAAAGCTACTTGTAGCCTAAAACTCGCCACCGACAAACGTGTGCATAATTATAGGTACACTTGGTATAATAAAGTCTATGAATATCTAAAAATGTCTAGGTTGTTTTGTCCTTCAGTGAAATGGACTGTAATGCTCAAAGGAAGAGACTAGAGTCGCTGACATTGTGAAATGGGGTCATTGCTCTTGAAAATCAACGCAAAGAGGAGTCGCTTCTTACTTTCAAGGTCAACCGTCATGACCTACTTTGTTGTTTGATATGCATGGATAGTTTTGTGTTTTCTGTTTCTTTTGGAATATAAATTTTATTATGGAATATCGAAGAATAAAAAAAGTGCGTACCCCACCTATTTTGCCTTTTCCTGTTTTGTTACAGAATGTAAATGTAATATTGCATGGGTAATTCTTCAGGTATTTACGTAATTTTGATAAACTATTTTTTTTATTTTTTGTGACAAAATTAATTTTTATGAAAGAAATGGTCTTCAGTGAATAAAAACTCATCTCAATCGTCTGTACATAACCAAATGAAAAGCAAAAAAGTTTGTGTACATATTTTGAAAATAGATTGGAGAAAATTGAAGCGCACTAAAGATATAGTATATTACATATCTAGTGTTGAAAGTGACATATTTCTCGCGAGTGGGAAATACATGTGAGATTTCTAAAAATAAAAAAAGTTTTAGATTGAATCCAGTAGATTTTACGGGGAGTTATTAAAAGCAGAACAGCAATATTTTGAACTATTTAATGTTTATTTAATGTTATTTTAATGTTTTAAAGCAACGAGAAAAAGTTTTTTTTTATTTTTTGTTTTGTTTTTTTCATAATAAAGGACCACGCACAAACCTTATGGATTCTGGCCCCCGGTTATAAAATTTCAATGTTATAGAACTAAACCTTCTGATAAATAGTGTTCATGGCTACAAAGCTCTAAGTCTTATAGATTTGCCTCCCCAGGCCTCTAAACTTGGCAATAATTGAATATATTTTTTGATATAACTCATTAACGAAAAAAGATATTGAGATTGGACTTTCACCAAAATACTTAGAATAATTCATCTTTTATTTTTGTGTATTAAAAAAAATCATTTCTGGATTATTACCGAAGTATTGTACCCTGTATAAGTGAAAAAGCCCTAAATCTATCTTTACTGTTTAAGCAGTAGCGTACGTAAAAAAATCTTAAATAAACTATAAACTTAACATACAAATGTTCTAAAGCAAAGGTTCGCAACGTTTTTTACAACTTAAAAAGTCATTGGCGTCCAAGAAAATATATAAAAATTATATTAAAAAAACCTTTTTCGGACGGCACTGACCTTAAAAATAAAGAATGAATTATTTTAAGTATTTTGGTGAAAGTCCCATTATAATATGTTTTTTTGTTATAACAAAAAATATATTGAATTATTGCCAAGTTTAGAAGCCTGGGGAGGCAAATCTATAAGACTTGGAGTTTTGTGCTCGTGAACACTATTTATCAGATAGTTTAGTTCTATAACATATTAAAATTTTATCGAATTTAACCGTGGGCCAGAACCCATAAGGTTTGTGAGTGGTCCTTTAATTTATTGTGTTGCTCTTCAAAAAATAAATAAAATATTTCAAAATTTTAGTTTTATTTTCGATAACCCCCGGCAAAATCTCCGTCACTGGATTAAATCTAAAACTTTTTTTATTTTTATAAACTGCACATTTGTGTTACTATTGCGAATAAAAATTAGAGTCGTATCGAAAAAAATGCGAAAAAAACTAATTGAATTTAGAAGCCTATTAAAAACAAAGGAATAAAGATATTTTAAATCCGCTTTCTTTGTCTTAGAGTCCCACTAATACAGAATCAATCCACGACAAAAAAAAATAATTAGACCTAAATTACTTTTTTTACTACAAATATAGGCAAAAAAACACTGTGCGCTATATCTAAAAAAAAAAAAAAAACGAGCTGATCGAGAAAAACGGAAAAAACATTGCCAATATTCCGATATATCGGAATATTAAATAGTAATAAAACAATGAATAAAAAAATGTTAGTTATTTCTATAGATATAACTACATGTAAACCTTTCAAATTAAAATAGAGCTCCTACATATTAATTAGAATTTTGACAGATTATACAATATGTTTGAAAATGGGTATCCTAGGGTTTTTGAGGTTGCTGAAACTAAATCCGATGTCAAAAACTCAAAATTTAAAATGTCTAATCCAATATGGCGTCAAAATTTTAAAAATTTTAATATTTTTTGCAGAAAATTAATGATTGAGTATTTTTGAGGTCGCTGAAACCGAACCCGATGTTAAAAGTTCAAAATTATAATTAAAAAAGTAACATTTATTATATTAACCCACATTGAGAAAGCTTTTCTTTCGTTTCAGCGACCTCAAAAATACTTGATGACTAATTTTCGGTAAAAATATTGAAGTTTTTAAAATTTCGACACCATACTGGATCTGCCATTTTTAATTTTAAAATTTTAACATCGGACTCAGTTTCAGCGACCCCAAAAACCCTAGGATACTTTTCAACATAGTTTGGGATTAATTATCTCGAAAATGGTGTGTAGTAAGTTTTAGTTAGGCTAGTAACTAGACGTTAGTTAGAATCAGAATCCATTGACAGAACCCAGACACCTTTCCAGCTGTTGACCTGTGCTAGTAAAGTTACTTTTTATAATATAAATTATACAGGGTTATTCAGAAATAGGGTAATTAATGTTAAGGGGTGATTCTAAATAGGAGAATAGAAAAAAAAGTTCCTATAAACATGTCTAAAAATGCGTCGTAAGCGAGCTAAGCCCGCTTAAAAGAGGATAAAAAAATCGGTTTTTATTTAATAACTCAGGAACCCTTTGACATATAGCAACGAGGTTTTGCACGTGAACTAATCTTAATAAGGCCCATCTTCGTATGTTATTTTCTTATGTGCGAAACGGGGGGATCAGTTTTTTGTCCCAAACTTTTATCTGAGTAACTTTTTTGTAATTTAATTATTAGAATATGACTCCTCAGTTCAAAATACATAAAAAAAGGTTCTATTGTCGTAATACTGTAGGATTAACCGTTTCCGAGAAAAATTAATTTGAAAGTGAAATTTCGCGGTTGGAGAACGAAAAATTAAATACCAAAATGTTAAAAAAAAACAAATTTTAATGATACAGGGTTATGCTATATTAAAAACTAAGAAAAAGGTTTCTATACATGTAGGTCAACAAATCGCAAAAAAGTTACATGGCCTTTTAAAAATGGTGCATTTTTTAGGAGACCCTAGCTCCCTTAGGATTGATTTTTGGAAGTACCTGTATATGAGTTGTTTTTTTTCCTACTTTTTTATGTACAGTTACCCTGCATTGAAATTTTGGTTTTCATTGTTTTAGCATTAAATGCTAAAAAATTAAATTTTAATTTTTCGTCCTTGAACCGTGGAACTTTACCTTCAAATGAATTTTTCTCGAAAACGGTTAATCCTTCAGTATTACCACAAGAGACCTATTTTTATGTATTTTGACCCGAGGAGTCATACAAAAATAAAATTACAAAAAAGTTACATAGAAAAAAGTTTGGAACAAAAAACTTATAAGTCCCCCCGTTTCGAACACCCCTGGTTAAAATAAGTACATGAAAATAACATGCAAAGATGGGCCTTATTAAAATTAGTTCACGTGCAAAAACTCGTTGCTATATCTCAAAGGGTTCCTAAGTTCCTAAGTTTTTAGAGATATGTTTAAGGAACTTTTTTTCATATTTTCCTTTGTAGAATCACCCCTTAAAATTAGTGACCCTATTTTTGAATAACCCTGTATAATATTATTTAAATTTTCTTTAAAATATACAACTGTTTATAATATAAATTATATATCACGTTCTTAGAACGTAGTTAAAATATAAAAATTCAACATTATTGAAATATTACGGTTTTGTTGCCGATATGCCGATATGGAGTCATATCGGCCGATATAGAGAATTTTTGCCGATATCGCCGATATCATATCGGTTGGTCCCTAATAATTACCCTGCTCTATTTTTTATAAAAGTTAAAGGGATAGAAAAAGGGATAAAAAATGTTTATGTAACAAGACACATTTATTGATTTTAAAATTTTCCTGACTGCCTAATTAACAAAACAATGTCATTTTCAGATGCTGCTTTTTTAGAGAAATAAAACCGCTTTTCTACGTAAATGTATATGATATTGATCAGTAGTTATTCAAGGGAAACAAAGCTCTAATTTTAAAAGGAAATAAAAAGTACTTACTACTAAAAACAAAAAAAAAGTACTTGGAAAACACAAACAAACACATTTATAGGTACTCACATAAACCATTATTTATTCTTATACGACTCTTATAAAGTAATCCAAGGGTATTAAACATTTTATTATCACAGAAAAATGGCCGTTAAGCCGTTCGTAAAACAATTGAAAACATTCACAGACGTCTAGATCGCGAAATTCACGAAACAAACAAAAAAGCCGGGCATGGCCTGCTTGACGTTCTCCACGAGCTTGTATTTGGTTGTGCTGATGCACTTTGAAAGCACGACAGCTTGGGCGGTGTTGCCGTAACGGCGAAACTCGGACGCAAGCGAAACCTGTTATGTAGGGTTCTCTATATCCGCCGTCCACTTGCGATTAGCATAAATGCTGGGATTCGATTGTGCGAGACATTTGCTGCCACAAATTTACTGGTTTTCTTAGGGAAAATTTAGCTTTCATAGTTACTATTGAGTTTTTTTTTTGGAAAATACGAGCATTATTAGTGCCCCGATAGTAACAGATTTGTGTAAATACGTATACGCTTAATTGTGTTTCTAAAAAAATGGTAAAGTAATTTTTTGTTGGAATTGTTCCTCGATTTAAGTTTAATTACACAAGATAACTTGACTTTTTGGTATGGATTTAAATATATATTTCTCTTTCTAATTTTGGATCGATAACTGAATCAGAATCTAAAATTTTTGGTTAAAAAAGAGGAAAAATAGTTAGTTTTTAATTCAGATTTCCTCAAAATCTATAAGAAACTTATAGTGAGGGTTTATTTTGAACATGTATATTTTTGAACTATTTATCTTAAAATCGTGAAACGTTAAAGAGGTTCTGCGGTCTGCACATTCAGCGGCACAAAATTTGTAAAAACCAATTACCAAATCAAGCTTGATTTTTTACCTTTCAAGGTAAAAAAAGTACAGTACAGGGTAACAAAGTTTATAGATAAATTTAAATTAAGAATAGCTTAGGAAATACTTGATTAATGCACAAATAAATTAACACATAAAGTAAGAATTTGTTGTATTCTTAGTTTAAGTTTAAATTACTTAAGTTTAAATCATACATAACTTTAAGCCTAGAAAGACATTCCAATTTATAAAGTCGTATTTATTAGTTTTAATTAGTGTTTAATTAAAATTTAAAATAGGGGTTTTCTGGGGAGGCGATCAATAGAATATCATTTCCATTTTGAATGGGTGTAGTTTCTAAGTTGTATTAATAATTATATACCCAATAGTAGTTACACTCTAGAAGTTTATGTAAAGTTGAATTAAATTATATATCAGTTAGATATTTTGTTATAAATTTAATTATTTTTACATATATTGATTCTAATCTTGCTTTTAAGAACACAGTGAAAAAACTCAAAATTATAAAGCCAACGTTTCGCCCCTTATTGTTGGGGCTACCCTAATAAAACAAAATTACGGTTCCTTTATTATTGACTGGTATCAAAAATCTTTTTGTCCTAATAGATATATCCATTATATTTCTTTTCAAAATAAAGCTTATAAAACAAATACTATTAAAATAGAGCAATAAAATTAAGCGATCCTCAATTTCATAGAAAAAATTTAAACAAAATTAAAAATATCTTGTTAAAAAACAACTATCCAGAAAAATTACTAAATTTAATTCTTTTTAGTAATCATAATTTAAATAAGTGTATCATTCAAAATCAACCCAATTTAAAGTTTTTTTGTTATTCCTTATATACAAGGGCGTAGATGAGGGGGGGTAATGGGGGTAATTACCCCCCATAGTGTTGGGCGCCAATTTTTTTTGCTGAATTGCTGCATGGGCGCCAAGTTTGAAAGAAACCGCCAGGGACAAAGCTTTCTTTCTTCAGGGCATTTTTCTGGGCGCCATTTTTTTGCCAAGGCGCCAAGTTTTGCTTAAAACCGTCAGGGACAAAGCTTTTTTTTTGAGGGTGTTTTTTCTTTTTCTAGGAGTGCCAAATTTAAGGCTTGCTTCAGGGCGCCGAAAGGCCGGCCCTGTGTATTACCCCTCCCCATATAAAAAAAACATCTACGCCCCTGCTTATATACCTAAATTAAGCTTTAAAATATCAAACATTTTAAAGAAAGATAATTTTAAAATATTAGGTTATAATAATTTTAATATTAAATTATTATACATGAAACTTAAAGATAAAATACGACTTAATTTAAATTCAAACGCCATATACGAAATTAGTTGTATTAACTGCCGTAATATTTATATTGGACAAACGGGGTCTTAGATTAAAACAAGAGTATCTCAACATAAATCTATTATTCCATCAATCTATTTTCTAATCATCGTACAGAGTGATACTGGTAGACTGACAGTTTCGGGCTGCTGGCCCTCTTCAGTACCGAAACTGTCAGTCTACCAATATCACTCTGTACGATGATTAGAAAATAGATTGATGGAATAATAAATTGTTATTTTTATAATTTTGTTTAAAATTAAAAAATTTCTGTCCTTAACATAAATCTAGTTGAAAATATATTATTTACAATTATACAGCGTTAAGCAACCATCACTTTGATTTAGGGCATAACTTTGATTTTGTTAACGTTAAAATTTTAGATAGATTACAATAAATTTCAGAACTGATACACAAAATCTTATCAATACATATCTAAACATAATTAAATGATGAGTGTGGGCAATATTGTGTGGATGTAAATATGCCTTTATATAGTGTTGTCCTTCTTTATAAATTACCATTTTACACATATCAAAATCCACAAAAAATTCTATCCACAAAAAAATTTAAATAATTATATGTCAAGTTTGTCATATTTATTTGAAGGGTGACAGTTTTCAAAAATTTTAATTTTGTCATTTTTGATTGACATTGACATTCTGTCATATTTTTTTTTAAATTTTTAATGTAAATTTAATTTATTAATATTTTTACGATTTACACTAGTTTTTATATTTAATTGTTATATTGTTTTAATAAATTTGCCCTGAAGAAGCCCCAACAATACGGGGCGAAACGTTGGCTTTATAATTTTGAGTTTTTTCACTGTGTTCTTAAAGGCAAGATTAGAATCAATATATAATACATAAAGAACAAGAAAAATAATTTAATTATTATAAGTTAAAATGTTTTTTATCTTTTTATTTTAGTAACTATAAAACTATAATTTTTTGTAAACCTGGAAATAGTGGTTGCTCTATTAAATATAATTTAATCGGTATTAAAAATGCAAGGTATCTCTTTAAAAATGAATAATCACTGCACTTAAAATAAAAAAGATATAAGGAAGTGTTATTTTTAACAATTCTAGTAAAATATACAAAAATATAAAGACAATTTTTGTAGAAGCAAATACGAGATTTTATACAAATCGATCATAATTGTTATTGCATCAATTCACGCCATTTAAATGTAAATGATTGTGCACATACCAATTAAATTTTAATGGTTGTAAATTTGTAATAATTGGCAACCATGGATCCGTTGGCAAGCTGTAGGTATACATGCCGACCTCTCAACGATCAATAACACCCCCGTCTAACTGTGACCGACCCTAAACATTTTCCTAGCCCTTTTCTACAGGCACCCACCGATTTGCTAGTAGGTACATATTCCAATTTTTAAAAGCTGTGTTTTTAAACGGCCATACAGTACAGTACTACTATTTATAGAAAAAGGAATTAAATAAGATAAAACAAGCAAAAATACTTAGGGTCTATCGCCTGCCTACATAATATTCATTAGGTACATATTTTATTTATTTATGCCAGTTACTTAATTCTCTTTATAATAAAGTACCGTCAATTTTAACTTATTTTTATCGTAATTGTTTAAAAAATATTGTGTGCGTCATGGCTAACTAGTTATTTGCTAGACTGGTAGGTACATAATCTCGCAAAAAATAAAACATACCTGATTTAGTTTTTATGGATAAGATATGATATGTGAGAAGGCGGCAACGAACTAACAACTCTTCTCTCTAGAATACTCATACCGTTAATATAAAGTATCGCCAACATCTCGGTTTGTTTGTTAACAAATAGTAGGTATATTCAGGCCTGAACAATAACAGTTACCAGTAACTGCGAGTAACTGTTATTGTTGTCTTTGTTAGAACAAAGCTTTGCGAGTAAGACAGATAAATGTATATGTTGGCTACGTTTTTGTCAGTTTTTACAAATGAAATACCTATTCTAGAGAGAAGAGTTATTAGTTCGTTGAAAGGCGGACTCTTTGTTAAAAGCAATAGTCCAGTCAAATAATAAATGTAAATTGTAATAAATGTACACGGGCTGATATTTTAAAGGATACCTAGTAGTGGATAGTAGAGGAAAGTCGCCTAATTTCGGATACCATTTACAATGTATTCAATATTTAATACTCGGTATTACTTTTTGATATTTTTTTTATATAACCAGAAACAACTTATTATAGCGAACCATGATTTATTATAAAAGCAATTTTATTACAGTTTATTTTTTCCAAAAAACACGGTTAAAAAAAATCAGCGCATTTTTGTGCATTTGAAAAAGGGCTCCTAATTTCGGACATATCCGAAAAAATTTTTTCAAGAGTAGATCTGGATCCCATTGCTTATGTTTCTTGTTATTCCTTCACATTTAAGACGTAATTTAATCATTAAGCGATTTTCTACGAAATACTATAGGAACTATAATTTTAGATTCCCAATTTCGAATATCTTAGTATCTTAGGTAATTTTCGTTTTTTTAAAATTGTTTATCTTATTTTGTTGTATCATTATAAAAATAATAATTAATGGTTGGTTATCCTGAATAATAATTACCTTGCGGATATCCGAAATTGGGAATCAAATGCACAAAAATGGTCTATCCAAAATTAGGCAACTTTCTGCTTTTCAGATTAGAAATTTGTAGAATGTTTACGTTTTCAAATTGCTTAATTATGAATAGTGGATCAACTTAACTAACATCATAACTTACCCAAGACAGAATCACGAACTTTTATAACGATTATTTATAAAATAAACAAGCATAATAATGCAACTAAGCACAAAACTGCCATTTGCAATATAAACGATTTGTGCTGCCATTTAAAGGGGAGAAGCTCTACCGTTATCATAGGACGGATTTAGTTTGACTTTTGGCTTCACATAAAAGTAGGTTTCTGTTTACCTTTGCAGACAGTATCTTAAATACACTACTATCCGAAATTTTGAAACCATCCGAAATTAGGCGCATTTCCTCTAACAGAACACTCCTGTTGGTTTTTCACCGGGTAATTTGCGTAAGGAGTGTCCGCTATATTGAATTTTAGAGGTGACTTGCTCAATATGCATCTCACGATAAAAATGCATATAACCAATTTTATTAAGGAGGGAATTTCCAACAATTTTTGTTTGAATCATTTTTTTAATATATTAATAACAGTCGAGTTAATTTAAAAATAGCCCTGTTGGAGGGGAAATTGGTTTTTCCATTTTTCAGCCAAATTTTTCATCGGACGATAATCATTAATAATTATGAACAAACTTGTAACTCTTGAAATTATCTATAAGTTTCATATATTATAAATTTTCTTAGGTACTTTGGTACGGTTACAGAGGGCGCAACTTGACTTTCAGCGCACACTGTAACCGTAACAAAATACTTATGAAAATGCATAATATATAAAACTTATAGAGAATTTCAAGAGCTACAAGTTTGCTCATCCTCCGATGAATAATTTGGCTGAAAATCGAAAAAAAAAACAATTTCAGCCCCAACATGGCCATTTTTGAATATTTATAACTCGATTGTTCGAACAAAAATTGTTGGAAATTTTCTACATGACAAAATTAGTTATACACATTTTTATCGTAAGATGCATATTTAGCGAGATAACCGCTCTCACCCCCAAAATTCAAGATAGCCGACACCCCTTACGCAAATCACCCTGTGAAAAACTAACAGGAGTCTTCTGTTACTATCCACTACTACCCTTTAAAATATCAGCCCGTGTACATTTAATGCAATTTAACATGGGAATTTCTCGTTATTTGACGGGACTACAAAGCTTTTTTATATATTTTTCTTCTATTACTTTTTACTCCAGATTTTATTGTTAAATGCAAATATTTAACCATAAGGCTTATGACAAAAGCAGCCCCAATCCGAAAATGTGCCTGATGCATATATATCTGGCCTGATCCTCTCGGAATTATTATCGCATTTTAGAACAGCGCAGGAGAATTGTCGTCTTTACAGGATTATCACGAAATCTCGTATTTTGAAACAAGGAAACTTTCGCTGTTACATAAACGTGCCATGTTAAACAACGAGTAAAATTGCTTGTAACATGAAAAACCATTCTAGGATCTGTCCAACAATTAAATCACCTATTTTTTTTTGTCCACTTTCACTCCTTACGTTTGGATCGTCGCAACAACACGAAGCGTGACGCTTTGTGTCTTCGATATATTTATTTAAGGGCGCATCGTTCAAAAAGCAAAGCACACAAAGAAGAGAATATGTTTATGTCAATAACAGTGTATAATATATTGATATGCTGTGTTCAGAGTTTTTAGATTTAATTTCCCGCGCTAAAAAAGACGTTTGATTATAGACTGCATTGCGCAGATTAATTCAATTTTGACAGCATGGCGTGCGGATAGAATAAGCAGAACAATAATCGTTATTTGCGATGTAATTTAGTAACATTTGATAGTATTTCAATGGGAACGTTAGTAGTTATTATTAGTAGCGAGATATATTAGGATAGAAATACCTTCAAAATTATATTTTTGGTAAATGCGCAATTTTTTTCCTTATGGATGCCCCCCCCCCCCCTCAAAATGAAATAAATCCGCCCCTGAAACACACAGTGCCGTGCAACAAAAAAACACATCACCTTGGAGCTCCAACCAGCAGAGAAGACTGCACGAATTAACGTAAGTCCTGAAACTAGCACCCTCCAAATCAGTCCCTAGCCCCCCTGTGGTAGAATTATGTCGGCCCATAGACATTCGCTTAAACTAAAAAAAAAACAAACAAGCCGTAAGGATATGTATATACTATTCACAGTAAATGGTATATTGCATTTTCCCAAATATTAAAAAAAAATATTTTCAAAAAAAATTAAAAAAATTACATTTTTTTTCTAAAGCAAAAAATTCAAAAATAAAAACAAAAATTAAAAAAAAACTTCATTTTTTATTTTATCATTGCAAAAAAAAAACGAAAAAAAAATTGAATTTTTTTATTTAATGATAGTTTTTTTATTTTTAAAAAAAGTTTAACCGCTCATAACTTTTTTGTTTTTGGTGGGATTACTTTAAAAAATAATAGGGATCTTTCCCTCATAGAATTTGATTTTTCCTAAAAATTTCGAGTCGTTCGGATAATTCGTTCTGGAGTTATCGTGTCCACAAAAATCGTGCAATCAGAGGGACGGCCGGATATTTTCAAAGTTCCTTATTTTTTCATGAAACACATTTGTATCCAAAAATTTTTTGTCTAAGACGTTTTTTGGCGATTTTGGGAAATTCGAAACTACCGTATAATACTATTCTAGCGCTACGCGACTTCCAAACAGGAGGAAGTTAACAATTCGACGTGTGACTTTTTTTTATGTTTGTTCCCGCATAACTTTGGAACGAATGAACGGAATTTGATGAAACTTTTTGCAACTTAAAGAGGGCATTCATGAGGTGGTCCCGTTTTAATTAGACTCTCAGATAATGCCGGGAGAACCGGATAATTAAGATAAATCTAATCATTTTAACGCAATTTCACTTAAAAACGGCTTAATTTGGTTCTACTACCAGCAAAATTTTTAGAGAAATATCGGATAACTTGGATAAGCCGGATAACTTGATTAAGGGGTCACTTAAATGTTACGGCACACTGAAAATCTTTTAAATGCCGCTAAACTTTATTTTTTTGAGCTGTAATATTAAAATAACAAGAGAAAATGATAAATGTTGTGATTTTACCAAAAGGTGTTGTTTGATTATTACCGAACGCTTAAAGTTTAACAAGATTTTCTTTAGTATTTCCTTTAAAATAAGGTTGGTTGGACTCTTGGGCGCTGAAACAAAAATATTACTTTTATTTTTTAGAGATTTATCTTTAAGATAATGACGTCACAACGCACTAACAGTACATTGTGACGTCAGCAGCTTGCCGAGATGAAAGGACAACTATAATTTAGCTTAGATGACGTTAGAAATCTACAAATTCTATGTATCTAAAAAGTAAAAAATAAAAAATACTTTGGTCGGTTCATTTTTTTTGCGAAAAGTTTTTAATATATTACAAATTATAATTATTATAATTTAGAATGTTTTGAGGGAAATATTTTTCACTGTATTCTTCGACCAAAATAACTAAATCAAAAACTTTTCAAGATTAGTTAATAACCTTCGCGCTATAAATTGATTGTTGAAATGAGTTGTAAACGCACCCCAAGGAATCTATCACTCCCGATAATAAATTTAAATGGCACTCGTTAGTACGTTTCTCGAATTTGTTCGCTTCTGATTTCCGAGACTTTGAAAATTGGTTAAGATGTGTCACGGGGCGAATTAGGAAGTTTTCATGTGAAAAGTTGGACAGTTTTCGTTGAAACGCAAGTATGGGGAACTATTCAGCAGGTTCAGGGTAAAACACTGTAAGAGTATGGTTTTGTTTTTCCAAATTATAAACTTAAGTATTATGTCTTTTAAAAAAACTCTCGAATAGGTCAATTTTTATTTTTAATTTTGCAAATTTTGGTGTAAAAAAAGATCAAAATTTTCAGCCCCTTGTACCCTCCCACCAAAACTTTTTTTTTTCAAATAGCAATAGCACATTTATGGGAGATTAGCTCAGCGGTCTAAGGCATCGATATAGCATTGACACTGAGGTAATGATCGTGAGTTCAAACCTCACTGGCGCCGATTGCCTTTTTCAGTTAATTAATAATTGAAATTTGGCGAAGGCGTACTCCCTAGATATATTGGTTCGAAAGTCAATTAAAGCCGGTGGTTCCCTCTACTACTAGCCCACACAAGTCCTGGACTTAGGGGATGCTTAATTAAGTAGAATAGTACGAGGTTAAAAATAAACATAAACATCGTTGGAAATGTTATTTAATAAGCTTTCTAACGGTGTATGATAGCCTTATTTAGCAAAGGGCTTATAAAAAAATGGGTGGCTATTTGAAAAAAAAATTGGAATTGGTGGGTGCAAGGGGGTGAAAATTGTGTTAACACTTGGTGTAAACCAAAATTTGCAAAATAAAAAATAAAATCGACCTGTCTGAGCATTTTTTTCTTTAACTTGTAAGTGGGAAGTTAAAAAAATGCTCAGACAGGTCGATTTTTTATTTTATATTTTGCAAATTTTGGTTTACACCAAGTGTTATCACAATTTTCACCCCCTTGCACTCACCCATTCCAATTTTTTTTTTCAAATAGCCACCTATTTTTTATAAGCCCTTTGTCAAATTAGGCTTTATCATACACCGTTAGAAAGCTTATTAAATAACCTTTCCTTTTGGGTATCGCCCAGAATTAAGAAATTTTGCGTAACGTAAAGACACAAATATACTAAAAACTCCAGTGATCACAAAAACGCCGAAATTTACAATTTCGGTATTCCAATTTCGGTATTGACTTTTAGCTTGCTACAATACAACTAGCGAACAAGAAAAGTTATACGGGGTCAGTGGCTCGGAACGTTATGGCCTTACAGATAATGACGACCGTGTGGGCTATTCCGATACCAATATACATTATCAAACAGTTTCCATGCAGAATATACAGCTGACACTCTTTCAATTTCTGTGACAACTTTTATATAATTTTTGTAATATTCCCAAATATTTTTTATGTCCTACGTCCCATATTACATGGGTCATATACAGAACCGTCCAAAAGTCACCCCCCTCTTAACTTTTGAACTAGTGATTATACAGAGAGGTCCAAAAGTCAATCCCCCCCCCCTCTTAACTTTTGAACGAGTTGAGATATCGAATTCAAATTTAGAACTCTTAAATAAGACAACTTAAACTATCTTTTAGCATATATTTGATATTTTCAGCTCTTAAAATGTGGGCTGGGGGGCATGGGGACTTTTTTTTAAATAGGACACGTCATTTTAAAGCAAAAATCTCTATTAGACATTATATTTTTTAATTTTTCAAACAGTTTTTTTAAGGTTTGGACTTTTTAAATTTTTTGTGTTAAAACATACGATTTTTTAAATTATTTTTTTTTTATTTTTATTTATGTCAGTTAAAATTAGTTTTAATTAGTTTTAGAGAAATTTTGACAACAATATCCATTTTCACCCTATTTTAAACTCAAAAAAAATGTTTAAAAAAAATTATAAATATATAGTTAAATGGAGAATTTCATAACCTTTAAAATAATGTACCATGGTGTGCACACCACCCATTTAAAAAAATGTCCCCCATGCCCCTCTGCCCACATTTTAAAAGTATCAAATATGTGATAAAAGATAGTTTAAGTTATCTTATTTAAAAGTTCTAAATTTGAAGTCGGTATCTCAACTCGTTCAAAATTTAAGAGGGGGGGGATTGACTTTTGGACCTCTCTGTATAATCACAAGTTTAGCATATAGTCTTATTCTCGATTTCTGAAATGTCCTATGTCTACAGTTTTAGGTAGGTATAAAAAGTATTTTTCTATTTTGCGACTCTTATAAGCTCATAGTTACACGCATTTTGCGTGTTCTTATAGGCCCATAAGAGGTCTCTACTTTTTTTCTTTTGGGTTGGCAACAGACAAAAGTCTATCTCTTGACGTTTGCCGTGCAATTGTGAGGTCGGTTTAAAGTTTAATTTTGTACAAAACTTTGTGTTTAGGTTATGTTTTACCGTGTTAAAATTGTGGCTTGGTTACTTGCAGTGGAAAAATGAAGAAATGACTATAAAATATACCAAAATAATATTCGTTCTTAGAATTTTAAACATGGCGAAAACTGTAATGCCAATTTGAAACAAAAACCCCTAAATCAGTCATCAATTTAAATGTAAGTTTTTTAAAATTTTAGAGCAAAATAGAAAAAATTGTATAAAGCACTAGTTTCATAACACGTTTTTAGCGCACTAGTACTTTAGAAAACTCACTGCAAGCGGCCCGTTTTCTAAACTTGTACTCGTGCGCTAAAAACGTATGTTATGTAACTAGTACTTTAATATACTAAAAAAGCATTAGACCGAGCATTAGACTATTGCTTTATATGCATTTTCTCTGCTTTTTTAATGACCCTGTATATTATTCAAATATCTTGTTATCAAAGTTGTTTCCCTTCGTTTGATATTACCGAGATCCCCTAAAATGTTAAAACGAAAAAATTCTCACATTGTGAAATGTTAAAATTTTAAGAAGGCATTTTCGAATTTAATATTTGATGGATTTTCCTTCACATCGTTGGCTTTGAAAAGTAACATTAAAAATTCCCGGAAAAGCTTTTTAAAGTGAAAATGTCAAATGGGTGAAAGCTTCAATTTTCTCTACCAAACCGTGTTTTCCCATTTTCTATACTAACTCCACTATCCAGAGTCGGACTGGCTAAGGGGTGACCCAACTAAATATTAAACAAATTCCAGGCCTCCCACTTGTCATAAAATCATAAAATGACCCAATTTGTCCTAAAATCGTCATAAAATAATATTACTGTCAAAAAAGTCATAAAATTTCATAAAAATACTCATACTTTATACTTTAGAGCGACCTGGGGGAGAAGTTTTTTTTTGTTTTTTTTTCTGACCTTTAGTTTAGAATTATTTTTAATATTTTTTTTTTAAATTGACAGTCGCTAAAACTGAATCTGTTTATACATTTTTTCTACACCCCCGGCGGGCAGGGGGTAATTATTTTTAAATATTTACAATATTTTTTAGTGAAAATTGCTATACAGGGTTTTTTATTTATTATTTTCTCACTCCATCCCCTGGGGGGTAAAAGGCAATCATTTTTAAATTTTTGAGTTAAATCTGTTTTAACTTCATCTTTGCACTTTATTTGATGAGCAAATATGCGGGTCCTTTCTAAGTGGACCATAGGCCTTTAAATTCGTAAAAAAATTCGCCTTGGCGCTAGGGCTTTAAATTAACGTCAATTAACAGAATTCGTAAAAAATGTCGCCTGCGGCGCTAACTTAGTTGATGGGGGGCTAACGACCATTTTTTTATCTTCACTTTTCAAGTTTGTAAAACTTAACGTTAAATAAAAAAAAATTGCCGGAGGTGCTAGAGCTTTCTTGCATTTTTATGAAACTTTGAATTGCAACACTGTTTTCAAATTAAAATACACCATAAAAGTTTTCCCGGGGCTTCGACTGGCTCGGTCCGGCCCTGGCTAGTAAGAGTGATGTAGAATTAGGATTTAAAATGGAAGATTTCCGCTTTTTTGTCTAAATATTTTGTTGTATAAAATTTGTCATAAAATGCCTAAAATTGTCATAAAATCATAAAAAAAAAATCTGAAAAATTTCGGTGGGAGCCTGAAATTCTGAACTGTAAAAAAGGCTTTAACCCTGACGAAAAATGTCGGTGACTAAAAAAATGTCCTCGCCTCTAACAAACTTCCCAACTGTTCTGCTCCAATTTTCCCAACTAATAAATTGACTGACCAACAAATAAAAAAAGATCTTTGCCTATACCAATTTCTCAACTCTGCCAATCAATTTTCCCAAATACTTTTCACCTCGACAGTGGTTGGGGGGGGGGGTCACTAATAAGTAAATTTATGTGAGTGCTAATGATATTTTTATTTTTTTTTAACATTTTTGTCAAAATTTAAATAAATTAAATAAGATTAAGGGGGTTTTCTGATTTTTGAGGCAAAAAATTGAATATTTTTGGAATGTTTTTTTTTTCAGAAAACCTGAATCATTTTTATGTACAAAACTTTTTACAAAGTATTACGCAACTCTTAAAATCTATTTTTTTTTTCCGTCATCAATAAGTGTGCAGCACGCGCTGGAGTTGATACCTCAAAAAAAACATGGCAAACGGTTTTAGCGATAACTCCACCCCCATTGAACCCAAGAATCAAAAACAGTCTTGTTCAAAATTACGTCCTTTAGCTTGCTAATGTTGTCATTAGTCAAAACAAAAAAACAAAAATTCTACGCGTATTTTAGTGAAAAAAACAAAAAAAATGCCATTTTCCGGCGAAAAAACGGGTAAAAAAGGGGGTACAGAATATAAACAAGCCGTGAAGATATGTAATGCTACGCATGCCATTATATATTATTCACAGTAAATGGTATATTGCATTTCCCAAATATTACATAATTAAAAAAATAAATAAAAAAAGTTTTCAAAAAAAACTTATTTTTTAGCGAAAAACGAGAAATTCAAAAAAAAATAAAAAAAAAACTTTTTTCAATTTTTAACCCCCATAACTTTTTTGTTTTTAAATTTAAAAAAAAATTCAAAAAAACTTTTTTTTCTCATTTTTTTATTTATATTCCTTTTGCGAATAAAGTCTAAAAACTTTTCTTAATCAGCGTGCAGAGTTAACTCTTGGTACTGAAGAAGTCCAGCAGCCTGAAACTGTCAGTCTACCAATATCGCTCTGTACGATGAGTTTTCTAATATATTGATGGAATATTAAAT
>OY294052.1:14782269-14898931 GCA_958510825.1 Brachypterus glaber | reverse complement strand
CCGTCGCTCGAAACCTTCGAAAACACCGATAAACTCGCACCACGATGTAGCAAGACGAAACAGACATTACAAACCAGCATGTACCAACATCAGGCCAATACATCATCGATCAGCTGATAGAAGGGCTCATGAAGAGGGCACTGACCCACTGGCGAAACCAGCCGACTAGTTACGAACACCGCCGAAAGGGGGCGTACCTCCCGCTATGTATTTATATACTCTTCACAGCGTGCTAGAAGGATTTAGGGCCAGTTTATTTTTTTTACATTAATTTTAACAATATTTCTTATAATATATTAACAAATTGTATTTATAATTTGGAGAAACTAAACTATTATAATTGAAGAATCCAATTTTTATATATAGGTATTTTGTAAAAACATAACCAATAAAAGCCCTGAAAAAGCCCCTACAATGAGAGGCGAAACGTTGGCGTTTTTGAAAAATACTGCATTTTAGTTGTTCAAAGCAAAAAAATACTATAATTTAAACTATTGCAATATATTATATAACAATTAAAATTTTAGTTTTTATGGCCTCAGCCTCTCCAAGAAAAATCCTGGGTGCGCGACGGGTATGCTATAGGTGTTTTTGCATGCATTGGGTAAAATCACTTATTTTTATAATTTGCCAACGTTGCGCCTAGAACAAGTTATATAACCTCAAATAATATAGGGAGCTTTCTGACAGCATTGACAGGGAATCTTCGTTTAGTTGTTTGGTTACGTCAAGCTAATCTAAAAAGATTTTTTTTAAGGAAGTTTTCAAAAAGTTATAAAAAATTAAAGCACAAGACCGATAAACCCCAAATTTTTAGATATCATTACTTTGATTAATAGAAATACTCATATCCCAGACAAAAAAGGATAAATGCCTATACGTGTATGCAGAGTAACGTTATCTGTTCACTTTTTCCAAAAGTCAAATCTGTTTACTTTTTCCAAAAGTCAAATCGCCACAATTTAGGGTGTAAGTACAGTATCGTGCACTCAAAATGCAATGCCAAATCTTAATTTATAAATATTATTGATTAGAATCGGAAGAGATTATTTTATTTTTGTGAGTTAAATAGAGACAAGCCAATATTCATGATGAACCAATATTTTTCTCTCAAAAACCCGCAACATCTATTCTTTTGCCTGAGAGACATACCTACCAATTAAAAAAAAAAGAAACATTCATGATCAAAACCAACGAACTAACAACTCTTCTCTCTAGAATACGCATACCGTTAATATAAAGTATCGCCAACATCTCTTTGTTTGTAAACAAATAGTAGGTATATTCAGGCCTGAACAATAACAATTACCAGTAACTGTTATTGTTGTCTCTGTTAGAACAAAGCTGTGCTAGTAAGACAGACAAATATATATGTTGGCTACGTTTTTGTCAGTTTTTACAGATGAAATGCCTATTCTAGAGAGAAGAGTTATTAGTTCGTTAATCAAAACAGTTATAGTGGGCTTCACTTTCTAATACAATAAAAAAAATAAAGGCGCGCAAAGATCATATATTGCGAAATATCAAAAGAAAACGCAATACACTATCTACTGTAAAGAGTATACTATGGAATGCGAAGCATTTGTTATCTTTACTTTTTGTTTATTTATGCGGCTGTTAAACAGCCGCTGTTCTGGAGGGTCTGTACATACAACGGACTCTGTTACAAGCTCTTCTAATATATTGTAGTATTTTTACATAATATGCGATGTACTTATAGAAGAGAAAAATATAGAAGTCGCTTGTAAAACAAGTTTACACTACGATATTTCAAAAACCCTTTGACACAGTGACTTGAAATTTGGACCAAAGAGTACTAAACGAAATTTGGAACACCAAATTTTAAGTCTCTATGTCAAAGATTTCTTGGAATATCGTAGTGTAAAGTTGTTGTGCAAGCGACTTGCATCTTTTTCTCTACTATAGGTACATCGCATATTACGTAATAATACTTACGTAATGCATGAGAACAACTGTATTGTTCGCAGGAGTTATTTTAAGGCCTATTCAGATGCTTGCATAAGAACATAAAACATAAGAATGCGATGCCGTGATTGGCTTACAAGATACATGGCGGCACTTTAAGCCAATCACTGCATCTCATTCTTATGTATTACGTTCTTATGCAAGACTGTGGATATGCCCTTAACGTGCAGTTGGACTCCAAATATGCAGTATGAACTTTAAATGTGCAGTGGGTAATTTAGATTGTGCCGTATATAATATGGTTTTAATAGATCTCACAATATTTTTTGGAAAAAATGTCTGGAATATTGGTATAAAACATAGAACGCAGAGAGATTTTTTTTTGGTATAAAGGAGATAAGATTGGATAACTAAATGTTTTATTGTATTTCTGTGTGACTTGGCTCCTCAATATGCCTTCTCAGAGTTTGGTTTGGTTTTTGGTTGTTTGGACTTTTTTTCTAATGGAGGGCGTTAGTTTACGTAAACGTTTGGTTTAGCGCCTGTTAAAAAAACACCAAACTAACAAAAAAACAAACCAAACTCGGCACAAAGTGCTGCCATTGAGGAGCCCAGTTTGGCATTTATCAACTCGTGTTCTAAAAGGGCCAATGTCAAAAATTTTGAACGTACACTAAGTCAAACATTGGCCCTTTTAGCAGTTTTAACAGAAATGTTTATTGAAAACACACGTCGGCCCTTGTCGCTTAAAGTCTACATTTATCTCACAAGCACTGACATTGGCTTTTTTAGGTTATATAGATCTGAAAAAAATTAGTTCGTCGGTATCTCAAAAGTAGGAAAATTGACATTGGCCCTTTTAGAACCAAGCCACAGATTTAAATTATTGTAATTACAGTCTATGGTATAAAATACCTTGATAGGTCATAAAACGACTTAAAACCAATAAATAAATCTGGACCCCGGAAGTAAACGGCACCATGTCACAAAAACGTAATTTTTCAGGAGAGAAATTTTTCGATTTTGCTTTACATTTAAACGCATGGACATGGTTTAGTTTTCCATTCAGTGCTGCCAAACCAAAAAAGTCAAAATCTCCGAAATTTTTGTTAAAAATCTCCGATTCTGTATGTGCTATTATAAATGTATAATAGCAGTTAATTAATTAACTAAAAGCATAAAAACGTATACATTCTTTGTGTCTATGAAAAAAAGAAAGGTTTACCTACCCCTGCAAAAATAGTTGTGACTAAAAAAAAGTCCCCTCTAAATTCAAATTAAAACGCACTATAGTCTAAAACGCTTTACCTCTGGCTAAATTTTGTTGACTATTTTGTGCCTATGAAAAAAAAGGCTTTACCCCTGCAAAAAAAGTCTTAAACCCCTGGCAAAAATTTTGATGACTTTTTTGTGTCTATGGAAAAAAAGGCTTTACGACTACAAAAGAAAGCTTTACCGCTGCAAAAATCTTGATGACTAAAAAAAGGTCCTCACCTCTAAAATATAAAGTGCTTTGCCTCCTTTTCATGCGGAAATTCTTAAACGGCATGAAATCTCATGTAGATTCATGAAATTCCATGTATATTGATGAGGAAATTCATATAAAACTTCATCACGAATTACTTTTTACCTAATATTATGCAATTTGTTTTTTAATTTCACTATATACCTAAATCTCCATCAATTCTTAAATCTCCACAAAATCTCCACCAAGCTTTAAAATCTCCCCAGTTTGGAGAAATCTCCACAGTTTGGCAGCACCTTTTCCATTGTATTATTTCCGTTATTTATAGTAACTGGATATATTGCTCTGTACCTCTATACAGTGCGGTCCAAAAGTCACCCCCCCCTTTTAACTTTTGAACTAGTTGAGATATGGACTTCAAATTTAGAACTCTTAAATAAGACAACTTAAACTATCTTTTAGCATATATTTAATATTTTCAGCTCTTAAAATGTGGGCAGGGGGGCATGAGGGGACAGTTTTTTAAATGGAAAGGGGGGTCGTGTGATACATCATTTTAAAGCTTATAAAATTCTCTATTTAAACTAACATTTTTAAATTTTTTAAAAATGTTTTTTAAGGTTTTGATTTTTCAATTTTTTGTGCTAAAACGTTCGATTTTTTAAGTTTTTTTATAAATTTTTATTTATGTCAACTAAAATTAGTTTAAAAGTATTATTAACATTTTTTTATGATGAAATTAGGCATTTTTAAAAAATAATTTTGACATTAATACCCATTTTCAACCCCATTTTAAACCAATTTTTTTTTTAAATTTAAAAATATGGAGTTAAATGGAGAATTGTATAAGCTTTAAAATGATGTATTACACGACACCCCTTTCCATTTAAAAAAATGTGCCCTCATGCCCCCCTGCCCACATTTTAAGAGCTGAAAGTATTAAATATATGCTAAAAGATAGTTTAAGTTGTCTTATTTAAAAGTTCCAAATTTGAAGTCGATATCTCAACTGGTTCAAAAGTTAAGAGGGGGGGTGACTTTTGGACCGCTATGTATAAAGCGAAAAATGCACATCAAGGACTTTATTTCATAAAAAAAGGACATGGTGTTCTTTACCTCCGGTGTCCAGAAATAAGTATAAAACATAATAAATATTTATTAAAAATACTAAAAATTAATATTTAAAATATAAAAATATATATTAATAAACAAACCAAGTTTTTCATTTTACAGTGTTTGAGCTTATAAAACTCAACAAAATTGCATGCGGCGTATTTTCTGTGCAGTGGGGAAAAAGCTTAAAATAACCCCTGATTGTTCGATTGCGACTATTATTCAGGATATTGTTATTTCTTGGCCGGTACGTAAAAAACGAACTATTTTTGTTTAAAATTTTCATTGCATTGGGGCGCAAAGCCAAGAGGGCGTATTTTTGTCCAGTTAATATTTTTTTTGTTGCTGATTCGGCAGTTGATGGTTTGTAAAAATTACTTGATAAGAGGTAAAAATAACTTTTAGTGATCTTTATCACCCATTGTGCTTTTAATGATATTTTACACGAGGGGTAAACCGCTTACAAAATTTTGTACACCTTTAGGAGGAAATCAAAGATTTCCTCGTAACCTTCAAAGATTTCCTCCAATTTCTACACCTAAATTCCCCTCGATTTGACATAAGATTAATTCGACTGTCATTTAACGTCTTACAAATATTTGTAAAAAATGTTTTAAAACGTTGAAAGTTGATTATAATCATAGCTGCCTTTATCCAATTTTTTACTAAGATTCTGCGCGGACTTATTTTTTTTTTATTTGCACTAGGGGAAGAATTATTTTGTTGGCAGCAGTATCTTAGGCTAAAATTCTGCTTTTTTTTCTGTCCTCCGATCTAAATAAAACTTTTTATTTAGATTTTTCGTCATATTTCCCCGATGTGATTTATTTATCATACATATTTGATTTTCTGGCAGCTAAACTCGTATCACGTTTTCCAATTTTTATTCTGCAGAATCTAATCCTGAATTTTATTATTAGTTTAATAATAAAAGAATACTTATGTTAAAAATATGCATTTTTATTTATTTCGAGATTTATTTATATAAACAGAGGACCATCCAATGCCGACAGCTAGAAAAGAACAATAGATATATCTTATCTACAAACATACAGACAGATAAACGTAATTTTTTATATTACAAACTCAGGTAAGGTCCAAACGTCAAGAAAAGTAAAACAGGACCAAATTATTTGCAATATTTCGGCACATGGTGCGCCAAAGTTATAATTATAAAACTTCGGAATCCTACACTGAAAAAAATGACGTTCTTGGCTCAAAGTAGTTAACACTCTTGGCAGTAATTCTTTTAGCTTAAAAGATGTGAATCTTCAAACAAAAGTATTTATATTGTCCCTTGAAAAGTTTCGCTTTTAAGATATTTTTAAAATTATCTTAGACCTGGCGCATTTGAGGCAAAACACATTTATCTTGTATTAAGATTGTTAAAAATTAAATAATTTTAAATACTTTGGCCCAAGAATTTTTCTTTTGAGACAATACCACTTGCATTTCACACAAGATCAAGGAATTTTAAGTTAAAGAATCAGAAAGATCTTGGCAAGCGAATTGTATTTTCATTTAAGAGAAGGCGCTTTTGGACGTATGCAAGAGTGCGAAGCATTTGGCCTAATTTTATATGCCATTACCACAAAGGATCCTTTTTTTCAGTGTAGCATTCCTGTTATCTTTTTTTTAAGTGATTTCCCAATCAACTTTGGTCATCGATAATCCGATTTAATAATTTTTAACTTCACAAAAAGATTTACGGTCCATTTAATTTGGTAGATACTTTTAAGTCTCAAAAGACTTTTATAAGACTTTTCAAGAGAACGCAAGGAAAAATATTTGCATATTCTTAAGTCTATTGTTGAAACTGGGAGGCTTAACACAGCAAGTTTATTACCTATCTGTCAAAAAAGAGATTAGCCTTCCAACAATAAGTATACGTTCTTAGAATTGTAATGAAACTTTCTATAAATCCCTAGCAACTTGCAAAATCTGAATAAATCCAACGTAGGTAGTAAAATAGAAAGTAAAAAAATAAATAGTTTACTTGATGTTTGCAGAAATGTGCAGGGCGATTACAATGTAGGTACAGGGCTGCTGAGAACCAGCCACATAGGTAGAGAAGGTATAGTGGGTATTAGATAAAGACAAAAATACATTAGTTGTGTAAAATTTAGTCCGCCATTTTTACCTTTTCAACGTCAAAATTTGTAAACAAAACCTCAAAACAGTGGCGGTTATGTTTAATTGCGTCGCCAAATAAACCCAAAGAAGAAGAAGAAGAAGAAGAAAACCTCAAAAAGGTTTTTCACATTTTTACAAAATCTTTACAAAACAAGTCATTTCTAAGTTAAAAATTTTAACACTAAAAACAAAATAAAACTATAGACACGCAAATACCACAAACAAAGCCACAAACAAAATATCACCGATTTCATAACAAAATGACAGAGTACAGCGTTGTCGGACCTTCTACCCATGTAAATTTACGTTTGCTTGCATTTAA
The DNA here is from genome assembly GCA_958510825.1 of Brachypterus glaber. Classification (NCBI taxonomy): domain Eukaryota; kingdom Metazoa; phylum Arthropoda; class Insecta; order Coleoptera; family Kateretidae; genus Brachypterus; species Brachypterus glaber. Next base: position 14,891,972 of record OY294052.1, on the reverse strand, counting down.
ACGGTTTGAATGTAAATTTATGCTGTCTTTGAGTGTTCTTATTAACATTTGTAGCAAAATATTGGAAATTTATTGGTTTCTATAATTAAAAATTATACGGTTGAAATGGTTTTGCCAACGTAGAACCGCCATTTTTACCGTTTAGATGCCAATTTTCTATCTATTGTTATTACGCAACGCAGAACCCTTCGCAAACGTTTGTTTCCTCTATATATTTTCTACCTATGAGTAGCCAGCCAATATGTTTGACTGGATGCACAGAATTTGTTACGGAATTAAATACTGATAAATATCGATGGTTTAGCGTACCAATTGTTTTCCACTCGGAAAAAAACTGCCGCTAAATGTAATTATTTTTTGAAAGGGGCTAAATATTTGATGATTTTTACCGTCACAAAAAAGAAACTAAAAAGTTTTCAATTTTATAACTAAATTACCTACCTATTTATATTTAGGTAGGTTTTAATATACACAAGATTTTTTTTATTTTACAGAAACTTGTAAAAATTGCGAAAATACAAATAAATTAAAATATAATAGTTGTAAATTTTACACATTCTAGTAAAATCATCTTTTCGCAATAGCAGCAATTCCCAACTTAATTAATTTCAAAAAAGTTTGGACTTTTTGGAAATATTAAATAAGTTAAACTATTTAAATTTTTACTCGTGATTTAAAATTTTTTATTAATGAAATTAAAAGATCTTTAAATTAGAATAGTTCAGTTTCATGTCATTTGTTTTCTAGTTATGGGCTGTCAAAATTTACTTAATAAATTGTTCCTAATTTTTTAACCATTGCAGATATAAAAAAGTTTCAAATGTGTTACTTTTAGCTTTATAAATACTCATTAATTTTAATAAGAAAACCATCATAAAAAGGTCCTAAGTGCCATTACAACTCTTATTATCCATTATTTAAAAACTGGATTACTATATTTGTGATTTGTAAGATGCAGGCAAGCATTTTATTATTTTTTTATTATTTGTTCTGGGCGACAGACTTATCTCTCTTTCTTAAATAAAAGTAATTTTTTATATGCCTAATTTTATTGACAAACCCTGGTATAGTATCAACAATAAACTGTTGTCATGGAAATATTTATCAAGAAATTGATATGACATTTAAATAATAACAATCAAAAATATATCAAGAGAATAATACGAGGGCATATCAAAAAATCTAAAGAAATACATATTTATTTTATTAAAAATAGTTAAATAAATAAAAGGCACAAAACCAATATGCAAGAATTAATATAATGCATGCCTGCATCTTACAAATCACAAATAAAGTAATTAGTAAATAATGGATAATTGGAGTTGAGATGACGCTTAAGACCTTTTTTAAATTATTTGCCTAATAAAATTAATTAGCATTTATAAAGCTAAAAGTGAAAAATTTAAAACTTTTTTAATATCTTCAATAGCTAAAAAAATAGGAACAATTAATTAAGTAAATTTTGACAGCTTATAACAAGAAAACAAATAAGCGCAGAAAAAAATATATACATATGAATGTGAACCATTCTAATTTAAAGATCTTTTAATTTCACAAATAAATAATCGTTTACCACGAGGAAAAAAATATAGAGGTCGCCACAGGGCCAACGAGTATTATTGTGAAAGCGTCATTCGGTATTTACAGTACAGGTGAGACTTTTTATTTTATGATTTTTTTAATATATCTTACCATTTTGGAAATAAATGACGAGTGCGGGAATTCTGGATCACTCTGTACATAATTTAATTGTAGAAACCTACTAAATTTGGTCGAGTTAGCTTTGACTGCGATTTTGCAATATGCAGTGCTTTGAAGCTAGAATCCATAGGTATATAGAATCTTGCCAGAGTCGGACTGGCTATGCATTTTAGCTGGCATAACCCATGACTTCGAAATTAAGCATTTTTAGATAAATGTTTATATTAACTCTTATACTTAAAACAAATCATTCTATAACATAGTGTCTAAGAAATTAAAAATTAGTGCAAATAAGGGATTAAATTAAATTTATTTACCCAATACATACAGATAATGAGACAATTACCAGCTTTATTTTAAATAGATAAACTCAATAATAACCCCCACGTGGATTTTACTTTATTGAGTGGATAATTATTTATTTTACCCACTCAACTGTCACTTGTCAAATTATTTTCTTGTAAATGTCATTAAAATTATTAATAAAAATATGAATTTCCAGGCTATTTATTGGATAAAACCTTGTATGGCACTCATGAGTAAACCGATATTGCCCTCTCGAAAAAGTTTCTCATGGGCAATATCTTACTTTACCCACTAGTACCATAAATAACTATTAAAATTTTTGACGTCTTATAATTTTATGTTAAAATAAAGTTTCATATAACTCGGAACAATCCATTATAGGTACAGGGTGGCCCAAAAAAAACCTGACACTTTTCGGCTTAACTATGTTCAGCGATCTTTCTTTAATAGTTAAGTATGTTTAATTTTTAATTTGAACTTGTAATTTATTTTTTATTCATATTTTTCCGAAAGGTTACAAAACTGATTGAGTAGGCATGTTATTTATTTGACATCACTCAAAAAATAATCTGTCAATTTGAAAAATATTCAAAATCAGCAAAGATCTTTAAAAATGGGCATGGTTTGTGTGCATTTTCCCGGTAAAACGCATAACCAGTCCGACGCTGGTAAGTAAATATCATTAAATTGCTCCGTTGAGAGCATGTTGTGGGTATAGCGCAAATATACATGCCCTAGAATTAAATGTCAACTGAATTATCCGGGAGAATTCCCTTTATTAGGTACAATCCTAATATTTTGTACCTATAGGTATGTAGGTACAAGGAAAATTTTATTATAGGTAATATTTTTTATACCTACACTGAAAATTTATTACTATATAGCAATTTTAGTTATTGAATACAACTTGTTCCCGTAAAAAAACCGTTGTTCTGAATCAGAACTTCTGATATTGTTAATGTAACAAATTGTATTCAATAACTTCATTATTTAATACTGTGACAAATTTACACACAGGGAAGCAGAGGCGGATCCAGAAAATGGTCCTGAGGGGGGTTTAATTCAAAAAATAAAATGTTATATACTAGAATTAAGAAAAAATGTAAGAAAGCCCTAGCGCCGCAGGCGAAGTTTTTACAAATTCGATGCTCTATTTTAATTTTAAACCAGTCTTTTAATTTACTATTAATTAAATATAAAATTTACAAAAATACAAGTAAAGAAATTTTTTACGAGTTTTACGCTTAAGTTCTACAGATTTTTCAATTATTTTACCCACCCCCCCCCCCCTTCATTTTAAAGTTTATAAAATTTTCTATTTCACCATATGTTTTTAATTATTTTAGTTTACTTGGGGGGGGGGGTTAAAAAAGAGTTGAAAATATTTTCGTCAAAATTTAGAAATTTTAAATAATCAAAAAGTTGCAAAAACGTAAATTATACTTTTAAACTAATTTTAATTGGTATAAATAAAAATTTACAAAATAAATCTTAAAAAGTGAAATTTTTTAGAAAAAAAAATTAAAAAATCAAAACCTTGAGAAACTGTTTAAAAAATAAAAAATATATATTTTTAAATAGAGAATTTTGTAAGCTTTAAAATAATGTATCTTAGGATCCCCCTTTTGATTTTAAAAAAGTCCCCCACGCCCCCTGTCCACATTTTAAGAGGTGAAAATATCAAATATACCTATACAAAAAGATAGTTTATGTTGACTTATTTATAAGTTCAATATTTCAAGTCAATGTCTCAACTCGTTCAAAAGTTAAGAGGGGGCGACTTATGGACCTCACGGTATACAAAATTGTTCATTATTTAATACTGAATGTATTTTAGTCCAGTCAAATAACGAAAAATTTCTATGTCAAATTGCAATAAATGTACACGGGTTGATATATTAAACGAAAGTAGTGGATAGTAACAGAAGACTTCTGTTAGTTTTTCACCGGGTGATTTGCGTAAGGGGTGTCCCCTACCTTGTTTTAGGGGTGAGTGTGGTTATCTCGCTAAATATGCATCTTACGATAAAAATGCATATAATAAATTTTGATAAGGAGAATTTACAAAAAATTTAGTTTGAATCATTTTTTTAATATATTAATTAATCAATCGAGTTATAAATATTCAAAAATGGCCATGTTGGGGGTGAAATTGGGTTTTTCGATTTTTCAGCCACATTATTCATCGGAGGATAAAAGTGGTTATGAGCAAACTTGTAGCTCTTGAAATTCTCTTTAAGTTTTTATATTATGCATTTCCATAAGTAATTTGTTACGGTTACAGTAGGCGCTGAAAGTCGAGTTGCGCCCTCTGTAACAGAACCAAAGTACCTATAAAAATTTATAATATATGAAACTTATAGAGAATTTCAAAAGCTACAAGTTTGCTCAAAACCTCCGATGAATAATTTGGCTGAAAAATCGAAAAACCCAATTTCACCCCCAACATGGCCATTTTTGAATATTTATAACTCGATTGTTATTAATAATGAAAAAAACCACCTCCACCATGGCTATTTTTGAATTAACTCGATTATTAATTACTATGTTAAAAAAATGATCCAAACAAAATTTTTTCGAAATTTCCTCCTTAACAAAATTAGTTATATGAATATTTATCTTAAGATGCATATTAAGAAACTCACCCCTAAAATTCAAGATAGCGGGCACCCCTTGAGCAAATAACCCGGTGAAAAACTAACAGGAGTGTTCTGTTACCATCCACTACTACCCTTTCAAATATCAGCCCGTGCACTGTAAATACAAATATAGTAATTTTACAGCAAATAAAGTAGGTCATATGTTGCCAGCAAAGAAAGTGGTAAATTTAAATCAGTAATGTAAATTTAGTTATCTGTAAAAATGTGAATTTTTACCTGTGATTTCACAGTAATTTAAGCGTCGAATTTAATGTGTATTTCAAGCAGTATTACGGGCTCTTGTAATTTTCGGGAAAAAGTGCCGGCTTTTTGGACCACATGCATGAATTTTAATGCAAAATTATTGTACCGACAGGAAAAGAGCTGAGATTTTACTAAACCCAGTAATATTGAGGTTAATTTAATAAATATTGTAAATTCACATTCTGACATTGTAAATTTGCTTTAATTATTACAGTTAAAACTACTGTAAGATTGACGAAAAAATTTAGAGTGTGTACATTTATTCCAATTTAGATTTTTATTTGACTGGACTATTTTAACCAAACAAAAAAAAAACTGCTGGATAAATTCTTAAGATTTAAATAAAAATCCATATATTATATAATAGTCAAATAAGTATGGTCAAAGAGCACTCAAATTTGAGAAAGAACACAAAACTCGAGAATTCTTGCATCTCACAAAAAAGAAGGAAACAAAATCACAGGCTATGAATCACATCCCGCTTATAAAAACAGAATCCTTATGAGTTGGTATTTCTATGGGAGCCTGTAATGATGGTAACTCGATTTAGGGGTGGGTAACATATACTAATCATTTTCTAGAACCCTTGTCATGGTCTCCCTGGAATTGATCATTAAAAATGGCTGACTAGACTGGCTTCATTTTGTTAACGACATACAAAAGAACCGAACATTTCTTTTCCATCTTTTTTCAAGGTCTCCCTTTTTCTAGAGATGAAGAGTACAACTTTCAAAAGAGGTTAAAAGCTATTGACTCGGCTATTGATTTACACTGTAAAAAATGGGTATAAAATAGGACAGTGATATTAAATTACAAAAGTCATATGATTTAGTCCAGAAACTGAACTATTTTCAATACAAGGAAAAAGTTGATATTGTCTTGACCATTTCTTGAAAATTAGGGTTTTGCTGGAAATGAATCGAACTTCGATTTTTAAATGTATATTTTAACAAATTTTGATTCAGTAATCAATTCTAAGAACAAGTATTTGTTAATTTTTGACACGGCATGTCATTTTTTATTTGAATTTTTATTTTAAATTTTTAGTGTTTTAATGTCAAGTTCTTTCAAATAAACTATTCATGTGTGGTATCAAAATACTCGAAAGAAAATTCTCTCTCATTTTAACCCAATAAACCACCCTCTTCCCATTTAAAAAAAAATTGCGTATGGACCAAAGAATGATTTTCGAGTTCACACCAAATTTAGAGTTTTTGGGAAAAAATCAAAATACGTAGTATTTCTCTCATACTAGATCAAAAGTTAAGCGAATAAGCTAATTCAAGTCTCTCTAGATTTAAAATGAGAATTTGAATAAAAAATGACATGACCTGTCAAAAATTGAAAAGTGGCACATCGTCCACTAAAGGCTCTAGTTAGACAACTCCAAATTTTTCAAAAATGAGATTTTTATCAGATTTGCTTCATTATCTGATTACCAACATACTTCAAAAAAAAAAAGTTGCATTAAACCAATATCAGCCTCAAAAAATGCAAAAATGTAAATATTTTAAGTCGCTAAGTGTCTAACTCCATCATATGATTGTGAGAAAACAATTAAATGAGAACTGTCACTAATGTCAAACTATTTCTCGACAACAGGGGATCCCGTTTCAAATATTTGTTAATTTACTGTTTGATGATAATTATAATTATTGCCATAATAATGTATATATATATTATGCCTACCTAGTAGTAATATTATATATTAAATATAAAAATATAATTTTTTTTTTAATAATATTACGCGATATAATACGATAGGTATCCTCTTTTATCTTCCCTTGGAGTTAGACCATTAGTGAATTTAGATTCTGTGGTTAAAATTTAATTTTCAAATAATTTAAATAAAATAGATAACAATGAAAAGTTTTAAATACATTAACACATTTCAAACATTTTTACCTGTGAACAAGCTAGTTTTAAAGTTCTAAATTGTTATAATTAAGTTTTAAATCGTTTTTTACGTCTCCTGAAAAATATGACGTTTTGGAGTTAGACCGTTAGAGCCTTTAGATGATGACATGCTTGTTTTCAGAATTGACATTGTAAAAATATACAGAGTGTTCCATTTAAAGAGCTTTTCAATATTGCTAAAGATTTTTAAAGATTTTTAGACTTCTGATAATGTGTACAGGTGGTTTGGCCCTCGTTTAAAATATTTGGGTCCAGTAAAGATATCATGAAAAAAAAGCATATCGCCGAAAAAATGTTCAACCCATTATGAAAGGTTCTCTCTTTAGTTGTCTCGCTCTATTCGATTTTCGGCCTCTTCTAGAGGCTGCAATCCGGCTTATGTTGTATTTATTGTCTTTTAAAGGAAAGGTTAGCTCGGGGGTACGATTTGGAACCATTTTTAATTATTTTGAGTGGTTTTATTGCTTTTCAATTTAATAAAGTTTCTGTTAAGGTTTTTCTTCTCTTTTAAATCAGTATACAGGTTCTTTTTGCTTATCGTCTCTATAAATAGTAATTACACCCAGGGTCGTAGCTATGAGGGGGGGAGCCTCCCCCCACCTATCTTGAAATCAAAAAAGTTGCATATTTCATGGATTAAAAACATAAAAGTTGCATATTTCATGGGTTAAAAAAAAATAAAAAAATAAATTTTTAATTTTGGGAAAAAAAGTTTTAAATTTTATGGCTTAAAAGTCCAAACCTTAGAATAAAACAATTTGCATATTTCATGGATTAAAAATATAAAAGTTGCATATTTTTTCTAGAGTGGGACCTTTTTTTTTAGTCATGAACTTTTTTTTTGAGTTTTGAGAAAGGGTGGGACCTTTTCTTTTTTTTTTAGTCATGAAATTTTTTTTGTCGAGGAAAAAAGTTGTGTTTTTAGGCTAAAAAAAGTTGTAATTTTTGACCTCCTCCCCCCCCCCACCAAATCTCCTTCGCTACGGCCCTGCTTACACCCTCACCTTTAGATGTAATTTTACAGTTTTATATGAACATTACATGTAATTTTAGAAATTTAAATGTAATTTTACAGGTTTATGTGAATATTACTTGTTAATTTTACAAGTAATGTTAAACAATGAAATTGACTTGCAAAATCTTGGGTAATTTTTTTACAGAGTAGATTTATGTTAAATTCCCTAAAACAGTCAGGAACACAAGAAATATAATATTAATTGAGGTAAACACAATTACTTAAAACATTAGGGCCGGCCCTATAGGGCCCTAACTTAGGGGATGTTAAAAAAATGAAAAGAAAGTTATGTGTCAAATTTGACATCTCTAGATTAATCTGAATGACCAAACGGTAATTTTTTTTTGTGGAAATCAGTTTTTCTATAGAGGTAATTTTTTCAAATTTTTAACTACGATAACTCGAGAACTCTGAGATAAAGATATCAAATTTTGACCACAAAAATCTGTGCTGGTTTTTTTTTGCAGAACTCTGGGTGGGGTCAAAGAGGGGAAAACTATTATCTTGTGTGATATCTCGCTAAATATTGACAGTATGACAAAAAAAAATTTTGCAAGTTTTTTTATTTATTTTTTTTATTAATTTTTTTCTGGGTATAAGGAAAAGTGAAAAAAAAAAGATAATAATTTGAACACAAATAGAGCTTCTCGTATTTTCGTTTGCTAATTGAAAAACGGGTCTTTGAAAATCGATATCCAATTTAAGCCTCCCCTAAAAATGTGTCGATCGGATAACCGACTATATTCCCTGGTAGGCTGAATGGCCAAGCACAGATTCTTTGTCATATGGGCCAGCTGGCGATGATGGTACTTATTAGGGTTGCTATCTTTTCTATTTTTACTCAAAAAATATTGATTTTTATAAGCTTTTTACAGTTCCCGTGAGACTCGATCCTGGTTTTGACCGAGACCAAAACCCAGAATAGCCTTTCTTGAATTTTTAGTCTTAATATTGATTTCTGTAGCGAAAAAGTCCAAGTCCAAGTGATAATTTCATACAGAGCGATCCAAAAGTCACCCTCCCCCTCTTAACTTTTGAACGAGTTGAGATATCGACTTTTTTGAAACTTTTAAATAAGACAACTTAAACTATCTTTTAGCATATATTCAATACTTTCAGCTCTTAAAATGTGGGCGGGGGGCATGGGGGCACATTTTTTTATATGGGGGGGGTCGTGTAATACATCATTTTAAAACTTATAAAATTTTCTATTTAACTCCATATTATTAAATTAAAAAAAAATGGGTTTAAAATGGGGTTGAAAATGGGTATTAATGTCAAAATTCCTCTAAAAAAACAAATAATTTTTTAAAAATGCCTAATTTCATCATAAAAAAATGTTAATTCATATTTATTTCATATTTTCATATTTACAAAAAGTTTACAATAATACAGATGGGTGATCCGCCTAAATTTGCATTTGTGTGCGGTATCCCAATAGCTAATTGAAGAATTATAATAAATTGTATCATAAAAAGCTAAATATACATAGATAAATTTAAAAAAAAAGAGAGAGCGCGGGGGAGAGAGGGCGAGAGAGAGAGAGAGAGTGAGTGAGAGAGAGAAAGAGAGAGAGAGAGAGAGAGAGAGAGAGAGAGAGCAGAGAGAGAGCGAGGAAATTACAAATTTATTATGAAAATGTCAAGAAAAATACAAAGATAAAAATACCCGAAAACCATAAATAAAAGATAGTTATTACAAATATTTACAAAAATACCTAAAGGCATAGAAAAACAAAGTAGATAATTATTTTTTCCAAATAAAAAAAAAGAATAAGTAGTGGAGAAAATATAAAAAATATACATAAAAAAAAGAGGATAAAACAAAAAAATTAATTTATTACTTCTAAAATTTGTTTAAGTGTATCATAATTATTTAAAATATGATAATAAAGAGTTTTTTTAAATTTCTTTAAATTCTTAATATTACGCAGGTCAACTGGAATATTATTATAAAATTTTGGACCAAAATAAAATATATACCGTTGTGTACTAGTTTTTTTAAAGAGAGGGATTCTTAAATCTAGATTTGCCGTAGCCCTAGTTTCTCGAGTAACATTTTCTACAGGTTTTTTTATTTTTATAGGTCCACAAAATAACCGGATAAACAAAAAGCTGCCTTATGTTTAATAAATCATTCTCTCTAAAAAGCAATTCTGAAGAATAAGTTTTATTTTTTTTTAAAAGAATTTTAAGAATCATTTTTTGGGTTACTTCAAGGTCATTCAAGTTATTATCTTGCAGCCCACCCCACATACAAATACAATATCTAAGTAAAGATTCTATCAATGCTTTGTAAAGTATTATTTTTAAACTTTTATTTAAAATATCCCGCAATTGATAAAATTTTCTTATGGTCCTTCTCAGCCTGTTATTTAGATGTGTACTATGAACATTCCATTTTAGGTGTTGGTCAACCATGACTCCAAGGTACTTAACTGATGTGGAACGCTTGATTTTAGGGCAATCGCAATTGTCACAATTTCCTGTGTGAATTGTAAGTACTCGTTGTCAGGTTGACAACCAGCCGTTAATGAAAATGTCAAAAATGTTGTCTTATCTACATTAAGACTGAGAAGGCTCATATCTAACCAGGACTTTATTTGTTTTAAACCCGCTTCCGTAGACTGATATACCTCAAACCATGTGTTACCTACATATATCATGACAGTGTCATCGGCATAAGAGTATACTTCACCTGTAAAGTTAACTATATTGTATATACTGTTTATGTAAATCAGAAATAAAATTGGACCCAAGACTGTCCCCTGGGGCACGCCCCTGGTGATAGTCCTGGGATCACTTAAAGTATTATTAATTTTTACACGTTGGTAACGTTCTGATAAATAATTTTTAAAAACAGCAAGTGCAATGCCCCTTATACCGATGTTTTTAAGTCTTTCTAATAATATCGCGTGATCTACAGTGTCAAACGCCTTGGCCAGGTCTAAAAATATTGCTAAACATTTTTTGCTGATGTTTAACTTTTCAACTATAGATTTTATAAATTCAAAAACAGCATCTTCCGTGCTTAACTTTTTCCTGAAACCAAATTGCCTGACACTAAGGATTTTTTTCTTATCTAGGTAACACATGATTCGCTCTTTTAGACACAGTTCAAACACTTTCGAAAAAATTATACTTTTAAACTAATGTTAGTTGACATAAATAAAAATTTATAAAAAAAAACTTAAAAAATCGAATGTTTTAGCACAAAAAATTGAAAAATCAAAACCTTAAAAAACATTTTTAAAAAATTTATAAATGTTAGTTTAAATAGAAAATTATATGCTAAAGGATATTAAGTTGTCTTATTTAAGAGTTCTAAATTTGAAGTCGATATCTTAACTTGTTCAAAAGTTAAGAGGGGGAGGGTGACTTTTGGACCGCTCTGTATAATACAACGGTTATTACTTAGGTACATTGTAAAAAAACTGTAAATAGAAGTAATATATAATAAGTATAGATACCATGAACCGACATGCAATTTTCTTTAAAATTACATAGTCCATGATAGATAATAGGTGTAAATAAATATAAATCTATGTAATTCTTAATAACACAGTCACTCAAAAAAAAAGGTGAAGAATTTTTTCGATTGTATTCCTTTATATTTTAAGGCGCTAAATCCGCTAGATTACTTTTGTAGATAACGTGAAAAAACGTTATTTTCATATAGGTAGTCGAAAATAACAATTTTTTTGGGTTATGTCCAAAATTTTCCAGGCGAGTTATTATTTTGGCCTCAAATTCGGGTTCAGACCCTTAAAATACATAGGAATATAATAGTCTCTGAAAAAATTCTTTATTTTTTTTTGTTTGGTTAGGGAACATTCAAGTATTACGTAACGCAAACTTTAAAAAAATTTCAGACTTGAAAGCAGAATTTGCAACAATTTGTCACGAAAAATACATGAATTTATTAAAATTTTACAAAGAAGGGGTACGTAGAGCAACCCTAATGATAACCCTTACATTATTACAATATATTTTTCAAGCTGTCTAAAAAGGGTTTATTCCATCCAATAATTCGACATAGATGATTTGTTGTCGATAATGCATTTTAATGTTGGCTTTATTGGAAAATTGCACAGATCGTCGACAATAGGAGAACAGAATCAATTCTCATTATTCAGTTTTATCAGTTTTTGCCATTAAAGGGTTTGATTTATTAAGGAGAAAGTTTTTGTATAAAAACGGAAATTTGATAAAATTAGTAGGTATATTCTTATAGTATGGAATAGTATGGAATAGACAATATTCCGCGCGAGCGAAAAGTTTGTCATACGAGCCGGCAGGCGAGAATGACGGTCCAGCGAGCCCGGAATGACGGTCCAGCGAGCGCGAAATGACTATTCCATACGTGTTGTAGACTATACTTTTTCTTCGACTGCAAATATGAAACACTGTATGGCTTTAAACTGCGGACAAGGTTAGAAACAATGTTTTTTGTGACTCGAAATTGCAAATGCAACAAAACACATATTTTTAAATAAAGCAATTAATGTTATTTAATAATTTTATCAAATCAGTACTTAAAAAAGATTTTTATTTAATTTTAGCACATATTTACAAATTATAATGCAAAAATTTAAGGTTATGTCAAATTGTTGAGACAGATATCAGGTTTAAATATTCAACAATAGATGGATCAGTTTTAATTTTTTTTAACTAAATTTATAAAAAACTGGTCAAATATTAAGAAAAACTAATAAACTTTATGTAATTTTAACGCAAAACTTTAAATTGCATTAAATTATTCAATATTTCATAGTAAAATATATATAGTTTTATATGCTAATTTTTATAAACAAGAGATGGCACTACATGTACTCATTCTAACACTTGATACGGAATACCGTATCTAGAGCTAGAATGGTGTTTGAAAAGTGTGTGTGCTTACACGTAGAAAATAGTTATAACTATACTGGAAATTCAATAAAATCTGCATTGACTCAGTTGCGAATGTGTGGCAAAAGGCGAAGATCATACCACTTCGGGTGCGATTCGCGTAATTTCGTCAAGGCTTCGCAAAGGCGGACCCCTTATACGAAAGCAGCAGAGGTATGAGTCACTGCAGGTTTTATTGAATTTCCAGTATAGTACGAACAATATTCCGTGCGAACGGAAAGTTTGGCATACGAGCCGTCAGACTAGTATTTTTCTACAGTTTTCTTTATGTTTATAGACAAGACACCACATGTGCTCATTCTAACACTTGATATAGTATATTCAATAATTATAATTACACTAGGCAACACGGTTTCTTGCCCTGATTGGAGTCATATGTTTTTTAACTAATTTTGGGTCGCTGAAACCAAATCTGGCCTCAGAATATTTCTATTACCTAAGTTTTCTGAGAAAAATGAGATAAAAATGTTAAAAAATCATTATTTTATCCCTCTTTTGTTCTAAAATCATGGGAGATAAAAATATTCCTAGGACAAATTTAGATTCGGCGACTCAATATTAGTTAAAAAATACCCAATTTAAAACATGGAAACTTTAAATTCATAGGTAGAATAAATAGGGACCCTGCTGAAAATGACGGGTCTGGGCGGGTATAAATGGTGCACAAACCGGACTTGAGCCGATGAAATTCACCCGCTCAAGTCCCGTCTATGCAACATTTATACCCGCACATACAGGTTATTTTCAATAGGGATATTATGAAAAAAAATATATAAAAAAAAATGGATAATGTGACAAAACTAAGTAGGGGTGGAGGGTAAGGAGAAGGGTGCATAAGGGGACAAGCTTTTCGCCACGTAATCATGCTAAAAATTGTCAAAAATCATTACTAGGGGGTCAAAAATGAACTAAAAAAATGTTACGTAATAGGGTTCTTATGTAATAAAGTAATATTTTTAAGATGTAGAACCATTAAAAAAACAAAAAAAAAAATACAAAATATTTTGTTTCATAAATTATTTTTAAATTGGCATAATTGCCTGTACTAAAATTTAAAAAATAAGACTTTTTGGATTTTTTTTTAAGGTCAAATTTGGATTCTGCGCCTTTAAATTGATAAGAAAAATATACTTTTTGGGCTCGGGAAAAAAGTTTATACAGTGTACTTTAATTTTGTTTCCTTTTTATTTATTTACTTTTTACGAACAAACTAAGCAAAATAAAAAAATATTTGTAGAAATATTTTTGTAGAGAATTTTATAATCTACAAACTAAGTCCTATAAAATTTTTATACAGATTTGATAGTTTTGCCACAAAAGAGCAATTAAGTAAACTCTGCACTTTCATTTAAGGCTTTTTATTTTTTTTTCGCGTACTTACTCTGACAGTAAGTCCTTGGCATATATATTTTTGACTTCCTCGTATTTTTTTTTTATATACCCTAAAATTTTCAAAATCCTACTGTTTTTTAAGATTTTGAAAAAAAAAGTCATTATTTCCTGGACTTATATCTCAAAAATTTTAGGTGCTAAAATTTTTCTAATGTCAGATTCGGTTTCTACGCCCTCGAATTAGTAAGAAAAATTTACCTTCCAAACGGGGCAAAAAAATTTTTGAGATTTGTTGCCTAGTGTTATTAGTCTGACTAATTTAGTCATACCGTATCTGAAACTAGAATAGATTTATTCTATGTTTGAAAATTGCAGCTATTTACCTACACCGTAAAAAGTAAACTGAATATTCAGTTACAAATAGATAGGAAATCGAAAGTTATTATCCTATACAATTGTACTTTAATTTTTGTTAGCAACACGCAACATTTTATGTCCGTCCTTATATATTAAAGTACGCGACTTTAGAACTATAGCGTTTTTAACAAAAATTTAAGTTTATTTGTATAGGATCATAACTTCCTATCCATTTGTAACTGAATATTTAGTTTCATTTTCTTCTTCCTTCTTTATAGCCTTTTCTCAATGAGATAATTAGCCATTAGTTTCATTTTATTTTGTCTAAAATTTATTTAAGATACAACCATTATTTTAATGAAAATGTACAGTAAAGAGTGTTATCTATCTTTCTACTCTCATTTTAATTGTTCCCTAATATAGAGGAAAGTCTCCTAATATAGAGTACTTTTTTAAAAAACAATATAATAAAAAAAGTAGTGAATTTTAAACACTTTTTGTAAATTTTACGTTTCTAAAGAATTTAATAAAAATAAACTAGTTTAAAAAAATTCAGAAGAAAATATTCAGCATTGAAAAAAAACTTTCACATATGTGGTATTAGGGAATATAGGAATTTAATATTTAAAATTTGAAAATAACTAATATTATTTTGGTTTTTTTTTTTTTGTAAAAAATATTTATGGAAATGAAATAAAACTACATCTAACAAAAAATCCAAATTAGGAGCTTACAGGTACCCATATTACGAGCAAATAAGAGTTTTGTAAGGGGCGACTTTTTGCAAAAAATGCGGTGTTCTTAAAAAAAAAACAAAACCATTTTCATAAACTATGCAAAATTTTATAAAGAATTATATTATTAAAACTTTATAAGCTCAGCTTTAAGTCTCCTTAAACATTCAAAATCCAAGACGACCAAAAAACTGTCCTTACCACACAAAATTATTATAACCTCAAACCTCAAAACAGAATACAGGTTTGCTCAAAAAAAAAAAGATAATGGGCGATTCCTGGCAAGGGAACGTTCAAGTATTACTAACGCAAAATTTGGCCATTTTTGAGCCCCCCCCCTAGCGCGTTACGTAATACTTGAACGCTCCCCAAGTGGGTGGTTAGTATACAATGTACACAATAGATGTCAGAACTAGTACTTGTTTAAAAGTAAGGTACGCCATATTAGGAGATACCCCCATATTTTATATTATATTTTATATTTTATTTATTCTGGTTATTTCAGCATATTACAATACATAAAATACATTTTTTATAGATTAAGTGTTTATAATTAATCAAGAGAAAATTAAAAGGTTTTATAGTTCGTAATTCTGATGAAAAAAAATTAATTTGGTCTTTCACCTAAGCAAAAGCTTGTGCGTGAGACAGACTACTTTTGATTAATTTTATTTTAATTATGCAATATAATTTCAAAAAGTTTTTTGCGACAAAAGAAAAGAAATGTTTCAATAACTTTGAAGAAGCGAAATTCTAAACTACCAATACTTGATATCTAATACTGAGGAAATTGTTTAATATAATATTAAATAAAGTTGAGACTGGAACTGTAGGAGAATAAGTTTAATTAAAAATATTTAGGAAATTAGTTTGATGTGTATTTATATATCTTCTAGATTCTAACTTAAACTTTTTATATTTTTTTAAGTCTATTAACTGAGTTATTTCTCTTGGTAGAAGGTTATGAAATTTAGGAGCAAAATAAAAAGCAGTTCTTTGTTGAAAATTATTTTTAAACAATGGTATTTGTAGATAATTGGCTTTAGTAGATCTATTTTTGTTATATGTGAGGCCTTTTTTAGATATACTTTTGTTTATCCATAGAATACATTGAGTAATGTAAATTGTTCTAATCTTAGGTAGATCTGTTTCCGTATATAATAAGTCTGTAGGATATAACCGAGGTTTTTTAAATATTATTTTTAGAATACTATTTTGAACTGTTTCTAAAGTACTTATGACATTGTTGTAACTTCCACCCCATGCAGTTATGCCATACCTAAGAATAGATTCCACCAAAGCATTATAAATGATAATTAAAGTTTTTTTATTTAAAATGTCTCGAATTTGATAAAATTTATAGGTTAGAATTCTGAGTTTTCTTACTAGACTCGTGACATGTTCCTCCCATTTCAAAGATTGATCTATAACTATACCCAGATACTTTACCGTCTTAGTTTTATTAATGAACTTACACTGACAATTGGCTGAAAGTTTGCAACTATACTCATGAATTTTTAAAGTATTTAAATGTGGTTGGCCAATTGCAGTGGCGTGCTTCCTCTACTGTCCATTTCATTTAACGTTTCTTCTACTTTTATTTTATTATTTGGAAGAAGTTGCATCTGCAAAACGCAGCAATCAGATTTTTTGGCCCAACTTGAACGCGTGCTATAAAAGCTATCTTAATAAATTCTGCGCTTATAGTAATAATTTTGACTATAGACGAGCGCGCTCTCAACTTTAGGCTTTAACCTTTGTAAGGCAGGATGCGAGCAAGTGAGAGGTACACTGCCCTCTACGCTAGAAAGCAGTAACTCCATTTGTCGCATAGCAACGAGGGGTTTATTTATTGGACAATCCTTGTACACCTATCCAACAATCTTCTACAATCCTTGACAATTCCTTCTTTAATAATCATCTGCAATCCTCCAGAATCCTTCACAATTATCTACAATCTTCCACAATCATCTGAAATCTTCCCACAATCTTTATTAAAATGTTGTACAATCTTTTTGACAATCTTTGACAATCTTCCACAATCCTTGTACACTTTTTTTCAATAAATAAACCCCTCGCATAGCAACGTTTTCACGTCAACTCTGATGTAATATTTTGAAAACGCTGCTATGCTACAAATGGAGTTAGGGAGCGTATTACGTAACGCAAAATTTGGCCATTTTTGACCCCTCCCCATGTAACGCGGCATAACATTTTCGATACCGCCCCCCCCCCGTAACCTTTTACAAAAAGTTAAAAAAAATTAAAGAAAATTTAGTTTTATGGTTTAAACCGGTTTTTAACCGGTTATTGCTTCCGTGTTTTGACCCAAAACCGGTCTGATGTAATTTCCGCAACCGGTTAACCAAAAACCGGTTATTGGCTATGGTTTTCCATCTCTAATTGTTTTTGTTTAGAGGATTTAGTGAACTGTTAACCACGCCGTGTGCAATAAAATTTGCAAGGAATCCGTCTCTTTAAGCCTAGATCATTGTTAAAAACGTGATCCAATAAACATTTTATAAGTTTATAATTTTTTAAGTGTTACGTTACATTTTTACCGACACCCACCCCCCCTCTGTAACGCCGCGTAACGTTTTCGAGACCCCCCCACCCCCACCCCCTAGCGCGTTACGTAATACTTGAACGCTCCCTTACTGCTTTCTAGCGTAGTAGGGCGGTAGTACCGCCGCGGTACAATAGTCTATAGTAATTGTGACCGCTATAACTAAAAGTGTAATATAAATAAAAATTACATTATATTTCAGTCAATGAATGTATTTTATTGTAATAAAGAATGTTTTATTGCATCGATGCTTAAAATTTATTATAATGTATTTTTTTTTAATCAATAAAATTTCGTTAATATAATGAATTGATTTATTAAAGCAAAGAATTTTGAGTATTAATACAATACAAGCCATTATCGGCTCAAAATTAATGAAATTCTTTTTTCTGTTTAATGTTCTATTTTACTTTTTAGTGTTTAAGCTTATAAGCGTGGTGTTTTAAAAAAGTTTATTTATTTTTGTCGGTACGATGTCACTATTTTATTCAAATTCATAAATACATAATATTTTTTGAGGGTAATAAATTATTTTCCATTCTTCGTAAATTTTAAATTCTAAAATGCTGATGGTTTTATGACGTTTTTCTTTTGTTATAGGAGTTATTCTACCTGGCACATTTCAAAAATTTCCAACTGAGGTCACTTGGAGAACAGGTAATTTTTATTCTCTATGATTTAATTTAATTACCATATTTAAGGAGTACTTACACAGATAAAAATAATATCTTAATCCAAATGAATATTATCTAAGCCAAGTTAATGTTAACTTTTTTTTAGTACCAAATATTAAAATATTTAATACTGAAACCCAAAAGATTTATTAATTTTTTTTTGTAACATGCTATACTGGAAATTCAATAAAACCTGCAGTGACTCAGTTGCGAATGTGTGATAAAAGGCGAAGATCATACCAGTTCGGGTGCGACTCGCGCAATTTCTTCGAAGCTTCGCAAAGGCGGACCCCTTATACGAAAGCAGCAGAGGTATGAGTCACTGCAGGTTTTATTGAATTTCCAGTATAGCATACTGTAAAACAACTATATTGACATATTGCCGTGTTATTTCGACATAATTTAACAATATGGTTTTGTAGAAATAACAGACTTGTCCTTTAATATAAAAAAGACGTTGTTTTAGCCAACAATAATTTTTCTTGACGAACTAACATATTTCCATTTATCGTTTCATATTTTAATGAAAATACACTGTCCAGTAAAACATTTTTCACCTCCGCGCGTAAAATGGATTTTTTATAATCAGATTCACTTTAAGCAACCTTAAAAATATACCAGTTTTTACGAAAACTCCCCCCGTTAGATTATTGTTACTTTCAGATTCTGTTTCAGCAACCTTAAAAACCCCAATATACAAATTTTCACAAAAACTACCCCCACCCCTCAGGGGATGAAATTAGAAAAAATTTATTATCAGAATCAATTTCAGCAACCTTAAAAACCCCTATATAGCAATTTTCAAATTTTTGTAAAAAAAAAGTCCCCATGTTTGCCACTCCAATGTTCACCAAAAACAATCCCAAACGAGAACTTTTGGTAAAAAACCTGAATGCCGAATTTCAAGTCTCTAGCTTGAAGCGTTCTTAAGTTATCGTGCCCACAAGATTTCCCGGACAGACCGATCGAGCGACAATTTTTTTTTGCTTAAAATTGATTTCTATTGACATAAAACTTCACAAAACGCAAAAATACGCATTTTTTTTTAATTTTTGCACACAAAGGTTTCCGAAACTTTGAAAATTTTCAAAATGGGAAAGCAGAATATGTCCAAATAAATAATTTTTGTTGGATATTATTTTTATGTGTGTAATGCAGATTTTTAATAAAAACGACAATTTCGAAATGGAACAAACGAAAGCTCTGTTTAGCAAGGATAGAAAGGTCCTCGAAAGGACCTCGCAAGGCGGCTTCTTCTGTTTGAAAAAGAGATTTAATATTAGCCGGGAGGGAAGTACTCCCTACTGAGAACTTGGCTAGCGGACGTAGAAGTTGGCATGCGCACTGATGTTTTCCTAAAATCATTAGAGATCCAAAACTAGAAAACTTTTAGTAGAAGTGATGTTCTTGAGGGATCTTCTGTAGTGTCTAGATGAATTAAGATTTTATTTTGACTTTCTCGGCTAAAGTTTCTCGAAGAAACTTTCTCCTAAAGTATTGTTAACGACTTATAGTTTTTTTACTTAAAGAGTATTTTGTTTAATAGTATTTTCTTTTTCGTAATTCGAAAAGAAATGCAAAAAAAGTTATAAAATTGCGCCCGTCTTTCGGTCTGTCCGTCTGGGACCACGATCACTTTCGACAGGGCCGGACCCGGGGAAAAACTATGCCCCCATAAAATGTAAAATAATTGTTTGCTATTCTATTCGGGCCCTGCCGAGCCTCTTCGAACACCCTGATTTGGTGCAGTTAGGCGCAAAAAAAAACTGACTACAAGAAAGCTGGGAAATCACCAGTGCCAGTGCCAGTTGGCGTCCCTCCTCGACAGCGAGCGGGCTGCCCCCCACTTCGCCCACCCAGTGTCGGACTTTTGGGGGCCCCTCTTGGGTGAGGGGCGCCAAATTTTGTAGACAAATCTTTTTTTTCGGAGGGTATTTTTTTATTTTGGTAGGGGCGCCAAGGTGGGCGCCAAATTTTGTAGCCAAAAGCCAAATTTGTAGAAACGCTCAGGGAAAAATCTGTTTTTTGCGTAGGGTGTTTTTGTCTTTTCGTATGGGCGGTAAATTTTGTAGAAACGCTCAGGAACAAAGCTTTTTTCGGAGTGTGTTTTTTTTTTCTTATGGTAGGGTCGCCAAGGTGGGAGCTAAAACGCCAAAATCTATAGAAACGCGCAGGGACAAAGCTCTTTTTTATGGTGTTTTTTTTTTGTACTGGTAGGGCCGCAAAATGTTGTAGAAACGCTCAGGGACAAACCTTTTTTTTTCTGAAGGTGTTTTTTTTTGGTAGGGGCGCCAAATTTTGATTGAAAAATTTTATTTTGGAAAGCCTAGGCTAGAAATCTCACTAGCCTTGGGCTTTCCAGACCGACACTGCGCCAGCACTGCTGACTTTTGACCCTTTCAACCTAAAGGGTTCATATTTTTACCCGAACTTTGTGACAGTCACTAAGTGGGGTTTGAAGGGTTAATTAAACACATTAACCCTTCAAAGGCCCGTCAAAAGCGCAAATTTTGTTTTTTGGTCAAAAAAATGGCATTTTGCTTAAAAGTTTCACAGTGGCATTAAATCGTATTTGGAGTAAAAAACTTTGAGAAGGTTGTTTTCCCCGTTGGCCATTTAAGTTTTTTTTGTAAGTTTTCAAAAATAGTCGCACCAAAAAATTGCGCCATGTTCCATTAATTTTTCCAGGATCAACACCTCTCAGTGGGAAATTGTGCGTGTGCTGAGCCAGAAAGCACAGCACGCTTAAATAAGTGAGGGTTTGATTTACGCTGATGACTGTATCGATTGAATATGATGATGCAGCTTGTATTGTGTAGGTAATGGTTTCTAATGGCTGTTCTTTATTTACACAAAAACCCGCATTCATAGTAATTTTTTATCGAAAAAAAAACTGACAGCAACATCAATATCTGACTCTAACAATAGTCATTTTTTATGTACAAGGCCAGTTTTTATATAATAGAGAAATTTTTATCTACAAAATGTCAACTTTTATGTACACCACTATAAAAAATTAAAAAGGCCCATTTTACATTAAAAGATCTATTTTTATGTAAAAGGATTCAGTTTTATAAAAAAGGCCCATTTTTATGAACACAAGGCACTTTTTTATGTGCAAAAGGTCAAATTAAACACTGACCCTTCTTAATCAATGATTTAAACAACGTCCAAATTTAAGTGAAAACGTCCATTTTCATGGAACAAGGAGGCATTTTTATGTAAAAAGGCTCATATCATAAAAAGACACATATTTAGGTAAAAAGAAGATGGCCAGCAGCCCGAAACTGTCAGTCTACCAATATCGCTCTGTACGATGATTAGAAAATAGATTGATGGAATATTAAATTAATATTTATATAATTTTGTTTAAAATTAAAAATTTCTGTCCTTAAAAAGAAGTTAATTAGAAACTGTGCATTTAATATTATACCTAGGTACATCTTCTAAAATTAGAAAAAAGAAAAATATTTTCAGCTTGACTGAACCGGCCAGCCTTTATGTAGAAAATATATAATTAATAAATTATAATTAAGTAGTTTTTAGTGAAACAAACACAATCTTAAGTATAAGAGGAGCCATTTTTATTCCAAAATTTTCCATTTTATACAAAAAAGGTCGATTTCGAGGTCAATTCTTAAGTAAAATTACCATTTTTTTTAAGTAAAAAAGAGTTTTAGATAAAAATACTCTTTTTTTGTAAAACTAGGACTGATTTCCATAAGATCATAAACTTTTTAGGGAAGGTTTATTTTTACATCAGGGTCTCTGATTCAGGGCCAAGAAAGGTTCATAAACTATTCATTTATTAAAAAATAAATTACTTTTAATAGTATACCTACCAAATAAAATTCGAAAAAAAAAAACAAATTGCTTTTCAGCTCGACTGCATATCCACCAGGTAAATATGCCCTACCTGCAACAGCAATCAACCGAATAGGAAGCCCCAGCTAACCCAATTACAACGGTACCATCGCTTTCCGCGACATGCAATTACCTATCCTCCAACACTCCCCCCTGCCCCAACTCCTCTCCTACTAATTCAAGTGATTGGACGCCGGCAAAATGCAGGAGAGAGGGACAGAGAAAGAAAACCGTGCCTGGTAAAATCAGGAGAGAGACAGAGACAGTAAACGTGCGTAACGATCAATATTTAACGCAACTCGAAGCCTACTGCGAAACACGTAGCAATAATGAGCAGTAGGGTGCCAGCCAAAAATTAGATATTTTCGAACTCGCGCGTTTTTGGGATTTATAAGGTCCCGATAAACCCCCCATCAAATTTTATCCGAAACAGTTCGCTTTTAAAGGACGCGACTTGACCTTGAAGTTAGTCAAAAATTGACTAAAAATTAAAATAATTCTCAAAAT
Source organism: Brachypterus glaber (assembly GCA_958510825.1). Classification (NCBI taxonomy): domain Eukaryota; kingdom Metazoa; phylum Arthropoda; class Insecta; order Coleoptera; family Kateretidae; genus Brachypterus; species Brachypterus glaber. The sequence goes on along the minus strand of OY294052.1, from coordinate 14,869,186 downwards.
TGAAATTAGACCATAACATATCACATCAAGTGACCACTCATTTCATCAAAGGTGTTTTAACAGTTTTTTTGTTTTTTTTTTATTTTTTTATCGGTTCAGTGGTTATTGAGATATAGATACGATATTATTTTTTTTTACTAATGAGCATACATCATACATCTTAGACAAGCTCCAGCCCCCTGAGGGGTCTATATTGTCATCATGAGTTGTTTTTCTTATTTTTAGAGGTTTTATAGGTTTTTATTATAATTTTTTGATTTTCGTTTATTTTTTTTTTTTCAAAAAAAAAAAAACAATTGAGTCAAAAATATTTTCATGTAAATTATAAAAAAAATAAAATGGAAGAATATTCCATTCTTATGGTAAAACATCAAAAAAATAAGAAAAAAAAGTTCGTCTTCAGGTTTATTTATGAAGGGAGCTATAGCTTATTAAAGATGCTATTTTAAAAAACTTCGACATCTTCTCACGCCCTTTTGCCAAAGGACCACGTATATTTCTTATGGGAAATGGCCAGGGTTAAATTTGCTGAAATTTAAGTATGTTGAAATACTCAACTAACTGATTAAAAGTCTCCATGGGCACAAAGCTCTAAGTGTTATAGTTTTCGTGCTAGAGCTTAACTAAATTGGCATTTTGCGGATACATCTTTTCATATAACTCCCGAACGAAGACTTAAAGCTTTGTGCGCATGGAGACTTTTAATCACTCAGTTAAGAACTACAACATACTTAAACTTTAGCAAATTTAACCGGGGATAATATCCCATAAGAAATGTACGTGGTCCTTTCAATATGAACAAAATTTTGCTAATATTCTTAAGCAATCACGTAGAGAAGAAATCCAATTAGCTGGAAATTCAAAGAAAAAAAAATTGCCGGCACCCTAACGAGAACTGCTCATTGAGCACTGTTCAATGAACAGCCCTCTCTCCCCTGTCGGATTTGCCAATAGGGAGGGAATTCTTGGAGAAAAAAGGCAGGAGAATGTTATACGGGAGAGTCCATGGCTATTGGTTGTTTTTTAAGAACATATATCAACTGTTTTGTTAGTGGGTCTTTTATTACACTAGTTAACACGGTTTCTTGCCCCGATTGGATGTTTTTTAACTAATTCTGAGTCGCTGAAACCGAATCTGGCCTCAGAATATTTCTATTACCTAAGTTTTCTGAGAAAAATGAGATAAAAATGTTAAAAAATCATTATTTTATCCCTCGTTTTTTCTAAAATCATGGGAGATAAAAATATTCCAAAGACAAATTTAGATTCGGCGACTCAATATTAATTAAAAAATACCCAACTTAAAACATGGAAACTTTAAATTCATAGGTATAATAAATAGGGATATTATGAAAAAAAAATATTCAAAAAAATGGATAATGTGACAAAACTAAGTAGAGGTGGAGGGTAAGAAGAAGGGTGCATAAGGGGACAAGCTTATCGCCACGTACTCATGGTAAAAATTGTCAAAAATCATTACTAGGGGGTCAAAAATGAACTAAAAAAATGTTACGTAATATGGTTCTTATGTAATAAGGTAACATTTTTATGATGTAGAACCATTAAAAAACAAAAAAAATACACAATATTTTGTTTTATAAATTATTTTTAAATTGGCATAATTGCCTGTACTAAAATTTAAAAAATAAGAAGTGCTGAATTTTTTTTAAGGTCAAATTTGGATTCTGCGCCTTTAAATTGATAAGAAAAATATATTTTTTGGGCTCGGGAAAAAACTTTACACTGTGTACTTTAATTTTGTTTCTTTTTCATTTATTTACTTTTTACGAACAAACTAAGCAAAATAAAAAAATATTTGTATAAATATTTCTGTAGGTAATTTTATAATCTACAAATTAAGTTCTATAAAATTTTTATACAAATTTGATAGTTGCCACAAAAGAGCAATTAAGTAAACTCTGCACTTTCATTTTAAGCTTTTTATTTTTTTTCGCGTACTTACTCTGATAGTAGGCCCTTGGCATATATATTTTTGAGTTCCTCGTATTTTTTTTAATATGCCCTAAAATTTTTAAAATCCTACTCTTCTTTTTTAAGATTTTGAAAAAAAACGTCATTATTTCCTGGACTTATATCTCAAAAATTTTAGGTGCTAAAAGGCCAGATTCGGTTTCTACGCCCTCTAATTAGTAAGAAAAATTTACTTTCCGATCGGGGCAAAAAAAAGTTGAGTTTTGTTGCCTAGTGTTATTGACCAATCTAGTGAAAAATATGATCATTGAAATCAGCAGTTAAAATTAGATTGGCTGCTAATCGAAGTTTTATTTAGGGAGTTACGAGACTCGAGAAGCGGAACTTCTTGTCTCGATTGTAGAGTCTCGATTTTTGAAACAAGAAATAGGTTTATCTGATAAATTGAAGACTACACGACAAAAACGCTGAATGCGCACGGTATACTTTGCTTATTTATGGGAAAGTCGACCTCATTCGCATTGTGAACCTCAGCGTTTTTGTCGTGTAGTCTTCAATTAATGATAAATCAATGATAAATTATCATGCCTTGACCATTTTTTGCCGATTAACTTCTTAGTTCGTCTAGCGAGTCTCGATGATTAACTTCTTGTCTCGTCTCGAGAGAGTCTTGATTTTTAAGACTCTAGAAATTCTGCTTAATGTCACGCATCGAAACATCCCCAAAGTAAGCCAGGCATCTAATATTTTATTTTCATAACTGGGGGAACGTTCAAGTATTACGTAACGCAAATTGTAGCATAATTCATACACTTCATACCCCGGTTCTCGCGTTATTATAGATTATAGAGATTTCATTTCAACACACCCCCTAATAGGGGGTGTGTTAGGGGGGGTAGCCAATATAAAACCTCTACAGCCTTGAATAACGCGAGAACCGAGGTATGAAGTGCATGAATTTTGGTACATTTTGCCTTACGTAATACTTGAACGTTCCCTTGTGTGTAGAGTACTTGTGTTTGGAAAGAACAAAAATTTAATTCTTGACTTGTCTTGATTTTTTGAATTACACTCTTGTCCTGGGGAGCCGGTCTTTACTTCGAAAAAATTTACCTCGGAAGGACATTACCTCGAAAAGTTGTAACCTCGAAAGTACATTACCTGGAAATATTTTACCTCGAAAAGGAATTTTTTAATTTTTTATCTGTTTCTTTTTGATTATTGTATATTGTAGTTTTTTTGCTCATATTTTATTATTTATTGATTAAATTTTAATTTACGGGCAATTATTAGCTTTTAGTTTTGGTAAATATTTCAAAATAAATCGATTAACCTATATCGAGGGTTCGCGAAAGATAAATTAGAGGTGTATAAAAACTTTGTGTATTATAAGGATCGTGTGTACAAAGACAAGTTTTTTGTTGGAAATTTGGAAAATATGGTGAAATTGCTTGCAAAGGAAAAACATTTATTGTTAATTATTTATTTATTTTTTTTTTTAAATTTTGTTGTAGATTTATTCACAGCTTTTTGATTATTTGTGATTTCAAATACTTTCTTTTTGTATAATATATCAATATTATTGCTTTAAATAACTAAGTTTATTGATGTAAAATTTCCCTTCTTTTTCTAAAAAAAATTTTGTTTGGTTTGGTTTTTTATAATTTTTAAAAAATTATGCATTTTAGAGGTAATTTTTTATGCGAGTTAATGTCCGTTCGAGGTATTTTCTTTCGAGGTAATGTCCTTTCGAAGTTATTTTCGTACGAGGTAATGGGCTTTCGAGGCAAAATTTTTCGAGGTAACGGTGTTCGAGGTAATTTTTTTCGAGGTAAACATTTTCTAGGTAATTTTTTTGCGAGATAAATTTTTTCGAGCTAATGTCCTAAATTTTTGTCGAAATCCGCAGGCAAAATTGCACTGTTTAAAAAAAACTTTTTATTAAGATTAAAAATATATTTATCTCAATTAGTACTGCACTTATTTCTTGATTTTAATCTAATTATGATGGTGAGGATTTTTTAGAGCCTCTTATCTAACAACCAAACCAAACAATCGGATCTTTTATTAAACTCCCTTTATTTACACACCCTTCATTTACTTGCCCATCGGCCGTTAGAACACCCCCAATATAACTGCTTGTACTAAGGGTGTATAATATCCTCAACATATAAAAATTCTTTAAAGAGCGCGGCATAAGAAGTCACGGTTCGCCTAAAATGGGGTGGTAACAAGCGCCAGAATCACCAGAAAAATATATTTTTTTAATGTTGTTTGGACATTCAGATTTAAAAAAAAAATGCTTGGGGTGCTGTGTATTTCAAATAATGAAACAACAGACCTTGTACCAGGCAAAACATTTAAACAAAAACCAAATGTACACTGATAAAAAGGATTTATTTGGATATGGCCAATTAAATTATTTGGTTGTATTTTATTTGAGTCAAATAAATATTTAGTTCATGTAAACAAATATTTAAATTTCAAAATGATTTATTAATGGGAACAAAATAGTTTATTTGACATAAATAAAATTTATTTGTCACAATCAAATAATTCAATTGGCCGTATCCAACTAAATATTTTGTGAGAGAGAGAGAGAGAGAGAGAGAGAGAGAGAGAGAGAGAGAGAGAGAGAGAGAGAGAGAGAGAGAGAGAGAGAGAGAGAGAACTAAAAAGATTATTATAAAATAATTTGCTAATAAAGGGTGTTTAAAAAATAATTTATTACAATTTTCGCATGCGGCACATAATTACCAATAATGTAACGGGCAAGAAAGAACCTCGCACAGTATAAAGAACTTTCACTTTCGGGTTTAGACCGTGTTAATGGATTTTCACTTTCCGACGTTTCGTCTCTTACTACTAGAGACATCTTCAGGGATTAATCTGAAACTAAGTTTCGAATCAACTTGTGTCACTATTTATGACGAGTTGTGGTTATTCACCCGTGACGAGGTTTTTCCTATCAAAGACTTCCATATTGCAGGTAAGTGGTAACCAGTGTCCCGATTGATATTGTTAGGATGCTTGATGATTTCTATCGATTCCCGTATCTTCCTTGGCATTTTTCTGTTTTCTGTTAATATTTGTTTTGTTTCAGACAAATTGATTTTATGACCTGTTTCATGTACATGTTCGGCTACTGCCGATAAGGAAATTTGTTTCTTTCTTATATCGCACAGTCTTTATATAGATTTGGCTTTCGGTGGATTTGACTATTTTTTTAATATATTGTTAAATATTTAACAATGATTATAATTATTGTTTTCGTTTTTTAATAATATGCATAGCCATATATAGCCATATGAATAACTGACGCCTGACTTTAGGTAAACACTATACTTTAGAATGTATTAAAGAACGTTATTATTATTGGCAAAAGTAAATAAGAAGCAGAAGAAGAAGAAGAAAAAGATACATTTGAGACCCTTAATATTTTGGCACTACTTCTGTGATAACAGAAGGGCCACTAGGTGCACCAACCCGATTTTAAAAATATTATTTTGGAACCCAACGCCTATAAAGTTTTTCTAATACATTAGAACCAATTTTCATTCATAACTACAAAGGTTCTGAATCGTTTAACCAAAGAATTTCGTTAAATCGGGCCTTCTGTTCAAATGTTTTATGGTTTGTTACATTTTCTAGATATTTTATGACATTCTAAATCCGAAAATAAAAAAAAAGAGTTTGCGGTCTACATAAAAAATAAATAAATATCATATGTCCAATATTAAGTTATTGCAAAAAAACTGGGTTTGAACCTCTTGCCCACCTTACTTATGGTCCAAATGTTTGCATATAAATTGAAAAACGTAAAAATTGATTAAATCTTTTATAAAAACCAGCACATTTTGTGTAACATAATAATGAAGTATTCTAATGTAACGCCATTGTACCGCACCCTTAATAAAGATTTGGGTAAAAGGGTCCACAGGTGTTCTCTAATGTTTTAGCACATAGTTGGTCGTTTCCTGTTTTTTTGAATATCTACAACATGCTAATCACCAGAGAAACAAATCAAAACTGGCACTTAGCCCTAATTAACAAGTTGTAGGCTCATTATTAAAGGGGGAGGATTTAACGGAGTTGTAAAAACCTCTGTTATATTCAACAAAAGGTTTCTCTTAAGTTAGAGATATTCCATAAATGATTGCCAATTTTTGATTCTCGCCTGTGTCATAAAGTGTCACACTAGGTCACACTGGGTCAACTTTACCCAGGACAAAATTTGTCTCATATTTTTTCCTAATTTCAAATGTTAGTACATAATTTTAAACCATCTAGGTTTAAGAGAACTCCATAAGCGAGAGACTCGATAATCGAGAAAATTGATTAGCGAGAATCTTTATTAGCGAGTCTCGATTCTCGAGATAAGTAAAAGATGAATTTGTTTTTACCATTTCTCAACGATTCACTTCTTGTGAAGTCTCGAGGATTAATTTCTTGTCTCGTTTCGCGAGTCTTGATTTTGAAGCCTATTGTTGATTGACCTTAGCATCACGTGTCGAAACATCCCTACAGTAGGCCGGACAAGTTTTTATTATTGACTATGATTCTTTTCATAACTACAAAAATTTTATAAAGAGTCAGAAGTCTTGGATTCTTGATCAAGAGTCTCCGCTCTCGACGATTTGACTCTTATCATGTCTTGATGCCCTGTTATTACACTATTCACAGCGCATACGCTAGAATATTACTATACAGTAGTTTGAAATTTTTAAAAAATTTCAAAAAAAGTCCTAAACAAAAAAATCTTGGATTTCATAAAAAATAAGCATTTTTTTTAATGTCCGGCTGTCTGTTCCCCTTTTGAACGGGACAAAAATCTGGAAGCCCCCTTACAGTTTTTTGTCCCAAACTTTTTTCTGTTTAATGTTTTTGTTATTTTGTTATTAAAACATGATTCCTCAGGTCAAAATGAATAAAAATGGTACTCTTGTTGTAATAGTGTAGGATTAACCGTTTTCGATAAAAATTAATTTTTAGGTGAAAAAGTCCAAACGAAAAATTAAATACTAAAATGTTAAAAACCAAAATTTCAATAATGCTTAAGGAAATTGTTTTCGTCAACATTTCTCGACCTGCGGTCGCGGAATTTTGTAACACAAAAAATGCACTCAAACAATTGCCAAGCAAACTATTTGTTTAATACAGTAAAAAATTATCGATAATTCAACATGTACTTATGATATTACTACTGACAGTTTTTAAAAAAAATATTGAGTTAAATAAGTTTTTCAAACGAAGAATATGCCGATATGCATTTAATGTATGGTATTAATTATAGGTTTGGAACATAATTCCACCCCTGTCTTTTATGATATATTTTCAAAAGTCTGTTATTTTTTTAAACAACCCTGGATTTATTCAGGGTTGCTAAAAACATTTATTAAAAAATTAAAATTAGTTTTTTAAATTTTTATCTTTATTTTTATCTCGCGTTATTTAAGGCTGTTAATAGGGGGTGTGTTACGGGGGGTAGCCAAAATATGAAATCTCTATAATTTATAATAACGCGAGAAACGGGGTATGAAGTGTATGAATTTTGGTACAATTTGCGTTACGTAATACTTGAACTTTCCCTTGGGGGCGAATATTTTAGAGGGACCCCCAGCCAAAAATGTTATATAAATTTTTAGTTTCATTTTCATGAGATACAATTTTTTTTAAAGCAATTTAAATATAGCGTTTTTAAAACAATCCAAAAATTACTAGAGTAGAGTACGTTTTTGATAAAAATTGCTCACATAATGTAAAAAAAGTAATTAAAAGTCTGAAATTTGTAACCGTAAAAAACTTAGCAGGTTCGGAACCATGGCAACAGTCCGCCCTTGACTTTTCTGAAAACTTTTTAATAGCCTTCTCAAATAATTCGATGTCTAAAAAGTTTCTTAAATAACTTTAAAAAAAATCTTTAAAAAATATTAAAAAAGTTGTTTGAAAAATTAATTAAGTACAAAAAAATTGATTTTTTTTTTCATTTGAGGGGCGAATATCTCAAAGAATTAGGGGCCTTAGTCGAAAATTTCATATGATCATTTTATTTAATTTTTATGAGATACTTTTTTAAAATAATTTATAGTATGTTTAAAATAATATAAAAATTTATTTTTTTTTCTTCAAGCGTACTAAAATGTTCATATTTTATAACTTTTTACATTACATTAGTTCATTGTTGTACGCCGTAAAAAAAAGTTAGTTAGCAAAACCACCAGCACTCTTTGACTTTGATGACAGCAATACTTCAAACTAGTTTATTTATTATGTAAACAGGTGGTTGACTCGAGATTCTGTGCAAAAACCTTGTGTGAAATTGATTTAAAATGATTAAAGAAGAATATATGGTTTATACACCTACAAATCTCTCCGAAATTGCAAATGCTACATTAGACAAGTTACCATCAAAATCGCGAAAAGTGTACGATTTAGCCTACGAAAAAAAATTAAAATGAGCTAAGGAAGGTTTAAGTTTATTTCGGAAGGGTTTTATTGACTTATTTTAATAAAAAAAAATACTTTATTACTGAATAAATTAAATTCAAAAATTAATATTTAAAAATATATATATAGGATGCTTGAAGAAAAAATAGTATGTTTCACTCAGAGGAAAAGTGCTTTTTTACTCGTCTGTAGCTTTCGGACTCCGCTTCGCGTCGTAAATTCTACAGACTAGTAAAAAAATTTGTAACCCTAAAAAGCTTAGGGGTTTGGAACCATAACGGAAGTCCGCCCCCTGACTTTTCTGATAACTTTCGAAACTTCTGTTAAAATCATTCGATGCGCATTAATTTTCTTAAACAACCCTAAAAAAATTGTAAAAAAATATTAAATAGTAAAAAAGTTATCCAAAAAAATTAGATTTTTCTATTTCATCTTGGTGGGCAAATATCTCAGAGTGGGGGGGCCGTAGCCAAAAATTTTATATGATGTGGCATTATTTTGACGAGATCTGATTGCCCCCAAGAGATTTTGGAAACATTCTGGGACACCCTGTAAATCTTGATGCATCAAATATCTGGCATTTCACACATTTATGAACATTCCATCTAGATTAGTCGATGTGTGAATTACACACAGTGTGATTACATTAGCAATTGCCTTGCTAGGTATAAAAGCCTGTGGCTAACAGCCATTAATGAGATTTTAATTGCACTAAATTGGCAGTCGAATACTCACCGTGTATTACACATATAGCGAAAATTTCATTTTACCATATTTACCTGGTAATACAATTTATATATATATACATATTATATTATGTTATATTATATATATATATGTAGTATACTGTACTGATAAGTGAAAATACCTTACCCCTACGATGTTTTTTTTACCTCTCTTTTCTCTAATTTAAAATCGTAATGTTTAGACTTTTTAATTTATAAAATATAATTTATTTGTTGATTAATACGTTATAATTAAGAGGTATGTGTATTACATATAAATTATATTCTCTTCCTAAATATCAATTCGTGATACTAGGTTAGGTACCGGTGCTTTTTTTTTTCAAATTTTACTCATATTAATCCCAATTTTTGGACAATGCAACTCCTGCTAAATCAGTCGTAGCATTTTCGTCATTGGGATTAATATTCGTAAAATTTATGTAAAAAACAACCGATACCTAACCTAGTATCACTTATGATATTACCCATGATAATTTATCAGGTAAATTCATCAGTGATAAATGCAGTTGATTATACAATATACAATGTATACTATACATGTACTATATACAGAAATATTGACTCTTTTAAAGATATGTACTGCTACGCATTCCATTGTATACTATTCACAGTAAATAGTATACTACATTTTTCCAAATACTTAAAAAAAAATATTTTCAAAAAAAAAAATAAAGAAATAACATGTTTTTAAAAATATATATATTTTATTTTGAAAAACAAAAATTTTAAAACAATTTTTTTTTTTACTTAAAAAAAATGTTTTTATTTTGTTTTCTCTTTGCGAAAAAAATGATAGTTTTTTATTTATTTTTTAAGTTTAACCCCCCATAACTTTTTTGTTTTTGGGGGGATTACCTTCAAAATTGGTGGAGTTGATCCTTATAATAAAAGTAATCTTTCCTGTAAAAGTTACGTTAATCGGAATTATCTTTTAGCTTTTTTCGATTTTTTTTTAAGTTTAATCCCCTATAACTTTTTTGTTTTTGGGTTGATTACTTTTAAAATTGGTAGAATTTATCCTTATAATAACAGTAATTTTTCCTGAAAAAGTTACGTTATTTACGGAATATTCTTTCAGCTTTTTTCGATTTTTTAAAAAGTTAACTTTTTTGTTTTTTGGGGGATTACTTTCAAAAACAATAGGGATCTTCTTTCCCTTGTCGAACTTGAGTTTTCCTGAAAATTTCAAATGGATCGAATTATTTGTTCTTGAGTTTTCGTGTTTACAAAAATCGTGACATCAGACGGACAAGACGGACAGACGGATATTTCAAAAAAAGTTGCTTATTTTTTATGAAACAAATTTATATCCAAGAATTTTTTGTCTAGAACGATTTCTGAAATTTTTTAAAAAATTCGAAACTACCGTATAATACTATTCTAGCGCAGGCGCTGTGAATAGTATAATAAGTTATTATACTATTATTATTAATAACTTAAAATTTGACTAACACAGACACGCAGACGAAAATTTTCTTTTTCCGATTTATGCGTTTACCAGTCTCGCTTTCGCTCATTCGGCAACTTACGCATTTGTCCAAAAAATTTCGTTTTCGTCCTTTGCCATAAATAACTATTGTACACTAAGAATTTGTGTTACTGTAACAACTTGTTACTAACAACTTGTATTAATTAAATAAAGTTACTTAGGTTTCCGTGTACCTATACAGCATTTAATACGGTTACAAATTCTCAGTGTGGGCTTAATAATTAATATTATGTATAATCGTCTAATTAAAAATCACAAATCATGCATGAAGAATTATTGACGGGTAAGTAATGCCCAATGGACATGAAAGAAGGTGAAACGAGAAAGACCGGTGTAGGTAACTCTCTTACGTGTTTATTAAACTTTTCACACCGAGAAAAAATCTAATAGGAAGTAGTTGTTTCAATTATAAAAATACTTAATATTAACATATTTAATTAATTTTAAAAAACTTACAATAATGTGATTAGCGCATATAAAAAAACTGGTTCGAAAGTCAGTATAAGCCGGTGGTTCCCTCTACTACTAGCCCACATAAGTCCTGGACTTAGGGGATGCTTAATTAAGTAGAATACTACGAGGTTAAAACAAACAAACAAACAAACAAACAAACAAGTACAACAGTAGGTGGTTGTAAATCACTATAGGTTTTTAGCGTTTTAATTTTTTTTCGACAAACTAAAATTTTTGTTTATGAATCGATTAGGCATGCCCCTAGGAACATTTTGGGTGAAAATTAAAAAAATCTTTTTTGCGCTTTTTTTTATTTGATTTTTTGTACGTTTTTAACGTATAAATTTGGAATATTTATGCTGGAGTTGTTAAGGATCCAAGAAAATAGGACATGTTACATGCCATTTTAAAGGTTTACTGAATCTCGAGATAATGGACACAAATAGGTGAATTTTTTTAAATTTGTAATTTTGCAAAAATTGGCATTCAAAAAAAAGTAATGTAGGACATGTAATAGCTCATTTAAAAGCTCTTTTTATGCTGATTATGATGTTAAATTTTTCAAAATCGTTGCAAATATTCTCGAAATATTTATCTTTATATAATTGTAATTATGCTCATATATTTAATTTTTTGATAAAAACAACTATTGGAAAAATCTGAGATACGTCTTATTACATATCATTTTGAACGACATTTAATGACAATTAAATTTAATTTATTTGTTTTATAAAACAACGTTTTAGTTTTTAAAATCGCCTTAGTATTTTAGAATATACTGGACCAGAAAGAAAATCATGAATTTAAGTTTTTCGAAAATATTATACATGTTATTATGTAATTCGGACATTACATGATTAATATTATTGAAAATATGTATATTTATTATATTTACTTAATATACACCCATGTATAAGATTTTTGAAAGAATAATTGTCATGATTTTTTTTTCTGGTCTAATATCTTCCGATTTTAACAAGTAAATATTTGTTTTAATTGTCATTAAATGTTGTTTAAAATGATATGTAATAAAACCTATCTCAGATTTTTCCAGTAGTAGTTTTTGACAAAAAAATATAAAAGTAATTAAATATATCGTCGGCTTACAAGTCAAGAGCACTAAGTCCAAAAACATGGTTTTGAGATATTGACAAATTTAACTTTCACTGTTGTTTTTTAATTTTTATAATAATTGTTACAAAAATGCACGTTTCGCCAAACAAACACTAAGTCGCTTAGTGCAGAAACATTTAAAATAATCTACAAGTAAAACGCACTAAGTGCACTAAGTGACTTAGTGCCTATTGCCAGATAAAATTTTATTCAATATCAAACTGGTGCGTTTTGTATAGTGGGTAACTCTCTTGGCAGTCCACCTAGAAGTTAGTTCGGTTTACCTGTACATAGATCATCAAAAATTAATTACAGTACCATAAAAAGTGACTTAGTGCCTTTTACTTGTAAGCCGACGATATGAACATAATTACAATTATATACGGTCAAATATTTCGAGAAGGTTTCAACAAACTAATAACTCTTCTCTCTAGAATAGGCATTTCATTTGTAAAAACTGACAAAAAAGTAGCCAACATATACATTTTCCTGTCTTACTTGCACAGCTTTGTTCTAACAGAGACAAAAATAACAGTTACTGGTAATTGTTATTTTTCAGACCTGAATATACCTACTATTTGTTTACAAACAAACCGAGATGTTGGCGATACTTAATATTAACGGTATGCGTATTTTAGAGAGAAGAGTTGTTAGTTCGTTGGAAGGTTTGCACCGATTTTAAAAAAATTAACATTAATATAATCAGCATAAAAAAGTTTTTAAATAAGCTATTACATGTTTTATATTACTTTTTTCTGAATGCCTATTTTGGCAAACTTACAAATTTGAAAATAATTTAACTATTTGTGCTCTATTATTAGAATTAGTAAAACGATTTTTGATTGCAAATCACCATTGTATTAAACATGAAAAAAACTTTAAAATGACATGTAACATGTCCTATTTTCTTGGATCCTTAACAACTTTAGCACAGATATACAAATAAAAAAAGCGCCAGATAGATTTTTTTAATTTTCACCCAAAATGTTCCTAATCGATTCGTAAAAAAAATTGGTTTGTCGAAAAAAAATTAAAACTCTAAAAACCTATAGTGAAATAAGTGTACATTTTTATCCGTGTAGTTTACTTCCCAGCTTGTCCAATATAGCACGGTCTTCAACCTGAGATATCCCCATGACACCTGTCCACGGGTCTTTTTTACCACTTCATCAGTCAGCGACAAGTGCCAGTCTGGGTCTCCGGCCCAAAAGGCCGTCAAATAGTCTTGCTCGACGGGGGTCGGAGATTGTCTAGAACCTGCTCTTGATTGTATCAAATAAATCCGTTTCAGCGCGTCGAGATCTATCGTGAAAAACAAAGAAAATGTTCAGGGGAGGCTGCCTCCCCCCCCTTGAAATATTTTCTATGCTTAAAAAAAAATTATTATTACTTTACAGTTTTTAGATATATTTTTAGTCTTTTTTTCATTTGATAAAAAATAACTTTTATAATTTTTTTTTACTTAAAAATATTTTGGGCCCCGTCTGGGATTTTGAAAAGTCGGCGCCTGGCGTAACCAGGTCCAAATTTGGGGGAGGGGAGGGGGCTTGAGCCCCCTATATATAAATATATGTAAAAATATATGTGTAATTTTACTTTTATAGTTTGATTGGGAGGGTGCTTAACAAAATTTGGGAGGGCTTAGTCCCCCTAAGTCCCCTCTAGTTACACAACTGATATATTGACCGTCACCACCTCGTTTTCACAACACAGGTACGTCTCTAGCACTAAACTCGAAATGACTGACTCGCAACAAATAGTGTTTACTGCTAACTTTAAGTCTTTCGTTTATAGACAATAGACTATTAACTTTTGAGCACTGCGAAAAACCGCAAATTTTGAAATTTCACATGTTCAAAGGACTGACGCCCGAAATTGAGTACGCTACTTTAACTTTAAAAAAGAAGTGATAAAAAATATTTTAGAATTTAAATTAATTGATTCTTAATCATTAAAAATAATTAAAAGTAAAACAACTGTATGAACCTAATAATTTTAAAAATATAAGCATTTTATTGTTAATTATTGTAAATTAAAATTTGTAATGTTGACACGACAAGGGACTCATATTTTAAGTAAGTAGGGATGAATTTTAAAATAATCCTAATTTGATATATAACATTTATTATTAGGACCATAAAATACTTGTATTTAGCTGTTAAATAATAGTCATACATATTTATTAAATACGTCTGATAGGATTCTAAATATACAGAGCGGTCCAAAAGTCACCCCCCCCCTCTTCTTAACTTTTGAACCAGTTGAGATATCGACTTCAAATTTGGAACTTTTAAATAAGACAACTTAAACTATCTTTTAGCATATATTTAATACTTTCAGCTCTTAAAATGTGGGCAGGGGGGCATGGGGGCACATTTTTTTAAATAGAAAGGGGGGTCGTGTAATACATCATTTTAAAGCTTATAAAATTCTCCATTTAACTCCATATTTTTAAATTAAAAAAAAAAATTGGGTTTAAAATGGGGTTGAAAATGGGTATTAATGTCAAAATTCCTCTAAAAAAAAACAAATAATTTTTTAAAAATGCCTAATTTCATCATAAAAAAATGTTAATTATACTTTTAAACTAATTTTAGTTGACATAAATAAAAATTTATAAAAGAAAACTTAAAAAATCGAATGTTTTAGCACAAAAAATTGAAAAATCAAAACCTTAAAAAACATTTTTAAAAAATTTAAAAATTTTAGTTTAAATAGAGAATTTTATAAGCTTTAAAATGATGTATCACACGACACCCCTTTCCATTTAAAAAAAATGTCCCCCCATGCCCCTCTGCCCACATTTTAAGAGCTGGAAATATCAAATATATGCTAAAAGATTTTAGTTTAGTTTAAGTTGTCTTATTTAAGAGTTCTAAATTTGAAGTCGATATCTTAACTCGTTCAAAAGTTAAAGGAGGGGGGTGACTTTTGGACCGCACTGTATGTGCATAACACAAAGTTAACCCATTTTTTATAGAAATACCCAGTATTGTTTTTTGCAAACATCGAGTTTTCCTAGGGAAAAGTAAAACAATTTCCATTTATTTCAAGCACCAAGTATACTTTGACGCACGGATCTGTGGCTACGAGAAAAATGTTAGGAATGCGTGTGCAAGTGAGAGGCCCGTTGTAGGCACGCACGCCTTATAACGCTTTTGACGGAAAGAAGGAAAGAAGAGAGCACGAATAATTCCTCCCCCTTTCGTCGGAGACTTTGTTTCATGTTTCATGTTTCTATTAATTTCTGACATACTGTAATTAAATCCATTTGGACCGAAATGGCAACGCTTACTACACAATACCGCCCCTTACTCTCAAAGTGTTGTTTCTTAATGGACCGCTCATTATAAATGAGGAGTAACACTCAAAAGGAAATAGATACATAATGTATCATAATCACTGATCATAATGTATCATACATTCTTATTCACAGCGCCTGCGCTAGAATAATATACGGTAATTTTGAGTTTTTAAAGTTTTTCAAAAATCGTCCTAGACAAAAAATTCGTGGTTAAATATCTGTTTTATGTCTGCTGTCACGTTTTTTGTGGACACGGTAACTCGAGAACGAATAATCGGATCGACTGGAAAATTTCAGGCAAAATCAAGTTCTATGAGGGGAAGATCCCTATTGTTTTTGAAAGTAATCCCCCCCAAAACAAAAAAGTTATTAGGGGTTGATTTTTTATTAAAATCCAAAAAAACTGAAAAATTTCCAGAAAAAAGTACTATTATTATAAGGATCAATTATACCAATTTTGAAAGTAATCCCCCTTAAAACAAAAAAGTTATTGGGCATTAAACTCTTTAAAAAATCGAAACAAGCTGAAAGAAAATTCTGATTAAAGTAACTTTTTCAGGAAAGATTACTTTTATTATACAAGCTTATCTTGAATACAAGTTAAGTTTTAGTGACTTGCCAACGCAAACCAAGGGTCAATCCTGCTAGACATTATAAAACTATTAACAGTAGAACAGAGGTGCTCGGTTTCGGAAGATAGTGGACTTTTTTCCTTAGAAACCATAATAAAATTAAAAATAAATTAATAAAACTATATTTTATACTGTTTTAGAATATTCCATATAAATTTCAAATCCGTTCACATAACTAGGCTATCAACTCTCAATTAAGAATAAATAGTTGCAGATTTGGTAGGTTATTTTCAAAAAAAATGTAGTGCAGTGTATTAAATATCTGTCATAATGTGTCAACAATAATTCAGCAACAATAAGTGTTTGACAAATAATTTGTCATTAATCGATACACTAATATGCATATGTTGTTAAGAAAATAAGATTTCCGAAACGGAAATCAATAGACGTTTCTGTGAATGGATTTAAATTATCTGATCAAAATTTATATAGTACAATATAAAAACAGCATAAAACGAAGAACTATTAAGTGAACTGTGGTCATTTCTGATGAAAAAAGTCCATTATCTTCCGAAACCGAGCAACTCAGATTTAATTGTCAATGATTTTATAATGTGTAGACTTCCTACTAATAGGACTAACTGTTGGTTTGCGTTGTCAAGTCACAAAAAATTAATTTATATTCAAGATAATATATAAGGATCAATTTTACCAATTTTGAAAGTAAAAAAAAGTTATGGTGTTAAAATAAAAAACTATAATTTTTATTTATTTAATTTTTCGTTTTTCCCGAAAATAAAATTTAAAAATATAGAATTTTTTTTTGAATTTTTTTTTTTCGTTTTTCCGGAAAAGCAAATAACAAAAAAAAACAAATGAATTTTTTGAAAAAAAAAATACATATTTTAATAACTTCTCGTTTAACAAAAGATCTTTTAAAAAAATCATATTTTTTTAATTTTTTTTGAAAATTATTTTTTTTTTAAGTATTTGGGAAAATGCAATATACCATTTACTGTAAATAGTATATAATGCGTAGCATTACATATCTTCACGGCTTGTTATGATACTATAATCGGGCCGCGTCAAGCAGAAAGCTACCAACCCACATTGTGAGATTACAGTAAATTGTTAAACTGTTAACCTAATAACTTCTAAACGTTTGGACTAAAACACTTAAAATTAAACATTTGTTTCACTTGTTCATGTATCAGAATATGTACAAAATATGCAATCTTTAATTAAATTCCTGTAAAAGATATTGGGTAAAATGTTCCGTAACCTACTGTTATCTCACAATGTGGGTTGGTAGCTTTCTGCATAACGCGGCCCAATTATAATGCTTATAATTGAACTACTCTATTAGAAAAAAGTGAGTAGCATTATTTTTTCACTCTTTGCACCATTTTTCCTTTTTTTTAACTGCAGCTCATCATGAAGTTTGGAAAAAATCCTGATGTGAACGATTGGGCAGACTAACATCTCTACTCTAAATTTCTCTACTCCCTAACATCCCTACTCCATAACATCCCTACTCCACAACAACTCTACTCCGTAACATCTCTACTCCATAAAATCTCTACTCCGTAACAACTCTACTCCACACTATATGCACTTTATTAGCCACTTAATAATAAATGAGCAGTTCAAAGAACAAAGAATCTTCTTCTTCTAGATTATTTTATTTTTTTCCTAGAAAACGTTTATCTTTAAATGTAAATCTAGAACAATCATAAATGAATTATTCTAAAAGCAACAATGACCGCGTACTCTTAACATGCACTAATATGTAAGTAATTAATAAACTGAATTCATTTTTGACAGTGACTTAGCATGACAAATATTCTTTAAGTTAAGACTAGTGGCTAATCGAGTGTCTATAGTGTGGAGTAGAGTTGTTACGGAGTAGAGATGTTATGGAGTAGAGATTTTACGAAGTAGAGTTGTTGTGGAGTAGAGATGTTATGGAGTAGGGATGTTAGGGAGTAGAGAAATTTTGAGTAGAGATGTTAGTCTACCAACGATTGAGTTTATATTTAAAGTCAGCATTCAAAAAAAGCGTTTCACGAGAATTAAGATCTCGCCTTGTCTCGATTAATTAAATTTTTGTACTTTTCCTACACTGCCCGACTACGCTAGAAAGCAGTAACTCCATTTGTTTGGACTTCTATGGTCTATTTTAATTTTAAACCAGTCTTTAAAATTACAATTAATTAAACTTAAAATTTCACAAAATTACAAGAAAGTCTAGCGCCGCAGCCGAAAATTACGAATTTCACTCACTTCCATGACTTTTCAGATCATTTGTAACATTGCATTAAAATGAAAATGTGTCTATTTTCTTTTGAGTTTAAACTCCTCAAGTGTCGTGTCCTAATGGAGTGTGCATTATAAACAGAAGCATCAATCAACCGCCTCCCATGATTCTAAACCGCAGAATTCATCTCACGGTTTCCGGAAGACCATTACGGCTAAAACAGCGGTGTACGCTGTAGTCTCGAATGAGCGAGAATATTTACTAATAAAAAAAAATATTGATTAATATAACACAGACACACAAAAAAAAAGGGTCAAGAATTTTTTAGGAGACTATTGTATTCATATGAATTTTGAGGCACTGAATCCGACTTTGAGGTCAACCTCATCGGATTAGTTTCCAAGATAATCTCAAAAAACGTAATTTTCAACGTTTTTTAAGGTAATATCTAAATTTTAAACTCTAAAATTGGTTAAAATGCTATTTTGTCAAAATAATTTTTACCCCAAATTCGGATTCAGCGTCTCAAAATACATAGGATGGTTTCCGAAAGATTCTTGACCTTTTTTTGTGTGGCTGTGGCTAATTAATAATTGTTGTGATTTTATTTTCCATTGACTAAAAACGACTTTTTAAAATTTTGGGGGAGGGGGTCATCGTAAAAAATAAAAATTTATTTGTGAATTTTTTTACCTCTAAGGTGCCCCAATGGTGGTTGTCTTCTATTGTAAACAGGGGCGTAACCAGGTCCAAATTTTAGGGGGGCATGCGCCCCCTATATACCGGGAGTTTCAGGAAGGTGGTTCACCCCCCTTAACTTTTTTACTTTTATAGGTAGGATCTTGAAATTTGCAGAAGCTATATTATATATAATTTAAGATTTTATGACATAGTTACACTGAAAACATAAACCGATTGGCCCAAGCGTGTACGCACTTGAACCAATTGCGTCATGCATTTGATATATGCCAAATGCATGGCACAATTGGGGCAAATTCAAGGCGCATTTGGGATAAACGCCTAAAATTCCTTATTTCAAAAGCGTATGTTCTTGTCATAAAAGCACAGCATTCTGCATGATTTTAAGGCAAAGTCTCAACTCTGTCTTCAAGGTTCATTATATTTTTTTAATAAAGCACTGCGAATTTGCGACAAAAACACTGCAAATTTGCTACAAAGGCCTGTGAATTTTCTACAAAAGCACTGCGAATTATTGGGAATTTGCGACAAAAGTTATATGAATTTGCGACAAAAGCACTGCGAATTTATAACAAAATGGTCAGGTGAATTTGTCCTGAAAACATGCGAGTTTATCTGTATATATGCGAATCCCTCAAAAAAATTTTAACCGACTAGCAAAGAAGTTTTTGGGATACACATAACTTATCGCCCTGTACAGATAAGTTCGCGTGCTTTTAGGAGAAATTCGACGGGGTTTTATTCCATCGCAACGTCTCAAAGAAACTAGAAACACTAATTATAAGAAAAGTCCATCTGAAAATATTTTTACCTAAACATAATGTTGGTGTCAGTAGAAAGTAAACAAGAAAAGTATCGAAAAAAAAGATTTATTGGTTTTCATCGTAACATAATTATAATATAAAAATAAAAGTCTTTCAAAGATAACTTATACTAAATAACAAAAACACCTTAATTATTAAAAATCAACAAACTTAGGTACTAACAAGAACTGAAATGACAAAAAAGTACCTTATTGAAAGTAGAAAAAAATAAAAA
The DNA here is from genome assembly GCA_958510825.1 of Brachypterus glaber. NCBI lineage: Eukaryota > Metazoa > Arthropoda > Insecta > Coleoptera > Kateretidae > Brachypterus > Brachypterus glaber. The sequence goes on along the minus strand of OY294052.1, from coordinate 14,849,136 downwards.
GATCACTCTTCAGTGGTTTTGTATATTACTTAAGTTTATAACTTATAAGTTTGTATCATCAATTTATTCTAATAAAATCAGTCTTTACTGGTTTTGTACTAAGTACTCAGACTTATCTAATAAGAACTTGATAACGTTTCAATATCTACTGAACACTTAAGGTAAAAATCCAAGGAACAATATTTGAATGTTTTGGACCTCACATATGTATATCAGTCTCATTTAGTTGCAAGAATAACTATTGTACCATTTGCAATATACATAGGTACAGTTCTTATGACGAACTTTTACCTCGAAATTTTGATAACAAGTGGCTCAAATGACACCCCGCCAAGAATTCTTCTACACTGTCACTATTCATCATGCACTCTGACCGTAAAACCAAAAAAAAACGGGAAAAACACACGCATCTGCGTTCAGTATTGATGTTCAAGCGAGACTGATGGTGGCCACGCCTCTCGGAATGTACCTATGCCAAAAGCACCGACCTTCTACCAAAAGCATGGTCTTTAGGTGTAAATTTCCGAATTTGACATAAAAGCATCTCATTTAACTCAAATTTGGCATAAAAGCATCTCATTTAACTCTGAAGGCATAGGAGAAAAAACATGCAGAAATTGGGCCAAATTCAGTAATTTTGTGCTGAAGACCGACTTTCTAACAAAAGCATGGCTTAAGCCTGAAAATCCAAAATTTGACATAAAAGCATCTCATTTGGCTCGAATGCATAACAGGGCAAATGCACGATGAAATTGACCCAATTGCAATGGTTTTGTTTAGCGCAAAAGCAGTACCATTGAAATTAAGGAGTCTCCCTTGCCACAAAAGCAAAAACGGCAAATGCACGGATTCATTCGCCATTAAAGCATCAGTTTTTTCAGTGTAGAAAGTTTTTGGCACTTCCGGTTTCGACGGAAATTAATCCAATTTTCGATTTTTAAATGGAATACCCTGTATATTTTTATATATTTTGATTCAGAAATAAATTCTGAGAACAAGCATGTGTGACTTGTCAAATTTTGACAGGTCATGTAATTTTTTAGTTAAATCTTCTTTTTAAATCCTTTGTGTTTTAATGCCAAGTTCTTCGAAATAAACTATTCATGTGTTCGGAAGAAAATTCTCTTTCATTTTAACCTAATGAGCAACCCTTTTTCCATTTGAAAAAAATTACTTATGGACCAAAGTATGATTTTCGAACCTTTAAGAGCCCACCACGTTTAGAGTTTTGGGAAAAAATCAAATTAGTATTTTTCTGAAGATACTAGAAGCGAATAAGCTAATTTAAGGAACTCTTTAGAGTGCCTTAAATTAGCTTATCCGCTATATTAGGGATCGTTCAAGTATTACGTAACGCAAATTTTAATCATTTTGGACCCCCCCCCCCGTAACGCTATTTTCCTTTACCATTAACATGGGCGTAACACTCCAAAATGACCCCAACCCCCCTAGGAGCGTTACGTAATACTTGAACGTTCCCTTAGCAAAATTTGGGGGGGCTAAACCCAGTTTAAGATATTTAACCATATAAAGACTGTGCGGGGTTTAAACTAAAATTTTAGCAACGGTTATTATCAAAATTATCGCAAAAAAAATATCCTGTACAACTCTTTTCGTTTCTGTCTCTCGTACTTGTTTTGTTTTTTATTTGAACTAAACATTTCTGTAGTGAAAATTCCTTTAAATGTAGATCTAATAAAGTCGAAAATATATGAGAATATATTCTCAAATTCATTCTCAATTCTCAAATACGAAATATTTTTCGGTGTGTAGGTTCTTTACCAATAAAAAATGTAAAGTCGTTTAGATAACTTAATTAAATATTGAGTATATTCTGACTGTTTATAATCTAAAATACACATTTTTAATGTGACTGTTAACTTAACCCACACACAGAAAATATTTTCTTAAATCAAGAGTATGGTGATTTGTATATAACAAAGAGAATATATTTTTCTTTTATGCATACCATATTCTTATCCTTTCATATTTAAAGCACAATTTGCTTTAAAGGAGAATATATTCTCTTCGTTATATCCAAATCACACATTCTTGATTTAAGATAATATTTTTTTCTGTGAAGTCGTAGTTTTTCTAGAAAAAGGCAACGAGAAGCTTAGCGCACACCAAACATCAAGGCGTACTTGATTAAAAAAGTGGATTTATAGAAAAAATTCTGACTTTACCTAAATTAATTTCTCAGGACTCCCAATAAAATGTCTCTTATCATCCAATAAAATATCTCTTATTATCAGTATTCGGCTTAAGCTCAGTTATGACTCATCAACGTTGAAAATAAACACAGAAACATAGGCTTACGGAATAATTTTGCCAAGTTATGAGGGAAATTTTTATAAATCGAAACATTTGACGACTAATTTGTTACCTACAACAATATTAACTATACATATTAACTATACATACGTATATATATATATATATATCGATGTTTTTCAAAGAATAAAACGACATTCGATTTTTATCTTTTAAGAATACGAAAGTTTGGACTTCTTATTTGTCGATAAGTTTTTTCCCACCTTACTCGTTTAAATGGAATCATTCAAAAAAATCAAAATAAAAAGAAATAAAAATATAAAATTAATATTTAAAACCTCGCCTCAACGCTAGAGTCGCCTATGCGAGTACTGAAAATTCGCCGACTACTGCTTATTACCAAAGTTCCTGATTTCATCCATCGTGATAAAATATGCGTAAAATGTCAATTATTATTTTAGCTTCCTTATTAAGGATTCCTTAACAAGTAAGGTGCTAAAATAACGGCTTGAACTTATTTTCTTTGCTTCACGCTGTGTTAATATTTGCAACCTGTTGAATAAAAACCACTTAAAATGTTCTTATACCTATAATCAAATGCCGGACTTTTACTATTCATTTACCGGAGGCTCGCGACAGGGGCGTATCCAGGATTTTTAATTGGGGGGGGGGGGGGCTCAACAAATTTTATCTCAAATCTGGAAAATAATTAAAATTCTAGCTCCGCAGGCAAATTTATTTATCAAATTTCATAGTAGGGGAGACTGGGTTTAATTGAAACGCGGGTTGTTTGAAACAAGTCGAATATATCCGAAACGAGTTGTAAAAGCGGTGGGACCCAAGGGCAAAGGAAGCGGATTGGAACGTGTCAATCAGTACTCAGCGCCTCCAAGAGAAGGCCACATATTTTTATGTGAGTGAACTTCTTTTTTGCAACCAAATGTAAGTATTTTAGTTTTTATTCTTTTGCTTATTAATCCAAAACTTTTGTGTTTTTTAAAGGGTCCTTCAGAATATAGTGACTTCTAATGTTCAAGCTTAAAGGGATCTGGTTATAATTATTATTCACTCATGAGATATATTTTTTTTGCTGCATAATGAAAAAAAAGTCCATAATGAAATGTATCTAAACATGTGTCTAGGCCTTTTACTAGATCCGAATCTTAATTGGAACCAACATATTGATTTCCTTGCAAAAAAGCTTTCAAAAAATATATTTGTTATGAGACAACTTAAAGGCAACGTAAATGATAAAGTATTACTCACAGCTTACCACTCGCTGATAGCTTCTCAGCTGTCCTATGGTCTGGTGTGGGGACACGCATGCAATGCAACAAGAATATTCGGGTTAAAAAGAAAGGTATTACGTATAATTTCTCAGCTAGGTTATCTGGATGACGTAAAAAACAAATTTATCGAATATAAAATACTTACCTTACCTTCTCTGTATATCTACTTGTGCTTAACATACATACATAAAAATTATCAAAATTATGTAACAAACCTAAGTACTCATGACTATCATACAAGCAAGAAAAATAACATTAAAATAAACTTTATGAGACTAACGTCAAGCCGTAATGGCACAAATTATTATGGGATTACCTACTATAATTCGCTACCAGAAAGCATAAAAATTTTATCTTACGAAAAGTTTAAAATCATAATAAAAAAATTAGAAAAAGCTTTATATAGCCATGAGGAATTTAAAAAAGAGGTGGGACTCCTCAAAGGTGACTAGAACGTTCTCAGGTCTGTTGGCTTGATTTGCCTTTGTCTTTGTCTTTAATATTTAAATCTACTTAAAGCCTAAATTGTGCACATTTTAAAATTCGAACTTATTTGTAATACATATATAGGTTCATGTATAGTGCGCGTAACTATTTTTTAATCTAATTGTAACTATGACTTGTGTAAACTATCTGTAAAACACCAATAAAATCTTATTCTATTCTTATTCTATTCTATTCTTATTCTATTCTATTCTATTCTATGTGCTAAGGAAGATTGAAACAATTTCTCTGGGGTCGGTTGCAACGCGTTTTAACCCATTATTTTTTGACATTATCCAACAATATATAAAAATTCAAATGGAAATAATGTTATCTTATTTTAAATATACAACTTTTTCGAATCCACTACTTAGAAAAAGTTAATGACTAAAAAAAAACGTTTCAACTACTGCTAAAATTAAACTTTTTATACTTTTAACCTATAAGATTTATAATTTTTTCGAATCTCGAGATGAGTGGGGCCCTGTCTGCGATGAAAAAGAATAAAAACGAGTTGGAAATAAAAATATTTGTCTTTATTTAACATATGTTTTAACTAACCCCAGGTACTGTTTCAACTGACCCAGGTTTGGGGACAGTTGACACAATTAACCATTGTTATAAAAATGCTTTCATTTATTTTAATGGTATATATGGGACTAAAACAATATTGCACTCTTATACCCAAATAATTAGGCTGCAATTAAAGCGCATTGCCAATTGGATTGGAGTTAAAATCTAGTTACAGTAAGCAATTTTCTCAAAAATGTTTCAATTGACCCCAGTCTCCCCTATATTTTTAAGGAAGGCTTTAGCGCCGAACGCCAAAATGTTTACAATAGCCCCAGCGCCTCGGGCGGAATTTTTTAAGAACTTGAAGATCTATAGTTTATATGGTCCACTTGGAAAAGGGCCTGTATATTTGCTGGTTTTGGCTCCCTTATAGTTCTGGGCCACCAGCAAACCCAAGCCCCGGGGAAGCTTACATATAAAAAGTAAGAAAGCCTTAGCGCCGCAGGCGAATTTGGAAGGCTATAGACCATATATGGTCCACAAAAAAGGGCCTGCATATCTGCTTGGTTTAGTGCCCTTATCGTTCTAATAATATCTAAGAAAGCCGTAGCGCCGTAGCCTATTTTTTTTTCAATTGATGGTCTAAAATTTTAAAACAGTGGTATAATTTTAAAATTCATAGAAATGCAAGAAAGTTCTAGCGCCCCAGGCGTATTTTTTACGTTTAAGTTTTATAACCTGGATACGCCCTTGGCTCGCGAGAATTAGAATTTTTAATTAAATCGGCATTTTAAACGATATTTTACTAACCAGACCATCATGTCGGCGCTATTATTACATAGTGGTGTTACGCCACTATGTAATACGCCACTGGCGTATCTATAGATGTTTATAAACATATATTTCTGAGGTGTAAACCACTATAGGAAAACTGTGTAGAAATTTTCGGAGACTTTCAAAAATCTTTCAAAATTCTTGACAAAAACCCCAAAATTATCTGTAACTTTCGACAATATTTCGTTTGGACTTTTCAGAATTCTTTCGGAAAAGCTCAACATTACCACCCCCTCAAATCATCCCTGCATGGAAATGGTGGTCCAGTTAGGCCTAAATGTATTTTTAAATAGCGATTGTAAAAATACCTGTATTACCGTCGTGTTTTTACAGCTTTTTTTACAGTTGTACTGTGTTTTTTAATATTACTGTGAATTCGACCTATTGTTACAAGCACTTCCCGTATTTTTCAAGGGATATTACAACCTAACCTGTGGTTTAACTTAAAATTTACAAATAACATGAAAAATTAAGCATTATTACAGTTTTTTGTAAATTTGCTTATATGAGATAGTATAATTCAGTATTTCCTCACAAGGATAACTCCTTTAAATTTTATTTACTATCACTTTTTACCGTGTAGATACATATAATTTTCTTATCTGAATATTTTAAATCACTCAAAATAAGAAAAAATATTTGCCACAAAAAAAATACTGGACGCTTTAAAGTTGATAATTTTTTTGATTATCTTGCTGCTCTTTTAACTTATTGCTTTTAAGTTTACAAATGATAAATGACACTTTTGCAACGCAAAGGTTAATCTCGGTTTGGTGCAGAAAACTATTTTACTTTTTGAAATACAAGCACTTCGACAACTTACCTCTGCGACAACTAGCCCCGACCATCCCTACCTACCTACATTTTAACATGTTTTACTAAGGGATTAAAATTTTAAAATGTGACCAACATTCTGGTTAGAAAAACTAACAACTAATTTTGTAGTTTTCGACATCGCTGATTTTAAATCTGAAATTAAAATTAAAAAATTCAAGATGCGGACAATATTTATAAATATTGTCTAATTTTTATAAAATTTGGTAGATATGCTAATATACTTCTCAGAATACTTACTTACTTACTTCCTTACCTAATTACATTAAAAAATTCAAAATGGCCGATACAAGATGCTGGCAATTTATAAAAATATTGTAAAATTTTCATAAAAGTTAGTGGGTCTATAGGTATTTTTGAGGATATTGATTTTAAATTTGATATTAAAATGAAAAAGTCAACATGGAGGAACCAAGATGGTGGACAATTTTTAAAATATTCTCCAATTTTCATGAAATTTGGTAGACTGCTACGCTTTTATTTTTGAGGATGCTGATTTAAAATTTGATATTAATATTAAAAGATTCTAAATGGCAGATTCAAAATTTTAAAAATATTTTCCAATTTTTATGAAATTAAATGTGTTAGGAATGAAATTAAATATGGGTTAGGATTCCTAAGGGAACGTTCAAGTATTACGTAACGCTCCTAGGGGGGTACTTCCATGTTAATGGTATAGGAAAATAGCGTTACAGGGGGAGGGGGATTCCAAAATAATGAAAATTTGCCTTACGTTAAACTTGAACGTTCCCTAACTTGAGAATGAAATTATATGTTTTTTGAGAATGCTGATTTTAAATCTGATATAAAAATTTTAAAAAATCTGAATAATGGATCCAAGATGGCGGATAAATTTTAAAAATTTTGTCCAATTTTTACGAAAAATGTGTTAATGCAAATTTTAAATCTGATATTAAAATTAAAAATCAAAATGCATTGTATAATACCTACACTGTCAAGTATATAATGTATTAAAAATAGTATTTTTTCTCTCATAGACAGGTAGGTAGTTTCTTTAAATGTTATCTATAAAATTTATGAAACACATAGTTTCTTTAAATTTTATAAAATTTATAAAACACATACTGAAACACATACCTAAGTACTTTAACATGTTTTACTTATAAACGGTACATATTTCAATTGATTTCCGCGTGGTGACATTTGACCAATTTTTTACCGGTTCTCATCCCATAGTGCGTTTCCGTTTCTATTCAGTTCTGCACGGACGAACAATTTTTCTTACAGTGTAAAAATAATAATAAAAACGAATCTCTCCACAAAAATGTATAGAATTTACCATACGGTAAGGTATGGTCTGGTCAGGGGCGGACTTGGCTTTTTGCCGCCCTAGACTATGGGCAGTTTACCGCCCCCTTCCGATGGCCATTTATTACTGATGGTTTCCAGGGCCGGCCTTTGCATTTCGGCGCCCTGAAGCGAGCCTTGAATTTGGCGCCTCTAGCAAAAAAAACCCTAAAAAAAGCTTTGTCCCTGACGGTTTCTGCAAACTTGGGGCCCCTTCAAAAAAAAATGGCGACCAAAAACCCAAAAATGCCCTCAAAAAAAAAAAAAGCTTTGTCCCTGGCAATTTCTACCAAAGACCCCTCCTACCGCAAAAACAAACGAAACGCCCTCAACAAAAAAAAGGCGCCCACGTTAATTTTAAAAATAAAAATGTTCGCCGCCTTCAAAATTTGCCGCTCTAGGATATAGGCTATAGCCTACTTAGCATAGAGCCAAGTCCGCCCCTGGGTATGGTCCATACTATTGCGTGCAATGGCTACCATGATAAATACGTCGCCATATAAATTAAAAACCACCCTTTATTGTCTTAAAAACGTCAAGCGTTCACCCTTACAATAGGTAATTGTACCTAGGTAGGCATTTTGAAAAGAACCAATGGAAATGAAGCATATTGTACAGAGTTGTTATGGCCCTCTTTTACGATACTTTAATCCCTCGTTTATTATCCCTTTTCCTTGAGAAGCGTGTATCTGTTAAGTTGTGGGTGTAAACTTCAAATCCATTTAACTATAATTTCGCCGTTCTTTCACACGATTTTAGGGTATATTTTTGCTGTTCGGAAATTTCTGATTTTTTTTCTGTGCAAGTCAATGGCCAATTTTTTTTCTTAATCGGGCGCTAAACTTGGTCCACAGCTACCAAGACATCACACATGCTGTTTAAGAGCTGTTAGCATTATCTGGCTATTAACGTCGAATTGGCAACTTGGGTTTGGTTCAATAAAATTTAACAAAGACTTTATTCTCTTATTAGGACATTTAATAATTCGGCCCAAGGGACTTTTTTTAGTCACTAATATTTTTAATTTTTTAAAAGATTAAAAACAAACTTTAAGGTCCAATTAAATCGGGAAAATGCCATTCAGGGGCGCCAGTCGGCATTTTTAGCAGATACCTAATTCGGCAAATTTGAGACAAGTCGGTCGGCAATGAAGACAATATTGATAAGGTTGTTTTTTTAGTGATAACTAGTTCCGGTTTCGCCGGAAGTGGCATAAATATGTTTTTTTTTTAAATGGAATACCCTGTAATTTTTTACATTTTTGAATTCAGCCGATAATTCTATGTATAAAAACCTGATTGTTTTTTTTTTACTTTTTTTTTTCGTTTTTATTTTTATCATATAAAAACGAGATACACATAATTTACCTTCTTTTTACTTGCTTCATCTTCAAAGTAAATCATAAATTTGGTATAAGAAAAATATCGGAAAAACACTTGTAAAGTTTTACATGGACAAAAATAGGAGTTCAGGGCAAAACCCCATTTTTATCTTTAATCCGCTGTCACTGATCAAATTTTTATTTTAATATTAGTTTATATATTTATGCCACTTCCGGCGAAACCGGAAGTGAAACAAAAAAAAATAAATCCGCCATTTTATAGCCAATATAAAATTATATCAATCACCCAAGATTACTCTTAATTTTGGGGGTGGACATAAAAAAACTCACCCGGTATATGTATAGGTAATATGTATATGTAAAAAATGTTACTTTTATAGATTGATTTGGGGAACTAAGACCCCCCCTACTTACGCCTATGCCTATGGCAAATTGCCAATGACAATAGAATAATTGTTCAAAATGATGCATGCGCCTTGTCACTCAAAAATCCATCTGTCCACAATCTCATATGTCTCCCCCACTAGAGCTTAACATTGTCGTATGCGCTTCCAGCTCATATCAATGATTTACGAGCCAGTCGCCATGACAAACAAATGCCGGCTCCTCTCCATGATTGGGGAGCCGATCTCGGCTGGCCAGATTCGAGAAAGCCTTGAAACTCGCTTGGTTTCTCCCCTCTCGGCGCTACCCCCTCGCCCGGTGGCGTCATTTTCGAAACGCGGCCAATAAGCAGAATGGTGGGGTGTGCGAGCTTGTGATTGGCTGCTCGAAGGCCGACTGGTCCCTCTCAAAGTCCACAGGCGCAGTTTCGTGAAAACCGCGATAGAAGAACGTGCAGGGAGCGCTATTCGAGCCGTTTCTCGAGGATACAGACTTTTGGAGTATTATTTTTGTGCTGTGACGTTTTGTTTTTGTGATTTCTAAGCCGTTTTGATTAATATTTTATTTTCATGACGTTATTTTTTGTTTGGATTTTATGCTATGGAACGTAGCGGTAGGGGCTTTGCTTTTTTTACGAAAAGGTCAGTTTTTTTAATTTTATGATTTATTTTTGAGTTTTATTTTTTTACAATAATCTCGAGTGGTTTTTGGAAGAGGATTTACGTCAATAGCATTGTAAAAACGGTACGTTTTTTCCCCTATCCTTCATGTTGTCTTTTATTTTAAAAATGGCGATTGTATACATGTAATATAGCGGCTTCCTTTTTGTTTGTTTCTTTGTCTGACGCATTGCTACCACTGTCTTGCTACCTCTTTTTATTTCCCAACTCTCCAGGTGCTACTTTTAAACGTATTTTTTTTGTTAAGGCAGTGTAGTGTAGGTATTTATTATATTTTTTTTTTTGGCCAATGATTTTTTTATAAACCTTGTTAGAGGCTAGTCATTTTTTAAGGAACTTATCATGTATTTTACACAAACTTGTTGTTAATATTAACTTTCACTAATTTTTAATTAATTCATGGGTACTACTTACCTAGGTAGGTGGTACCTAATTAATTTTTGGTAGGTACTAATAGATAAGGAAATAGGGATATATTAAGAAGAATTAACAGGTGTATGTACCTATCCAAACGTGCCTATACCTACACCTCATAAAATTATTAATATTAATAATTTTCTAGGTACCTAGGTATGTATTTAAATATATGAAAGAGAAAAAAGACTTTAGGTATAGTTTTTTTTGCAGTTATAGTTAAATTTAAACGGCTAATTCATTAAAAACCACGCGAAATTTGGACTCACGGCTAGTTCTATTTTACCTAATAGGAAAGGTACCTATTACAAAATTACTTTCCACCAATTTCACAAAAAAAAACAACCAAATTAAAGCGTGTGAGAGAAAATGTTTAAAGTTTTAAAATCGTCTACCTAAAACTATTGTGCGTTCGGGTCTATCCCCTTTAAAAAGAAATTTCGGTTCCATTTGTATGCGCACTGTGGGCCATTCTGTCAGAGGGGCAAGACAAAGAGAGAGAGGGAGAGAGAGAGATAGGGAATATTTGTTCAAGCCTATAGTGATAAGGGACTAAGACCGGAGTGAATACTTTCCCCTATAGTTCATACCTACTTTCAAAAAAAAAATCAATAGTAATGATTCACTACAAAACCAGATAAGGCAACGTTCAAGTATTACGTAACGCAAATTTTGATCATTTGTTGATAGCTTACAAGGCACCGTTTACAACATGTATATTATCCTTCTCAGTCTCAAAAGTAAAAAAGATTGACTTAAACTGAACATTTAAGTGTTTTAAACGGAATTTATTAGATTATATTCGTTTTTATCATGACAACAACATTTCAGCCGTCTTGCTTTAAGCATTAATAATGATGTTTTAATCGGTGGCGCCATCTAGCGGAAATGAATTATTTAAATTGAAAACCAGTAATAATTAGTTTACTGGTCTCTATTTTTCATTACAGGTGGCGAAGAATACCTTTTTGCTCAGTTTTAAATCACCGTGCAGCATTAAAATTTTATTTATGCTTTTTTTGTTCCCCATTCAATATGTCATCTTCGGTGGGCCGTAGCTCCCTTAGGGCTCATTTCCGGACCAACCTTTATAGCAACTATTTTTCATATTTTTGGATGTATAATCACCTCTTAAATTTTGGCATGGCAGTTACTGATCACCCTGTATACAGTTGCGAATAAAATAGTTTTTACCCCCTAGGCAGACATTATTTTGATCTACTTTCAACCCTGCAGTTTTTACTAAAAACAATCCCATCTGAAAACTTAGAAATTTATGGTCAAAATTTAAAGTCTTTGGCTCAAAGCGTTCTTGGTCATAAATTGTTCTCCACATACCAAAGTCAGGGTTTTTTTTCGCAGAAATTAGACATCTTTTTTGCGTACCAACAAAACGTCTAGAAACATTAAAACAGCAATAGTTTGTCTACTAAATTATTTAGTAAACAAAATATTGCTTTTTTACCTTTCTAGTCTAAATAACTTTTAAATGATTTAGTGTAAAGAGTTTAAATTTGTAACATAGGTATATTCCATATAATTTAAGCCAACTGCACCCAATTTTTTTATTTTAGGGAGCTTCTACAGTTCCGACCGAACGATTTTTAAGATTTTTACAAGGGTTTTTACGGTAGGTATATTTTTCGTCAGAAATATATTTTCCTGGTTTAGAAAACCCAAACTTGCCAAAAAAAAAACAACCAAACAGTTGGATTATTTATGTTTATCTATAGATATACAACTCTATACACTTCGCTTATTTTAAGACATTCAAGAGTTCCAGGAAAGAAGGGTATCGTTTTAGATAGGAGTTATGGGCTAAATAAGAAAAATATGTTTTCGTTTAAAAAAGTGCAAAATTATGAAAAGAAATTATTAAAAAACTGTGTTAATTGTTAATAAAGAACAAAATGAAAAAAAATAAATAAAAACTCAGGAATTATTTGTAATCGTAAACCCGACAACATCGCATTATTTTTGCGCTAAATGTGACTTTTTCATATTGAAAAGAAGCAATATTTTTTATTTATCTAAAAACCAACAAAAATACATTTAGGTAGAATGATTAATAAAAACACTGTACAATATTAATTAAATATATTTCTTTTTAAATAAATATATTTAATTAATATTAAAAGTTTAAAGTCTGCGTGTAACTTTTTCATAATCTACTTTTAAATCATATCATGGAAATAAACTAATTTTAAAATGTTGAAAGCCGCATTAAATTACTTATCTTGGGTAACACTGTCCCATGGAAGTACATGCTTTGGGTTATCGTTAAAGCTGCTGGTTTGCTTACAATGTTATTATAGTATAAATACCTCAAAAATAACTCCATAATCGTACTGAAACTTAAGAAACTAGTCACATAAGTCCAGCCTAATTACACATTGAATTACAGCATATTAATTCCGTAAACTAATAAAACACAACAAAATATTTTAATATTATAGTCAAGATCAGTGAACACAACACAGACCCTTTCCTTTGGCCCCACTGAAGTAGTTAATGTGCAAAGTTATTTTTATTTTGACGAGATGACATTTGACACTTGAAGTTTCGTGCAATGTTGCCAAATCGTACATCGACATATGTCAAAATTATTAATTAAAATAATTAATTAAAATATGTTCCGGGATGTAAAACGGGCTGAAATTTCGGCTAAGTATTCATTTTTTATGTATCTATAAGCATGTAAAGTCTTATCGTTGCAGGCGATTTAGCCCAAAATGCAATACCCTCCTTTGGTTTTCTTTCTTAAAATATGCCCTGTTTCGTTCTTACTGCAATATAGAGGCCATTCTTCCCATCAGAGCCATTGGATATACTACCCACCCTTCGAAATATAAGCACAAGCCTATCGTGATATCAAAAGTGTATAAATTGGGGCACATCCAGGCACCCTAAAATTATTAAAAAGAGGGTGAGCTGGGGGAACCACCTTTTATGTTCGTTATTATTATATTAGACCCTCTGTTAAAAGTAGTTTGTACAGTAGTGTAAAAAGTGTTATTTAAAAGTACAAGGATCCGCCATTTTAATACACCCTAGTAGGGTCCCTATAGACAAAATTAAAGAGTGCTAGGCTACATTTGTACTTAGTTTGTTTCTGCACCAATTGATTTGAAGTTTACTTAATAATTCACGGTCGCAAAACAATCGCTCTTGGTTCAAAAACGAATCAAGTACACAAGATGTAGACATATCCATGGGCATAGCCCTCATTTCGGCCCCTAAAAGTGTTTTTTCACATTTTTATTAAAAAAAAACAACATTTTTTTAATAAATTTCGACTAATTCGCTCATTGGCCTACAGATCATTTTTGTTGTTGTATGTTTGTCCCCATCTACAGCCTAACCTTGACTAATGTCAACGAATATTTGTTAAAATATTAATCTTGAGTGTTAATGTGGTCAGTTTCGTGCTCATCATTCAAAAATACGTGAAATTTCCTTTCAAAAAGTGTACCACACTTTAAGTTTTATGCCTTTTCAGTCGAGATATCTAAACTCAAAAATTCAGCAAAAAGTATGACGTCAGCAACTTGCCGAGGTGGAAAACAACCAGCAATCAGATGGCGTTATAGCTTGCATTTAGCTGATTTTTTTTTATTTAAATCTCGGCTCAAATTTCAAACTTTTGAGCTGAGAAATTTGAAATTTGTGAGTTATTATGCTTAAGCATGTTTTAAGTGTGAGGCACCGTTTTAAAGGAATTTTTTTACTTTTTCACTAGGAGCTTCACAAAATTGACTTTTAAAGTTCCCATTATTAAATTGTATATAATTTTATTGTAATATTTACTTACATAAATGCATAATAAGCTAGAAATCAGGTTTTGTTTGGATTAGTCAACTTTGCTTACACATAAAATTTATATTGCTCCACTTAATTGTATATTTTTATGCTTTTTTATAATATACAGTTATACTTGCATCATTCGCGGTTAAGTGCAATCGGCAGACATTTTTTATTCATAAAAAGTTTCAATTATAAATCAAGGTTTTATTAAAGGTGGGGTTTACTTTAAAATAAATAAAAAATTACATTTGAAAATTAAGAAAGTTAATCTCAGAATGTAGGCTCCTTCCTACTTAGGAAGTAGTAGTAGTAGAAAATTAAATTTTCCAACTCGCTTAGCTACCTCCAATTTCCCAACTGTCCAGTGGTACTGGTCCAGTGCTGCAGTTGTGCTAAAATTGGTATAGTATTGATATAGGTTCTTTTGAACTTAATGCCTAGCTGTGGGTATAAATTTACAAGTTTTAGGTTCATTTATGAAGTAAACAGGTTATAACACGTTATAACGTAACCTTTAATCTGAATAATAGCAAAACAAACCTTAAAACAAGCAGAATTTTTGTTACTGAATCCAAAAGTATCGAATTTAATAACGTAAAACTGAAAATAACATTTCGAAATCTAAATTTCTCTATTCCCAGTGCTAGGCCCTTTTACATCAGACTTCGAGCGACGGCAAACGACTACCTAGCACTAAGGCACAAGCATACGATATTGCTTAAAGCCCCGAAATTCCGTTAGATTATATGTTTAGGTAATAGTGTATTAAAATATTTTACTTTTTGAGTCTTTAATTAAATATTTTTATGTTAAAATCCAGAGCATTTGACTCAAATAAGTCCATTTAATCTCTTTTCTTTAAAGTACCAAATTGACTAATAATTTTAGGCCTATACTCAAAATTACAAAGTTACGGTAGGTAGCCATAAGTTAGGAACGTCGAGTGCCACAGGTGTTTTTTTTTTCAACAAAATCAGTTAAAGAATTATAAAAACTGACGAACATTATGTAAAGACTTGCACAAAAAAAAACTAAATAGTTGCATTAATAATAATTATAGGTAATTATGTATTATTCTTTTTCTAAAACGAATCTTCTTATTCAGCACCACATAACGTATGTCCATATGAGTATACTTATATGGACATCGTATAATCCTCTATCCTCGGGTATGGCCATCCAGAGAAGAAACTATACCTTCCAAACGCAGGGTTCTGGACAGAGTCTCTGGTCATCCAAATAGGTACCTACCTGAAAGGCAAGAAAAATATTTACCAACTAAAGATTGATACATTTTCCAACTCTAAAAAAAGCCATATTTACCCAAAAGTAGGAGTTAAAATATTAGTTATACTAGTCTTTACATTATTGTTTTTCTTATTTTAGTCTTTGGAGCTGAAGATGGAGTCGTGTTAAACTCCGTAACGCGTCCTCAATAAAAAGAAACTAGGAGAAAATAGACCCTCGTTTTAATTTATACATATCTAAAAAAAAGCGGTCGGAAAATTTTCATGACTAAAAAAAAGGTCCTCGCCTCTCCGATTTTCTGTTACTGTACCTACTGTAAATTTCCCAACTACTACATTTGTGATTCCCAATAAGTAAAAAAACAGTTTATCGCCTGTACAAATTTTCCAACTTTGTAGGGTATCCCAGCCCAACTGGGGACATCCCTGCGATCATTAACTACATAATTTTCCTATCTGGACTGTAGATTTTCCCAACTCCAGCGATGTGGCTATACTTTTTTTTGCTGCGTTTCTACCTATCTAGGTACTAGAAACTTTCCAGCAGAAAGTAAAGAAATTATCACTACAAATTAAAATTTAAAAAGAATTTGTGATCACAAATTTCTCCTTGCAACTTCCTTCCAGGCGTGGATCCAGGGGTCGGTGGAGGTGACCCCCACCAAGAGACTATGTTTTTAGAAAAAATGCCGATTTTTAAGAAATGGGCTAAAATTAGCCACTTTTTGCCAAAAAATAGCTAACCCCCAACCCCAAAACTGACTTCTGCATCCGCCTCTGCCTCCTTCCCCATACTTCCGTAACGTCATTTATAGATCACCCCTTAAGATCAGTTAAACTCAAACAATTTGGGAAAGTTAAACTCAAAGAATATGGCTAAGCTGCCCACAGCTAGAAATCGAAAGTGATCACTTCTCAAGAATAGAAAGTTTTGGCCACTAAAAACTGCTAAATCCGTGATTTTTAGAATAAAAATAAAATGCTCGATACGTATATAATTTATGTTATAAATAAATAAATAAAAAAATATGCTACTGTAAAATAACTTGACCTAGTCCCGATATTTCGCGTCGACCTACAAAAACACTGTTCACTTGCCACTTTTTCTGTGGTATAACTGCATATTAATAATCATAAATTCCCCCCTCCCCTCAAAAATACACTGCCCAACTTACTAGATATCCGCGACGCACAGTGGCAAAAATATCTAAATTTTACTTCAAAACTTGAGTAAAAACATTCAACACTTTTCAAAACATGACATAACCTATTAGGTTAAACTACCTAACCTACGTCGTTTTTTGGCAGGTTTTTTGTTTATGATATTAATAGGGGGCGTAGCCTCCCATTTAAACCAATAGAACATATTTCTAAAGAAAAATAAACCTTAAAATGATTAAACCCCTTATTTTATAACTCCCTCCAAATGAAGGTAGTTTACTGATAAACAAAAATCAAAAAAATTAAAAATTTTCCCGAAAAGGGAACGTTCAAGTATTACGTAACGCAAATTTTGATCATTGTGTACCCCCCGCCCCCCTGTAACGCTATTTTCCTATACCATTAACATGGGCGTAACACTCCAAAATGACCCCCCCTAGGAGTGTGACGTAATACTTGAACGTTCCCAAATGGCTCTAAAGATTTTGATCGTCTCGAAAAATAAAAGTTAAAGCCTAAAAAACTCTCTTGATTGTCTCGAAAAATAAAAGTTGAAGCCTAAAAAACGGTACGTTTTTTACTTTATTTTTGCTTTTAGCCGAAAATTCGGCAATTTTCTACACATGTCTGGTAAAGGAGCCTAAAACTTGTATTGTGCCATCCCCTTTAAATCGGCGGTGCACGCTCGATGAAGTAGGTCCCCTTTAAGCGGCGCTATCCGCACACAAGGAGCGTGTCTGCGCAGAGACGGTCCCAGTAATTAAGTTGGAACAATTTTCGACTAGTAGTTTAAGGAACAGTAGAGTTTGCTTAAGGGCATATCCACTGGCTTGCATAACAACATAGTACATAACAATGCGATGTCGTGATTGGCTTGATGTGCCGCCATGTGTCTTGAAAGCCAATCACGGCATCGCATTATTATGTTTTATGTTCTTATGAAAGCTTCTGGATAGGCCTTAAGCCCTATTTACAATTACAAGGTAAAAACGTAGACGTAAACATAACTAATACATGCAAATAAATGGTACAATATTCAATTAAACTCAAGTTATTTTTAAGTTTTTACGTCTTTTTATCGATAGACCTTTACGAAGATTTTAAATATTGGTTATGTTGAAAATTATACCTTCTTTTGGGGTCTTTTTCGACTTTTTTTAGTAGAGTTCTTTCCCTGCATAAACTAAAGGGTGAAGCTCTAAAAAAATATTTTTACATGGACAAGATTTTTCT
Source organism: Brachypterus glaber (assembly GCA_958510825.1). Lineage (NCBI taxonomy): Eukaryota > Metazoa > Arthropoda > Insecta > Coleoptera > Kateretidae > Brachypterus > Brachypterus glaber. The sequence continues at coordinate 14,831,336 of OY294052.1, read as the reverse complement.
TCAGAGATTTGTTACATAAAAAATTTAAAAATTTTGATCGAAATATAAGATTTCTGATTTTTTTTTAAATCATGTCAAACAATACCTAGATTTTCGAGATTTTTGTTGCTATTTTTAAGATAGGGCACCCACATTTAAATTGCGTAGGTAATACCTACGTGCACTTTTTACATCGGCACTTAGTGCTACTAAGAGTGCCGATGTATTGAAATCTTCGCCGAAAAGTCGAAATCTTTTACCACGTTTTTTTTTTACATTTCTCGACGTTTTAGACCAGAGTCGAAATCGGCAAAAAAAAATTTTTGCGTCCGTCTGTCTGTCTGGGTGTAAAATCTCTAACTCCATTTCTACATGAGATATCGACTTGCAGTTTTTTGCATATTGTTTCTTATCGTATTCCGAAGAGCTGATTAGATTTTGGGGGTAAGGGGGTAAAATTAGGGTAAAACTCCTATTTTTGGCGTTTTTTGTTTATAATTAAGGCAATTATTATTGTATTTGGTTAATTTAGCACTTATATAAAAGATAATTTTAAATTGGTCAAAAAATGTTATAAACGACGTTTTCCTAAAACGCATTGTTTTCGAGATATTGGCGTTTAAAGCAGTAAAAGGTTTTTTTAGCATATCTCACATATTTATAACCCGATTTCAAAAAATTATATTTTAAATAAAAGCTCTTTTTAAAGCCCTATAAAAAATGTTATATACAATTTTTTGCTAGAATATAATGTTTTAAAGATACAGAATTTAAAATCAAACAAAACAACTAGTTTGAAATTTGCAAACTAGATGGCTCTAGTGTACAATAGTGCCGATGATTTGACAGGGTGCTTGCAACGTTTTATCTAGTATCCATTTTAATTTGCCATTTTAACATACCTACCTATTTTCTTAAAAATATGTTACAATGTGCATTTTACAGGAACAACACTGAGCGACGTTTTCAAGTGGTTGATTAACTGTCGGGTAATTTTTAAGATTATTGTCTACTTTTTTTCTCTTCTCTTATTGACAATTTTAAATCGAGCACCTACATCTGAAATACTTCCCAGCAAAAGTTTACCGACGGGCCATCACACGGGTGATGGCCCGTCGGTAATGTTTTGCTGCGTTACATTTGGGACTTAACGAGAATAGAGAAATCGAGATTTCTTGTCTGGTCTCGATTTCGAAAAACAAAGGCGAGATTTTAATTTAAAAAATCAAGTCCAAACGAGAGTCACGTTGAAAGTAAAGACTCTTGATTAAGAATCGAGAATTGAGGCTCTTTATATTTTTTGCTATTTTGCGACTCTTATAAGCTCATAATCACACGCATTTTGCGTGTTCTTATAGGCCCATAAGAGGTCTCTACTTTTTTTTCTGTTGGGTTGGCAGCATACAAAAGCCTATCTCTTGACGTTTTGCGTGCAAATGTCAATGTCGATTTAAAGTTTAATTTTTTACAAAATTTTGTGTTTGGGTTATTTTTTACCGTGTTAAAATTATGGACTGGTTAATTGCAGTGAAAAAAGAAGAGATGACTGTAAAATATATCAACACATCATTTGTTCTTAGAATTTTAAACATAGTGTAAACTGTAATGCCAACCCAAAGCAAAAATCTCTAAATCAGTCATCAATTTAAATGTAAGTTTTTTTAATTTTAGAACAAAATAGAAAAAATTGTATAAAGCACTCGTTTCATAACACGTCTTTAGAGCACTAGTACTTTAGAAAACTCGCCACAAGCGGCTCGTTTTCTAAACTTTTATTCGTGCACTAAAAACGTATGTTATGAAACTAGTACTTTAATATACTATTTTCTATTTTGCGACCCTTATAAACTCATAATCACACGCATTTTGCGTGTTCTTATAGACATATAAGAGGTTTGTACTTTTTAAAAAAGTCCAAACCAAACATCCGCCCCTGCCATTAGGCCTTAAAAATTAATAATGTTTAAAGCAATACCTAAATATACCTTCTTATAAATATGGGCGGATTTAGGGGGGCATTCCCCCCCCCCCCCCGCGAGATATATTAGCATAGAAATACCTTCAAAATTGTATTTTTGGTGAAAGCGCAATTATTTTCCTTATGGATGCCCCCCTTAAAATGAAATAAATCCGCCCCTGTTTATAAATCCTTACCTTATAACAAGGGCTGATTTAGGCACGTCCCCCCCCCCCAGCAAGATATATTAGCATAGAAATGCCTTCAAAATTATGTTTTTGGCGAATGCGCAATTTTTTTCTTATGGATGCCCCCTCCCCCTTAAAATGAAATAAATCCGACCCTGCCTTATAATGCGTAATTATAATTAAATTAATAGTTATAATAACTTATTTAACAAAATTTCCAATTGCCGTTGATTCCATTCTTTTTTAGTCACTACAAATTTTAGTTTTGGATAAAATAGCTTAATCTGAATGTAATAAATGTAATGTGTTTAAATAAACTCGAAAAGTTAAAAATAGATTTTTAGGTTACCTTATTTCCACAGTTTTTGAGTTTCTAGCACCTAAAAGAATTTGATCCGGAACCGAGCAATTTGGAAGTAACTTAATTTGAATATACTTTAAGAGTTATATAAAAAAAATTGAAGAAACGTTCTACCGTACAAGTAATGCAAAACCGTGATAACATTATTATGTTTTAAGCCTCCAGTTAAGAGTCACGGTTTTCTATTTACCACGCGTTCACTTTATGCTTGTAGCCTATGGCCCAATATCGTAATAATAATTTTGGGACACTTTTTCGTAACGATTTTAGCCCTCTACGCCCTACTTCTTTATTTACAAAAATTGCGAAGGCGCACTTATCGTTGAAAACTGCACAGGCTTAAATATCAGATTTCCCGTTGAAAAACGGAATTAACGCATACTTACTCTATGCAAATGTATGCAAAATAAACCACTTTTAAATATACCTAATAATAGTTATTTATGGTACTAGTGGGTAAAGTAAGATATTGCCCATGAGAAAATTAACCTGGCGTCAGCCAAGCAGGTTAATTTTCGAGAGGGGAATATCGGTTTACCCATGAGTGCCATACAAAGTTTTATCCAATAAATAGCTTAGGATTTCATATTTTTATTCAAAAAATTTTAATGACATTTACAAGAAAATAATTTGACAAGTGACAGTGGGTAAAATAAATAATTATCCACTCAATAAAGTAAAAGCCACGTAGGGGTTATTATTGAGTTTATCTATTTAAAATAAAGCTGGTAATTGTATTATTATCTGTATGTATTGGATAAATGGTATTTATTAAAAATTAAAACTTTATAACAAACCTTTTAAAACAAAAGAACCCCTTATAACATTTATCTTCAGTATAAAATCGATCATAAAAGTTTATCGGGAATTAGCCACTCGTAAAATAAAAATCATTCGTACAAAATGTAACGATAAAAAATTGTTTGGAATGGAAAGAGCTGATCAGCTTAATTTGAAACAATATTTCATTTTCCCCTCTGTAGAGCTCTAAGGCTCTAATTTAAAATGGCTTTCAAAAATTATTTCTGTTAGGTACTAAATGCATGTTTCTAAAAGTTATGTTGTGTCTTAAGGATATTCAACTAACTAAGCAGGTTTTAATTTAAACTAATCCTTGATTAGTAATCAAAAAAAAATAAAAAGTATATTACTGTTATTTTTTAGACTCGAATAAAGTGTCTTTCTATGTGCATTTTGCCTTTTTTACCTAAGTAAACATCAGACTTCACTTTCTTATTATCAGAGTTGATACTTTTATTACAATAACAGGGTCGGACAACAGGATTTTTAAATTATTTTTTATTTTTGGTGAGTTTATTTAATACATACCTATGCCTTATAAGATTATATGTCTGTATACAGACATATAAAAATAACGAAATTGCTTGGAAAGGATAGCAAATATGGAAAATCAGTGGAAATGGAGGCAGTCTTTTTGGATTTTTTTTTAGAAGATTAGCTAGCTATTAGAAGTAAAGAGTATCCATCAAAATTTATTGTGTTATTACTGTCTGATATAGTGTAAAATACCTATAAAAAAGGTCCTAGAACGACAATAAACCATTACAATTACAATTAAACAAACTCACCAAAAATTAGAAATAATTTAAAATTCCTGTTGTCCGACCCTTTTATTGTAATGAAAGTATCAACTCTGCTTATTACTACTAAAAAAACTTTGTAATCCTTAAAACAATCTTATTTTTAGCATTACTATAAAATTTGTCGATGACCGGAAGACTGGATGCTATTACCTTACCACCATTTTTGTTACAGGATCGAAACAAAATACAAAATATTATTTTGTTTGATCATTTTAAAAAATAAAATACAAAAAGTATAGTTAAATTAAGGTCGCAAGCAAGTTGTAAAACAACTTTACACTACGATATTTTAAGAACGCTTTGACATAGAGACTTGAAACTTAAAACACATTTTCTCTATCACTTAGAAAATATTTTTTCCAAATTTCAAGTCTCTGGATCAAAGCGTTCTTGAAATATCGTAGTGTAAAGTTGTTTTGCAACTTGCTTGTGACTTTAATTTGACTATAATAGGTAGGTTCTTTTATGTTGAGAAAATATGAGTAGCTCAGAATTGCCCCAATTAACTACCAATTTGAATGACAGATATTTGATATTTCTCAAAATGAGGTAAAAGAGAATGTGTCTAAGTAAATAAAAGTTTTAAAGAAAATATTACACATAAATTTGATTAATTTTCAAATAACCTCTGACAGGCTAATATATTCGTGTAAACCAGCTCAAATGAACCTCAAAATGAAAATTCAAAATATGTAAAAATGAGCCGTAAGCGCCGTTTCATGATTGGATCCGCCCCCAACAGATGATTTGGGGGGTGGATGTGAAAGCACCCCGTTTCTACGATGAACACCCCATCGTTGCCTTAGGGGTGGAATCCGGCACCGGGTGCGCCCGACAGGAAAATGACGTGGGGTGGCACGGCAGAAGAAAAGGGGAGATGAATTGTTTAAATGCAGAAAAGGGTTAAGTCACATTTTCAAAAAATGAGAAAAGACGGCGATGTTGATAAAATCACGTTGACAAATTACGGCTCCTGTAATTTTTGTTAAAAAATACTTTATTTTTTAACACTAAACTCTAATTTATTTGTGCGAAGCTCTACTGTCTTTTATAATAAAAGTTAATAATTATAAAGAGCCGTTCGTACAAACAAGAAAAAGTAATTTTTGGACCATATCCTTTTGATTTTTCTTTGTAGCTCTATTGGATTGTTTTTCTGGCCGCACCATTATCAGAAATTATAAAAGAAAAATTATTTTAAATTAATTTTACCTATGATTGAAATTTTACTAGTGTTAAAATATGACCAGTCATCGGCGAATTTCCAGTCGATTCTATCGTTGACGCGAGGTTTTAAATATTTACATTTTTATTTTCTTCAAAAAACACCGATATATTTACATATTTATAGTTAATATGTATAGTCAATATTGTTGTGTGTAACAAATTAGTCGTCAAATGTTTCGATTTAGTGACCTTTATAAAAATTTCCCTCATAATTCGGCAAAATTATTCCGTAACCCTATGTTTCTGTGTTTATTTTCAACGTTGATGAGTCATAACTGAATTTATTCCGATTAATGAATATGACATCTAATTAAGTATAAAAATACATAATATGTATATTATATCAAACTATTAAAATGCCTATATCTCGGAAACTAATATTCCCACGATAAAAATGATTACATAGGTATGATTTTGAAGGGAATTAAACATTATTATAGTTTTTGTCCATTTATCCCCTCTTGCCCTACGGTAATGTTAACCATATTTGATGTGACGCAAACAGAAAATGTCCTAAATCGTTTGTTGAAAGAATTTTTCAAATCTGACATTCCGTTCAAAAGTAATAAGGTTTAAGGCCTATCCAGAAGCTTGCATAAGAACATAAAACAAGAATGCGATGCCGCGATTGGCTTACAACATACATGGCGGCGCATCAAGCCAATCACGGCATCGCATTGTTATGTTTTATGTTCTTATGCGAGCTTGTGAATAGGCATTTACATACAGACCGACAGACAGAGACTTTTTTTAACACTCACTTTTTTTACATTTTCTCGACGTTTCATGACATTCTTAAGCCGAAAATGAAAAAAAAAATTTGGTCGATTTTAATAACGGGTGTTTCCACCCGTAAAAATTGGAGTTAACTTCTTTCTGTAGTAAGCAGCAGCTTACAACTCGTTTCCCACTACTCTCGTGCGCTGCACAGGAGAAAGGGGGAGAAAATAGGGAACGTTTTCAAATATATACCAATATATTGGTCATTGTATCAACAATATCTAGGCCTATATCCAATTAAATTGAGTATCGGTGATGGGAATGCGATTGATTAAAAAATACTTCCGAAATAAATATACAGATTGATTCAAAAATAGGGTACAGCCTTAAAAAAGTAAAATGAAAAGTCAAACCACCCCGGATTGTTTGATTTTAGGTTGAAATCGCCCACGAAGCCGTTTTTAAATAGTCATTCTTCTTCTTCTTCTTCTTCTTCTTCTTCTTCTTCTTCTTCTTCTTCTTCTTCTTCTTCTTCTTCAAGTTTTTCCTGATATACGGAGTTTTTTTTATGACACACCCTATAGCATATGTACTACCCATGATACTCAATATAATCATGACCATTCTCACGCCTACTTTATTAATGTCCAAAATAAGACGACCGTAATTTTGGACATTAACAAAGTAGGCGTGTGAATGGTCGTGATTATATTGAGTATCATGAATAATACCTATGTTATAGGGTGTGTCATAGAAAAAACTCGCTAGTACGATGTCAGGAAAAACTTGAAGAATAAGAAGAAGAATGACTTTATTTATAAACGGCTTCGTGAGCGAATTCAATTTTTGTCAAAAATTGTTTGGAAATGTCCCAAAAACAACCTAAAATAAAAAAATCGGGGTGGTTTGACTTTTCATTTAAATTTTTTAAGGCTAGTCGTGTCTCGTGAAAACCTACTCTTTACCCTCAAAAAAAAAGCTTATTTATCCAATACATACAGATAATGGTCTCATTATCAGCTTTATTTTAAATAGATAAACTCAAAAATAACCCCCGCGTGGCTTTTACTTTATTGAGTGAATAATTATTTATTTTACCCACTCAACTGTCACTCGTCAAATTATTTTCTTGTAAATGTCATTAAAATTTTTAATAAAAATAAGAATTTCTAGGCTATTTATTGGATAAAACCTTGTATGGCACTCATGGGTAAACCGATATTGCCCTCTCGAAAATTAACCTGCTTGGATGACTCCTCAGGTTAATTTTCTCATGGGCAATATCTTACTTTACACACTAGTACCATAAATAACTATTTCTGTGTACTAAAAAATCTATTATCATTGAGAATTACCTTTTTAATAATACGTATTGGGTACTAATCGTGATATACCGTGCAAGTTTAGTCCTTCCCATGAGATATCAGGCTAATGGTCCTTTGTACATTTAATGCATTCAAAGGAATAAACTTTTGTGAAAGTATAAAAAAAATACTAAAGATATTAAATGCTTCGCTTTATATAATACTATTCACAGAGGATAATATATTGCGTTTTATCTCGTAAAATTAAAAAAGTTCTTAAGTACCAACCTACCTTAATTCTTCCGAAAATGTGATTTCTTTGAATCGCTTAAGCGCGTTCCTAAACTTATTTTTTTCTAAAACTTTTATATCGATTAGATTAACCTTTTTAAGTTATCCTGTGCCAAAAAAAGTTACGACAGACAGACCCAAGGATATACAGATTTTTTGAAAGAAGTTCAAAACTTGATAAAAAACAGGGTGTATAAGGCCAAAGGTCGTTTACGCTTAGCGAGTTTATAAAAGCCTGCAACACTAGTTACAGGCAGCGCTGCGCAGTGGGCCACTAATAAAAATAAATTGACAAAACTTTTTGTTTACATATATTTTCGATACCGCTGACTTTGAATATCATAATGAAAAAAATATTTTTATTTCTATCCCACTGTGCGCTGCATTAACCAAATGCACTTGGAGCATTTACACTAAAGTTGCAATAATTGTAAAAAAAAATCTGTTTTTTTTAATCTAATGTTGTAACTCATGTTTTTAAATCATAAATTTAAAATAAAAGTTAAGAAATCCGTAGCGCCGCAGGCAAAATTTTTTACAATTGTGACAGTCTAAAATTTTAAAACAGTGGTATAATTTTAAATTTCATACAAATGCAAGGAAGTTTTAGCGCCGCAGGCGATTTTTTTTTTAATTTTATAGTATATTTTAATTTTAAGTGTTGCAATTAAAAATTTCACTTAAATGCAAGAAAGCGCCGAAGGCAAAAACTTTTATAATTAAGTTTTATAACCTTAAATAAAATAAAACGTAAGAAATTTTTTACAAATTTGTTTATATGGTCCACTTGAAAAAGGGATTGCATATTTGCTGGTTAAAGTATAAATAAACCATAAACCCGATCGAATTCGGGCCCGGGGAAGCTTAAATTAAAAAAAAAGAAAGCCCTAGCGGCGCTAGATTAAAATTTTTACGAATTTGAAAGTCTATAGATGGATACGCCCTTGAAACCATCCTATGATACCTACTCTTCTCGAGCGACGAGTATAAAAACGTAGTAGAAAAAGTCGCATTCGAGATGAATGTGCAGATTTGCAGGATCTCTCGGAGACTGGCAGGGTCAGCAAATCTCTTTTTCTGATGAGGGGTAGAGGAGGGCCGAAACGTTCCCTCCAGAAGGCGGGGTTGAGTCACGAAATATACAAACGCACTGAGTTCAGTGGCAGTGAGCTTTTTAGAAAAATTTACTACACTTTCCCGTTATTGTAACATCATTATCTCCAGTTATAAAAAACTGGGGATAAACCGCTGAGGAATTCAGATGTACAAATTGGAAGAAATTGAAGGTTATCTCTCGAGGAAATCAGAGGAAATCTCATCTTTACCAAACTTTTTTTTGAGATTTTTTAAGGTAATCTTGAAGGAAATTCTGAGAAAATCTCCTAAAAGGAATTTACACATTATTTTCAGCGGTTTACCCCTCACACTAGCTCCTTAAAAATACTTTTGCTATTTTGCGACTCTTATAAGCTCATAATCACACACATTGCGTGTTCTTATAGGCCCATAAGAGGTCTCTACTTTTTTTTCTGTGGGTTGGCAACATAAAAAAGCCTATCTCTTGACGTTTTGCGTGCAAATGTCAATGTCGATATAAAGTTTAATTTTTTACAAAATTTTGTGTCTGGGTTATTTTTTACCGTGTTAAAATTGTGGACTGGTTAGTTGCAGTGAAAAAAGAAGAGATGACTGTAAAATATATCAAAATATCATTTGTTCTTAGAATTTTAAACATATTGTAAACTGTAATGCCAATCCAAAAAAAAAATCCCTAAATCAGTCATCAATTTAAAAGTTTTTTTAATTTTAGAGCAAAATAGAAAAAATTGTATAAAGCACTCGTTTGATAACACGTTTTTAGAGCACTAGTACTTTAGAAAACTCGCCGCAAGCGGCTCGTTTTCTAAACTTGTACTCGTGTGCTAAAAACGTATGTTATGAAACTAGTACTTTAATATACTATTAAGATAGGTATACCCAAAATAAATTTTAGAAAAAAAAACGAGGGAAAACACTGACAAGTCCGAGACTAAATGATGGGATTAAATCCTCAAAAAGATTTGTCTATGAGTTTCATATTTACAATGGCAAGTATCTAAACTTTTTATGCGAGTTCATTGTTATTTAAAATCAATGAGAAATCTGGATTCTGCAACACAATATTCGAGAATATTTTTATTTGATTAAATTTTTTAATTAAACAAAAATATAGAAAGCGGTAAAACAAGACATCCTCGTTTGCAGACGGAAAAGGGAAAGCAAAAAGGAAATGGATGGTGATTTTTGTTTTTTCTTTCTTTTTTGTACAGTTACTTCGGGACTAAATTGTATCGGAGTATTGTATTCATGTATAATGTGTCACATTTTTCACTAGAGGACAGCGAGAGTCCTTTAAATTTATTTATTTATTTATAGTCTTTCTGGGACCTATAAAAGGTGTTTTATACCTCTTTGACTCGAAAACTTCAAAAAATATTTAGGGGAGAGTCGTATAGAACGAACCGTTTATCAGTTGAAAAAAATGTCTGTATTGAGTGCAGTTTTACCGAAGCAAACATTCATTTAGTTTTAACATATGACTTTAGTGTGTCCTACCATTATCAGTTATTAAAAATATTTTCATAGTCAAACGATTTTTTTTTTCTGTTAAAACGTCGAAGTACCCGGTTTTGTTAAACTGGTATAGTAAAACCGGGTAGTAATAAAAATACTAAGTAAATAAGTACCTAATAACGGAAAAAAAGTATTCAAGAAATAGAAACACAAAAGAAGGATAGGAATAATATTTATTCGACAGAATTTAATACCAATAATTATTATGCAAAAAGAAACTAACCCACAAATTTAAAAAAACGAGATAATGTCGCATACTGATGTAGAAATGTCCATACTATATACCAAATTCTGCAATAATAATACTGCATTATAATTCAACTATTAAATAGTTATATTTTTGAAAAAATTAATATATTTTACTCCTAATTCACGTATTGTGAGTTGGTTGTTTCTTGCATAACAGGGCCAAATTCATCGCATTGTCAATATCTTCTACCTCCGAATATCGGAATCTTTGTCACGCATTAAATCTAGAACTTAATATTCTTATTTTTTCTTCTACTTGCATGCATTATCTGTTATCTAACGATATTTTTTTACAAAAATATCAGTTTTGAACAATTTTTACATGCTTTCTTTTAATTTTTATTGCGAGAGAAACTGACATTATGTCGACTTGCATTTCGGATAAAACTTCAAAGTCGCCAGTGTCCGCCGTGGCGCTCAACCTGTTTTAGCCTATTCTGGTCAAGTAACCCCAAGTTTTCAAGAAAATTAATATGAAAAAATGTAAAGTTCCATGTCTATAAGTTCTTAAGTAATTAAGATAATAATATAAATGTGATAAGGATATAAATGTGCCGATGTTTTAAGGTGTGTACGCCTTCAGCTCTTCATCTAATTTAAATTGGATTTCTTTCCGATTGATATAAATTTAATGAACCACCGATAAAAAATTCGAATCCATTAAATAATCATTTTTAGACCGAGCAAGTCCAAACTCGTTTTCGTCAAATTTTAATATCATATTTAATTTAATGAGGGGTCATGAATATCTAAGAAGTTCTTAGTAAGAACTAGGTAACAGACCGACTGGAAAGTAGTCCAAAATAGTGGAAAATAGCCGATTTTTTTAAGAAAGTAGCTAAAATTAGGCATTTCTTTGCCCAAAAAGAGAAAAAAACCTATATAGGTATGGTTGTTACGTTTTGTTTAACCATTTCCAGAATAGCTTAAAATTTTTAATTTTTTATGTACATGGAGTATGCCCCCCACGACCCCAGTAAAAATCCGTAACTTGACATTCGACAGGTCGAAGGTCTTTTAACTCCAAAAAAAATTCTAAAAATTAAAAAAAAAAGATCTAAGAAATCGAGATAAAATCTAATTAGAAAAAAAAAACTAAAAATAAAAAAAAACAAATCTAAAAATAGACCCCATTAACCGCTTAACACGTTCGCTGCCGGTGACGCATACGTGGCGTCATTTGTTGGCGTTGGGGGCACTATACAAATTACAACGGGCATCAAACGCGTTAAGGAAAATAACTTTTCAATATATCGTTTTAAAGCTTAAACATTCCTCTACTAAATTAAATTCTGTTTTCTATTTCTACTAATAAAGCGGGAAATTAATTTTGATCGCGACCACTACATTCTATACCACATGCGTCGGCAGCGAACGTGTTAATTATGGGAAATTATTAAACAAGGTTACATAGAAAAAACGGATTCCTTGAACCAAGGACACGTGTCTTTGGATATGTTCATAGCCATATTCTCTTGTTTCAAGGCTGGCATTTTCTTGAACCAAAGTCAATGTCCTTGAATAAAGAGTGCGGATTTTTATTCCAAAACCCGTGCTCTTCATTCAAGGACATTGACTTTGGTTCAAGAAAATGGCAGCCTTGAAATAAGAAAATATGGCTTTGAACATATACAAAGACACGTGTCCTTGGTTTAAGGAATCCGTTTTTTCTATGTAGTAAAGAGAGAACTATTTAATTTTTTAAATAATTCGTGCGAAGAACGGGCTTTACCGCTAGTAAGTTTATCACATTCAGTTCTTAGCTAGATATGTTTGTTATACAAATTGTGGTAAAAAGTCCAAACGAAAAATTTTACTTTATTATCAGACGCAAATGTAACAGAATTTTAAAATTTTCCAACATATTCATAAAATTCACTATTTTTCAGTTTTTTACTTTACCAACCTTGTTTAAAATAAATTAATAATAATTTCCCATAATTAACACGTTCGCTGCAAATGCACAGTGGTATAGAATGTAGTAGTCGCGATCAAAATTAATTTCCCGCTTTATTAGTAGAGATAGAAAATTGAATTTAATTTAACTTTGTAATTTTTCTAAGGTCAGATTCGGTTTCTACGCCCTCGAATTAGTAAGAAAAATTTACTTTCCGATCGGGGCATTTGTTGCCTAGTGTAATTAATTCAGTTTTTTTACTTATATTAATTTTTAAAGAAAAACTAGTTTAAGTTTGCTACTATTTATTCCTTACATCAATTTATTTCACTTTTTTTGCAAAATATTAAAGAAAACCCATATTTTCAATAAAACGTATAAGAATAATGTAAAAAAAGTTCTAGTTTTTTTTATGCGCTAAAAAGTATTTTTACATATTTGACATAAGTTTTTTTATCGATATTTAATTTTAAATAATTGCTCTATATTATTTGGATTGTTCTAAAGTATTAATTGACACCTACAAAACTTAAGTTATTTTTCATCTGAATATTAAGATCATGGACGGAATTATTACCTATTTGGCTACCCCCCCTAACACACCCCCTATTAGGGGGGTAGCCAAAATATGAAATCTCTATATGAGTGTATGAATTTTGTACAATTTGCGTTACGTAATACTTGAACGGGCCCAAGCCTTGTAACTTTCAAACGAAAGGTCCTATTTAAAAAATTCTTTCAACGTACAATTTAGCACCTTTCAAAGGGACGTAGCCCACCTATGACGGATTTTTATGTTTATAGGAACTTTTTTTCATATTTTCCCCTTAAAATTAATGACACTATTTACCAAACACCGTGTATAGACTGATGATTTATTTAAATGAGCATGTCTGGTGTGTAGGTATATATAGAGGTATATGTATAGATAAAAAGCTGACTATAAATTATTTAAATATTTTGAACGAAAAACTTTTATCTTATTTTTATGTAACTACATAACTGTAATGGCCAAAGGAAAATACAGGAAAAAGTATTGGAAAATCTTGTTGAAAACTTTATTCTCCATGGTGTCATATGATGCATTATTTATAAACCCTTAGGTATCAAGTCACAGTGATGTTACATCACCATAATTTTAAATTTTATCAAAAGACGTTGAATAAACAATATGAATTTACCGCACTACTATACACGGCGTTTGCAGTCTTAAGGCATAAATTAAAGGGGACGATTCTACATCACAAAACGTGAAAAAACAGCATAGGGACGAAAAGAGAGTTACAATATTTAAATTTTAATAAAAATAAAGTTTTTAATTGTGTATACGGGCAATTAGTTTATGTTATTATTATTTCTTTTTATCTTTTTTGTCCCAAACTTTTTTAAATGTATTTTTTTTGGATTTTATTTAAAAAATATATATTTTGTTCAAAAAAATGCAATTAGGTGGAAGTAAAGTTTTGTGCCACCAAAAATGTTATTTTTTAAAGAGTATACTTCTTTAATATTTAATTTAGGTGTTTCGGTGAAGAATACTTTTTTTGCTTCGTTTTGGTCCTTTTGTTGTGCCCCATTCAACCTATCCATCTTGTAAGGGTTGTAGCTCCGGGTTCATTTCCGCACCAACCTTTATAGAGACTTTTATTCATATTTTTGGATGTAGAATTACCTCTTAAATTTTGGCATGTCAGTTACTGGACACCTTGTATAATGTAAATATCCAGGCCACACGAGAATCGAGAAATCCAGATTATTCGCCTTATCTCTATTTCGAGAAAAAGCCGAGACAAGTCGAAAGTCAAGTCGCGAGATCGAGATTCTTGATCATGAATTGAGAATCGACTCTTGTATGGTAGGTGTATACCATATAATAGTTTTAAGTAAGTTCTGTAACAGAACTTCTGTTATGGAAATAAAGAATTATTGTCAAATTTCAGTATTAACTTAAAATAATCTATTGATTGATTTGAGGTTAAAAATTGTAGGTAAATTCTAAAAATCAAAAAAAAAAAAATAAGGCCAACTCTAAATAACCTGCTGATAACAATGAACTTGAGGAGTGGGGGAACAGGAATGGCGTCTGAACAAGTGGCTAATATGAATGGCAGCCATTAACCGCATTCATTATTCTAGGGGGTTCAAATTTTTCACACTAGGTGGTGCGATTTGTTAACTTTATAGGGAATTTTCATCTTGGTGCTTTCAGAGACCAACTTATCTCTGGTGCTTAAAGCAGTTGAATATTTTCTCAAACCTTCATTCTTATACATTTTAGTACTGGCGTGTAAATTGTCTTAATTAGGGTCACTCGATCAGTTTTTGCTTTGTCTAGTTGGTGTGTTAGTGTGTTTTGGTGTTTGGTCGATTTGGGCTTGGATTTGAGGTGAAAACTTCCACAAACCCAAACGGCTAACCACCAAAACACTAGACAAAGTAACAACTGATCAAGTGACCATAGTCTTAATAATTTTATTACTTTTTTTATTCAGTGTCAATTTTGATTAAATTCATCATAATTTAGTTATAAAGTAGCATTCACTGATCTAAAATTAAATGAATTTTATAAAGGGAGCTTTCGAGTCATAACTTCCAACCAGTCGAAACTCTAGCTCTGGGGCTAGGGAACGTTCAACTATTACGTAACGCAAATTTTGATCATTTTGGACCTCCCCCCCCCCTGTAACGCTATTTTCCTATACCATTAACATGGGCGTAACACTCCAAAATGACCCCCCCTACATAATACTTGAACGTTCCCCTAGTATTCCAACCACTTGATTTTAAAAATTTTAAAGCTTTTAAGGTATATTTTGGTCAGAATTGTATTCTCCCCGTTTGAATGGGGACTATGCCCCCGTTTAAATGGGGGCAAGGCATCAAAAACACCAAACAGGCAAAAAAAAACTGACCTACACCAAAGAGTTAGGTTACGTTATGTTTAATATCTATAGATATACAACAGTGCAAAATCGGTCGGAACTCCAGACACTATTGTATAAATACTTGTAATAAAAAAATGTACATATGAAAATCTTATTTTTGAAATACACACCCTATTTTTTCAGGTTCGAACTCTGGCTTTCTTCAGAAGTACTTTCTCTACTTCCAAAAACCATGTCATCATATTTAAAATGCCTTGAGCAAACAAATTTATTCTCAGAAAAAGTATCCCTACGTAGATTTGGGTATTTTAAAAATATCAAGCCTTTGCTCCAACAATGCTTTATCTTTTGGAAACCTGTAAAATAGAAAACCCTGGCTATAAACTAAATCTCACTAAATTTGTGGTTTTATATACATATAAATGCTAAATGTACAAGTCAATATAATCCCAACTTAAACTTACTTAAAAAATGAAACTTTCTCCAGATTTATTCTTTTTACACTGCTGCAGCCAATGACACAGCAAGACATAATTAGAAAAGTTTTTCTTGTATACTAATCACTCACTAAAAAACTATATATACACTTACACTACGGAAATTAATAAAAATAAAAAAACTACCATTTAAAAGTCTCAAAAATGCTCAAACATATAATAAATTATTCACAGATAAAGATATCAACATTTCAACTGCAAGTATTACCAGGAAAAACTAGTACGATAACGGAGACTACAATTTCTGATGATAAAATTCCTTATAAAGTTACCAAATCGCACCACCTAGTGTGAAAAATTTGAACCCCCTAGAATAAAGAATGCGTTTAATGGCTGCCAACGTAGTGTCACTACTTATTTGTATTGGAATCCTGTTCCCCCACTCCTCAAGTTCATTGGCTGATAACGGAAAAAATTTAATTAAAAATCTAAAGCTTAAGGTAAATTTGGGAGGGGGGGGGGGGTTAAATATTGTAAATTTTAATAAAAAAAACTAAAACAAAAACAAAAATTTGTAATCTACAGCCCAATAAGTCCCTATATACCGATTTTGAGTCGTTATGGTTCATAAATGCCTATATTCGCCATTTTGGAGCCGCCATTTAAATTTTTTTAATTTTAGTCAAAAAATTATAATCTGCGACCACGAAAACTTCCTGATAGGTTCCGTTTCTCGCTCTCGTGAAACACAAACCGCACACAAAAAGGGTTTTGCGATTCCTTACTAAGCTCTGCGCGACATGCCACAGTGGTTTAGACGCATGCTTTAGTTTTGTCTTCACCTACAGCAAAAATAAAATACCATTTTTTTTTTTGTTAAACCAAGGCTTTTCTAGTTCTATTGAAATGGGAAAAAGCAACTGATAAAGAATACGGTACACAAATCAATAAAAAAGTCGTGCCTCCGATGTGCGTCTGTCAAATTTAGCTTCTGAGAACAGCACAGTTGGCTTTGGCTTCCGTGTCATTCTTTTTTTTTTTTGTTAGAACAATTGAATTGTAGATTAATTCCCCAGAAATCGATAAAAATTTCCAATGAACATCGTTCATTTGAACGTGATCATTTTTATTATTTTAAATGTTTGATGATTAACACCTTATCGTATGATTTTTACTTCAGTAACAGCAACATGGATCAAAAAATTGGTCATATTTTTCATTTTTCTTGGCGTTTTGGAACTTCCTTAGTCAAAATAAATGAGATAGATTAGCCATTAGATTTTGGTATAGACCAAATGGAGGTAACTTTGTCAAATTGGGGTAAACCCAAACAGTTTTTGTATTTTTGCAATAACTTCTGAACCATTTAACCTAAATATTTAAAATTTAGTAAGAAAATTACTTGAATAATAACCAAAACGTCTACCAAATTTCAAGTCTTTGGGTTCAAGCATTAAAAAGTTACGAGGATATTTCAAAAATAACCATTCTACCGAGGTTCTACCCACCCACTTCTACTTCCCTTTCACAGTATTAAAATTCTTCGATTTTCACGAAAATGCCCATAAAAATTACTATTACTATCAAGATTTGTACCAAATATAAAGTTTTTATAACAAATAGTTCTTAAGTTCAATTTAATTTTATTTATTCTGGATATTTAAGCGTATTACAATACGTACAATACATTTTGATATAATAGTTACTTTTTTGGTTTATTCTTCATACACTCACACTAAATTAGCGTATTTTACATATTGTACAATCGTAAATTATATTGAACCGAGGGGCGTTTCACTGACCTATTTTTGTACATGTATTGTAAATAATGTACATTATTTACAATATTGTACGAATAATGTAAATAATGTAAGAAAAATGTAGTACTGTATGGTAATGTCGAAATAATGTAAATAATGTAGAAAAATGTAGTACTGTCGAAATAATGTCGGTAATGTAACTAATGTCCACTTAATGTAAAGTACGTAGGGTAAGGTACGAGGCAGACACGGACTGGCTTCTTACGGCACGGTCGGAAAAATATTAAAAAAGGCCTGTGAACGGCTCAAAACCCATAAAAAATTGGAAAATCGAGGGCCCGGTATAGGCAAAATAGACCAAACGACCCTGTCTTACGGCCAGTCCGCACTGGTACGAGGTAATGTGGGATGTTAGGTTAAGATTAACATAAATTTAGGTTAATATATGTATAAAAATATATTAATAAACAAGCCGTGAAGATATGTAATGCTACGCATTCCATTATATATCATTCACAGTATATTGTATAATTTTCCCAAATACTTAAATAAAAAATTAAAACAAAAAAAAATAATTTTTTTTAAATTTTCTTTTGAAAAACGAAAAATAAAAAAAAAATAAATTATTAACTTGAAATTTGTAACACGTTAAAAATACTGCTGCCAACAAAATATTACTTTCCCCTATAGACCCCTATATATATATATATTTTTTTTTTTTGAAATTTTCGTTTAATATTAGTAAAAATTGGTATCTGTGGGTTTTTAGAGTCCCTAGAAACAAATTTTATATTTAAAAGTATCTAACCCTTAGGGGGGTGCCTCCAGGCGTTTTTACATTTTTTAAATAACCCGATAAGAATTAGATCCTGGTCAATACTGCTGTCAACAAAATAATACTTTTCCCTTTAGGCCTAGGTTTATTTAAACCAAAAAACTAAAAAAATTATAATATATACAGCCCGTTTGAGATTATACAAGACAGAGAAAACAAAGACAAAACGATTGGATCAAGGTTGACGTGATTGTAGTAAGATGCGATACGCTGTGTTTTATAAAAAAACACATCAGCATCGATCTTTGTTTTCTCCGTTTCGTATAATTTCAAACGGGCTGTATATTATATTTTTATATAATAAAATATACCCCATTACATACATACAGTACATTACCCCATCTGATTTTTACAAAAACAATCCCAGCCTAGAACTCTGGTTAAGCATGCTTAGCTTGCTAGCAAACTGTGATCAAAATATAAAACGTCAAGAAGCGTAAAAAAAGCAATACAAGGGTGGAGATAGATTTTTTTAAATATTAAATTCTTTTTTTTTTGTTGTACCCCATTAAGGCCTAATGATAGAATTTATTTAATATCAAATTCATTTTAAGCGAGTCTCAAAACCTCCAAATATCAATTTTTGTAAATAGTAAACGAAAATATATTATTTCTCTAACTTTCCCCTTATAAAATCTTTAGGGTCGGTTATCTCAGAATCTGAACCAACGATTTTTTTTCTTAACGGATTTGGATTCAGCATCAAAAAATATGTAAGAAAACATTAAAATAAAGTTCGCATAAAACCCTTGTAAACTAGTGTAATCAACCTATGGTCCCAATTTGAAGTCTTTAGCCCAAAGCGTTCTTGAGTTATCGTGGTCACAAATTTCTTGGACACACAGACCGACAGACCGACTGAGAGACAGAATTTTTTTGACCGAAATTATATTTTTTGGATATAAAACGTCCACCATTTACGGCCCTGCTACATAAAGAAAAACTTGATAAAAACTTATTAAATTCCGTACTTTTCATTACACATTATACATCAGGTACATAAAAATGATTAAAAATAATACAGGCATAACAGAGTTATTATTTAAATGATTAAAAAAAACCTTTTTAAGAACAAAAATTTAATGTTAAATTCGTGGTTAAACTGAACAATTTACTTAAAACCACCAGAAGTAAACAACACTGCCAAAATTTTATAGGTGTCACGTGGTCTTTGAGCGATCTGAGCAGACGAAATAATGTAAATACTGTAGGAGAGCATGCGCATTAATAAAAATAATGTAAATAATGTAGGTACTGTCGTAATGTCAATTAATGTCAGGTACTGTAGAGTAATGTAAGTAATGTAACGTAATGTACGGTAATGTACAGTATTGTAAGTAATGTAAGGTAATGTCAATGTAATGTAAAGTACTGTCGATGAAAACGTACATGTATTGTAAAGGTGAAACGCCCCTCGTATTGAACAGAAGGAGAACGTCAAAATTTTAGGTTACAATTACAACTTAAGGCCTATCCAGAGGCTCGCATAACAACCATTACAAGATACATGACGACACATCAAGCCAATCCTGGCATTGCATTCTTATGTACTATGCTTGTTCTGCGAGTCTTTGGATATGCCCTAAACATTACCGACATTTGTTAAATTTTTGATACACGGCGATTTATGCATAATTATGCTATTTATGCGCTCTGTGGTGTAAAACGGGCCGCGTCCCTTACTATCTTGCATAACTGGACGGAGTATAGTAACATAACCTTCTCCTGTCATAATTAGGCTAGTAAACACGTCAAATTACCCGATCGTGCAAAAAAAATATAAAATAGTATATTCTAAAACTAGTATGGAATAGACAATATTCCGCGCGAGCGGAAAGTTTGTCATACGAGGCGGCTGGAGAGTATGACGGTCCCGCGAGCGCGGAATGACTATTCCATACGTGTTGTAGACTATACTTTTTCTTCGACTGCAAATATGAAACACTGTATGGCTTTAAACTGCGGACAAGGTTAAAAACAATGTTTTTTGTGACTCGACATTGCAAATGCAACAAAACACATATTTTTAAATAAACCAAGTAATGTTATTTCATAATGTTATCAAATCTTACTTAAAAAAGATTTTTATTTAATTTTAGCACATATTTACAAAGTATAATGCAGGTTATGTCAGATTGTTGTGACAGATATCAGGTTTAAATATTTAACAATAGATGGAGCAGTTTTAATTTGTTGAACTAAATTGATAAAAAACTGGTCAATTATTAAGAAAAACTAATAAACTTTATGTAATTTTAACGCAGAACTTTAAATTGCATTAAATTATTCAATATTTCATGGTAAAATAAATATATTTTTGCTAATTTTGCTACAGTTTTCTTTACTTTTATAAACAAGAGATGACACTACATGTGCTCATTCTAACACTTGATACGAAATATTCATACCGTATCTAGAGCTAGAATTGATTCATTCTGTGTTTGAAAAATGTGTGTATTTGCTTACATTCTAAAGCAGTCGTAGAAAAATGTGTTTCCCTTTGCTTTTATTAAGCCCCTGGGTTCAGGGTCGCCTAAGCTGGTACCTAATACTAAACTTAATCCCCTAAGTCCAGGACTTGTGTGGGCTAGTAGTAGAGGGAACCACCGGCTTTAATTGACTTTCGAACCAATATATCTAGGGAGTACGCCTTCGCCAAATTTCAATTATTAATTAACTGAAAAAGGCAATCGGCGCCAGTGAGGTTTGAACTCACGATCATTAGATCAGTGTCAGGCTATATCGATGCCATTGACCGCTGAGCTAAATCTCCCAAAACATTAGGAATTTTGCTATTTATGCAAATAATCATATTATAATGGACATTAACCTTTAAATATACGTGTACACTAAGAAAATTATCAGTTTATTACATTATTCACTGCGCCTGCGCTATAATAATATACGGTAGTTCCGAATTTTCAAAAAAAAATCAAAAGTCGTCCTAGACAAAAAATTCTTGGATATAAATTTGTTTCATGACAAAATAAGCAACTTTTTTTGTCAAATGTCCGTCCGTCTGATGTCACGATTTTTGTAAACACGACAACTCAAGAACGAATAATCCGATCGACTTGAAATTTTCAGGACAAATCAAGTTATATGAGGGGAAAATCCATATTATTTTTGAAAGTGATCCCCCAAAAAGTTATGGTGGGTTAAACTTTTAAAAAAATCGAAAAAAGCTGACAGGAAATTCCGATTGACGTATTTTTTTGAGGAAAAAATACTTTTATTATAAGGATCAATTCTACCAAAAAAATAGAAAAATTTTGAATTTTTTTACAAGTTTTTTGAATTTTTTTTTGGATTTTTTTTTTAATTTTTTGTTTTTTGCGAAAAGAAAATTTATAAAAAGAATTAAAAATTTTATTTTTTTTTTCAAAACTTTTATTTTGATTTTTTTTTTAATAATTTTTCGTTTTTCAAATAAGATCTTTTTTTTAAAAAAAGGTATTTTTTTTGAAAATTATTTGGGAAATGCAATATACCATTTACTGTGAATAATATATAATGGAATGCGTAGCATATCTTCAGGGCTTTTTTAAAAAAAATACGGTAATTTTTATTACAACGTATTTATTTAATTTGACAAGATATATAATGTATATTAGTGTAGTATTTGTTACCAAATCAAAACAATAACATTTTACTTTCTTCCAGGAAAGTCTGAGTTGGTTAAAAAAAATTTAAAGCATTTTTATTATTTTTTTACGTTTCTCGATCCAAAAAAGATGATTCCGTCAAAAAAAATCTGTCCGTCTATCTGTCTGCTCGGGAAATTTGTGACCATGATAGCTCGAGAGAACTCTTTGACCTAAAGACATTAATTTTTTTTGGTAAAAATCGAAATGGGGTAAGGGGGTAAAATTAGGTAAACACTACTTTTTTTTAAACATACCTATTTTTTCATTTTTTTTATTATTTCGAAACAAAAAATCAATTTTTTGAATAACAATTTGAAACATTTTTTTACATTTTTTCAATTTACAATAAGGGGTTTCTGCGTGTATGTGTTTAAATTAGTTGTGATATATGAAACCCATAAAGTAGGTACTAAAATCTAAAGTAAAATACCTTACTTTTGCCATTTTAAGACCTTAAAATTAATGGTGTATTTCGCACACCTATGCCATTACTGCAGTAATGGGAATGCATTTTTCTGTGCATTAAACTAGATGAACTGTTGCAAGCAACTTATCAAAAAAACATCGGCCATATTTTAAGTTATTACGAAATAGGTAAGTTGTGTGAATTATTATTACACCTGCGTATTGCATAATTTATTAAAGTTTGAGGCAGACTAACATCTCTACTCTAAATTTCTCTACTCCCTAACATCCCTACTCCATAACATCCCTACTCCACAACAACTCTACTCCGTAACATCTCTACTCCATAACATCTCTACTCCGTAACAACTCTACTCCACACTATAGACACTCGATTAGCCACTTGTCTTAACTCAAAAGAATATTTGTCATGCTAAGTCACTGTCAAAAATGAATTCAGTTTATTAATTACTTACATATTAGTGCATGTTAAGAGTACGCGGTCATTGTTGCTTTTAGAATAATTCATTTATGATTGTTCTAGATTTACATTTAAAGATAAACGTTTTCTAGGAAAAAAAATAAAATAATCTAGAAGAAGAAGATTCTTTGTTCTTTGAACTGCTCATTTATTATTAAGTGGCTAATAAAGTGCATATAGTGTGGAGTAGAGTTGTTACGGAGTAGAGATGTTATGGAGTAGAGATGTTACGGAGTAGAGTTGTTGTGGAGTAGGGATGTTATGGAGTAGGGATGTTAGGGAGTAGAGAAATTTAGAGTAGAGATGTTAGTCTGCCAAGTTTGAAAGTCTGTATCTTCAAAACGGTATATTCGAAAAAAAAACCTATACTGGTACCATTTACTGTATAACATTTTTTAAAAAGAGCTTTTACTTGAAATATAATTTTTTGAAATTAACAAATGTTTATGCATTTCACTGCTTTAAACGCCAATTTGTGAAACATTTTACCGAGCATTTTAATGCTTTAAACGCCAATATCTCGAAAACGTGTATTTTGGGAAAAAAATGCACTAAATTAATAAAATCCAATAAAAATGAGCTCAATTATAACCATTCTTACACCCTATAGTTTACCTACAAAATCGAATAAGCTCTTCAAAAAAATAATAAAAAACAATATGCATAAAACCTCTTATCGATATTTTTTCTAGAAATTAAGTTATCTAGTTTAAAGGCAGACAGGCATACTGCCGAAATTTTTTAAAAAGCATTAATAGGTTTTATCAAGGTGGGCATTGAAATCGTACATTTTACAACACAGTTTGATTTAGTTTGACAGGTAAGAATTAATTTTTAAAGTAAGGTTATTTATTTGTCAAATTCAAAACATATCAAAGCAAAGACACAGTATTCGCTTTGATTTTCTTTTGTCTAAAAATTAAAATTAGTAGAATAAAATTTATCGAAAAAATAAAATAACCTAATTTACATAACTTTTCTAATTATAAAGCATTATAAGAATAATTTAAATAGTACAATACAATAAACTAACAAAAAATCCAGTACATACTGTATTTTACCCTAGACGGTTTTTGTCAAAACCTTAACCCAACTTTTAAAATCTCTTGTCAAAATGATATGATGTTGTAAAATTTACGATTTCAATGCCCCTTGATAAAACTTATTATTGCTTTTAAAAAAAAATCGGCAGCATACAGGCAGACAGTTAGACGGAATTGTTTTTTTTCTACGACTGCTTTAGAATGTAAGAAAATACACACACACTTTTCAAACACAGAATGAATCCATTCTAGCTCTAGATACGGTATGAATATTCCGTATCAAGTGTTAGAATGAGCACATGTAGTGTCATCTCTTGTTTATAAAAGTAAAGAAAACTAGCAAAATTAGCAAAAATATATATATTTTACAATGAAATATTGAATAATTTAATGCAATTTAAAGTTTTGCGTTAAAATTACATAAAGTTTATTAGTTTTTCAATATTTGACCAGTTTTTTATCAATTTAGTTCAAAAATTTAAACTGCTCCATCTATTATTAAATATTTAAACCTGATATCTGTCACAAACATCTGACATAACCTTCAATTTTTGCATTATAATTTGTAAATATGTGCTAAAATTAAATAAAACTCTATTTTAAGTACTGATTTGATAAAATTATTAAATAACATTAATTGCTTTATTTAAACATATGTGTTTTGTTGCATTTACAATGTCGAGTCACAAAAAGCATTGTTTTTAACCTTGTCCGCAGTTTAAAGCCATACAGTGTTTCATATTTGCAGTCGAAGAAAAAGTATAGTCTACAACACGTATAAAATAGTCATTACGCGCTCGCGGGACCGCCATACTCGCCTGGCGGCTCGTATGACAAACTTTCCGCTTGCGAATATTGTCTATTCCATACTAGTTATAGAATATACTATACTGATTTAGACTCAGGGTCATAAGAAGGTCTAAAATGTGGAAAAACAGGGTCAATAATTTTGCCGAACTAAATACCTACCTTACTATGGCCGTTTAAGACCTTAAAATTAATAGTGTATTTCGCACACCCATTCCATTACTGCTGTAATGGGAATGTATCTTTTTGTCCATTAAATAACTTGATGCCTTGAACTTCAAAGCCTCGTTCAAAGCTTAAAATGTAACAAACAATATTGCACACTTTCATTATTTTCTATGGTAAACTATTATAAACCTAAATGAAGAAATTTATTCTGAAATAATTAAAACTACTTTTTTTCTATGAAAGTAAACTTTTTCTCCCTTGCTTTTTGGAACAAAGTAGCACTTTTTCGTCCTCCACAGGCATAACATTTTCAAATTACCAGAAAAATGTCGAAAAAATAATTAAATATTTTCAGAAAAAAAAGCGCAAAAAGTGACATTTCCAGAAAAAAGCAATAATTTAATTATTTTCAGAAAAAAACGCAATAAATAATTTATTGACAAAAAATAAAAATACAATAAATGAACTATTGTCAGAAAAAAATGCAATAATTCAGTTATTAAAAAAAGACAATTAATTATTGTAAGAAAAAAAAAACGCAATAATTTTATAATTTTCAAACAAAATCACAAAAAGAAATAATTCATTGTCAGAAAAATTTTGCAATAATTTTATTGTTCTTAGAAAAAAACGCAATAAAGGATTTATCGTCAAAAAAAGTCCTTATAATTCAATTTTTAAATTATTGACAAATTATTAAATAACATTCAGAGAACAAAACGAAATAAACAACTTAAGAATAGTCCCTAAAATTTCATTATATTCAGATAAAACGCAATAAATGAATTATTACCAGAAAATAAAAACACAATAAATAAATTATTGCCAGAAAAAAATCGCAATAAGTCAATTATTTTTGAAAAAAAAAAACGCAAATAATGAATTATTAAAAAAAAAACGCCATAATTGGATTATTAAAAAAACGAATATTTTATTATTGCGTTTTTTTCTGTAATTATTTTTTTATATATAAAGCTACTTGCTGCCGATGTTTCAAAAAGGTGACTTTTTTAACTGTCTAGTTAAAATTTGCAAAATAAGTACCACTTTTACCACTTTTTCTTGACAATTATCGTAAAGCATCTGCCTTCCTATAAATGGAATGCATTTATTTTATTGGCTATAAAAAAGTTGCAGGTACACAATAAAAAACAGTTTTTTTGTCGGTATTATATTTTATTATTAATGTGATAGTAGGATTTATTTCATTAATGAATAATTAAGGAATTAATTATCACTCCCCCCGCACCTCCCTTCCCTCCCTACTGCACCCCCCAAGGCTAAGCGTTATCAAGATCAAGAATTAACTTTTTAAAATTCGAAATTTTTGTGGTAAAAAAGTCTATTTCTCTGTTTACGGTATTTCCAAAACGACAGATACGGTACATTGGTGACATGACATATTGATTCGTCCTTGTTATTGGTAAATAAAACAAATCCTCATTTCTGGTTACAGATAAGGGCACTCGAAATGGCAGTCTACTTAAAAACTCGGGTTTATCCTGATTGTTATTTAACAATTTGTGCAAAAATATTACACATACGTTGTTGTAACGGAATAAAATTGTGTTTGACCAACAAAAATTTTAGACAAATCAGCCATAGGCACTGAGCCTGTTTCTTAAAGATCCAAACAAACTACTGATGATGATAATGAGGAGGAATTAATGAATAGTTGTATAAATATATGTATATGAGCTGATTATTAAACTTAACCCTTTGCTGCATAAAACTGCTTTTACTGATTAGTCTTTTCAAAAATTCGCTTGACCCCCTGATTGATTAAAAATTTAATTTTCATCCCGACAACCAATGACTTTTAATTTACAGCCAGAAATATTCATTTTTTTAGGGATGAATAAAGTTAGATTGAAACGTCTATGATACATGTGACTTTATGAACAGCATGATGCTGGCAGCATCTATAGAAACTGTCATTCAAATCAATTCGAGGTACCTAGATATAGTTATTATCCTAGATACCACATTTTAAACCAATAATATAAAAAGAAGACAGCTTTGCAGTCGAATTTTTTTCATATTCTTGAATCTTAATTTGTTACCATGACAACCAAACTATCTACCTCTTGGTGATTTACCCCGGAAAAGTTCGTGAACACTTAAAATAAATAAATTAAAATGGCTTTCAAAATGGAGTATGTATAAAAACATAAATGTGTTTTACCATAAAAACATAAATATCTATTTCAAAAAGGGTTTTAAATTTCATGGTATCGGCCCATTTAAACCATGTAACCCCATAAATCTTCAAAGCTACTAAAAATTCCAGGAATAAGTCCAAACCATATTTCTACCATTTTTAATTTATTGTATAAAAAAAGAAACTAAATCTTTAAGACACGACCTTGAGGCTTAGTACCATTTGGCCTGAAAAGGTCTATTTCTATACCGCCCGTCGAGTCAGGCTATGGTAATAAATTCCATATGTTAGTCCCTAAATCTGGGCTGTACCATTTTGCCCAAAATATGGTTGGACCAACCAGCGCTTAATTTCAGACAGGGTCATTAAAATAAATCAAAAATTCTACCTCCCATTTCCAAATAAAGAAGTTTAAATATTTTAGTTTTACCTAAGATTTGAAGATGTAAAGTCACATTTTTATCATCGTACTTTTATTTTTAGTGATTTTTTTGTCTGTGATATTTATTTTTTATTGTTTTTGTGATGATAATGCAAGCATCAAAAATTCGTGGAATTTTTAAAGTGAAATATAAAAAGGAGTTTAAAGTGACCACTCTAAAGGAATATAAAAAAACTGTGGAAAAACTAAAACCTAAAAAGAAAATCGTGCTTTGTGATTCAACTGATGATATAGTTTTTACTAATCAGCGTTCTGCGTAAGGAAATATATATTTTTACCTACTTTTGTGGCTTTTTTGCCAGAACAAATTACATTTGCCCCTACCCAGGTCCGGAAAGGGGTATTTTGCCTTCCCATTTTGAAAATTTTCAAATTTTCGGGAAAGCCTTGTATTCTTGCAAAAATTTTCAATTTTTTGGGAATTTTGGAGTGTTACGCCCATTTTAATGGTATAGGAAAATAGCGTTACAGGGGGGGGGGGGGCAAATGATCAAAATTTGCGTTACGCAATACTTGAACGTTCCCTAAACAAATATTGCCCTCTCTAAAATTTACCTACTCGGCCTCCAGCCTCGTGGGTTAATTTTCTCATGGGCAATATCCTAGTTTCCTCTCTCGTAACATAAAGTTTTATCCAATAAATAGCTTAGAAATTCATATTTTTATTAAAAAAATACAAGAAAATAATTTGACAAGTGACAGTTGAGTGGGTAAAATAAATAATTGTCCAATCTATAAAGTAAAAGCCACGTGTTAGTTATTATTGAGTTTCTTTATTTAAAATAAAGCTAGTAATTGTCTTATTATCTGTATGTATTGGACAAAAATAATTATACACCCATATATCATAAGAAAATTTCTCAGAAATACTACTACTACTACCATTGGTAGTGTGATTGTGATTTGGTTGAAACCAACCAGCAAAAAAATAATTATGTAAATAACCTAAAACAAATAATTCAAACTTTTCTTACCTGATTTTTACAGGTAAATGAATTATTTTTTCTCAAAAACAGTTGTTCCTACGGTATTACAACCTAGTACCTACCAGGTACTACCTTTTCCATATAATTTTATGAATGCAACTATAAAAGTTTCAGAAAAGAGACTTTTAGAAGAAAATATGGTTTGTTTAAATTATATAATTAAAAAAAAACTTATTTGATCTCGGATATAAGTTTTTCTTGTCGCACCACAACACGAAACGACCGTATCGGCAAAATCGTTAGGTCAGTCGGCAATTTTTTTTTGGGGGCGATGACCTTTTTTTTTCTTTTTTTTGGTCCCCAGGAGCTTTTTTTTAATAGTCAAAATTTTTTCAGTCGGCAAATTTTACCTTCACACCCCCGACAAAAACCTCGGATCGTCCCTGGACTCTAATGAACGTTAATGGAGATTTCTCCATTTAGATTAGATAGGGACAAAAGTTCTACCCAAAAAGGATAGAAGTAATATCACCAGCATAAAGAAAAAAAAATCTCCTAGGTTTTATGTTGGCTGCACTGTCAGTAACGCCATTTTCTTTAGCCACTGTGATTGTGTGAGCTGCGTTTGATATGGTTTTGATTTCAGTTTTTTGTGTTTTACTAAATATTGTGTTTTTATTGACTATTATAGTAGTTTTAGGAGTTTTGATATTTAAATATTGTTTACCAAAGGTAACTTCTTTCTTTATACCTTAGATTTAAAGCCTAAGCGAAATTCGTTTGGACTTTTGCAACCCTTGTAAAAAATTGGTATTTTGGTAGCTATAACAGAAATAACGCTCGTTATAAAATTAATTTCTTGAAATGTAGAAACTGGCAACGATATTAAAATATATAATAATAATATATAGTTAATAATAAATATGATAAACATTAAATAAATTCATATTTACCTTTTCATATTTGAGGTTATGTTTTGTAAATAAATAAAAAGATTAAGCAACCAACCTAAGAACAATTAATAGGATTTATATTTCATTCTTTATTTTACTATTAAATCATCAGTTTTATTTCTTAGCAAAAAATATTAATTTCTTTAGCTTTATTTACAAAAATCAACGGTAATTGTTAAAAAAAATTGAAAAAAATTCAATATTTTTTTAATTTATTTAAGTTGGTAGTGGCGTGCCATGCAAAAATGAGGTAGAGATAAGGTAGACGTCTTGCATTTCATAATTCTAGTTGTACAGAGCTCTATTCAGATAGGTTCTGCGCGGAGTTTAATTTTTGACCCAAGTAAAGTGGATTGCTTGATTTTTGACCAATAAAAATAACATTTTTATTTTATACAATTGTATACTGTGTTTTTTGAAATTAAGTAATCTAGTCCTGGGCCTTTTTGACATGTTATAAGCCGGATTCCGTAACAAATTAAAAACAAAAGTATTTAAAATATGTCTTGGGTTTCTAAGCCATTGTTATGTTAGGATTTTCTACCTGTTCTAGAGAATTAAAGGCTGTTGGTCCTATTCTTTAGAAAAGATGCTTGTTTTTATTTTAGACATCCATCACGGCAAAGAATTTCAATATTCTTTAATTTTTTTCTCTTTCTGGTCAAAAGGGTATGGGTTGTGATAAATTTTAAAGATAATACAATTTATATACAGTGCGGTCCAAAAGTCACCCCCCCCTTTTAACTTTTGAACGAGTTGAGATATCGACTTCAAATTTAGAACTCTTAAATAAGACAACTTAAACTATCTTTTAGCATATATTTGATATTTTCAGCTCTTAAAATGTGGGCAGGGGGGCATGGGGGGACATTTTTTTTAAATGGAAAGGGTCGTGTGATACATCATTTTAAAGCTTATAACATTCTCTATTTAAACTAACATTTTTAAATTTTTTAAAAATGTTTTTTAAGGTTTTGATTTTTCAATTTTTGTGCTAAAACATTCGATTTTTTAAGTTTTTTTTATAAATTTTTATTTATGTCAACTAAAATTAGTTTAAAAGTATAATTAACATTTTTTTATGATAATTTTAAAAAATTATTTGTTTTTTTAAAGGAATTTTTACATTAAAACCCATTTTCAACCCCATTTTAAACAATTTTTTTTTTTTATTTAAAAATATGGAGTTAAATGGAGAATTTTATAAACTTTAAAATGATGTATTACACGACCCCCCTTTCCATTTAAAAAAAATGTGCCCCCATGTCCCCCTGCCCACATGTTAAGAGGTGAAAGTATTAAATATATGCTAAAAGCTAGTTTAAATTGTCTTAATTAAAAGTTCCAAATTTGAAGTCGATATCTCAACTGGTTCAAAAGTTAAGAGGGGGAGGGTGACTTTTGGACCGCTCTGTATATGTAGTATGCTGTACTGATAAGTGAAAATACATTACCCCTACGATGGTTTTTTTTACCCCTCTTTTCTCTAATCTAAAATCGTGCTTATTGTTTGCTTTTTAATTTATAAAATATAATTTATTTGTGGATTAATACGTTATAATTAAGAGGTATGTGTATTAAATATAAATTATATTCTCTCCCTAAATATCAATTCGTGATACTAGGTTAGGTACCGGTGCTTTTTTTTCAATTCTTACTCATATTAATCCCAATTTTTGGAAAATGCAACTCCTGCTAAAGCAGTCATTGCATTTTCGTCATTGGGATTAATATTCGTAAAATTTATGTAATTAATGTAATACCTAACCGAGTATCACTTATGATATTACCCCTGAAAATTTTGATGACTAAAAAAAAGGTCCTTACGTCTGAAAAAACTTTTGCTGATAACACAGACCCACAAAATAAAATAAAAACTACCCTGAACTTTTGACGAGACAGGTCTATTCTTGTGTATTTTTCATCGCTGAATTCAAATCCAAAGTCAGATTAAGGGGTTTAACCGGTGATTTTTCGAGAAAAACGCAAAAAACATGATTTTTTATGGGTTTTGTATGGTTTTTTGGAATTATAAAAAAACGGAAAATGATGCAACTAATCTGACTTCAAATATGAATTCTACAGATAAAAATACATCGAAAACCATATTTAGTTTTTTTTTCACGAAATTTTGACCCTTGCAGGGCTTTAAAAACTGTAGCAAGGGTAATTTTGGCGATTTTGAGGTTTTTTTTTGAGGTTAGGGCCAAACCAAGACCCGTTATAAAACTACAATATTATGAGTTAGAAAGAGTTTGATAGACATTTTAACAATTACTAATATTAAAAAAAATCATTTTTCAGTTAAACGTTGGCTTACTTACTTTGCTTAGAAAAAGGCTATATATTTCGTGGCTGCTGACACATGACTGTTTATTAGTTATTAGGGCTTAAAAAATACGATATATATAATTGCAAACGATAATTACGCTGTGATTCAAATATGTTCATAATTTCGAATAAAAAATATTTGTTTCATTTTATTACTTAAATATCTTGTTTTTTTGTAAAAACTTGAAAAAGTGTCCGATAATTTGGTCGTGTCCGATATTTGGGACATTTACCTTACAATGCGGTAGGTAATATCAATAGTCTCAAAGAATATAATGAAATAATTCAACTAAGTATTCCATAACATTAAAATACTATAAAAAAAAAGGTTTTATAGTCATATAATTATCTGTTTACAAAGAATTGGATTCAATCTTTGAATCGCTCTAATTATTCCAATAATATTCAAAATGCTGTGTTCACTTATAAAGTGGTCTAAGTATACCTAAAGTTCAGATTCTGAGCTATTCCTGTTTTTTATTTACTAATATTACGTTTTATGCACTGAGAATTTGTTACCACAAAATTAGGTATAACTATAATAGTTCTATTGAGTTATATATAACTCGAAAAATTTAACACAAAGCCAAAAATCGAACACCTTTCCAAAAAACTTATCGAGAAAAATTTTAGTTTTAATTTTACCTTTATGCAATAATCACATTTTTTACATAATCCAGAAACGATCAATAAAGTTTTATCATTTCTTAACATACATTCTAATTCTCAATTGTGTGGTCCTTTGCTATTAAATTCACGTTTTAATGCCATAAAAACTGGGAAAACTGAGAATAAAACCGTATACCACCGGTGCACCGGTGGCGCACGTCGACTTTTAAGGACATACCTCGGTGTACCACCGCAGGTACACTTCGACCGCAACTTGTTAGTTTATGGACAAACCTCCATAATAATCTATCCATCATAGTGTCTGAAGTAAATATATTTATAATTGTTTATAAAGTTATAAATAGAAGAAGTTCAAATTTAACACATTGCGGTCAAAGCCAAAAATCGAGTACCTTTCCAAAAAACTTATCGAGAAAAATTCTGGTTTTAATTTTACCTCACATTTTTTACATAATCCAGAAACTACGATCAATAAAGTTATACCTTTTCTTAACATACATTCCCATTCCCAATTGTGTGGCCCTTTGCTATCAAATTCACGTTTTAATGCCATAAAAACTGGGAAAACTGAGAATAAAACCGTGTACCATCGGTGCAACGGTGGCGCACGTCGACTTTTAAGGACATACCTCGGTGTACCATCGCAGTTACACTTCGACCACAACTTGTTAATTTATGGACAACCCTCCATAATAATCTATCCATCATAGTGTCTGAAGTAAATATATTTATAATTGTATATAAAGTTATAAATAGAAGAAGTTCAAATTTAACACTTTGCGTTCAAAGCCAAAAATCGAGTACCTTTCCAAAAAACTTATCGAGAAAAATTCTGGTTTTAATTTTACCTCACATTTTTTACATAATCCAGAAACTACGATCAATAAAGTTATACCTTTTCTTAACATACATTCCCATTCCTAATTGTGTGGCCCTTTGCTATCAAATTCACGTTTTAATGCCATAAAAACTGGGAAAACTGAGAATAAAACCGTGTACCATCGGTGCAACGGTGGCGCACGTCGAATTTTAAGGACATACCTCGGTGTACCATCGCAGTTACACTTCGACCACAACTTGTTAATTTATGGACAACCCTCCATAATAATCTATCCATCATAGTGTCTGAAGTAAATATATTTATAATTGTATAAAATTAAAGTTATAAATAGAATTATATCCTAGTTTAGATATAATAATGAGTTAAATTTAGACCAGACTATCTAACTTTTAATTCAATATATATATTAACTTTATTTATATTTAAATATATTGATAAATTTATGATAAACAAGATGATGTTTATTAAAAAAGAACCAAGCCGCATACAAAACATAAAATATATTAAATACCTAAAATTTATATCAGTTTTTTCTTCAAACTTTAGAAAACCAAGGCTTATAAAATTTGATCAAAGTTAAAGACTGAGTTCAATTTTACATTAAACATTAAAAAAAACATTTTTTTCTGTGTTAAGCACTTTTTTATAAATCGACTTTTTATAAAAATTATAATAAAGCTTATAATGTACCCTTTACCCCTTAATATATCTTGAACTTCATAACTTTTATTGAAGAAGCTAGCCAGGTAAAAATCCTAGAAGAATATACAAAGTTATGCTATAAAAGAAACAAAATAATTTCACACATTTGGTTTAATTCACAATGTATGAAACAAAAGGTTATTCCCAGTTTTGCTCAACTTAAGACTCCCAAAAATGCAGAAGGCTACGGAAAAATATATATTTGTACCCTTTACCCCTTAATACAATGGATCTTGAACTTAGGAATTTCATAACTTTTACAATCTCCATTTTGAAATTGAAGCTTCGTCATATGTTTTTTTTTTCTGGAGGATAGACTACTTGCCAAGTAATACTTGGCACAAAACTCCTCCCACCTTTACAAAAATATCGTCATAATGCTGAAAATAGTTATTTTTGTATTAAAAGCGCAAAATTACTGATTTGCTGATTGAGTCCGAGATCAGCAATCACGCAAAAGCAGAAATCACATTTTGCGCTCGTAGTACAAACAATATTTTTTCTAAAACCCAGAATTTTTGTATACACGGTGTATATGAAATAGCGTAGGAAATTTTAACAGATGATTCTACATCATAAAATATGACAAAAAGTTCCTATAAACATATGTCTAAAAATGCGTCATAAGGGAGCTACGCCCCTTTGAAAGTGACTAAAAAAATCGGTTTTTATTTAATAACTCAGGAACCCTTTGAGATATATCAACGAGGTTTTGTCAACTAATCCTACCAAGGCCCGTTTTTATGTTATTTTCATGTACTTATTTCAACCAGGGGTGTGCGAAACGGGGGCGGCTTATGAGTTTTTTGTCCCAAACTTTTTTCTGTGTAACTTTTTTGCAATTTTATTTTTGAAATATGATTCCTCAGGTCAAAATACATAAAAAAGAGTCTCTTGTTGTAATACTGTAGGATTAACCGTTTTCGAGAAAAATTCATTTGAAGGTGAAATTCCACTGTTCGAGGACGAAAAATTAAATACTAAAATGTTGAAAACCAAAATTTTAATGACGCAGGGCGAATTTACATTAAAAACTAAGAAAAAAACCTTATATACAGGTACTTCCAAAAATTAATCCTAATGGAGTTATGGTCTCCTAAATATGCACCATTTTTAAAGGGCTATGGTAGCTTTAAAAGCGTTTTTTCGACCTACATGTATGGAAACTTTTTTTCTTAGTTTTTGATGTAGAATAACATTACATCATTAAAATTTTGGTTTTCGACATTTTAGTATTTAATTTTTCGTCCTCGAACCATGAAATTTCACCTTCAAATGAACTTTTCTCGAAAACGGTTAATCCTACAGTATTAAAACAAGAGTACCTTTTTTATGTATTTTGACCTGAGGAATCATATTTCAAAAATAAAATTGCAAAAAAGTTACACAGAAAAAATTTTGGGACAAAAAACTGATAAAAATAAAGGGTTCCTGAGTTATTAAATAAAAACCGATTTTTTTAGCCAATTTCAAAGGGGCGTAGCTCCCTTATGACGCATTTTTAGACATATGTTTATAGGAACTTTTTGTCATATTTTATCATGTAGAATCACCTGTTAAAATTTCCTACTCTATTTCAAATACACCCTGTATAGTTGTCATGACAGCAAGTGGAAAAAATAATTTCTGCTTCTCGGTAGGGTTTGTTTATCTCAACAACGAGCGCAAAATAAAAACATTTTAATGGATCGTAGGAAAAATACGTTTTTTGTCTGATTGAGAAAATCTAAAAACAAAATTCAGGAACCGTAGTATAAATCTGCTTCAAACACAGCCATCCGCCATATTTGTTTTGCTTTGTCATGGGAAATAAAACTAAACGACTTGTCTATGTACACTGCCACCACAAATCTAATAAAGGCCCAACTACGAGTCTGGACCCTATCCGTTACTATGGAGGGTAATCTGAAAAATGGAAAAACCCTAGCACCGGGCCACTCCCTGGGGACTTATATAATTGCATTTGCAACACAGAACAGATACACAACGCATTCGGAATACTAAGCGTATGAAAATAAGCTTTTTATTTAAAAATCTAATTTTCAAAGCAAATTATTGGGGAATGTATTAGAATTATAAAGAATCATGGGGTCGTCCGATATCGAGTCCAAAATAAACACCTTCTTATCTTATATAAGTATTTGAAGCTTTTAAAGCTTTAAATTAACAGATACACAATAATAATAATAACACCGGCCCACAAAAAAAAAAACGTCAATTACTATGTTACTATATTTTTCGTACGTTTTGGACGCAAACAAGTTTGACAATAAAAAAGCTCGCTGACCTCAAGGGACATCGCTCCTTTCTTATGGAAATGTGGTTTCAGTCGGATTTGAATGGATTCTGGGTTTATTTCATGTCAACTCAACACACCCAATTTACCTCACCTTCTCAAATTTTGATGAGATTTGGCACACATGTACTATTTATAAAGACTTGAAAAAATAGGTTTCATCAAAATATCTCTACCCGTTTTCGAAATCGCTCTAGGAGCTGTCCTAATTGAGCTAGAGAACTGGAAGAGATGTCATTTTGCAGAATTTTGTATGCTCTTTCCAGTGATATACAACATAACATAAGTAAAAAAATGTTTTTTTTTTTTAAATAAAAATACAAATACTCGAAAACCTTACGCCGCGTAACAGAGGGGGTGGGTGTCAGTAAAATGCTGCAAAATGACACCTCTCCCAGCTCTCTAGCTCAATTGGGACAGCTCCTAGAGCGATTTCAAAAAAGTCCGTCCGCGGTTTGCGAATTGTTGAA
The DNA here is from genome assembly GCA_958510825.1 of Brachypterus glaber. NCBI lineage: Eukaryota > Metazoa > Arthropoda > Insecta > Coleoptera > Kateretidae > Brachypterus > Brachypterus glaber. The sequence goes on along the minus strand of OY294052.1, from coordinate 14,794,726 downwards.
AACTTTACAAAGCCATATTTCATAAAACTGTTTTTAATAAAAAATTGAAATCTGGTATTTATCTTAGTCTCAGCATAAGTGTACCAAATTCTAGCAAAATCTAAAATGGTGAGGTAACATTTTTATTCAAAGTGTGTTGATCTGACATGGAATGACTCCCATATATGTTTTCGGCATTTTCATCAAAAGTGTCAAAGAACACAACTCGCAAAAATCAATAGTTCTCTCGATCATCTGTCATATTTGGATGAAATTTGAATATATTATAGTTAGTTCTCGACTTTCTGATCTAAAGTATCTTCGGGAACAACTCCCAAAATTCAATGGTTCAGGTGCCATAGAACTTTAAAGATTAAAGCTCTTCCAATATTCATTTTGTAGTTTTTTTTTTTTAATGGGGTTCAGGGAGCTTTTTCACTGCCAAATTAGTTATCAGCGTACAAAAATACATTTGCATACACGCAAATTACAACTGTATTTCTAATTATTTCCCTTCTTGAAGAGTAAAGAAGTTTAGATTACACGATCATGAAGTCTAAACTCCAATTCTTAACCCAGAAGTTAACTAAATTAAAATACTTAACAAAAGGATTATAATGAGATTGATATTTCCCCTTAAAATTGTAAACGTATATTTCAAGAGATTGTCTTCGTAATTTAGGATTACTTCAGTGAAGTTTTCTGCCCTCCTAAATAGAAGTTCAGTATCTGCAAAAAAACTATCCTAACCGAGATCTTTAGGTAACTTGTCTTCAAGATTTATAGTATGTAGCTTAACGCGTTCTTGAATAATCGTGGTTACAAGTTTTCATAGATAGACCGACCTGAGGAACGACGGAGGGAACGACTCTAAATGTTTGGCAAAAGGTGTAAATTAACTGATTTGATTTGATTTTTAACATCGAACTTTGATTTTGTAATTTTGCTTATAAAATTGCAATGCAAAATTGGAGGAATTGGGCAGGAGACTGTCATCTCATTCCGTTTCCCGTTTATTTGGTCTTTTTCTTCCGAATAATTAACCAGGGTTTCTCTATATAATCATGAGGTTTCCAGTGCGCAAGTACTAATCGGATATGTATCCTTACTTGCGCACTATCACTGATAAATTACTACTGTAGTAATTTCCACGCTAATATAAAAAGTTATCATTAAAAACACAAAAAAAAAATATCTTCAAACGTCCATTATTATTAACTTAAAATTCAACAGTTCACACGATTAATAACCAAAAATATATGGTTCACTTTAACCTGTACATAATGCATTAATATAAAAATACTCTAGGCACATCATAGAAGATGGTAAAACAAAAATACACAAGGCACATCATAAAAGATGGCAAATTCGCTGCACTGGAATGTGCCAAGAAAGATACACCCGTCCCATTCAAAGGCCACGCTGTAACTGTTTTAAAAGGTCATTCGAAGATCCGTTTTGTAGTGGTATACCTGTGTTGCTAATTTCAACTGTGTATTAAATTACGGTTTTACTTGACATTTAATAATTAATTTTTACACTGATAGAATTGTTTATTTAATATACGCGCCAACCATATCGTTGACAGTTAAAATTATAACTGTCAACAGATATAACCTCAAAATTAAATTAAGAGCCATCTGTTTTCAAATCTTCACTTATTTAAACTAATGTACGCATGCATACCAATTTCAAAACAACAAATATGAATGGTTCTTTTAAGGCGTCTCCTGCCTACTTGTCCTTCTCTTAAGTTTACTTTGCCTTTATGGTACTTTCGTTGAGGAGGGCAGTTCATTCCATGTGTTTTCGGCATTAATCAGCGTAAATGTCTCGAGTTTCAAATTTCAAATTCATCCTAAGTTAACTTTTGCACACGCCAGATGTGTATAATATTCTTAACTAGAAACATTCCTCTTTTATTAAAAAACTTTTCGAATAAAATATATTTAAAATATAATGATTTATTTTACTCTTTGATATCACTAACGCCAAATTTAATATCTTAGATATCGTATAGGTACCTTTGAAATCGAGATGAAACTAACACACTAGAAAAAGTTATTGTAAAAATTACAAACTTTTTATACCTAAGAATTACATTAATTTTATTAACTTTTCGCTAAACTTCTATTAACCTCTTCAGGGACATAGACACATATGTGTACGTTTAAAAATAAATTCCGCAAAATGAAATTCACAGAATTCCTTATTGCTCAGTGGCTATAGCTAGTTCCATTCGCTTTGTTTCCAACCACAAGCGACATCCAATAGCCAAGATTCGCATATCTTCAGTTGTTTACTTGTTTTGACAATAAAAAGCATTTTTAACTTTTGCTCCTAAATTAATTTAAACAAAAAATTCGTCCCTGAAGAGGTTAACTAAGCTATCTGAATATGTATTTTATTAAATTATTGAAAATTTAGGCTGATTAATGGTCAACTAATTTCTATAGGAATTTTTTTTAATTTTATGAAACTAAAAAAAAAAATACTAAAAATGTTTTATTTATGTTGATTGGACTGTTTTAGCATAAATACCTTATACATATCTTATTTTATAGGATTTCACTTTTATAGGGTAACATTGTACAGAATTTAGGTTGTAAAAGAAATATTACCCTTATCGATATTTTATTGATTCTAAATTAGCCTAACTAACCGGCTTTAAGACGGCAAAGTTATAAAATTTTATACTATTACTGTAATAAAAAAAATGTACGCTTCGTATTTACTTTTTCTGCATTTTCATAACTTATAAATACCTAGTACTTATTAGCTTACAAGTTCCTTTTAACATATTTATTCATGGATATACTTTTAATATTTTATTGCTCAGTAACGACTCGTTACGTTACTAACGAGTCAGTACGAAATAAGATAAGACATAATATCTGGATTTATTCAGAATAGGAATAAATAATTCCTATCTTATTTTTAAACAAAAAATGAAAATTCAAATTTTATTTTTATACCGTTTTGACAACAAAAAGTCCAATTGTTATCTTCATGGTTTGTTAGTTTTAAATTTATGTGGTAAAAAGCGTATAGGTACTCAACGGCTAGCCTTAAAAAATTTAAATGAAAATTCAAACCACCCCGGATTTTTTGATTTTAGGTTGTTTTCGGGACATTTCCAAACAGTTTTTGACAAAAATTGAAATCGCTCACGAAGCCGTTTTTAAATAAAGTAATTCTTCTTATTCTTCAAGTTTTTCCTGACATCGCAATACGGAGTTTTTTCTTTAACACACCCTATAGCGTAGGTACTAACTATGATACTCAATATAATCACGATGTCCAAAATTACGGTCGTCTTATTTTAGACATTAATAAAGTAGGCCTGTGAATGGTCGTGATTATATTGAGTATCATGGGTAGTACATATGCTATAGGGTGTGTCATAAAAAAAATCCGTATTGTGATGTCAGGAAAAACTTGAAGAAGAAGAAGAAGAAGAAGAAGAATGACTTTATTTAGAAACGGCTTCGTGAGCGATTTCAATTTTTGTCAAAAACTGTTTGGAAATGTCCCAAAAACAACCTAAAATCAAAAAATCCGGGGTGGTTTGACTTTCCATTTAACTTTTTTAAGGCTAGCCGTGACTCATAGGCAATTCCGTGAAAGTAGTTACCAAATGTCAACTTTGACCCAAGATTGGACAAGGGTCAAGTGTGGAGTAAGTACCTAGAGTAAAATAACTTTCAGGGAAACGCTGTCAAACAAAAAATAATTAAACTGCTATTGATTGTTCACTCAAATGTATTTTTTATGCTATAGTCTTTTTTTACACTATAAATATAGTAAAAAACAAATTTCATATTCAAAGCCACCCTAAAATATTTCTTATAAGAACTACTTGCAGTTCAAAAGAATATTCATGTGCAGATATGGATGTGAAAAAATTGTACAGCTTGGAATAAAAAAAACAGTTTTAATTACTTATATCGTGCTTGCGGTTTTATAAATAAAAATTATTGCATTTTATACTTTTAATTATATCTCTAGTTTCACCTGTAATTTATTATCAAGAAAAAAAAAAGACAGCTAAATTTTTAATGATGTAATTAAAAACAGCGATAAAAAGTGTATTATGCAAAAATCTAAAAAAGCTCGACATGCAAATAGTGTTATAGGTATAACACTTGTCGACAAAAAAACATATCTTTCCATTTTGACAGACAAAATGGAAATACATGTTTTTTTTGTCGACCAGTGTAATTTCCACTTCTTAAAAAAACAACAATATTTCTTACGGCATAACATTAATTCATTTAATAGATTTATTAAATATTGCTTTTTTAAAACACGTTTTGCTAATTAGCGAATTTAAAAAAAAAACACCCTTTCATAGAAGAAATTTACTCTGTTTTTGTAAAATCTAGAACTTTATTTCTTTAGTATAAATTATTTATTAGTTTACCTTATGTTAAAAATACCGGGATGAACTTGTAAAGAGAATCATGTTATTTGAACGTTTTTTCTTTTTTTTTACACAAAATATGTAACATGTACCTACCTATACAATTCTATCGTATGAATTTGCATTTATTTCTACAAAATATATGAACTTATGAATTGTGCAGTTTAGGGCATATCCACAGAATGCGATACCGTGATTGGCTTACAAGATACATGACGGCACATGAAGCCAATCACGGCATCGCATTCTTATGTACTATGCGTATTATTCGAGCCTGTGGACATGCCCTTAAGTGTGATAAATTCTCAAATGCGAAAAATCGATTAGAAACACGAAATGCGGAGAACTAAGGACAAGCTTCCTCCTTTATTAAATTTTTGTTAAGTAAAATTAGAAAGAATTATGGGTGGATGAATAAGTATGTTGTTAAAAACCAGACATTAAAATTGATGTATTCAGAAATTTAAAAATAAACGTGAATAGTCTTACAAATCGAAATACACCTAAGCATAGGGTGTTGTTTCATGGTAAATTGTAATTTGCTGATGCCTATAGCTACCGCCTACATATTTAAAAGTGTAGCATCACACAACAGACACAATGAAAAACGAACTGGTTGGATCAATCAGATGATCTGATTCAGATCTGATTGATCGATCAATATATTTGTGTTTTTTTGCGGACTACATATAATTTTTATCTTTACCTTCAGGGCCACAAAATGTGAAAGTTTACTATAGCCGTACCGTACTTTAGGTACCTATTAAAGGTATAACAAACTACTAACGTCTACGTCCCACATTCAACTCGGTCTTTCGCGCTCTTGACAAATTGTGCAATTTAATATCCTTGGTTTTTGGCTGTTTTGATGTTTTTTTTTGCAAAAAACACCAAAACAATCAAAAACCAAAGCAAAATATATATAATATTAAATTGCACAATTTGGCAACAGCGCGAAAGACCGAGTGCATTTGGGACGTAGACGCTAGTTAACAAACTTTCACGCTCCTCCATAATAGTAAAATCTATCTGACTAACATATTTATCTCAAAATAGGTTCATAACATCCTGAAAATGGACACTAGGTCTGAAAAAATCACTAGCTAGGTTACCTAGGTCATTTACTATTTAAATGGTAATTTCTTAGGCTAGCACGAGGGCTAGCATCACTAGTCTTATTTACGTTTCTAGTTAAATGTTCCGAACTGGTTCTGATTAAATATCTCAAACCATGGTTTTAGATATTTAGTTCTGATCGATAAAGGTTTTATCCATAGTACCACGTCACTTAAAATAACCAATAAACAGTACTGATTCTAGCCTATCCTGAATACGTCGCACCGGTTTTGATGTTTTCTTCTGGCAAATTTTATCTTCTACAATTTTATGAATTAGTTCAACGTTCAAGTATAACGTAACTGAAATTGTACCAAAATTCATACACTTCATTCATACATTATAGAGATTTCATATTTTGGCTAACTAATAGGGGGTGTGTTAGGGGAGGGGGGTAGCCAAAATATGAAATCTCTACAGCCTTGAATAACGCGAGAACCGAGGTATGAAGTGTATGAATTTTTGTACATTTTGCGTTACGTAATACTTGAACGTTTCCTAATTTCTTAACATTTTTGTACTTTTTTAGGTTTTCAAAAAGTGTATCACTAATAATTTACGTGTCCTGACGTATTAATGTATGACGTTATGACACTAGGCCGGGTGTATCGCCAGCGATACACTTGGCAGTCAAAGTGTTAAAATAAAACTGTCCACACTGTAGATGCCACAGTTTTAGGCATGACGGCAGTAAAGGCTGCAGGATATTTCTTTGTATATTTGAGCAGGATGTTCTTAAATTACGAAAGCTTGGAAACGGCACTACTGGGCTTTACACGAAATTCGTATGGTTGTAATTTAAAACCGCTTACTTATATTATAATACACCCCCATGAATTAAAATTCAGACTGTCTCGATTTACATTACTGAGATGCTATAATAAATCAATGCATTCCCCTTTGAAAAATAATAATACTTACACAGAGAAAAATAAATAAAAATCATTGCTAAAATAAAGTCTGACACACGGAAGGAAACCTTCGACAAAAGGGAGAGGTCAATGCAAAAAACAACACGGAAGCCGGTCTTTACCTTGAAAAAATTTACCTCGAAAAAATTACCTCGAAAGCAAATAACTCGAAAAAAATACCTCGAAAAAATTTACCTCGAAAAGACGTTACCTCGAAAAGACGTTACTTCGAAAAAAAAATACCTCGAAAGGACATTACCTCGAAAGATTTTACCTCGAACGGCTTTTACCTCGAAAAGGGTTTTTTTAATTTTTTATCTGTTTCTTTGCGATTATTGTACATTATAGTTTTTATTACTCATATTTTATCATTTATTGATTAAATTTAAATTTATGGCCAATTATTTGATATTATTATAATTATTTGTGATTTCAAATGCTTTCTTTTTGTATAATATATCAATATTTTTGGTTTAAAAGTCCAAACAAAATTTTAATTTGGTTTGGTTTTTTTATAATTTTTAAAAAATTATTACATTTAGAGGTAATTTTTTATGCGAGGTAATGGGCTTTCGAGGTAAATATTTCAAGGCAACGGTGTTCGAGGTAAAAATTTTCGAGGTAAAAACTTTCGAGGTAAAAACTTTCGAGGTGAAGTCCCAAAGAACTTTTACCTCAAGAAGGAACATGATGAAATCTACCATATGCTTTGTTTGAAGCGTGAACCAACTACGGTGAGGGGCTGGTGGGAGTGACTATTGTTTACACTTAGTACGCGTAAAGGGAGAGAAAGAATGTGTAAACTCACAGTCTAATGTCGTAAAATGACAGGGGTACAGTGTTGCCGATTGGAAACACATACTTTGGATATTTTATTGTAAATTTTAAGAAACATTAGTTCTGTGAGTTTTATATGAACTAGTAGTTTAATTTTAATAGATTTAAATATACTATATTATTAAACATAATTATAGTAAACACAATAAAGTTTTTTACATTTTTAATTTAAGTATAATAAGGTGGAAACTACGCAACATCGCTACTAGGTAGCCTGAAAGTCGACTAGCGACATCTACATTTTACACCACAAAGCTGTATCGCGTTTGGACTTTCTGTTAGTAAATAAACAAACAAAAAGATGACACCTTCATAAACATTGGTCTGAAATTACTTCTTGAGGTAAAAGTTCTTTGTAAACTCCCTTGAATCAAGCTAACCTAAAAATTTTTATTTTGACATAACCTTAAGGTTCTGATTATAATTAATTGTACCAAATTGGGTATAATCAATTTTTTTAACTGGCAACATCGGCACAACAGATGATCTGTTACCGATTTATATATAGTTACTAACTATAGTTAATGTTTAAATCTACCTCGTATTTATTCCAAGTTTGTTTAAAATTTATTAAATTTGCTAAATATATTGCTATTTGCTATAAATGTTTAGTCGAGTTTGATGATTATTGCTAAGAAACCATTGCTTGTGTGAGTTCTGTAGGATTTACAGCTGACGCAGCTGAACTATGTTATGTTTTTCCTGAACAAGAGATATTGATATTTATTACAAGATAAACAAAATTGTATATCATTTATTTGTTATTTTAACAAATACAGTCGACTGCAGCATTAAATTGTTTTTATTGCATTTCATTTCAAAACTGGTATTTTATATGATAATATATTTCATAAATTATTGGTAATTGTGTCTTGTTATGTCTGTAACTCCAAAACAAAAAGAAATGGAGGACTTTTATTTTTATTAATTAATAGCTTAATTGGTCTAATATCCCTAAAATAAATATCAGTTCCCTAGCTTTAACAACGCCAGAAAAAAGCGGATTTTTCTTAGATGGACCACCTTGTATAGGACGATTTAAGCTTTTTTTAGAATATTTTATTTGGTAGAACGATAATATCTGGACTCTATAAATTAAACCTGTTAAAACTTTTAAATTTTCTAATTTATAAAAAGAAAAATTTTGCGAGAAAGTACAGTTAAACTTGAAATGACTAAAAAATATTCTTTATAGCTTGTAATAAAATATTCAATGAATATTATTCATTATATACGAATTTTGTATTTTTAACTTTTATCTACTTGGAGAGTATTTCAATTCATGTTAAAAGAATATCCATACCCATGTCTATGCGGTACTGTAGGCACGTTTTTTGAATGATTTGCAAAAATTAAAATTTAATTAAGCCGTTCCGTCCTTTTAATTTTCAAAAAAAAAGGACAGAATGCCTTAGTTTAGTTAGTGATAAATATGCCTAAATCAGACAAAAGTTTGGCCATTTGAGGCAAATATCAACAGTTTTGTTTTGTTTATAAACAAAAAGCTTTTATTTGTAATAATTAGTGCTACTAAGAGTGCCGATGTATTAAAATCTTCTCCGAAAAGTCAAAATCTTTGACCACGTTTTTTTCACATTTCTTGACGTTTTAGACCATTCTAATTGAAATCAGTAAAAAAAAATTTGCGTCCGTCTGTCTGTCTGTCTGGGTGTAAACTCTCTAACTCCATTTCTACATGAGATATCGACTTGCGGTTTTTTGTTTCTTATCGTATTCCGAAGAGCTGATTAGATTTTGGGGGTAAACGATTGGGGGTAAGGGGGTAAAAATAGGGTAAAACTCCTATTTTTAGCGTTTTTTGTTTATAATTAAGGCAATTCTTATTGTATTTGGTTAATTTAGCACTTATATAAAAGATAATTTTAAATTGGTCAAAAAATGTTATAAACAACGTTTTCCTAAAACGCATTGTTTTCGAGATATTGGCGTTTAAAGCAGTAAAAAGTTTTTTTTAGCATATCTCACATATTTATAACCCGATTTCAAAAAATTATATTTTAAATAAAAGCTCTCTTTAAGCCCTATAAAAAATATACAGTTTTTTTTGCTTGAATATGTTTTAAAGATACAGAATTTAAAATCAAACAAAACACCTAGTTTGAAATTTGCAAACTAGATGGCTCTAGTGTACAATAGTGCCGATGTTTTGACAGGGTGCTTGCAACGTTTCATCTAGTTGTGTATTAATTTTAGGACTTTAACATTAAAAGATGAATTTTCGAATTTATTTCACAAGATAGATTTTACATGTTTCAAGAATTTGCAGTGGGAAATTCCCACACTTTTGCTTGATAATTCATCAATACATTCTACTAGTTATTTCCTGTATATTTTACTTGATTTCGTGATATGAAAAGTTCCTCTTATTTTTTGTTAGCATGGAATGTCCGATATACTTGTGAGCGACAATGGCACGCAATTTACATAAAGAGCAATGATAATGCATTTTATTACAACAGTTGTTAACTCTTGTTACAGATCTCAACACTACGATAATCTACAACAAGCGGAACAACAAAAAACGCCATTAAAGGACACAACCAACACCAGCACACCGCCCAAACAACAAAAACTAAACAACAACGAGGAGAATCACCAGAACAATCAGGAACCAGAGTCCACGCAAACCAGCAACTCAGAATCACAACAAACTCAACAACAACAGTCTTCACAATCACAATCCCAGTCACAACAGCAACAACAGGGTAGTCGTTCGTTGCAGTGTCTGGAGACTTTGGCGCAAAAAGCGGGAATACACGATATTACGCCGGATGATTGCAAATACGATGTTGCCAATACGTTGTTGAATTTGGATAGGGGACACGAATTTATTAAACAAAGCGTTGAACAAATGACCAACATGGCCGATATTAAACAACAACAACAGGTAGGTTAATAGAGTCAAAAATATAACATAACTTTAAAAAGTTGATAGGTTTGAGATTTCTTTTTATGAATTTTTTCAGATAAAAATGTACTAATTTGTAGTAAAAGGTTTTTAAACATTCTTACTTTTCTAATAATTCTTTATTTTCAGCAAATTGCTGATGCGAATGCTCAGGCCCAAGCACAGGCGCAAGCTCAAGCACAGGCCCAAGCTCAAGCCGTCCAACAACAGCAGCAACAGCTGCAACAAGTTGCGCTAGAACAGCAGCAGCAACAACAGCAGCAGCAGCAACAACAGCAGCAGCAACAACAACAACAACAACAGGCTTTGGTACCAGCACAAAGTCCACATTTGCAGCAGGTCACCGTTAACGCCTCAGGTAGGAAAACGATTAGTATCTATAGTTGATTATAGTCACTAGTGACTATTAGAAAAGATTAGTACCTAAAGACTATTAGAAAAGGCTAAAGCAAAAGCATCTTAGGGAACGTTCAAGTATTACGTAACGCAAATTTTGATCATTTTGGACCCCCACTCCCCCCCTGTAACGCTATTTTCCTATACCATTAACATGGGCGTAACACTCCAAAAAGACCCCCACCCCCCCTAGGAGCGTTACGTAATACTTACCAGGGAAATTTTGTCTAAAAATAGGTCGTCCGGTGCAACGAAACAGGCATAACTTACTCCTATTAAATTTTTTAAAGATGATAATAAGTTATAAGCTATATATGATACATACATGTATCATATATACATGTATGTATACTCTTTGCTGGATACAGTTATTTTTAAATATTAACATTAACATCAACAAGTTTTAGGTTCCAAAAATAGTATTGAATTGATTTACATTATCGGAATACTGGCTTTTTAAACATTGAGGATATTGTTACCTACTTGATGAAACATATTGCTATGACGAAGCTCGTGAAACGCTTTGCTTTTAGTCTTTGTTTTCTAGTTTTTTTATGATTTGGTATTAATGTTCTCTTATCAATATCCAGGTGCGCAATGTGTTACAACTTCCATGGGACCACCCCAACACACCGTATCAATGCACCAACAAGTAGCCCAACAGGGTCAACTTCTGCAAACTCAAGGAGGCCAAGTACTCGCCGCAGCCCAATCAGGCAGTACCACTATAACTACGATGTCACCTCTTCAGCAGAGCCAGGCACATCAGCAGCTCAGTGCTGACTGGGGCCACGGTAGAGCCGTTCAGGTGATCCAGCAGCCGATTCAGAATCAGACGTATCTACAGCCTTTGTATAATCCGCAAGGGCAGCTGATTATGCCAGGGAATATCCAGTTGCATTCTAGTCTCAATCCACAACAAGTTCATGTAAGAAAACAATTTTATAAAAATTATAATTCAGAAAAAAATTATATTTTTATAATTAAAATTATAAAAATATAAATTTTACATCTAACCACACGAGGCACTATGTACTTGAGACATACAAGTCTTCAACTTGCTACCATTCAGAGTCTCCAGATTAAAAGAAGTATGAAATGTCCATGTTTAGAAATAGATGGCGTAAATATAAATCAATCAAATGACATTACTTCTGAAGTGAATAAAGTCTGAAAATGTATTTTCTTTTCTCAATCAGCGTAAAGGGTTGACTCTTGGTACTGACGAGGTCCAGTAGCCCGAAACTGCAGTTTGCTAATATCACTCTGTACGATGATTGAAAAATAAATTGATGGAATATTTAATTATGACGCATTTGTATCATTTATTTTTATTAATTATATATTTTAAACAATAATTGTTATACACAGATTTCTTTCGTTAGCTTAACGCAAAAATTACAACATTGGTTAAATGATTACCAGTACCCGGCATATTTCCAGTTGTAGTCCAGTCTTCAGGTCAGTAAAAGAGCCTTTACCTGAAAATAATTCAAGGAGTTTTGATTTTCGGTTTATTGGGTAGGGTTAATGGCCGCAAATAAAAAAACAATTTTCCGACGTTGAACTCGATTTGGAACTGTTATTTTTTTAAGGTGTTTTTCTCAAAAAACGGATTTTTAAAATATCACTATACGTTTTTAGATTTTATTTTTTTTTTCGAAAAACCAAAATTGTTCTTTATCGCCGGTTAGGCATGCCCCTTAGAACATTTTGGGTGAAAATTAAAAAAATCTATCTTTAATTTACGTAAAATTATTTTTTTTTTTTAAATATTTCACAGATTTGTGCCCCATTATCTCGAGTAAACCGATGTTCGATTGAATCACCATTGTATTAAGCATAAAAAAACCTTCCTAACTAAGT
>OY294052.1:14733524-14782069 GCA_958510825.1 Brachypterus glaber | reverse complement strand
GGTTTGGACTTTCTTACTTAATTGTATCGACTTCAAATTTGGAACTTTTAAATAAGACAACTTAAACTTTCTTTTAGCATATATTTAATACTTTCAGCTCTTAAAATGTGGGCAGGGGGGCATGGGGGCACATTTTTTTTAATGGAAAGGGGCGTCGTGTAATACATCATTTTAAAGCTTATAAAATTCTCCATTTAACTCCATATTTTTAAATAAATAAAAAATTTTTTGGGTTTTAATAATTTTTTAAAAATGCCTAATTTCATCCTAAAAAAATGTTAATTATACTTTTAAACTAATTTTAGTTGACAAATAAAAATTTATAAAAAAAAAAACTTAAAAAATCGAATGGTTTAGCGAAAAAAATTGAAAAACAAAACCTTAAAAAACATTTTTTAAAAATTTAGAAATGTTAGTTTAAATAGAGAATTTTATAAGCTTTAATGTATGTATTACACGACCCCCCTTTCCATTTAAAAAAATGTCCCCCCATGCCCCCCTGCCCACGTTTTAAGAGCTGAAAATATCAAATATATGCTAAAAGATAGTTTAAGTTGTCTTATTTAAGAGTTCTAAATTTGAAGTCGATATCTCAACCCGTTCAAAAGTTAAAAGGGGGGGGGTGACTTTTGGACCGCACTGTATATTATCTAATAAATAAATAACAATTTAATTGAACTTTAAATAGCTAGTAAGTAAACATAGAAAATATTGCGTATGTATTTGACCGGCTTTCCAAAAAATATTGATTAGCCCTATGGAAAGGAGTATTAATAGAAAAGACCCAGAATTTTAACCTACAGGAGCTCACTGTAAAAAATTTAACTGAAATCTCAATACCATTAATTTTATATTTTTTATATTTTCTAAAACTGACAATCTTTTACACAACTCAAAAGCTTTGCTAAAAGAAGCAACTTGTTTTGTCCAATTTTAATCGTAAGTTTTTATATTATAAAAATTATCTCTATTTTTTTTATATTTTTCTATATGTATATTATAGTAATTTATAATTTTTGTTAATTGTATTAATAAAATGAATTTAATCTTGTAAAAATATATTTGAAATAGACATTACTAAAAAAAAGTTAGGCGTACTGGAAAAAATTGTAACAATTTTAATCATTACGTGTGTAACCTGTGATCAATCATTATTATGTATATTTTTTACATTCTTTTATATTATACGTAGTTATTGCGTATAAAATTACAAAAAATGTGAAAATTACTTAATAAACTTGATCACAGTTTAACACGTTAAGGATTGGATTTTTGCAATTTTTTGTGCAGCATCCCTGTATTTTTAGCTTAGGCGCAAACCATTTTCTTTTAGTTGGACTACAAACCAAATATTTACAGTTATCTATTGACGGACAAATGACGCTTGATAAATGTCAATAGTGGCGCCCTCTGGATGCGCACTTATAACTATTGCCAACAATCAAGATCTAAGTCTATGGTGGTCTGTGGGTCAGAAAAAAGTTATATCTCTAACATTGTGTCTTTGAACTTTGGCTGCCCCTATTCCAATTAACAAAAGCAATTGTAATATACTTTATTTAACGTACATTTTACGCAATGAATATACAGTCAAATTCACCACTATTCATTACAAAATAGTACCTAAATGCCATTGCATTTTGCATGATTCATTTTACCCTGGTAATTTGCTATTCTGCCGTGCTAAGCTGAAAGGTCCTATCTACATAGGTTTAACATACACAGATAGGACCTTTCAGCTTAGAAAGGCAGTATTATACGTATACGTATCATTCACAACAGCAAATTAACACGGTAAAATAGCTGAAATGCAAATAACTACGTTTTTAGGTATTATTTTATGATGACGTCAGTTTGAATAGCTGTGAGTTTGACTCTAATTACCGTTTTGTCTGTCTATAAATCTGTTCAGTAATATATTTCTATTTTTTCCGAAAAAACAAATATTTTAATAATTAGCTGTTATCCCAGGAAACCAGATGACGAGCCCGACCTATTATCGACGTCAGTTTTAGGTCATATTTGTGACGTCATACATACGACGCATATCATACGTCGACCAGACGTCAGTTTTTGCTCAAATCTTGACGTCATCAAAATTGTACGTCGCTGGGACGTCAATTTAATGCTGAGGCTATAGGTGCGCCACATATTGTTTTCTAACACTAAAAAAAGTTTTTTTCTGGAATTACGTAAACTGAACAGTACTGTTCAGTCGCTAACCAAACGACTGTAGTTAGCCTGCTAATTTGATATACATTATCAGATTAGTATGGATTTTATATGCCTGTGGAAAATTTCTTTCACTGGACAAGAGCAGATATGTGCCCTCTCTAAAATTAACTCACTCCGCCTCCAGCCTTGTGGGTTAGTCTTGGGCAAAGTCCTAGTTTTCTTTTTCATAAATAACTATTAATTGGAAATATGTTGAACACGTTATTCTAACGTCATATTTCTCTGGCGTTATTATAACGTCAGTTACGTCCCTGGGCTGTGACATACACGTCACTGGGACAGGAAAACGTCATGATATGACGTCATGTAGGTCAGTTAGTGCCCAATAATTGACGTCTTTTGGTTTTCTGGGATATATACGCTACGCGCAGAATCTATCTTGATGCTCATTTGTTTCTTGTTTTCTGGTTGGCAGAGTAAATTAAATCTCTTTGTAAGGTTGAATTCTTGTGTTTAAAATTAATTCTCAATCAGACATTAAAATAATATATACACTGCCGCGCATTAAATTCCGGATATCTAAAAAATTGACATTTTTTAAATTCAAATATTTCGAAAACTAATTAATGGATTTGACTGATTCCTTTTTTGTTTTGAAGCTTAAACATTCTCTACTTTTGTTTGTTTTAAGAATGATTAAATTAACAGCAACAAATAATGTACAACTATGTTTCTTATCCCATCTTCTAGGACTTGCATGGTACGCCACTGCAACTGTTTATCAAATTATTAAAGTCTTTATTATTGCCGCAGTTTTAATGAATATTTTCTTTTTTATTTTTTTACTTTTTTCCTTCTGGTTTAGGAGGTATCAGGATTTTCCTGAAAGTTGTCATTTTTTCAGTCAATTACAATTTTAGTATGAGTAAAAAACCTGCTTTTATCGTATTTTAAACAATCTTTCACTTTTCAAAAACATTTTTTTTTATAATTATATGTAAGACCTAAAATGACAGTCAATTTAACCTGAATGTCAAAAATGATTGAAGGCACAATGGGTGATATAAATTTCACTAAAAGTCATTGTTAAACCACTAATCATAGCTGTCATGATCCAGTTTTTTACTCAGATAGATTCTGCGCCGAGTTTCCTTTTTAATGGTTAGAAAGTGTACAGTTTATTTTAATTTATATATTTATTGTCATTTCAGGTAATAGCAAAACCTTTTCAAGGAAACCAACTGGCGCCCCATATGTTGACAACTGCGCAGGGAAAACAAGTACTTCAGGGTAGTCAAGCAGGTACTTATCACTTTCTAAAAAATAAAACAGGTACTTAACCAATAATTATTATAATTATTATTGAATACCAATTTGATACTTTTGTACAACAAAACATTTAAAAAAGCACGATGCGTAAATATTAAATTCTTTCTGTATTTGGCACTAGGTTTATTTTAACACTTTAACTGCCGTGCGATTTTTATGAAATTTTGCAATTACGTACGAATCCTTTTTTAATTTTAATGTTTTATTGCAAAACAAGTGGAAGAATATAAAAAAAAGCTAGTGACTTTTTGTCACACAATACTTATTACGTTACGTGAAAAATTCATACACACGGCTTGGGAATGTAAATTTTAATATATGCCATGTGTTGCATTTTGTCACACACGCCGCACAGTGGGGCCGTCGTGCGTCAAAAACACATCACACGGCAGTTAAAGTGTTAAAATTTAAATTTTTAATTTTTTTTATGAAAGTTAGGTTTTTGGGGTGGCTTAAATTGTTTCTGATAATATTATACGCACGCCCGGGGATGGACACAATTTTTAAAATATTTATCTAAATTTTACGAAAATTGGTATATCCAGGGATTTTTGAAGTATATATACTACTACCTATAGGTACTAACCTTAATATTTATTTTTTTGCAGCTACGTTTCCTGGATATACCACAATACCCACTATCCCAACTACCCAGAACCAGCAGACCCTTGTGTTCAGCCAATTGGGCGTGATTAGTTCGCAACCCAACATACTGCCGAACCACTCTCAAGGCAACGGGCAAGTCACGCAGCAGAAGCCTCAAGAAATGCATAAGGTAATTTTTTGCATGGGAAGATGTTATGGTGTGTTTATTCGGGCTTGGGAAACAATAAACGTTTGAAAAAAACTATCCTATATGTTCAAAAAAAGGTTTGCAGACTTTACTATATCGTAAAACCCGATGTTGACATATCCATTGGTCTAGTGCATCCATCTGTTGAAAAACCATACCAAACTTGAAAGTGGTTTTCTCGATTTTTTCTAGTTTGTGCCGAAGCACAAAAGATCAAGGGACCCTAGTTAAAAATTCTTAACTAACTAAATAACTAATACAAGCGTTTTTATTTCTCAAGACTGTATGAACGTAGAATAGTACTTACAGTATGAATAAACCATTTTTCTAAGATGTGTTTTCATAGATATCATTATATAATATTTACGGTTCCTATTTTACTTATCTAATTGGCTTTATCAGACCAATAATTCAATAATTATATTTGATTATAATTATAGTACATAAATATCAGTTTTAGATTTTATCTAAACAAATTTTAGTGCATTTTTGGTGTCTACACTTACAAGTAATACAAAAATTGATTATTTTCTTCTACCCCGTAGTTTTAGTTATTTTTTGCTTTCTTAATATTTTTTGAAAACTTGTGTAGTAGTGGCCAGTATTAGATACTGGAATTATCTATCATTTGTCAAGAATACTATGTGGTTCCAGGTAAGATTTGTCAGAAATTGGTACTTTATCTTCCTTAAAATGTGTCTATAGTTCAGAACGGAAATACGTGATAGTGACTCATATTTAAAGTATAGACCGCGCGGGAAACTAAACGTTAAGAGGGAAGGCCAAGTAAAGGGTTGCGGTGAAGGAAATGTAAAGCGGGAGGGCGCTTTACGCTTCACATATTTACGAATTATAGTATAAAAATGTATTTTCGACTTCCAAAAAAGACAAATAAATTTTTATTACCTAGGGAAAGTTCAAGTATTACGTAACGCAAATTGTACCAAAACTCATAGACTTGATACTCCGTTTCTCGCGTTATAAAAGGCTGTAGAGATTTTATATTTTGGCTACCCCCCCCCCTCCCAAAATAGGGGGTTGTTAGGGGGAGTAGCCAAAATATAAAATCTCTACAACCTTTAATAACGCGAGAAACGGGGTGTATGAATTTTGGTACAATTTGCGTTACGTAATACTTGAACGTTCCCCTACCAGTAATATTAAACGATCGAGCTATCATAAAAATAACGCTTTTCGCCCCCCCCCCTACTTCGCCCCGATTTTTTCCAAAAACATTCACAGTCGCAAGATTTAAGAAGCCCAAATTTGAATGAAGTCTTTACGCACAAATTTTCCTAGATAGACCCAGACCGACATACTTTTTTTTTCAAGTAAAATAAAACAGTTGTTTGCTTATAAAACGTCAAAAAAACAAAAAAAGCAATACGAATTTATTATTTTTTTTTATTAGCGCAAAACTTTCCCTGTTCTCCGTTATGACAGGGATGTAAAATAACTTACATAATTCTGAGGTTAAATCAGTTGACTACATAGCAAAGATGCGGGAAAAGAAGCGAATGAAGCATATTCTTTATACCGACTTCAGAACCACTAAATATTCTTGAGAAATGTAACGCTGACTATATTTCAAGGTAATGGGCGGGCAAAAGGTGATGCAAAAGGTAGCGAGCAGCACTAGCGCCGTGGCCCAGGCGCAGGCCCAACAAGGACAGTGCGTCCAGGTGTCGCAGGCCATGATTGGCACGCAACCCACTGCTCAAATTATCAGTCCTCTACAAGTAAGTTTCTCTACTTACTTTTGAATTTTACATGGTATCTAAAAACGATGGTCATTTTTAATGGTTATATAAGTCATAAACTTTTATGAGGCATCTAGTAAAACAATTCAGAAATTTCCTTTAAAATGGTGTATCACACTTTAAATTTAATGTCTCTGAGCCAAGATATTTGCTGAGATGGAAAGACCACTATAATTTTTCCATTTTTTAATTTAGTTATTGGAAAATTATTGTTTTTTTGTATTTAAATATCACGGCTCACAGAGCATCAAATTTAAAGTGCGAGGCACCGTTTTTAAGATTTTTTTTGCTTAATCAGAAAAAGTTTTCTGAAAAACGGTAACATTGAAAGATGATTCCAGAATCAACCTATTCTATCTCCATTCTTTTACAGTTCGATTATTTATTTTTTTTTAGAGAATATAAATCAATTTCATTAAATTTCTAATTCTACGAACATTTGCTTTAAAGATAATACTTTTTCTACGACTACTTCAGAATAGCATAATTCTTAAATGATCTTTAATGACAGAATTACTAGACCAAAATGACTTTAAAGTCATCTTGTATTAGACCATGGTATATTGTCCGAGAATATTCTCACTTGTGGCGATATCTCAATGTTTTTTTTTTGGTAGATAAGTAAAAGATAAATATAGAATGTATTATTTATACGATAAATATGTACCTATGTGAAATACTAAAATAGTAACTTAGTTAAAATTTATGATAAATATGTATCTGAAATAGTTAAATTGTAACTAATAGTTAATAAAGGTTTTTCCAAAAAAAAAAAACAAATTATAACGAATCATATAGCCTATTTCATTTAATTATCAGTAACTAAAAAAGTTACTAGGTTTAGTTTAGCTTTATAAGTATATCTGTAGTGGAAAACGGCATTTTGCGTAAATTTGAAGTATTCTATAAATATGTCTTGAAAAAATAGGTTATATTTTTGTCATCATTCAGATAGAATATAAACTTTTGCAATTTTTTTACAATTATTAACAAAAATATGATAAAATGTATGTTCTGAGGCTTTGCCTGAATATAACGAAGGAAAGTTGTCAAAATTTTTATAATAGTATTTTAAAGCATGATTGGAAAATACCTTATAAGTCTCTATATGCCACAATTTATTATCACTTATTTATTATACACATTTATTTTAACACTTATTTATATCACTTTGTTTACTTACATAAAATTTATGGAGGCAAAAAATACGAAATTTAATTTCTGACAGTGACAAGAGAAAAATATTTTTGAAAATTTTTCCAAACTTAAAAATTGATACCATGATTGCAACTTTAGTCAAAACAACTAATATTAGCACCAATCATAAAAATCAAAAATACTAAATAGTTACTAATAATAAAATGAAATAGAGTATATAATAAAAAACGACATTCACATTTTTGCATGACACTATAGTGTCTATAGACTAAGTGAGTGTGGACTTAAGCAATATAATAAAAAAACAATAAAATTATTATGAAATTTTGTAGTCGAAGGAAAAGTATGGAATACGTTTGGAATGCATATTCCAAAGTTGTTACAGAATATCCCAGTTTAAATTGTTATAAGATGAAACTTTGATATTTAGTTTTAGTACCTACACTTCTGCGATTTTTTATACCATGTAAAATTGCTTCTTATATCAGTAGAAACCAGTAGAGACATTATTAAATTACGCTTATTTTTCATAAATTTTTAATTTCCTTGTACCTACATTAATGCACGCTACATAAAAAGCACACCCACCATATACAGAGTGGTTTTAGATAATATGACAAAATTGCAAGCCTTCAGATAACACAGAATAAACGTCAACGATTTTCTTGAAATTTTTAGATTTAGGTATCAGGAAAAATGTATATAAATGCTTCGACTTTGCTTAATAAAAGCGCCTCCTAGGGCGCACCTTAAATAAAAACATATGGGGCGATAGGATTGCAAAAGCTGATATTTTTACTGACTAGGTTAGTCATAGAAAAATCCTTGATGTTTATTTTTTTCTACGCTTTTTCGACCTATAGGAACTATATGGCCTGATCTAATATTAACATGGAATTTCATTATTTTGTAACGTCTTATCTATATGTTATAAAATAAATTTGGCATTTTTCAAATTATTGGACCAAATTATGAAATTTTTCTACATCCATCAGAACGTGTTCTTATGGATTTAGAACTATTATACATACATATAATATGCATGTTTATGGTCCAGTGTATTTGTAAAATGTACAATACATTCCTATATAAAAAACAAGAGAGATCTCTGTGTGTAAATGTTGAGAATATAGTTTTTCACTTCGTTCCCCTCTCTACATTTTTATTTAATTTTTTATGCATACAGAGTGGTCCATTTATCATGACAATCCTTTAATAATATATTAATTACTGCTAGATATCAAAAATGTTTTAAACAAAAGTTATAAGATCTTAATGGGAGCACAAAATGGTACCAAAGGCTAGTGATACAATTTTTTAATCTTTGGTGGTACAGTTAGCCCCACAAAAAAAGCAAGTTTTAAATATGCCACAATGCCGATGTTATTGAATAGGGGACGTTCAAGTATTACGTAACGCTCCTAGGGGGGGGGTCTATTTGGAGTGTTACGCCCATGTTAATGATATAGGAAAATAACGTTACAGGGGGGGGTCCAAAATAGCCAAAATTTGCGTTACGTAATACTTGAACGTTCCCTTATTTTATAGTATAAGTGGGATTTTAAGATTTAATTGATGCATTTCCAATTACTTTGTAACTATTATAAATAAATTTAACAAATATTGTTAACATTGACAATCGCATTGTTTGTACTTATTCAACTTATACAATAAATTTTCAATCTTGCGTTTTTTTTTTTGGATTCAAAATATAAATATGTTTAAATTAGTTAATGTTCAAAACTTTTTCAATATAGATAGGTATACTTTGTCGCACGGATCTGTGGCTACGGGAAATATTTTTGGAATGTATGAGCAAGTGAGAGGCCCGTTGCAGGCACGCACGCCTTATAACGCTTTTGACGGAAAGAAGAGAGCGCGCATGATTCCTCCCCCTTTCGTCGGAGACTTTGTGTCATGCGGAGAACTATATCTAGCAATTATAAAAATATTTAGGATTGTCATGATAAATGGATCACCCTGTATAATAAACGAGTGGCAATATCTTTAAATAGCTATATCTCGGAAACTAATAGTCCTACGAGAAAAATTATTATTTTTTTTTGTAGAAAATTTGTAATTCGTTTCACCTGTTAAAAAATGTTTGTCCTACGATAAACAATAAGCGAGTTATAGCCAAAAATTATTAGCTTTTGTTCCCCTACCCTAACTCATAATTGCCATATTTAAGTTAAATACGTTTTTGCACGATCGGGTAATTTGACGTGTTTACTAGCCTAATTATAACAGCAGTAGGTTATGTTTACAAATTGCTGATCGGTAAGTAAATTACTTACCGATCGATAGGCGGTAAGTAAATAATAATCTAATTTTTAATTTTTAAAGCTTTAAATTAGTTTTTATTAAAGTTAAATATAAAATTACAATTTGAACAATAACTGTTAAACGCTATTGGACTATTTAGGTTTCTTCTTCGAACGAAATAATTAATTAATAATAATCCAACAGTAACTTTTCTATGTTTCACGTATTTTTTTCACTGCACCATGTTTTGAAAATTTTTCAACTATTTTCATACTGATCTTTGGATTTTTCGAGTATAATTGCATAACATCTTATATTTCACGCAACTTAAACCTCAAAATTTTCATCTTGACGCATTTTTTACAAAAATTTTTGTTTTACAAAGATATTAATTGGTACACAGGACAAACTTCAAACAAAATTAGGAATTTAGCATTGTTTATTATACGTCGCAACCCGTTGTTAGGGTTAAATTTTATCAATTGTACCGACTTGATTTTTACAATAAAATAAATTTTACGTTTTAATTTCACTTTTATAAATCTTATTGATGTTTATTTTGTTGGATCGTGCAAAAACCGTAATAAGCATCACGGCCATTAAGTGCTTTACCGGTTTCGGATAGTATTGGAGATTTCGACTTCGTCTCAATCTCCAAAATAATCCTCAAACGGTAAAATGTACTTACTGCCTGCCCTTAATAGTTTACTAAAACTATTATGACCACAAAGGTCCTGAATCGGTTGGTATTTTTTTTTAATCTGACATTCTGTTCAAAAGTTAAAGTGTTTACTAACATACGGACAGACAGATAAATCAACATTTTTAAACAGTTTTAATAAAAGGTTTAGCCACCCGTAATAGTATATTAAAGTGCGCTAAAAACGTGTTATGAAATGAGTGCTTTTTTTCTATTTTGCTCTAAAACTTAAAAAAACTTATATTTAAATTGATAACCGATTTAGGGATTTTTGTTCTGGGTTGGCATTACAATTTTCGCAATGTTTGAAATTCATAGAACAAACGATATTTTGATATACAGAGCGGTCCAAAAGTCACCCCCCCCCCTCTTAACTTTTGAACCAGTTGAGATATCGACTTCAAATTTGAAACTTTTAAACAAGACAACTTAAACTATCTTTAAGCATATATTTGATACTTTTAGTTCTTAAAATGTGGGCAGGGGGGCATGGGGCGACATTTTTTTAAATGAAAAAGTGGGTCGTGTGATACATCATTTTAAAGATATTAAAACTCCAATTAACTGTATATTTTTTATTTTTTTAAACATTTTTTTTTTTGGGTTTAAAATAGGGTTGAAAATGGGTATTTTTGTCAAAATTTCTCTAAAAAATCCAAACAATTTTTTTAAAATAAATAAAAATTAACAAAAAAAACTTAAAAATTTATTTTTTTAGCACAAAACCTGAAAAATCAAAACCTTAAAAAACATGTTTAAAAAAATTAAAAATATATGGTTATATAGAGAATTTTAAAGGCTTTAAAATGATGTATCACACGACCTCCCTTTCTATTTAAAAAAATTTCCCCCCATGCCCCCCTGCCCACATTTTAAGAGATAAAAGTATCAAATATATGCTTGAAGATAGTTTAAGTTGTCTTATTTAAAAGTTCTAAATTTGAAATCGATATCTCAACTCGTTCAAAAGTTAAGAGGGGGGGGGGTGACTTTTGGACCGCACTGTATTTTATAGTCAGCTCTTCTCTTTTTCACTGCAAGAAACAAAGTCACAATTTTAACACGGTAAAAATTAACTTAAAACACAATTTCGTAGAAAACTAAACTTAAAAGCGGTGTTGACATTTGCACGGAAAACGCCAAGCGATATTCTTTTGTCCAGTCTTGCCAACCCAAAAGAAGTACTAACCTCTTCTAGGCCTAGAAGAACACGCAAATGCGTGTGATTATGAGCTTATAAGAGTCGCAAAATAGAAAAAATTGTATCAATAACTACAATGACGCTCAACAGACCCAAGAATTATTTTTTTATTAATTTCTAGCAAGGAGGTCAACCCATGCAATTCGCTCCATGGCAATTTACCAACGGAATCAACGGCATTCCCCAAGTCTGGACCACCAGTGGTTTGCAGTCCCAGTTGTTAGCGCCCAACCCCATTTTCATCAGAGGGACTCAAGCTGATGGGTCGCCTGGACCTGGAATGTTTATTCAACAGAGCCCTCAAGCTGCCACAATTCAGACGCAGCAAAATCGTAAGTAAAATAGCAAAAAAATGAAAAATATTTATAAATAAAAAAAGTTGTTCTAGCAAAAATTTTGCTGAATAACCAAACCAAGCAATCTGTCGCAAAAAAAATAAATTTTACACATAATACACTTTAAAAAAGTCTTAAATTTTTTTTTTCTTTAAGTTTTATTCTAAATGTTTTTTTTCAGAAGCAATTGCTGCAGCTCAGGGTACAGTCCAGCAAATAGCCAAACCCAGGCCTGCCAATGAAAATATCCAGCCAAAACAGACAGTCAACCGTCCTTTAAATATTTTGCCGTCAAACACTGCCAATATCAGACCAGCCAGTTCGGTTTCCACGCAAACCATTGCAGCCCAAACACCGGTGAGTTAGATGGCATTCATCGGGCACAATATTACACAAAAAATAAGGAATATTTTGAAAAAAATCATAGTACTTATTAACAAAATAGAAATAAAAAAAATAAATTAGCATTTAAAGAAAAAAATTAAAACCTATTTAGCACGGGTGCGGAAGTGTTTGCTGATCTGTACTAAAAAGAACAGTATTTAAAAATGAAATACGCCTCCATCCCAACGAACTAATAACTCTTCTTTCTAGAATACGCATACCGTTAAAATAAAGTATCGCCAACATTTCGGTTTGTTTGTAAACAAATAGTAGGTATATTCAGGCCTGAACAATAACAATTACCAGTAACTGGTATTGTTGTCTCTGTTAGAACAAAGATGTGCGAGTAAGACAGACGAATGTTTATGTTGCCGACGTTTTTGTCAGTTTTTACGAATGAAATGCCTATTCTAGAGAGAAGAGTTATTAGTTCGTTGCTCCATCCAAGTTTTAGATATTTTAATGTAAAATAACCAGACTAAGATAACACCTGCGATCGCTGATTATATTTATTTAAAATTCCATGTCAAAAGCTTGAAATATATTTTTATTGTGATTAATTTTGTGCCCGAGATTTGAAAAAAACGCTGCTATTTTTCAACTTACCCAAAACCTTTGCTTTAATTGTTGTCTTAATGTTACCTTAATTACCATCTGGTAATTAGACCTATTACTTACAGGCGCCCATGGGCGGCAAAAATGGAAATAAAATCAGGAGCAAAGCGCCCCAGGTGCGCACTTCACCGGCGCCCAAAGCCGATGCCGCCAACCAAACACAAATCAAACCATACAATAATATTCAACAACAGCAACAACATCACATAGTTTCCAACAAGTAAGTATTTTTTTTATTTTTCCTTTGGGACTGTCCATAAAGTATGTCACGCAAATTGACCAAATACACTTCATACCCCGTTTCTCGCGTTATTAAAGGCTTTAGGGATTTCATATTTTGGCAACCCCCCCTAACATCCCCCGTATATTAAGACTTTTGGAAAAGGGGTGTCCATAAAGTATGTCACGCAAATTGACCAAAATTCATATACTTCATACCCGGTTTCTTGCGTTATTAAAGGCTGTAGAGATTTCATATTTTGGCTACCCCCCTAACACCCCCACTATTTGGGGGGGGGGGGGGGTAGCGATAATATGAAATTCTCACAGGCTTTATTTAATAACGTGAGAAACAGGGTATGAAGTATATGAATTTTGGTCAATTTGCGTGACATACTTTATGGACAGCCCCTTTTCCAAAAGTCTTAATATTGGTCTGGGACAAAAATAGTTATTCAAATCGAATTCTAAACAACTTCCAAAAATGTATGTACGTATGTTTGTTTGTCCTTATGTCCGATGTCGCAGTTTCTTGTCTGCAGAATAGATTAAAAATTTACAGATTATGAATATCAAAAATTGTTTTTTTGCATTTTCCCATTAGGCAATAAGCTTTCAATGGTCAAACTACTTTCACAGAATCGCAACTGTAAAAGTCGTGCCAAGGAAACGTTTTTGAAAAATATTTAAAAAATCCAAAAAATCGGTAATTTTTCAACAGCCAAACGACTTTTCGAATATTATTCAGAAATCTCTGAAATCTTACTTTCAAGATCGAAAGTCATACAAAAATCTTGGAGGTCCATGTACAAATATTTTGCAATGGCCAAAAACTATTAACAAATCGGATGACTTCGTAAAGTCATCTTGCTACAAATAATACAAATATTTTAAATCAATCATAGTGATCCGTGAAATTATTATTGTTTCATCAAAGCTTCTATATTTGGCAGTTGTTTTCCTAAATGTCAAACTTATGATTTGTTCACATTCCAACAAGTTACTTAACCTACCTAGTTTGTTTCTAAGTTGTTCTATCAGAAAAAATTAAAATAGGGTCATTTATTTCTAGAATGTTGGTCATGAATACTGGCATGACAACAACCATGACCCCTGGTAGTCCAATGACTGCCGAAAAAGCCCAACAATTAGCCAATCAACAGAAGGTTCAGCAACAAGGTCAAGCTCAAGTTCAGCAACAACAACAACAACACCAGCAACAACAACAACAGCAGCAGCAACAACAACAGCAGCAGCAGCAGCAACAGCAGCAGCAGCAACAACAACAACAGGTCATGTTGCAACAACAAGCAATGCAGCAGCAGGCAATGCAACAGTATCAAATACAAGGACAACAGTTACAGGGTAAACCTATGATGAGTAAGTGTTTTTGCACCGTTAACGGTTTACTTTCTACATCACCAGCTGTACTAACGGTTAACAAGTTGCAAAACTATAAACTCACTTGATGTTGTAAGCTTTTTGCACTTTTTTTTAGTTTTTAATTTTTTTATTCTTTTTTTTAAACGACTTTTTAAAACTTTTTTACCCCTATGACCCCCTTACTTTAACCCAATTTTTGCAATAAACAATTCAAGCCTAGAACTCTGGACGAGAAAACTATGGTCCAAATTTGATGTTCTTAACCTTTTTCACATATAAAACGACGAAAACTTAAAAAAGTAATAATTTTGTTTTACTAATGCATGACTTTCCCGAGGGAAAGTAAAATTAACGCTTTTAGTTAAATAAATAACATAATAAATATTGACTTTTATTTAGACTCCCCGGGAAAAAAAGGTTTATATATTTGAGATATGATCGGATCTCTGTATATCCAAATTTTATGTCCAAGAATATATCAAGAGATCCAATCATATCTCGTCATATATGAGCAGATATAAATAGATTATATCAGCTTATATATAAGCATATTTGCTCATATATGGCGAGATATGATTGTATCTCGATATATAACTGCTTATATATAAGCATAACTGCTCATATATGAAGAGATATGATCAGATCTCTTGATATATGCACATATATTTTTATATCTAATCACTTGTACAAATAGATTATCTGCTTATATATAAGCATATCTGCTCATATATGACGAGATATATATAACTGATTGGATCTGATTGGATCTCTTGATATATTCTTGGACATGAAATTTGGATATACAGAGATCCGATCATATCTCAAATATATAAACCTTTTTTTCCCGGGTCCTTTTTCGTAAAGTTTTCTTTTTGTTAGCTTTATTTTTGCTGAAGCTTTGTTTTAATACTTCTTATAAACCCTTTTTCTCATTTTAACTGTTTAGTTCAAACGATACAAGGCATTCCCCAGCAACAATTACAAATGGCGGGCGACAGGCCTATAATGCCCGTTGTATCAATGTCCGCTTCTCAAGCGAACCAACAGGTGCAGCAGACCTTGCAACAGGGCATGCAACACCAAGGAATACAAATGCAATCGAATTTGGCCGTCACGCAGCAACCGATGCAAATGGGCTTGCAACAGTTGCATCAGGTAAGTGTTTAATACTGATTAAGTCCAAACAGACCGAAATCATGCTCTAATATTGATTCTGGCCTGTATATACCTTATTATTAATTAATTAGTATTGTAACATAGTAAATAATAATATAATTGTTTATTATTCAAAGTTAGGGTGCTCCTTTTTTATTGTTTTATACCATTAGGGTGGTCCTTTATAGTTTTAAGTTATTTTGCCATTATAAGCATTTGCTGAAAATGTCAAACCTTGTTATAACAATTAGAATTACTAAAAAAACAAATATAATTAAATGGCCTTTTAAAAATTTTAAAATTAACCTAGTTTAAAAATATATTTTGGAATATATTTTTTTCATAATGTATTATGAGATAAAAATTTATATTCCTGTATAAAAACTTTGAGAGATATCTTTACCTAGGTAAAATACCAGATTATTTTTTAATAAAAAAATAATTTGGGAAAGATACACCTAAAATTTTGCTCAATAAATTTAATAACCATTATTTCCACGCAGGGATATGCAAGTTCCTACCACGCCCTAAATGAAAGCACCTACTAAGTTTAACACCACTAAAACCATAGACAAAGAACATAGATGAGCTGTCATCTCAAGGTTATATACAAATTTACGAGTCCTCCATTTTGATCGGAAGTTACGTCAGAAATCAGCCGGGAAATTTAAATTAGTGGGTAAAATGTAAATAAATAAACGACATAACCTTACTTTTTAATGTTTTCTTATGTTATATTAAAAAAAATCAAACTTACCTAAAAAATATGATACTGCTGTCTGCAGGTAGCAGTCGTTTTATGTTTTTACAACTTTTTATAAAACAAGTAATTGCAAAGACTACACTAGTTCTTTGAAAAAGCACTATAAAATATACAAAAAACACAGAAAGACTTTAAAAGTTCAAAAACGCTATTATATAGTCTATAATAAAATAAAATGTTCACCCTTCTAGCACAAAACACCAAACGCGTAGAAAAAATAATAATAATAATAATAAATTACTGGTAAAAATAAATAAATATCTGTTTAGTATAACATATTGATTTAGTTTTTACATATATAACAAACTTTTGCAACAAAACAACGACAAAAAGAAACTTTTACTGACTACTGAAGTGAAATGAAAAGACACATCTCTAACAAAGAAAATATTCCTATCTAACGCAACACAGTGTTACCAACATAAAATATATATTTATGTTGGACAATTGGAATCAAAATGGAGGACTTTTTAGTCGGGACGCAGAAGTATGCGCAGACGGTCAAAAATTAATCTATTTGTTTATTTTGTCTATGACTAAAACGCAATGCGCCCTTATCCCGTATACGAATATCCAACTATGGATCTTATGGTAAATTTTGCTTTATCTAAAAATATCCAATGTGGATACCATGAAGCGGGTCTTAACTATTAAATAATGGGGAAACTATTTAAATTTCTGCTTCGTAGTCGTTGCATTTTCGTCATTGCGATTAAAATTCGTTTAAAAATGACCTACAGAAATCTTCTCTTTACTTTTTATATTACTACAGCAAATTAAAAAGACCTGGATATTTGTAGCACAAGCATAAGCTTATTTGGGACTTTCCATGATCATGTATTACATTGTTAAACAATAAAATATAAATAAATAAAATAAATCAATTGGCAATGTATTTGATTAGACCAATAATTAATAAGTAACTGTTAGTATAATTTACATATAGGTATATTGCGTATTACTATATTTTTTATATTTTAAATGATTCATAATTGTGACAAAGTAAAATAGTTTTATTTAAAATTATTTCTCAGAACGTAATTACCAATTATTTGGCGAGGAAGCTATTACTCATTCATTTTGTACATTACTTTATATTTTTATGCAATATTCTATTGTCTAGTGAATATTTGTGGTAAATACTGTGATATAGAATGATACAATTTTCTTTCAACCAAAACGCGTAAGTGTACAATTTTTGACTGTTTCATAACATCACGATATTTAAATTTACCATTGAAACTTTTTGGAATCCTAGACTTTACTTAGGTTTTTGATATTTTACATACATTGTACATACAACTTGTAATTTAAATATTTAAAAATGAGTGGTACTTTACTAAAATATATTTATAGAGATCTAGTTATTAGTACTTACTTTAAAAGTACCCAAAATCATAGAGAGGTACAGTGGTGGCATTAAATATCGGGACAAACAATTTTTCATAAATTATAGTGGGTCTTGTGTCATTTGTTAAAAAAACGTCAAAATATGTCAAATGTTTGTTTATTTTTTGCTGTTATACAAGTGTGTAAAAAAAGTGTTTTTTACCTTTATTTTAATTTAAAATGAGTTTACTTTTCGTGGAAATTTAAAAGAATAAATGCTCAGTCGTCCTTAGTATTAGGAGATATTGATGAGGTTCAATTTTAGCGAAAACAGTTCAAGAAATAGATCTCTTTCTTAAGAAATGTTTTATTGAGAAAAACTTTCATTCTTATATCAAACCGAAAAAGGATCATCGGTGGTCAAAAGCTACAATGGATGGTTAAGCAATTTTTAATTATATAAGAAAAACCGAGAAAAACAAGGTGCAGTTGCCGTATACTAAGAATTTTTTTCCAAACGAAATAACCCAGTTTTTAATTTTTAAAATAATCCCATGTTAATCCATGAAAAAAATATAAAAATGACACGAATTTTTTTGAGGTTATTCCGATATTTAATGCCACAACTGTACTTCCATTTCTCCGTAACCTGATTATTTGTTACCCTATTAAATATAGAACCCCAAGCAATTTTAACTATTGAATACAAGTTTTTACCGTAACAATCAGGTCTATTCACATGTACTATTCAAATCTATTCAAAAATTACAATACCATGAAGTTTCAATACAGTTGACGTAACTAAATGACCATGCAATTTCTGTAAATAACTCGTACCAACTAAACATTTTGATAACAAATGACTAACTTCAAAAATGTCATCAACGAACTCTTCTACAGAAAATTTACTCCCAGTTGATCAGAAAGACGACGAAGAACCAAAAGTAGTAAGTCCACTGGAACTGTTTTCAAATGTTAAAAACCAAATGGAGTTTATAGGAGGTTGGTTAGAATCCAGCATTCCAAATTTTCTGAAGGAAGAAAGTGAAAGCCTTATTAGAAAAGATGAAAGCCTCAATACAGAAGGCAAAAGCCCTACTGTTCTAGAAGATGAAGGAATAAGTAACTTCCAACCTGTGCAATCAAACGCCAATGAACATAACATTGCCAAGGAAATCACTTTTACTGAATCTTTTAAAAGAGAGGAAAATAATGGCCAATTCGGAATTAAATCTTTGGATACAGTGAAATCTTTCGGAAGTTATTTATATTCAGCGGTAAACAAAGTAGGAAACACGGTAAATGAAGCCAGTGCCAAAATAATGAAAGGCGTAGAGAAGAATCCTATTTTAGGAAAGTTTAATCAGGTGCAGAAAGCCTTTATAAACTCCAGAACTAGTGCTGCTACATCATTGCCACCTTGGACAGAGTATCCAAACGAAGAAGAATTAAAGGGGGCTTGTCTAAAACTTTCAGAGGACAGAAGAAATTTCCTTAAAAGCCCTCCAATTGGAACAAATTTAAATTTTGACTACACTGTTTCATATCCTGTTGCTATGGAAATAATGAAGCATGATCCAAATTTGGAAAATATACGTTATGAACTTGTGCCCAAACTTATTTCCGAGGAAAATTTCTGGAGAAACTATTTCTACAGAGTGAATCTAATTTGCCAGGCTAATGAATTATTTATTTCTGGAAAAGAGGACAGTAAAAGAGCAGCAGATAGAGTAAATTTTGAGGAATCAACAGAAAGTCAAAATAAAGATGAAAATGATTTTGTTTCTGACGATTTTCAATTTAGTTCTATAGATTTAGCTGAAGTTCAAGAAGGAATGAAAAGACTCGAGTTGGGAACCATAAATCAAGATTGGGAGAAGGAACTCGAGAACGAACTTGAGTGCTACGATAGAGAAAACGAAGAAATGCTAAAATGTGCAAACTTAGAACGGGAAATAAATGATATGATGTTTGAGGGAAATGATCCACATGTTTAAAAAGTTTTGACCAAAACGACTGTCTTACAAACTAATTGTATACATTTAAGAAATCAAATAAAAAAAACATATAAACCTTATTTTATTAAAAAACTACGATTTAGCGCGTAGCATTCTTACATTTTCAAAACATCTTTTAAAAATTTATATCACAAAATTAGGTATTCTTAAAGTGTGATGTGATAATTTCTGTGATATTTGTTCTACTTGTGATAAAGTTACTGTAAATCTCAAAACAATAGTCTCATCATTTTTAAGTTTATACTATTGTTAAATAATAATAATAATATTTTTATATTGTCGACAGATACAGATACATAGGTATTATGCTAAATATATAATATAATTATTTATGCTAAAACTCTAAGAACATGTTATCAAAATTTTAGTTTACTTTGGATTTTTCCAGAGTATGGATCAACTTTGTTGAATATATCTTTATAGTAGAAAAAATATTTTGTTAAATCTTGCAAAATTGCAATTCATAAATTCATGTATATATTTTTCAACTTTTTAATTACGGAAAATAAAAATTTTATCTATTATTTTTCAGCTTCAGCAGATGGGTGCGTCCAGCACACTAATCAGTCAACTCCAGGCCCCTCCGCAACCGGCAGCAATCCCCCAGGTCCCTGCCAGCCCCAATCACATGCAACAGCTTCAGCAAGCCCAGCAGCAACAGCAACCGATCTCGATAGCAACGCCGCAGCAAATACCGCTGCCGCCCACCGTGCCACACATTAAAAGCGAAGCTAGCAGTGAGACTGCCGACAGTGCGAGTCAGAATACAAATGCTACAGTTGAGTTGAAGATCGAAAGTGGAGTTGATGGTAAGTAACTGTTTAAGACGGAGACGGAAAAATATTTTTTTCTGATAGCATCTTTTGAATTTATAATTTTTTAATTTCTACAAATCAAAAATTGTTTTTTTTTTACGGGAAAAATCGACCGAAATGGTATATTCTATAACTAGTATGGAATAGACAATATTCCGCGCGAGCGGAAAGTTTGTCATACGAGCCGGCAGGCGAGTATGACGGACCCGCGAGCGCAGAATGACTATTCCATACGTGTTGTAGACTATACTTTTTCTTCGACTGCAAATATGAAACACTGTATGGCTTTAAGCAGCAGACAAGGTTAAAAAAGATGTTTTTTGTGACTCAAAATTGTAAATGCAACAAAACTCATAATTTTTAAATAAAGCGATTAATGTTATTTAATAATTTTACCAAATCAGTACTTAAAAAAAAAATATTTAATTTTAGCACATATTTACAAATTATAATGCAAAAATTGAAGGTTATGTCAGATTGTTGTGACAAATATCAGGTTTAAATATTTAACATTAGATGGAGCAGTTTTAATTTTTTGAACTAAATTGATAAAAAACTAGTCAAATATTAAGAAAAACTAATAAACTTTATGTAATTTTAACGCAAAACTTTAAATTGCATTAAATTATTCAATATTTCATGGTAAAATATATATATTTTTGCTAATTTTGCTACAGTTTTCTTTACTTTTATAAGCAAGAGATGGCACTACATGTGCTCATTCTTGATACGGAATATTCATACCGTATCTAGAACTAGAATGGATTCATTCTGTGTTTAAAAAGTGTGTGTATTTGCTTACATTCTAAAGCAGTCGTAGAAAAAATCATTTTTTTTTTGCATTTTCAGCTTAAGAATATCATGAAACGCCGAGAAAATGTGAAAAAAGTGGTGTTAAAAAAATTTCTGTCTGTATGTAAACCTTTCAACAAACGATTCAGGACCTTTTCTAGTTGCGTCACATTAAATATGGTTAACATTAGCATTGGGCAAGGGGGGAAAAATGGGCAAAAACTTTAATTTTTAGCGATATCTCACTTATTATTTATAGTAGGACTAAATTTTTTGCTTAAATGAAAATAATGTTTAATTCCTTACAAAAACATATGTAATTATTTTTATCGTAGGACTATTAGTTTCTGAGATATAAGAATTTTAATAAATTTGGATGTATTTTTAGATTTTTAATTAGATGTCAAATTTTGACACTAGTAAACTTTCAAACGTAGGGCAAATAAATTTCAATTAATTTTTCTTTTAATAAATTTCTAATGATGCGGCTAGAAAAACAATCCTATAAAGCTACAAAGAAAAAACAAAAGGAAATGGTCCAAAAGTACTTAAATTTTAATATTTATTTTTGTAGCAACATCAACGCAACCCGACGTGAAGGACTCCCAAATCAGCGCCGAAGTCAAACCCCTCTCTGGTATCGAAACCTCCCCGATTCAACCCTCCCCTGTCCCGGGGATGGTGCCCACCCAACCCATTAACACCTCCACCGCCGAAAACGGTCTTCCATTGGCTGCCACCACCGAGGAGGTGAAAGAACGGTGCCCCCCGAAGGCTATGGTGAAACCCCAGGTGCTCATACACGTCATTGAGGATTTTGTGATACAAGAATCGTCTGAACCTTTCCCCGTTACTAGGAGTAGTTTGATGGGAGATGTTAAGCCGGTGCTGGACAAGGAAGACTTAGATGAACCACCTCGTAAGTTAATAATATTTTAACATATATTTTTGAAAATTTCTACGATATTTTCTTATATGAAAAGTGCCCAAAGTTTTTTATTTCTTGAATTCTTGAAAAGTGGTGCACCACCATGGTGGTTTAACTTTGTTATAAGTTAATTTCCACAACATTTGGAAAAAAAAATTAGAGAATAAAAGCGGCCGCCCCTACACTGAAAAAAGGATCCTTTGCGTTAATGGCATATGATATTAGGCCAAACGCTTAGAACTCTTGAATACGTCCAAAAGCGCCTTCTCTTAACATGAAAATATAATTCACTTGCCAAGATCTTTCTGATTATTTAACTTAAAATTCTTTTATCCAAATATAAATTTCTAAGTTATTTATTGGATAAAACCTTGTATGGCACTCATGGGTAAACCGATATTGCCCTCTCGAAAATTAACCTGCTTGGCTGACGCCTCGCAGGTTAATTTTCTCATGGGCAATATCTTACTTTACCCACTAGTACCATAAATAACTATTTTCTTGTGTGAAATGCAAGTGGTCTTGTCTTAAAAGAAAAATTCTAGGGCCAAAGTATTTAAAATTATTTAATTTTTAACAATCTTAAAACAAGATAAATGGTTTTTGCCTCAAATGCGCCAGGTCCAAGAGAATTTTAAAAATATTTCAAAAGCGACACTTTTCTTGGGACAAGATAAATACTTTTGTTTAAAGATACACATCTTTTAAGCTAAAAGAAACTGCTAAAAGTGTTGACTACTTTGAGCCAAGAACGTAATTTTTTTCAGTGTATAGCAACAAAAAAATCCCCTAGCTAAGATTTTGCTAATATCATTTCAAAAACTGGCCACCCCTATAAAAGGGTTCCCACCAATACTGGAAAACCTTGAAATCCTGGAAAACGCATGGAACTTAGATCCCCACCTGGAATACCTTGAATTTAACATTTTTTCTTAAAAAAAAACTGTTTTTGACCTGGAATTTTGTAATAGCACCTGGAATTTAACATTCAAAAATATAATTTGTTCAAGAAAAATTAAATACACTTGGCACAAAAATTAAAGGATATAAAATATTACCCTTCAAATTAAAGTTTTATAAATAATTTTTTAACTATTTTGCTTGTTAGCTTTTTAAAAATTTTCGCCTGCGGCGCTAATGTTTGGATTTTTGTTAAAATATTTTACAAAATAATATGATCCATTAAACTGGAAAATGTAAAGCATCAATATTTCTAAAGATTTTCGGCTGCGGCGTTAAACATAATAAGTTGTATTTTAATAGGTTTACCCAACCCATTTAAAGTCTTAAAAAACAATTTGCTTATCCGGAAAAACTGTAAACTCTTAAAATTTTCGCCTGCGGCGTTAAACTTGATTAGCAATTATGTGATAATAATATTTTAATTAATAGATTTTTTTTAAATTATTTACATGTTAAATTTTAAGGTGTTTGAGAAATGCAAAAAGATTTCTAAAAATTTTCGCCTGAGGCGCTAAGCATAATAACAGGATTTGAGATAAAAATATTTGCATTTTAAATTCTGAGGTGTCTGGAAATATGTGAAAAATTAGGATTTCTAAAAACTTTCGCCTGCGGCGCTTAACATGAAAGGTTATGTTTTGAGAAGTTTTATAAAATAATCTGCTTTTCCAATTTTTTAGGAGTTCCTTCTCCTGAAAAACTGTAAACTGTAAAAAAAATTCCAGTGGCACTAAATTTTATTGGCAATTATGTGATTATGTGACAATTTGTTGATTCTATAAAATTATTTCATGTCAAATTCTAAGTTGTCTTGGAAACGCAATAATAAGATTTCTAGAAACTTTCGCCTGCGGCGCTGATCATCATGTTCAGCACCACAGGGCGTTTAACCTACCCCTTTAAAGTTTTATAAACTAAGTTGCTTTTAAAATTTTTAGAAATTGCTGGTTCTGAAAAATGCATACCTACTGTAAAAATGATAATGTGATATTACAATAATTATAATATCAATAAAGTAATAAAATTATTCTAATTAATAGATTTTATAAAATTATTTACATGTATGCAAGTTCTGTTTGTCTGGGAAATCACGAAAACTTAAGATTTCCTGATTTCCTCTGTCAATTTGAAGTTTTTTTCTTAAACTGTTTTTCAAATTGTGACGTAAAAGTGCGTGACCTAGAAAATTCTTATTAAAATTGATTGCAGAGCTAAACTTGCTTACCAATATTGCAAAAATCCATGTTTGTGACTTGACAAAAACTATTCATACTGTTAGAAAGCTAAATAGGCTTGCTATGGAACGAAACATCATGTGGCCGTTTCTGAAGATGATTTTTTTTGTAAATGATCCATATTTTTGTCATTAAAAAATGTTAGTTATTGAAAAAAGAAAATAAAAATAAAAAAAAAAAACAAAAAATAAATTTAAAAAAACAAATTCTCAAAAAACAATTTTTGTTGAGAAAATATTTTTTTTTCAGATTTTTTTTTCTTTAATAATAATATTATATACTAAATCTATTTTGGAATTTTAATAATTTTTACCTGGAAAAGCTGGAAAATATCTGGAATTTAAATGTCAATTTTTGGTGGGAACCCTGTATAAAAAGTCTTATTTTTATTTATGAGGGGGTCTAATTTATTTAAAAATATATCTATGTACGTTTTAAATGTTTATTTTAAAAATCTGCCGCCCCCCTAGCTAAAATTTTCAGGTAATAACATTTCTAAAATTGGCTGCCATTATAATAATAAAATTTTATATTTGTCATTTGGCCGCTTTTAAAAATGGTCGCCCCGGACAGGGACCGAACTTGCCTGTACTGTTAAGACGCCCCTGACTTAGGGACTAGATCTAGGTCTTAAGTTAGCAAGGCTCCTTGCTAAGACCTGGATCTAGTGTCCCTACCCTTACTACCCTAGGGTACACAGCTGTTATGTAAATTTTATTTGTTTTACAATTATATAAATTATTTAAAATATTGATCTAAATGAATAAAACATATCTAGGTAACATATATTGATTATTTATTTCAAATTGCGGTATACTGTATTTGTTTGTTTTCCAGGTAAAAAGCGAGCCTCAACACCGAACAGCAACGACATGTCATCCAAAGGTGAAATGGCAAAATGTGAAGCATGTGGCACTGTTGATCTCAAATCTAAGTTTAAGAAGAACAAGAGGTTCTGTTCAGTGACCTGTAGTAAAAGGTATGTATTTTAAAATATGAGGGGTATCCTCAGGAGAATTTCGGCGCACAAGCTCTGGGAAGAGATATTATCAGATTTTAGTAAAATCAAAATTTATTTTTTATTCGATTGATTCTAAAAGCGAGACTTTTTGATCATGTTTTACGGGCGAAAAGTTGAACTTTGTGGCCCTAGGGCCAAAAAGTTTTTTTCGCCCGCTAACTAAAACTTGTTATTTTTTAAGCTTTTTAAAAGAAGATGCTTTACCTTTACTATAATATTAATAAAGAAATATGACCTTTTGGTCACTTTTGGTCTTGAACTAACTGTCCTTTTTGGCCAGATACAGTTATTATAATCATTTCATACAAAATAAAAATTTCTTCTATAACATAACCTCAAAATATATGTTAATCCATTAATCTGTATTCATCCATTAAAATAAATTACAAACACAAAATTTCAATTGTAAAATTAATTTAAATATTTATAATATTCATAAAAAGGTTTCAGAAGTATTAATATTTTCATAACAGACACATTTCAAAAGAAATTGATCAAAACACCAAGTTAATTTGAAAATGAAACCGCAAGCAAAACATTAATTGTTTTTGTAGCGATTTGATTGGACAACAATTTGTCATGGATAACTAGATAAGTAATAAGACAGTAAAAAGAAATATTTTTTGCACTTTAAAATTAAGTATATTTTAATAGTTTTCTATAATTAGTAACAATCGAATAATAAATATTGTATAATACACGGGCAAAAAATTAAATTTCGATTTAGTAGGTTTATTACCCTCGGGCCGGCCCTATCGGCCGGCCCTCGGCTTCTAAAAACCTACTCAATCGAAAAATTTAATTTTTCGTCCTTGTATTATAAATAACTATTATATTTTTACCTTTTTTGCAGTAGTAAAGACAAGAAAAATAAGTGGGAAAAAGATATGGATACGGAGTCGGGAGCCGAAAATAGTCCCAGTTCGAACGAAAAATCTGTCGAAGATTCTGTGCCGAAAGTGGATCCACTTAAATGGGGTGTAAGTATATTATTGTATTGTTATTATAAACATAAATTATTGTATTGTTATTATTAAAATAAATCGTCTTTTTTTGGAAGACACTAAATTTCGGACCTAGGTGTATAGAAACTGGTTTTTATAGTTTTTGATGTATAATCGCCCTGCACGATTGTCCAAAATGATCAAAATCTACGTTACGTAATACTTGAACGCTTCCTTAGTGTGTTTTGGTGGTTGGTCGGTTTGGCCTTTTTTAGGCGAAAACTTCCAGAAACCCAAACGACTAACCACCAAAACACTAGACAAAGTAACAACTGATTGAGTGACCCTAGTCATACTACAAAATTTTAAATGGGAAAGAATACATGGGACAAAGACTGAAAGTGTACCAGTCAAAGTACACTCTCGGTATTGCAATACATTGTCAAGATAGTCAGTTTATAATGCAAAAAATAGTTTTTTTAATGTAATGTAAGCAACGAATTCCCTTGTAACGTAAGCAACAGATATTTCATCTTTTAATACATAACTCAGCAATTGTTGAAGATTTAAAACATTCTAGCCTGTTAAACATTTTTAAATGCACATTTAGTTTTAAAAAGATTTTATATTTATTTATTGTTTATAATCATCTTTGGGACCATTATATAGTATTTAAAAAATCCATCTGCCACAAGGCCTTGTTTATATTCATCTAACATATACCATCTTGCAAACATGTTTTAAATATCTTGCTATTTTCATATAGACTATTCATTTTGATCTCCATTTGATACATTTTATCTATTTTCACTGGCTTTCACTATTTTAGATTAAAATTTTGAAAAAATAAAAATACTTTTAACATTGACATTCAACATCAAAAAATAAAACAGATCATAAATTTAAAGATACATGTACTTAAGCCAAAATCTATGTCACAAAATGTAACGTAAGCAACATTACCTTACTAATTATAAATATATGTTTTGTTACTTTGTTATTTACTTACTAAAAATAAATATAGTATTTTAATATTATGTCTTTTAATATAATTGACAAATTTATACATTTAAAAGTTAAAATAGGCGTAAAATGTAACGTAAGCAACTCTGAAGTTACCCATAGGATGATTGCCTTTATAAATGTTAAGACGTCTATAAAATTTCGTTGCTTTAGTTTTTAGGATCCCAAAGATTTTAACTAAACCCTTCACAGTGCAGTGAAAATAAAGTTTTCGTGCCAAAATGTGCTGAATTTTTTTTTTTAGCATGATACTATCATATTGTATGGCGGATCCAATATGCATCCACCATGGTGGATTAGATTTTTTTAAAGTTGCTCGGATTTGCTTGAAACTTGTTACTCGGCGGTTTTTGGGGCCGCTGATTACGATTCTAGTGCCAGTTTTCCAAAATTAAAAATGGCGGATCCAATATGGCGGATTAGATTTTTTAAAGTTGTTCGGATTTGCTTGAAACTTGGTACTAAAGGGTTTTTGGGATCGCTGATTACGAATCTGGTGCCAGTTTTCCAACATTCAAAATAGCGGTTCCAATATGGCGGAATAAATTCTCCGAGAAAATATAATCCGCCATATTAGATCCGCCTTTTTGAATTTTGGAAAACTGGCACCAGATTCGTAATCAGCAACCACAAAAACCCCCGAGAACCAAGTTTCAAGCAATTCCGAGCAACTTTAAAACTACTACTAAAACCAATCCGCCATATTGGATTCGCCATTTTGAATTAAGGAAAACTGGCATCAGATTCGTAATCATCGACCCCAAAAACTCCGTGGTTTTACAAAATCATGGAAAATAAACTAATGGTAAACTGATAATTTTAGATACTGCTATAGCGGTCATACACATTAATGGCACGAACTTTTTTTTGCCTCTATAGATGTCAATCACTGTGAAGGGGAAGTTAAAAACTCCATTTTAGACAGACCCTTAGTAGGGTTTTAGCTCCTTTAGGACTCATTTCTGAATATTTTTTGATGTAGAAACGCCTCCTTAAATCTAGTACCTTAATTTTTAAAACACCCTGTAGTATCTAGCATCGATTTCTTAACTTATTATGCACCTATAGGTGCACTCTTTTTTTTTTTGATGAAAAATTTACTGTAAGATGCAAATTTATTTTTGGAATGATGGTTGCCCATAGATAAGAAAAGAAGAAGCTGTAGACATGGAGGTGGATCGCAGAAGAACAAATTTGAAAATTTATGGCGAAACTTAGAAAATGTCATTTGAATAACAATTTTTTTTCAAAATTAATAGAGAGCCCCTAACACAAGCCAAAAGCTTATTTGGGGCTCTCTATGCTTATGTATTACATTGCAGAAATAAACTATAACTAACTAACTATAACTATAACTCTCATCCAGCAATTTCTTTTATGTTTACTTATATTTTTCTTCATTTCAGGTGCAAGAAGTTTACGATTTCATCAAAAATCTTCCCGGTTGTTCTACTTATGCGGAAGATTTCTTCGTCCAGGAAATCGATGGCCAGGCCCTTCTTTTACTCAAAGCCGACCATCTGATGTCAGCGATGG
The DNA here is from genome assembly GCA_958510825.1 of Brachypterus glaber. Taxonomy (NCBI): domain Eukaryota; kingdom Metazoa; phylum Arthropoda; class Insecta; order Coleoptera; family Kateretidae; genus Brachypterus; species Brachypterus glaber. Next base: position 14,753,230 of record OY294052.1, on the reverse strand, counting down.
ACATGAAATTAGGGCCGGCCCTGAAAATCGTTGCCAAAATAGACAGTATGAGGATCGAAGAGGCCCCCAAACAAAACTGAATGTGTTATTTTTTTGTATATAGTTTATTTATAAATCTCGACTCTTATCAAGACTGTACATACAGAGAATCTGTTGTTTTTTTAATTATTTAAAGGTTTCGTAAGTAATATTAGCTGATTTTTTTTTCGTTTAGACAAAATACAGGGGTTGTGAAAAAAATAAGGGTAAAAGCAAAAAGACAGAAAAACTCTGCGATATAAGAGCAGGTAATTTACCTTTAATAGTATATTAAGATACAATTGTCCTTAAAGACGAAAAATACTGTTGTCCTTAAGGACCCTATACAAAATTTCGGATTCAACGGATAGAAAAAAAAATCTCTCCGTTTATGTAGATTCAAAATCAATCAGAAATTGAAACAGAACGGATATATTAAATTCGCAATTAAAGAATAAAACAGATAGATTCTGAATACGAAATTGCAGATTAAACTGATATAAAAAAAATCGGATAGTTGAAAATTCGCAAGAACAAATTCAAACTATTTGTGAAGTTGGAAGGTCACAACATGTGTTGAGAGCTTCATGCTAAATAGACGGTGTTAGGCAAAAATCGTCTAACACACATATTATTACATATGGGTTAGACGATTATTGCATAACACCATATAGCATAAAAAGTTGTCGGGTCCGTGGTCTAAAGAAGTCCAACAGAGTGCCCTCTCCATTGATTAATAATTTTCTTTATATGTCATCTTATATTTATTTTTTAGCTTCAAACGTCGGTGAGAAGTAATTCCATCAGTATTTGCAGATAGAACGGGATCAATGTCTTAATCCGTATATACGGATTAATACGGACTAAACCTATATCTGCATATGCAGCTAATTAAAATATTCAATCTGTATATGCAGATAAATACGGATTTAATGTCTCAATCCATATATACGGATTGACACGGATTAAAATACTATCTGCATATGCGAATTGATACGGATTAAAATAATCAATCTGTATATGCAGATAAATACGGATTTAATGTCTCAATCTGCATATACGGATTGATACGGATTAAAGTTTTATCTGCACATGTCTTCAGTTTTAATATCAATCAACGTTGGCTATCTTACTTTTCGGCCTGAGCATTAAAAATTAAAATTTCGTCCAGATTTATCAAGTGCCAAATAAAAAATACATGTATATACGGACTGATACGATTAAAATTCAATCTGTATATGCAGATAAATACGGATTTAATGTCTCAATCGGTATATACGGATTGATACGGATTAAAGTACTATCTGCATATGGAAATTGATACGGATTAAAATGATCAATCTGTATATGCAGATAAATACGGATTTAATGGGTCAATCTGTATACGGATTGATACGGATTAAAGTTCTATCTGCACATGTCTTCAGTTTTAATATCAATCAACGTCGGCTATCTTACTTTTCGGCCTGAGCAGAAAAAATTTTGTCCAGATTTATCAAGTGCCGAATAAAAAATACATGTAGATGTATGTAGTAACTGCTTTTAAAATTTTAGTAACTGGCACCTGGCCGGAATGTTTGGAGTGCAAGGTCGCCTATACAAAACACACAATATTTTACCTCTTCCCTTCCCCTTGCCTCAGCTCACAGGTGCCAGTTAGTAAAATTTTTACAGTACTGTCTTCTCTTTTGATCCCGTAGTTTTCTGAACCTTTAAGAAATTTGCCTTTATCTTTAAACAACCGCTATATTTCCCTATAATATATAAGTGAGGCAAAACATATTTTGAAATACATTTTCGACCTATAGCTTAAAAATGTATTTTAAAAAACTTTTTGCTTCTGATTTGTAAATAAAAAAAATGTACTAAAATAGATATTATTAAAATAATTATTGATTGTAAAAAAAATCGGCTAATATTATTTATCATTCATAGTTAAATTATTTAATTTTCTATGTGTATATTTTTATATTTAAAGAAATATTTAGTTTAAATGTATATAATTTAAATAAAAATTTATCTATGCCCTGAATAAAATAAAGAACAAAACTGACTAATTTGGTTTTCAATCTTAAACTCCATGAGTAAATATCGTTTTTTTTTCTTTTTTTTCAGTAATTACTAAAAGTTAACTTTTTGTTCTGTTCTATTTTGTCTAGGGTATTACCCAAACCGCACAGAACAATCCCAAATAGCACACTTTGTTCCAAGAATATTTATAGAAACTTCTAAGATGAAAATAGTATTTTTAGAACATTTTATCCATCACGATTTAGTGGATATCCTATATTTTAAATGTCCATTAGAGATCCAAATATCCGACGTTTAGGTATATTTTTTGAATGAATATGCATAGGCAAAAAAGAATCAACAAAATATGGAAAAAGTCTAATATTTATTTTCTATTTTGCGACTCTTATAAGCTCATAATCTCACGCATTTTGCGTGTTCTTATAGGCCCATAAGAGGTCTTTACTTTTTTTCTGTTGGGTTGGCAACATACAAAAGCCTATCTCTTGACGTTTTGCGTGCAAATGTCAATGTCGATTTAAAGTTTAATTTTTTACAAAATTTTGTGTTTGGGTTATTTTTTACCGTGTTAAAATTGTGGACTGGTTAATTTCAGTGAAAAAAGAAGAGATGACTGTAAAATATATCAAAATATCTCTCTCTCTCTCTCTCTCTCTCTCTCTCTCTCTCTCTCTCTCTCTCTCTCTCTCTCTCTCTCTCTCTCTCTCTCTCTCTCTCTCTGTATTTGGTATTTTTCTTCCGAATAATTAACCAGGGTTTCTCTATATAATCATGAGGTTTCCAGTGCGCAAGTACTAATCGGATATGTATCCTGACTTGCGCACTATCACTGATAAATTACTTCTGTAGTAATTTCCACGCTAATATAAAAAGTTATCATTAAAAACACAAAAAAAAATTATCTTCAAACGTCCATTATTATTAACTTAATAACCACAAATATATGGTTCACTTTAACTTGTACATAATACATTAATATAAAAATACTCTAGGCACATCATAGAAGACGGTAAAACAAAAATACACAAGGCACATCATAAAAGATGGCAAATTCGCTGCACTGGAATGTGCCAAGAAAGAAACATCCGTCCCATTCAAAGGCCACGCTGTAACTCCGATATCAAAATATCATTTGTCCTTAGGATTTTAAACATAGTGTAAACTGTAATGCCAACCCAAAATAAAAATCCCTAAATAAGTCATCAATTTAAATGTAAGTTTTTTAAATTTTAGAGCAAAATAGAAAAAATTGTATAAAGCACTCGTTTCATAACACGTTTTTAGACCACTACTACTTTAGAAAACTCGCCGCAAGCGGCTCGTTTTCTAAACTTCTACTCGTGCGCTAAAAACGTATGTTATGAAACTAGTACTTTAATATACTATTAGATGTTCTGTGATGTATGGATATAATACTATATTCAAACGTGGAAGCGTTGCCAGAATAATTCAATGCAACGTTGAGATATAATTTTATAAGAGAAAATATGTTTGATTTAATCAAAGTTCTGACAAAAATACTGTAAAATATATCGCTATGTATTTAAAGAAAAATACACATAGTATAGTATTTGTTTTATAGTTTTGCCTACTAGGTCTAGTGAAAAGTAACCAGAAAGTACATATGGTTGCTATGGTAACAAGTAAAGAATACCCGTACTCTGTACTCGTTATACCATAGCAACTGTATCTTCTTACTTCTGATTCCTTTTTGCTATGTTTAGTGCGCTAAGTTACATGACAATTATATATTTACTACCCTCCTTGTAAAAAAATCCTCTCTGCAATTGTTTTATAACCAGTCACTTCCATTTACAACTAAATAGACGTGACCATTACCCAGGTAGCAAAATAACATGACATTCACGTGAACGTCACGTTAATATGTGACATGTGATGTTAAGATTGTAGTCTCATTTAACAAGAATGTAGCATGGTGGGGATGTCCTAAGTCCGCCCCTAATAACATCACACAATGACATCCCGAAAATAACGTGTTTGTGACATCATAAATCCACATTCCTGTTATGTCTAATATCTTATGGATGCCTTTACTGTTACTTTAATATTTAAATAATATCCTAGGATATTAGCTTTTTCTAAATTAAAACCATTAAAAACGCTATAACCCTATAAAAAAATCGGATTTAAAATCAATCAGTAATTGAAACAATCACAGATTGATTCTAAATACGAAATTGCAGATTAAGCGAAGAATATATTCCTTTAATCCGTGTCCGTGGTCTTTGGAAGCCCGGCAGAGCCCCCTATCCATTGGAAATCGTATAATGTGTATATAATTTCCTTATAATAATTTACTCTATCAACATCATCTTATATCGATTTTTTTGCTTCGAACGTCGGTGAGAAGCAAAATAACATGACATTTACGTGAAAGCCACGTTAATATGTGACATGCGATATATTCACAGCGTTGCTAAATATTTGTTATTAAATAACATGGTTGTCACGTCACACGTATTACGTTGCAAATGTGATGTTAAATACATGTTATTTTTCAATATTATGTGATGTTATGATTTAGTTTAAAAATACATCCAAAAGTGATGTTAATTTCTTGTATTATAACATCCCTTGCTACCTGGGTAGGCTTGTCCGAAAAATTTTTTTTTAGGGAAAATCCAGGTTGGCTAGTAAAAAAAAGTTGTAGTATGTTTAGAGCAACCAGCCATCCTGGATTTTCCCAAAACAACATTTTTCGGCCCAGCCTAGTGCCTATTCCCTATTGCAAATGACGGGTTGACGCGGGTATAAATGGTGCACAAATAGTTGAAGAGCTGGTAACCATTTTTATTTATTTTCTCCCGGCTGTATTTTATATATGTCTTAAAGTATATTCAAATAAAGCTATTTCCAAATTGCTAGGCTCAGGATCCGGCTCCTTTGGGTGCTAGAAGCTTCAAAAACTGTGGCATTGAGCTACCAAAAAATCTATTTTTAACTTGCCTAGTTAATAGAGGAAAGTCGCCTAATTTCGGATACCATTTACAATGTATTCAATATTTAATACTCGGTATTACTTTTTGATATTTTTTTTATATAACCAGATACAACTTATTATAGCGAACCATGATTAATTATAAAAGCAATTTTATTACAGTTTATTTTTTCCAAAAAACACGGTTAAAAAAAATCAGCGCATTTTTGTGCATTTGAAAAAGGGCTCCTAATTTCGGACATATCCGAAAAAATTTTTTCAAGAGTGGATCTGGATCCCATTGCTTATGTTTCTTGTTATTCCTTCACATTTAAGACGTAATTTAATCATTAAGCGATTTTCTACGAAATACTATAGGAACTATAATTTTAGATTCCCAATTTCGAATATCTTAGTATCTTAGGTAATTTTCGTTTTTTCAAAATTGTTTATCTTAGTTTGTTGTATCCTTATAAAAATAATAATTAATGGTTGGTTATCCTGAATAATAATTACCTTGCGGATATCCGAAATTGTGAATCAAATGCACAAAAATGGTCTATCCGAAATTAGGCAACTTTCAGCTTTTTAGATTAGAAATTTGTAGAATGTTTACGTTTTCAAATTGCTTAATTATGAATAGTGGATCAACTTAACTAACATCATAACTTACCCAAGACAGAATCACGAACTTTTATAACGATTATTTATAAAATAAACAAGCATAATAATGCAACTGAGCACAAAACTGCCATTTGCAATATAAACGATTTGTGCTGCCATTTAAAGGGGAGAAGCTCTACCGTTATCATATTACAGGACAGATTTAGTTTGGCTTTTGGCTTCACATAAAAGTAGGTTTCTGTTTACCTTTGCAGACAGTATCTTAAATACACTACTATCCGAAATTTGGAAACCATCCGAAATTAGGCGCATTTCCTCTACTTTACATTTATTGCATTCAGATTAAGCTATTTTCATAGTTATACACAATCATTCTGGGGCCAAGAACAGTCTTTAAAAAGTGCCTTTTACTTGTGTGATACTGGCCGCTTGAGACCGACGTGGTCTCGCATATTAGGCGAAAAAAAGTTATATATAGGCCTCTGGGGCCGAAAGTATTCAATACATGGTGGCAGTCAACCTGTTGAAGTGTGTTTTTACCACTTGGCCTGCCGAATAATTGTGTAAAACTACCTTTTTGGGGCTTCTAACACCCAAAGGGGCCCGATCCAGGACCTGGCGATTTGCAAATAGCTTAATTTGAATGTACTTTAAAACATATATAAAATACAGACGGGAGAAAATAATTAAATAAAAATGGTCACTAGCTCTAGAGCTCTAAGCTTAGACCAAAACCAGAGCTGAGCGGGTGAATTTCATCCGCTCAAGTCCGGTTTGTGCACCATTTATACCCGCGCAGATCCGTCACTTTCGATAGTGTTATTATTACGTATGATTCGCGGATATGTTTTTTTTACTTGACTGGCAGTATAACATAATTTATTTTAAAAAACTAATATAACATAATATCGTGCAATTTTTCATTTTATATTAAAAAATAAATCAATGTTAGATAATAAAATATATAAGATATTATTAAATGACATTTATTATTGTTATTATTATACTGCCACTACATTGATAATAATAATTTGTACATTATATTTAAATTGTTTTTATTTATATCCTAATGTGCACTCCTCTCCCCTATAGTTATCTCTCGCTCTCCCCTAAAAGAAAATTTCTGATAAAAACCAGTTCCGATAGACTATCAAAACTCAAAAAAAATTCGTAAATTTTTCTATGGAAATTCCAAAAACCGCATGAAATTCCTTTAAATCTTATGAAATCCCTTTAAATCTTATGAAATCCCCTATTCAACTTGATAAGTAAAAAGTCCACATGAAACTTCATCAGGATTTACAAATTAAAACTAGATGAAACGTTGCAAGCACCATGTCAAAACATCGGCACTATTGTACACTAGAGCCATCTAGTTTGCAAATTTCAAACTAGGTGTTTTGTTTGATTTTAAATTCTGTATATTTAAAACATTATATTCTAGCAAAAAACTGTATATAACATTTTTTATAGGGCTTAAAAAGAGCTTTTATTTAAAATATAATCTTTTGAAATCGGGTTATAAATATGTGAGATGCTAAAAAAACCTTTTACTAAAGCAGTATGCCAATATCTCGAAAACAATGCGTTTTAGGAAAACGATGTTTATAACATTTTTTGACCAATTTAAAATGATCTTTTATATAAGTGCTAAATTAACCAAATACAATAATAATTGCCTTAATTATAAACAAAAAACGCTAAAAATAGGAGTTTTACCCTATTTTTACCCCCTTACCCCCAATCGTTTACCTCCAAAATCTAATCAGCTCTTCGAAATACGATAAGAAACAATATGCAAAAAACCGATATCTCATGTAGAAATGGAGTTTGAGAGTTTAAACCCAGACAGACAGACGCAAATTTTTTTTTACTCAGAATGGTTTAAAACGTCGAGAAATGTGAAAAAAAGTGGTCAAAGATTTTGACTTTTCGGCGAAGATTTCAATACATCGGCACTCTTAGTAGCACTTAGTGCCGATGTAAAAACAATAATAAAAATTAAAAAAAAAAAACAAAACAAAACTAACATATTTATTTCCGTAACTACTATACTGGAAATTCAATAAAACCTGCAGTGACAGTTGAGAATGCGTGGTAAAAGGCGAAGATCATACCAGTTCGGGTTCGACTCGCGTAATTTCGTCGAAGCTTCGCAAAGGCGGACCCCTTATACGAAAGCATCACAGGTCACTGCAGGTTTTATTGAATTTCCAGTATACTTGTAGTTAAAAAAAATATAAAAAAAATTCTACAGAAAAAAAATAAGCAGCGAAGATATATGTAATGCTACGCATTCCATTCACAGTGTTAACCGCTGGGGTGTTTTATCGAAGGACCTTTGTGACGTGAGGAAAAATAGAGACTTACTTGTATTGTTCCAGGTGTCTTCTTGTACTTGGGCCCAAGATGATGTTTCCTCGGAGAAATGGTGTAAGTCCTATTTGCACTCGTTCAACGCGAAATGTTATTTATTGGATGTATTTTCCATAGCGTGATTCATTACGAATAACTCCCGGACAACATTTGCTATTTCACGTGGAAGTCATTATGACATCATGTAATGATTTTCTCTGAGTTCATGAACGCATACAGATGACTCCTCATTGTAAAGTCATTACGAGATCATGTCATGAAGATCTAGCAGCGGTCTGCGGAATGCGCATGCGCAATTTTTAAATTAACCGCGAAATTTAAATTGACCTCGAAATTAAAAAAAAAGAAACACCTTTTTGCTCATATCTTGAAAACGCGAAGAGGTACCAAAAAAATAACGAAAAAATCAAGCCCCCCTTCACATACACCCCCACATAAATCCATTTTTAACAACTTGAGGACACCGGGATTTTCCCACTGGGAACTTCCCAGTGGGAATGTTCTCCAAGGTGACTGGGGGGGCACTAATTCCTCTAGACTAAAGCCTCCAGCCCAGACAGCACATGATATCTTAAAGACGTCTTTTTTAGATCTTAATTATGTCTGGACGCCTAAAGACATAAAAAGGATATCTTATGGACTTCTTTTTAGGGATGTTTGAAAGATATCTGATTATGATGCCTATAAGATGTCTTTTAAGTGTCGGTAAGACGTCTTAACTTTGATACTCATCGCTAAAAATAAATTAACCACAATCAACTACTAAAAAAAATTACCATTTTTTTTAAAGATCTTTTTGTGAAAAACAAAAAAATTAAAAAAAAAATTCATTTTTTTTAATTTGTTTTTACGAAAAACGAAAAAATTAAAAAAATTAATTTTCAGAAAAAAAAAACTGAAAAAAAAAATAAAAAAATTACATTTTTTTAAGATCTTTTTTTGACAAACAAATTACCTCTCATTCTAATTCTTATTACGCTTTTTATATCAATACGACCATACCTAGCAACGTAAATGGGAGGGGGTATTATGTTGTAAAGTCGCCTATGCAAGGCGTCTTAGAAAAGATGTCTTAAAGACGTTACCTTTTGTAACATACGACGTCGTTTAGACGTCTTTAAGATGCATATACGGCGAAAACCGACGTTCTTAAGACGTCTTGAATGACGAGCTACGACATCTTTAAGATCTCTTTAAGTCATCTTTGTGCTGTCTGGGAGATATCTACGGCTCACCATACCAATCCGATAATGTGTATCGAATTAGCTGACCAGTAAGTTAATTACCCATAAAGACAGCTGCATTTTAATACTAGTATTGCTTTATTCGTTTAAAAAGTTTAGTTATTGGTAGAAAATAACATGTGGCGCCACCTATCGCATAACGATGTCAAGTGCACTGAAATTGAAACATTACAGGAACCTGTACTATTCGGCAATCGTTCTCAATCGAGTCCCGGGCAACATTTGATATTTCACGTGGAAATCATTATGACATCATTTAATGATTTAACGTTAAATGTATACACCTCATAACAAACTCACAACATGATCACAAAATCATGAGATGTGCTCATCATGATCTTCGTATGAGTACAAAACGTGGAAATCATAACATGATGCTCTCATGAGGCCTATATGATTTTATGAATGTTGTCCGGGCTATTGTTATTTTTGTTCCTTGGAAGCAATAGTGGCGTGAGTATCGCGCCCCTGACGAATTTAACGTATTGTCCGTACCGTGCTGTTTTACTAAACTCTTTCAAAACTACACTAAAATATCGCCTGACGCCAGCAACGTCAGGTAGTCATGCCCAGGAAACCTTATATTTATATATCCGCATAAGAGACTTATAAAAATCTAGTATATACAGGATGAAAACTAAACACACAGTAAATGGTATATTGCATTCTCCCAAATACTTAAAGAATATTTTTCAAAAAAAAAAAATAAAAGAAAAATTTTAACATTAAAAAAAAATATTTATTTGAAAAACAAAAAATTTAAGAAAAAAAAAATTAAAAAAAAAATCCAAAAAAAATTAAAAATTTCTTTTTGTGAAAAAAGAAATTTTTTGCAAAAAAATTGGAAATGCTAGTTTTTTAATTTTTTATAAAAAGTTTAACCAACCATAATTTTTTGTTTTTGGGGGTATACTTTCAAAAACAATAGGGATCTTCCCCTCATAGAATTTGACTTTTGCCTGAAAATTTGGAGTCAATTGGATAATTTGTCCTGGAGTTATCGTGTTAACAAAAATCGTGACATCGGATCCGATGTCGACGGACAGACAGACGGGCAGTTTATTTTTTCATGAAAAGAATTTTTTGTCTATGACGTTTTTTGGCGCTTTTGGGAAATTCGAAACTACCGCGGTATACGCGTATAATACTATTCTAGCGCACGCGCTGTGTTTAGCGACAAAATTTGTAATATAAAACAAAAATAAAAATACTTTTTTTTTAAATTCATAACTCATCCTGCAGGATGGATTGAATATGTCCAATGACTTTTACACACAATTTTTATCGTGGCCGCGTATTTGAATGTGACGTCATATATGAATGACCCCATAACATAGTGATGTCATTTTTGGATGACCCTTTAACACGTTCGCTGCGGCACGAGACATGCATAGACATGTCATGTACCTACAAAAAATTTCTGTTATATAGATTTATTTTTTTTAGTGGTATATTTTTGTTCAATGTTTTTGTATACAAAAATATACGTTGTGATATATAAGAGACATATGAGTCTCGTACTGTTCCAATAGAATATCCTGTATGACCCAGACAGCACATGATATCTTAAAGACGTCTTTTTTAGATCTTAATTATGTCTCGACGCCTAAAGACATAAAAAGGATATCTTATGGACTTCTTTTTAGGGATGTTTAAAAGATATCTGATTATGATGTCTATAAGATGTTTTTTAAGTATCGGTACAAGACGTCTTAACTTCGATACTAAAAATATACTAAAAATATATTATAACACAATCAACTATTAAAAAAACTACCATTTTTTAAAAGATCTTTTTTTGAAAAACAAAAAAATAAAAAAAAAATCTTTTACGTTTTTTTTATTTTTTTTAACGAAAAACGAAAAAATTAAAAAAAAATAAAAAAGAAATTTTCAAAAAAAAAACTGAAAAAAAAATTAAAAAATCACATTTTTTTAAGATCTTTTTTTTGACAAACAAATTACCTCTGATTCTAATACTTACGCTTTTTATATCAATACCCAGCAACGTAAATGGGAGGGGGTGTTATGTTGTAAAGTCGCCTGTGCAAGGCGTCAGTAAGGAGTCTTAAAAAAGATGTCTTAAAGACGTTACCTTTTGTAACAAACGACGTCGTTAAGACGTCTTTAAGATGCATATACGACGAAAACCGACGTTTTTAAGACATCTTGAATGACGAGCTACGATATCTTTAAGATCTCTTTAAGTCATCTTTGTGCTGTCTGGGGAGTTATCCTTGTCTCGTATCTTCCACTTAAAATTTTACGGAAATAACTCCGCATCGAACGCGTTAACTACCATATGATTTTCATAATTAATTTCGAACCAGAATTACACACGGCTATTTCTATTTCACTGTGCGATGGTGTGGAAGCGCGTTATTTTTAATAGGCAGTAATAATTTATTATAAACAGTTTCTGTTATAAGCTTAGTGCGCTCTCATTACAATGAATCATCAGATGTTCTTTCACTTTTATTTGGTCCAGAAATGTGCTTAGCGGATAAAAAAAATGTAAACGTGTGCGAAAATACTGATAGCAACTTACCTGTTGTTGAAGGTTTTACAAAAGAGGTATGTAAATAAAAAATATAGCCTAAAAACCCTACATTTTTGAACTTTCGGATTTTAATTTGTTTTTGATGATAAAAATTTGATCGCAGTAACCACAGAAAACCCACCAGTAACCTTTGCTTCTTTGGAAAACCCGAACGTCAAAATCGAAATGACGTTTAAAAGGGCTCAATCATAAACAATTTGGTCCCAACTATTTAAATGCACAAATAATATTCATTGTATTATTAAATTATTATTGAAAAATTAAATTGTAAGTACATTTTATTAAAGTATAACAAAGTACCGTTAAGGTAAATTCTTTTAACAAACTGATGACCTAATTTTAAATTTAGCGCCTTCAGTTTGATACATTTCTCATAGAGGGTGTTGCTAAACTTCACAATGACCGTTTTTAAAAACTTCTCAGTTTGCAATGCCGGTTTTGCGTGTTGAGATTATTAGGTTACGTTAAGATAAGTTAAAATAAGTTAAAAATTTGTGCTTTAGTTATTAAAAAATGGAACCCCCACAGGTGGTAACGTTATTTATTACCCACGTAGAGAAAGAGGGCCCATTTCTAAAAGTGTGGGGTCAGTCTGATAAAAACACATCGGCCTTCATCGAAACATTCCTGAAAAGTTTGCATCCGCAGTTTGACCAGGGCCTGGGTCAAACCCAACAGAGTTTAAGCGAAGGCAAATTCGTTTGTGCTAAATACAAGGACAATGAATATTACAGAGCGAGAATAACAAGCGTCAGCAATATCCATGAGGGGCTTGTGGAAGTACTCTTCATGGATTATGGGAACAAGGATTTCGTTCCGTTCGTTAATATAAGACACTGTGATAACTTATCCCAAACGTTTATTTCTGTTCCTCCTCTAGCCTCTGGGTTTATTTTTGCAGAAGGCCATTGTCCAGGTGGTGGTGATTGGAATGAACCTATATTTGAAACAATAACAAAGGAACTGCGATATACAGAGGTTCAATGCAGGATTTTAACCCAAGCCACACAATACTATCTTGTCAAGTTCTACCTAGAGGGTAATGACCTTTGTCCACTTTTCATAAGCCGAGGTCTTCTGCAACCAATATCGTTACAAGCTCAACAGGCCGTTCTTCTAAGTATGAGCATGCAGAGACATACAAGACCAATTCAAGCCCCATCGGCTGAAATGAACACACTAAATACCTACAAAGCCATGACACTGGAGGCAGGCAAAACATACCCAGTTTATGTATCATATGTTAATGATGGACCTTGCCATTTTTCTGTTCAGTTGAAGCAAAGTGAGGATGTTATTGTAAAGCTTATGAATGATATCAATTCGATTGGGTTAAGTTTGTTAGATGATGTGCCAATTCCTGGAACCATATGTTTAGCTAAATGTCAAGAAGATGGAAATATTTGTAGAGCCGTCATTACTAATGAAGTCGACAACAAGTTTAAGGTAATATTTCTTACTTAGAGACATTAATTCCCTGATATACAATATATCATTATTAGGGTGCTTTTTTTTTTTTGACTATTTTTTTTTTTTTCGGTTCCATCACAAAATTTAGTTGGAAGTACCCTAAAAAAAAATCCCTCAAAATTTTAGCCCCTAATATTAATATTAAGTAGTGGACCAAGGCATGTAAAGATTTCCCATTGAAAATACACGTAAACTTTGATTTTTTTTCTTTAAATTTCTATAGCTTAGCGGCATTTTATGGCATCGCTTTGACCATAGACAGGTATTTCTCAAAATTGAATGCTCTACAAAAGTGCCCATTGCGGCATAATCATAACTTGTACTGGTGAGGTAGTTTGGGCCACCAAACCCAATTTTTTCATAAAATTTACGTTTTTCTGTCCTTATCTCGTAATTGACAAGAGCTACAAAAAATATTCAAATGACAAACTTGTAGGAAATTTAATTTCCTACAAAAATGGTCCTTGGCACTAAATCGATAACATCAATATTTCTTGAGATATTAAATTCTAAAGTTTTTGTTATTTCAAATTATTATCGAGTATCACGTCAAATTATAAAAAATCGTTATTTCATTATACATCACTATCTCAAGAAATATTGATGTTAGCTATTTAGTGCCAAGCACCATTTTTGTAGGAAATTAAATTTCCTACAAGTTTGTCATTTGAATATTTTTTGTACCTCTTTTCAATTACGAGATAAGGACAGAAAAACGTAAATTTTATGAAAAAGTTGGGTTTGGTGGCCCAAACTACCTCACCAGTACGAGTTATGATTATGATTATGCACTTTTGTAGAGCATTTAATTTTGAGAAATACCTGTCTATGGTCGAAGCGATGCCATAAAATGCCGCTAAGCTATAGAAATTTAAAGAAAAAAAAATCAAAGTTTACGTGTATTTTCAATGGGAAATCTTTACATGCCTTGGTCCACTACTTAATATTAATATTAAGGGCTAAAATTTTGAGGGATTTTTTTTAGGGTACTTCCAACTAGCTTTCGTGATGGGACCGAAAAAAAAAAATAGTCGAAAAAAAAAGCACCCTAATCATTATTTATGTCCACTCCAAAAATTAAGATTAATCCATTATAATTATTAATTATTTTACATTATTATATATATACATTGGCTATAAAATTTTGTAACATCACGGGGTTTTTGGGGTCGCTGATTACGAATCTGATGCCAGTTTTACAAAATTCAAAATGGCGGATCGAATATGGCGGATTAGATTTTTAAAGTTGCTTCGATTTGCTTGAAAATTGGTTCTCGGGGGTTTTTGCGGTCGCTGATTACGAATCTGGTGCCAGTTTTCCAAAATTCAAAATGGTGGATCAGATTTTTTAAAGTTTCTCGTAGAATTTAATCCACCATATTGGGTACGCTATTTTGAATTTTGGAAAACTGGCACTAGATTCGTAATCAGAGGCCCCAAAAACCGCCGAGTAACAAGTTTCAAAAGTCCAAAATGATCAAAATTCGCGTTACGTAATACTTGAACGTTCCCTAAGGGCAATTCGAGTTCATTTATTTTACGTTTTTTTTTATCTTCAGAGGCGTGCCTAGATGAACAAAATGTGTGAGCTTAACACAATTTTGCCCGAAACTTTTTTATGCATACTTTTTTTAGACACTAGGAGCAAATTAAAAAAAAAAATGGAATTAAAAGGAAGGAACATTTTTTGCCACCAATGATATTACTTTATTAAAGGCTATTACTCCTTTAATATTAAATTTAGTAGTTTCAGTGAAGAATACTTTTTTTGCTTAGTTTTAAATGAAATATCACCCTGTAGCATTAAAATTTTATTGGTGCTTTTTTTTTGTTCCCCATTCAATATGTCCATCTTCAAAGGACCGTAGCCTTAGGGCTTATTTCCGTACATATATGTGGCTTGGTTCTCAAAGGGTGGATGTCACGCCAATTCTGAAATCTCTACATTCTTTAAGAATGCGAGAAAAGGGGAATGAAGTGTATGAATTTTGGTCAATTCGTGACGTATTTTATGGACACCCCTAAGTGACATCCGCCCTTTGAGAACCAAGCCACAGATATGTTCCTTTGTTAGTTTTTTGTGATGTAGAATCATCCGCTTTATTTAATGCCAAAAGTCTGCAAACACCATGTATATCACTTCAATTATTATTTACAGGTATTCTATGTCGACTTTGGAAATTATGAAGTAGTACCATTAGACAATCTGTATCAAATACCATTTAAATACGTAATTCCAAAAGTAATGGCGATACGATATGCTTTAGCAGGCATAGAAAAACCCAGCATAACTCTCGAAATGTCTCGCGCCTTTAAAAAATTCGTAGATAACAGACTTCTGCATATGAAGGTGTTACCTGGGGCCAGAATTTCCATTCCGAAGTGTGAGTTATGGGACCCAGAAACTAAAACTAGCGCTTTAGATGTTTTAAATCGAGCAGCCAAAAATTCGTACCCAGAGCCTCTAGCTTTACATCGAGGCTTCAATCAAACTGTAACCGTTAGTTTTGTATTTAGTTGTAACCGTTTTTATGTACAGTTATCTAGTAAAGAAGATGAACTCTTAAAACTCATGTTAGATTTACAAGTATCTTGTGCAAGTAAGCCTCAAATAGATCTATCAAACATAAAAGTAGGTTTACCTTGCTCTACTTTGTTCGAAGTTGATCAGCAATGGTATAGAAGTGAAGTTGTAGAGGTTTACCAAGATGGTTCAGTTAAAGTACGATACATTGATTTTGGTAATGAGGATGTAGTGCAAAGTGCTAATATAAAGCTAGTTGATGGAGAACAACTGACTGTACTAAGACCACAAGCTATAGAATGTTGCCTAAATGGTTATCAAAACATGGGTGTAGACATTGAAAGAGACACTTTGTTTGAAGAGCTGATTTTAGAGAAAAAGTTTGTGATGAAGGTTGCAGATATGTTGGGGACTAAAGCACTGGTAGAACTTATCGACGAAACTAATTACAATGTGGCTTCTCTGTTGCTAGATAAGTTGGCGGCTGCGAATTCGCAAGTGAGCCCCATGTTGGTGCAGGCGAATCACAGAGTCGAGCATAGGAAGTCAGCTGCGCCACCACCGCCGCAATTCGGTGGGCGGGACGGGGATCGCAAACCAAATAGGTAAGAATCTATTTTTATTTTCAGACAAAGAGTTGGGGAAGGAAAATATGTGAGACTTTGGGCTGTTATAACTAGTGATTTTTAAATGCTTTTACTCTGCTGAAGCATCCGAAAGTCACCATTCAAATGGAGGCATAGTCGTATTTTCAAATTTTACAGTCCATCATAATATGATTACATACACGGTGTATTTGAAATAGCGTAGGAAATTTTAACAGGTGATTCTACATGATAAAATATGACAAAAAGTTCCTATAAACATATGTCTAAAAATGCGTGATAAGGGAGCTACGCCCCTTTGAAATTGGCTAAAAAAATCGGTTTTTATTTAATAACTCAGGAACCCTTTGAGATATATTAACGAGGTTTTGCACGTGAATTAATCCTAATAAGGCCCATCTTTGTATTTCATTTTCACGTACTTATTTAAACCAGGGGTGTGCGAAACTGGAGCTATGGTCTCCTAAATATGCACTATTTTTAAAGGGCTATGGTAGCTTTAAAAGCGTTTTTTCGACCTACATGTATGGAAACTTTTTTTTCTTAGTTTTTGATGTAGAATAACATTGCATCATTAAAATTTTGGTTTTCGACATTTTAGTATTTAATTTTTCGTCCTCGAACCGTGAAATTTCACCTTCAAATGAATTTTTCTCGAAAACGGTTAATCCTACAGTATTACAACAAGAGTACCTTTTTTATGTATTTTGACCTGAGGAATCATATTTCAAAAATAAAATTGCAAAAAAGTTACACAGAAAAAAGTTTAGGACAAAAAACTGATAAGCCCCCCCGTTTCGCACACACCTGGTTTAAATAAGTACGTGAAAATGACATACAAAGATGGGCCTTATTAGGATTAATTCACGTGCAAAACCTCGTTAATATATCTCAAAGGGTTCCTGAGTTATTAAATAAAAACCGATTTTTTTAGCCAATTTCAAAGGGGCGTAGCTTCCTTATGACGCATTTTTAGACATATGTTTATAAAAACTTTTTGTCATATTTTATCATGTAGAATCACCTGTTAAAATTTCCTACGCTATTTCAAATACACCCTGTATTATGTAAAATTTGGTATAAGCTGAGGTATAAGCTCTTTGTCCATACTTCTTAGGCTTAGTTCAAGCGCCGGACTTTATAGCAAAAACATTACCGCGAAGACCATTACCGCGCAGTCCATTACCGGGAAGACCATTACCGCGCAGTCCATTACCGCGATCGCCCTTACCGCGACAAGCCATCACCGCGAAGGCCATTACCGCGCAGTTCATTTACGCGAACGGCCTTTACCGCGTATGACTTACAGCTAAAATCATTAACCGTGCCATATTTTATACATTATTTTTATTTTATGTAAGGGTTTTTCCGTAGGGTTGATATGTTAGTTGTGGTTTTGGTTTGTATTTTTATTGATAAAGTAAATGTACCCATATATCTGTATTTGAGGTTTTATGTGTTTTTTTTTTATTTATGTCGATTGATTTGTATAAATCGCTGATTAATAATCAGTTTAGTACGAATCGTCATGTCGATCGAAATAATGAAAAGTGCTAGAGGCAAAGACCTCGCTGTATATAAACATTTCATACACAGGAAGGAAAAGGCTGTCAAAAAAAATTGGAAGTGCGTAAATTACAACATGTTTTTTTGCAAGAGGCATTTGCAAACTTCGGACGGAAATGTTTTAAAGGAAACTAGTCATGCCCAGTAGCTATATAATGTAGAACTGCTTGAATGCTTTCTGCAAAATATTTTATTTTTTTATTTAATCTTTTTTTCTGCAAAAAAAAATAATTATGCGCGGTAATGGTTTTCGCGGTAAAGTCCATGCGCAGTATTAACCGCCTCGCGGTAATTTTCTTCGCGATAATGGCTTTCGCGGTAAAGTCTATGCGCGGTAACGGTGGCGCGGTAACGGTGTCGCGGTAATGGACTGCGCTGTAAAGATCACTACCTGCTTAGTTCATACAGGCTATTTTGTTTTTTTGGTTCTTGGTCATCTGTTCTAAAATTTTCTGGTTCTGATCCTTCTCATTTTATCCTAAAATTGAGGGCCTTAATTCTTCAAAAAAAAAAAATAGTTATTTATGGTACTAGTGGGTAAAGTAAGATATTGCCCATGAGAAAATTAACCTGCGAGGCATCAGCCAAGCAGGTTGATTTTCGAGAGGGCAATATCGGTTTACCCATGAGTGCCATACAAGGTTTTATCCAATAAATAGCTTAGGAATTCATATTTTTATTAAAAATTTTAATGACATTTACAAGAAAATAATTTGACAAGTGACAGTCGAGTGGGTAAAATAAATAATTATCCACTAAATAAAGTAAAAGCCACGCGGGGGTTATTATTGAGTATCTATTTAAAATAAAGCTGGTAATTGTCTTATTATCTGTATGTATTGGATAAAAGATTTTTATCCTTCAACTAAAGTTAATCAACTTAAAAAAATCTTGATTTTTTTTAGAACTAATACGTTATCAAAGTCTAATATTAGTATTCAATAACTAAATTGCTTTATTTATTTTTTTAAGAGACCGAAACGAAAATAAAGGATCATGGAATGACAGAGCTAATGGAGAATCTTGGAGAAAGGAAGATGGTCCTAAAGATTATCGGTAAGTATCGGAAAAATAGTATAAATTAATCTTTTATAATCTTTATATATCTAAAAGTACTAATCCTAGAATTTTAATAAATTATTAGCTTGAAAAGGAATAAAATCAAAGTCAGGTATGAACTTGGTATACATAAAAATTTTTATAGCCCACATATTTAAATATTATTTGGAAAGCCGCTTATTTGACTTCCATATGGCATAGATTATTATTTTCTTTAACAATAGTTGTTATTGGAGCTTTTTTATTTCAGTATTTCAATAGAATTTTTTGAAGAACTGAACCAAAAAATAAAACCATAAAAATGAAGTCATAAAAATAATAATTGTATTATTTTATAGAAACCGAGACAAAAATTCGAACGAAAATAATACTGAAGATACCTGGCGCAAGAATAACAAAGGATTTAGGTAAGCTTTAAATTGTGTGTATTAAAATAAGGGAAAACTTTAAATTTTGGTCAGTAAAATCAGAGAAAAGTCAGGGAAAAATCAGGGAATCTTAATTAGCAAAACCTGTGGTTACCCTGAAATACGATTTTATAAAATAAGCAAGTTGTCAATGTTGATAAATTTTTTTCTTCATTAAATCTACAGATCTTGTTTTAACTAAATTAAAATTAAAATTTTAAAGGTATTTTTATACTTTTGCTAATAATAATAATAACTTTATTGCCCAACAGATAAAATCCAGT
>OY294052.1:14622120-14733324 GCA_958510825.1 Brachypterus glaber | reverse complement strand
AGACAGCATCAGCTACTTTATGTTCCACCTTGTAATTATGAGCAAGTTAGGAGTAGCACAAGAACAACATCCATTAAACTATACAATACATTGCCTTTAAATATTAAAACGGCAGGTAGCTTTAAAGTATTTAAACTAAGAGTTAAAAAATTTTTTAAAACAAACTGTTTGGACTTTGGATGAATTTTTAAATAAAACTTGGGACTAAATTTTAAATTTTAATTTTAATATGTTAAACTCTATTTATATTTAAGTTATTTTAAAGTGTTTAAAATTATTTTTGACTTACTTTTAACTGTGTATTTAATGATTTTTTTAACGACTTTATTACGATTATGTAATAATGTAATATTATATTGACCATATCCGATACATTTTTGTCAAATGGATTTATGTAAAAATAAATAAATAAATAAATAAATAAATAAACTGTTATTGTTGTCTCTGTTAGAACAAAGCTGTGCGAGTAAGACAGACAAATGTATACAGGGTTATTCACGGAAGTGGCCTATTAAACGTTTATGGAGAACCAATAACTTTAAAAGTCTGCTAATTTGCACTTTGGGGTTTTTGAATATGGCCTATCGATTAAAAATATTTTCATGCTTGTGCCACTTCCGGTTGTACCGGAAGTGGCACTTAACTTTGAGTTTTTAAATGGAACACCTCATATATTTTTTAATTTTTTAAATTTGCATTAAATTTGCTTTATTTTGATGTATAATACTTCATGTCTATCTTCAGTAGTTTTTGAGTTATTCAAGTTTTTAGCGAAAAATAAGTAAATTCAAGCACCCCTAAAAACAATAATTTCTCCTTGATTTTTTCAATTGGAGAAAAGATGTTTTGTGTTTTGCTCAATGATGCTTAAACGAATTATCCTATGCTAAAATGGAACCTAAAAATTATACAGGGTGTCTGAAAAAGCAGGTCAAATCTAACAAATTTAATATAGCCATAACTCATTTTTTTTAAATGGCACCCTACATTTTTTTTTATTTGGTTAAATAGAGAATTAAATTTGCTTTAAAATAAGTATAGGATACCCTATACCTAACTTTAACCGTTTTTGAGCTATTTGCAAATTATTGTGAAAAAGCCGTATTTCTGTTAAAATTTGTTATATTTTATAAAATAGGCCAGAAAAATTAATCGATTTTTATTTATTTACCTCAAAGATCATTATATTTACCTTAAAACTGGATTTTCATGCGCCCAGTAGTGTACATTTCTTCTGTTAAAAATACCCTGTTGAGAAAATTTAGCCTCGTCCGTCCAAATTATTCTTTTTAAAAAGTTTTGTTTTTCTTGAATATTTATCAAAAGATTTTCACAAAAGTCCACTCTATTTTGAAAATCATTAGGTTTTAAGGCCTGTATTTTTTGCTTTTTGTAATCGTGCATCTTGTGGTTTTTTAAAATTCTTTGGATGCTTGAATAGGAAATTCCCAAGTCGTAACTAGCTGCAGGAATTGAGGCATGTGGATATGCATAAAAGTAACCCAAAACATTGACTTCGTTATCTTCGTTGTTTGTAATTGGTTTCGTAAGAGATTTCACTGCATTTTCTTTTCCAAATTGCGAAAAATTTTTGTGTATTCTTCTAAATTTTTTACATGACATTCTTGGTAAATCAGGATATTTTGTATTAAAGTTTCTGCAGGTTCTACTAATTATTTTATCATTTTCACCAAAAATAGAAAATAAATCCAAAATAACAGGGTAAGAATAAGCCTCTGCCATTATTTTACACTAATTTATCACGATAAGAACGATAACATTTAGGTTAAAAGAAATAAAAACACAATACAATTTTAAAAATTTACGTAATTGCAGAAATACTGCAAAATACTTCTTTTTCACATTAATTTGCAAATAGCTCGAAAACGGTTAAAGTTAGGTATAGGGTATCCTATACTTATTTTAAAGAAAATTGAATTCTCTATTTAAACAAATAAAAAAAAATGTAGGGTGTCATTTAAAAAAAAAGAGTTATGGCTATTTTAATTTTGTTAAGTTTGACCTGCTTTTTCAGACACCCTGTATAAATTTTGGATTCCATTTTAGCTTAGAATGATTCGCTTAACCATCATTGAGCAAAATACAAAACAACTTTTCTTCAATTTAAAAAATCAAGGAGAAATTATTGTTTTTAGGGGTGCTTGAATTTGCTTATTTTTCGCTAAAAACTTGAATAACTCAAAAACTACTGGAGATAGACATAACGTGTTATACATTAAAATAAAGCAAATTTTATGCAAATTTTAAAAATTAAAAAATATATGGGGTGTTCCATTTAAAAAATTAAAGTTGAGTGCCACTTCCGGTACAACCGGAAGTGGCACAAGCATGAAAACATTTTTAATCGATTGCCCATATTCAAAAACCCCAAAGTATAAAACTTAGAATACCCCTAAATAATATATATATATATATATATATATATATATATATATATATATATATATATATATATATAAAGATATAAATATTATCACATAAAATAATACATTAATATTAATGTTAAAGAACCCTAATTAAACTCTAGACGAACTTTACTTAATACAGAAGATAAACTGTCAAAAAATAAATCGGAATCTATACAATATAAATTTACATTATTTGTCATGATGTAGATTGGTGATTTACGTAGTAAATTAGTTCTCGGAATACACATAGAAAAAGACTAATACTTTAAAGCCAATATAATTTTAGTAATTCACCGCCAAAGAAAATCGGTATAACAGGGAAAACAAGAAAAACGATTTTCAAAATAACAAAATACGAAACGACACGAACAACGACAGTTGGAACCTATCCAACGCGAACACGAACGATGATTGGAACACGCCAAAAACCGAATCGTCTGGATACAAGAGCAGGGAGAAAAACGATTATGGAAACAGGTAAGAAATACTATTTTTATTAGGTATTTTTTTTTATTTAAAATTATCCTCTATTTTTATTAATGTATGTATTTGGAACTTTTTATTGATTAAGCGATGGTAAATTTCCCATAAAAGATTAGATTTAGGGGACGTTCAAGTATTACTTAACGCAAAATTTGGACATTTTTCCGCAACCGGTTAACCGAAAACCGGTTATTGGCTATGGTTTTCCATCTCTAATTTGTTTTTGTTTAGAAGATTTAGTGAACTGTTAACCACGCCGTGTGCAATAAAATTAGCAAGAAATCCGTCTCTTTAGACCTAGGTCATTCTTAAAAACGTGATCCAATAAATATTTTATAAGTTTATAATTTTTTAAGTGTTACGTAACATTTTACTGACCCCCCCTCTCAAACGCGACGATGTAAAATCACAAATGATTAAAAAAATGTGTAATTTTATTTAAATTATTTAACTATTTCTAGGCCAAATGACAAAGGAAACCGGAATAACAGGGATTCAAAACCTGGAGATCGGGGAGATTACAAGAAGAAAGATTTTAGACGGTAAGTTCTAAGAAATCTTTTAATTTTTTTAAAACTTGGCCTTCATTGTGATGTTTTGATGTACTCTAACAAATCTAAGGGATGTTAGATGATCTGATATCGTCTGATATTTTGTCTCAAAGGCTGTTTTATTATTTTTTTACATTTTTGGTCTTCTAGGTTGGGCGTTTTAATTGAAATAACGTGACATATAATTTCGATTTAAACTGTTTTCAGCGAGGGCAGCGAAATCAGCTCGAGCGGATCAGAGAAGAGCTTTCACAAAGGCCCGCGCACCAGCTCCCGTAACGGACCCCGGAAGTACGACAATCCCCGTTACAACGCTTCAACCGAAAACAGCGTTGTCGATGACTCGTGGAACGTCAGCGCCGTCACGATCGACGCAGCGCCGAACAACGCGAAATTCTTGAAGCCGGAAGTTGTCGGTACTACTGCGAAGGTGGCGATCAGTTGGTTTCATACACCCGAACATTTTTATTGTCAGTTGTCTAATTCACAAGTAAGTAAAACCTACACTTGGAACGCTGTTTTCGTTTTAAACTATAACTATTTTGCCTTGTGTAGTATTTTCTTCCCATTTAAGGTGTTGGTCAACTTTTGTCCCTCGATATTTTTTGCTGTTTTTTTTCTATTATGAAATAGCTATATTTGATAAATAGAACATGTTGGCGTTAAATTTAAATACTTAAAAAAAAGTTTTAAATATTTAGGGATAAATTTTGACCAAAACCTTACATGGGATGTCTAGAAAATTTGTATACAATATTAATATAATTAGGTTAAAACTATCTACAATGCTTAAAATATTTAGGGGTAAACTTTGGAAAAAAACTTGACAAAGGATAAACACAAGGATAAACATGTCTAAAAACTAACAAGTTAGTAGTAAGGGTTCATCCACAAATTACGTAAAACATTTTTTAGGGATTTTCAGACCTCCTTCATAATTTACGTATGCCTTGAGTATAGATAGTAAGGGGACATTCCATGTCAGATCAACACACTAAAATGAAAAACTTTACTTGACCACCTCAGAATTTGATGAAATTTTGTATGAAGGTTGTCCTTAAAGAGATTAAGAAAAATGCCAATTTTTTTTTCAAATATCTCAAACGGTTTCAAAATTACAGCTATGTAAAATGTCACAAAATCCGCCAAAAAAACGTAACCGACATAGTTTGAAATCACCATAGCTTTTCTCCTAATTTAGCTAGAGAGATGGGAGTGGCGTCATTTTACTCAGTTTGAAATGCTCTTTCTTTTAATGTACAACACAACACACTTTGTTATAAAAAGTTTTTTTGAGAAATCAAATTAAAAATTTTGATTTTCTCAAAAAGTGATTTTTTGAAAAGTTTAAAAAAATTCCTATTAATAGTTTATACTTTTGGTAAGTGATTCTCAAAATTTCAAAGTGGGAGGTTAATGGGTTCATAGTTAAATAATAAATAATAATTATAAAAAAGGGTGTTTTATGAAATTGTTAGTCAGCCTACCTACTACAGATTTCTTTACTATATATGCAATATATTGCATTAATCATGAACTTAAAATTAAATTTTTAACACTTACATCTTAGGCAAAAGTTATTCAGAACTTGATCATTTGTGAAATTTTTAGGGATTCTTTAGATGTTATTACATAAATCCTTCCTGTAGGAGTGGTGGGATCAACTTTACAAAGTACATCTGTCAGTGGTATTAATAGAACTTATATTTTAACTTATTTGAGCACAAAAGATTGTTTAGTGAACAATGTTCACTATTAAACACCTACATTATGTCCTGATATCCTACTCATACCAACTGCAGATGTAGACTAAACAATATAACACAGACAGAAGAAAGAACTGAGAGTGAGCCTGTCTTAACTTGACTGTGAGGCTCTTGTCAGCTCATGAAAAATCAACAGACCTACCTAGTCACCTTTCATGTCACAACTTGAAGAATCATCTAGAACAGACTCTGCTGATTTTTATTTATGTGTGTCTCCTTGTATAAATAAAATGCATTATAATGTTATAAAAACTATTTCAAACTTAACTAAAAAATATATTATTTTGTAAATTACTAAATTGTTATCTTAGAGGCAACATAATTATGGTAATAATCACCATCGTAAATAAATTAAGTAAAGTTAGGGTATATAGTATTAAACTGAAACAAAAACTTATAAAACACCCTTTTTTAAAATTATTATTTAACTATGAACCCATTAGCCTCCCACTTTGAAATTTTGAGAATCACTTACCAAAAGTATAAACTATTAATAGGAATTTTTTTAAAATTTTCAAAAAATCACTTTTTAAAAAAATCAAAATCAAAATTTTGATTTTGATTTCTCAAAAAAACTTTTTATAACAAAGTATGTTGTGTTGTACATCAAAAGAAAGAGCAGAGTAAAATGACGCCACTCCCATCTCTCTAGCTCAATTAGGAGAAAAGCTATGGTGATTTCAAACTATGTCGGTTACGCTTTTTAGGCGGATTTTGGGAAACTTTACATAGCTGTAATTTTGAAACCGTTTGAGATATTTGAATAAAAAAATGGCATTTTTCTTAATCTCTATGAGGACAACCTTCATACCAAATTTCATCAAATTCTGAGATGGTCAGGTTTATACCCTGTGTTGATCTGACACGGAATAGCCCTAAGATGTGCAGGATCCCTAAGCTTTTCTGTTTGTTTTTGAATATTTATTTGTTTATTTGTTTTTTTTTACATTTATATTTCCGCAGGTTACTTTTAAACAATTAATGGAAGAAATCCAAACTTTCTACAAAACTTGCAAGCAAAAATTGACATCTGTCAAAGTAGGCCAACCTTTGATAGCCCTCTTCCCCGAAGACAAAGTTTTGTACCGCGCACAAACATTGCAAGTGCAGGGAAACCGTTACAAGGTAATACTTTATTTTGATTAGGATTCATCAATAAAAAAATTCTAAGAGTTTCAGCAGTCCAAAAATATATATTGGTTACTAGTCTTTTTTTATTGTAATTTTCTAGACAAATAAGGAAAATTTTATTTGATTAGGTTTACTATGTCGATTTTGGAAATGTCTCCGTGGTCGACCAGGTGTGGCCAATCGAAAACAAATTTATGACCATTCCTGCTCAAGCCATTTGCTGCGGTATCAATGGTGTTACCGCTGAGAAGTGGGAAGTCCCTGACAGATACAGCAAATATTTTGACAAGGAAGAGTTTGATTGCACCTTTGTCTCTAAAGATGAAAAAAAGTAAGTTTTTTGGCGGGTTTTCGGCACGGGTTAGAATCTTTTGATCATTTTTAAATTTGTCACATAATTTTGTATGCTCAAAAGGAAAAAAATAAAATTTTAAGCCCTAAATTTTTCACATACAAAAATTACGGACAATTTTCAACGATTTTTTACGATTTATGGGTAATTTTACAAATTTAAGGGGCCCAGTCAGGACCCTTAGAGACCACTCTTATATTTTCAGTAATTTCTAGTTATAACTAAATGAAAATTTTAAGATAATAAAAAATATAAGGTCCACCCTAACACCCTACGGAGTGGGTACCAACGCGGCCAATAAATTCAGCTACACGAAAAAATTATACATATTAAAACCAACTTTAAAATTTTACAGATATCTGTAATACTTAACTTAAATTTTAAATTTTGACAAGAAATGTCAAATTGACAAATAATTAAATTGACATATTTTTTTAATAATGCCAAGCGAATTAAAAAAAGCAATTCTAACAGCAAGACTAAATAATGGTTTTAGTATAAGAGCGATAGATAATTATAATTATTCATTTATGAATTGGATATTTCAACGAATACGGTTTGGCGCGCAAAAAAGGGAATAGGAGAACGAGGTGTAAAAAATCGGAAAGAAGGTTCGGACCGTCCAAAATGTTCCACTGCACATGATGATGAACAGTTCAAGCCAGACAGGACACCAATTTTCCTGGTTCTATCCGAACTGTAAGAAGACGCATTAAAGAGTCAGAAATTAAAAGCCGCGGCTAGTAATGTCTTTCCTAAGTGAAAACAACAAAATAAATAGGGCGCAATATGCTTAGAATATCTAGCTAGGGATGAAATTTTCTGATGAAAAGACTTTTCAATTAACCCATAATGGCACTGTGCGCGTATATAAATAGGTGCACGATACGATCCAAGGTTTTAGATTTTAGGAATATTTCTGGAAAAAAAGTTGTTAAGTCGAGCAGTATTTTAGTTCCATCACGGTATGCCAAACATGTATTCGTTGAACATGGCCCTCACACCAAGGACTTTTAACAGTATCTGCCGAAACCATCATCTGCTGCGATTTTGCTGTTGACGGTTATGAATAGATAGCTTCTACCAACATTTATTTATTTTATGTATTTATTTATTGTAGAAAAATATACAAATTAAAATACTTTACATTACATTGTTTCATAATAACTAAACAAAATTTAGTATAAAAATCCTACATTTTAAACTTGAAAGTCTGTGCACTGCACTGCAGTTCAAATTCAAATTCAAATTTCAAATTCAAATTCATTTATTGCTCCTTCGTTATTTCTAACATGAACAAAAGGTATACAAAAATATTTCCTAAACTAGGTGCTATTAATTTATATTTCCTAAACTAGGTATTATTAGGTTATTAAGAAAATTGCAAAAACAACAACAAACAAAAAAAAAAAAGACTAATCGGCTCTAAAATGTTTGGACTCATTCTTATAAAGATAGCATTATGGAATTTCCAGAAGAAAATGGGAGGCACTGCAGTTAATTAATAAACATTAACACAAAGCACAATTTTTTATGTTTACATTATTATTATAAATTTCTTATAACACTAAGTTTGATTTGGCCATTCTTTAAAACTTAAACTAACCTCAGGACTATCGTTACTATTTATATTTGTATATTGACAATAATAAAAATTAAATATAGTTGTTATTTCAGAATGATAGCATGTCTAATCCTACTCTTAAAAAATGACAAATAACTTATATAACACGATCTACGCAACTTTAATTTTAAATATTGGGTATTCCGCAAGGCTCTTTGCTGTAGCTGGATTTAATGGCCGTGATGGTACAAGTATAATAGAGAGCTGGTGAAAAAAAATATTTTCTCCCGGTTGAATTTTAAATATGTCCTAAAGTACTTCTAATTCAGCTATTTTCAAATGACCAGGTTTAGGATCCGGTTCATTTGGGTGCTAGAAGCAAGGCTGCAAAAAAACCCACTTTCAGAAAAGTCCGGAACACGTATCTTTTTTCGGAAAACCCCGTCTTTTTATGGACTTCTGTTTTTTTTCAGACTTTTTTTAAATTTCGTGCGTTAAATCTTCAATTTTATATATTTGGGTGATTTTTAACAACCAGTTCTATTTTAGTCACCTTAAATACACCAATCTTCTAGAAAATAATATAAAAAATACTATTTTTTTGTACAACATTCACTGAAGGTGGAGGAAGACTACTATTACACAGATTTTATGAAATTATTTTAAACATTAACATTAATATTAATTAATATTAATTAACATTAATATTAACTCTCGCTCCTGACAGTGGACTAACAATATTTTTTATGAGTATCAGCAATTTCAAAACAATAATTATTAAAAAATGGCTCTTTTGCCCCTTGGTGTTGAACATTTTTAGTAACTGATTTTTTTTAACGTTCTTTTCTGGACTTTTGTCCATGTCTTTTTCTAAAGTTTTTTTTTAACCCAGCCTCGGCTAGAAGCCCAAAAAGATATTAAAGGTACCAAAAACTTATTTAAACTTACTGAATCATACATTCCATTTATTACATTCAGATTAAGCTATTTTCAAAGTTACGCACAATAATTCTTGGGCTAAGAGGTAAAAACAGTCTTTAAAAAGTGTATTTGACATACGACAGATCTGAATAAGAATTTATAAAATAATTGTGTCTACATGTACATGTAACTATGAGAATAGTTTAATCTGAATGTAGTGTGTCTGACTAAATAAAAAAAAAGATTTTAGGGTACTTTACACCCAAAGGAACCGGGTTCAGAACCTAGCGATATTTAAAATTCAGCCGGGAGAAAATGCTTACTACTAGGTATTTTATAGGAAAATATATAAATACCTATTTCACAGAACTTTTGTGGAATTATCCCACAACAACGTCAACATCGGCCAACAAATGATCCAAGACGGCCTTGCCGCTCCCGCAACTTCTGCTTCAGCCGCTCCAGCTCTGGACTTAACCATCCTTCTGGGCCAGCAATTCAGGGTTCAACTGGAAGCGGTGAACAGTCTGGAGGATATAGACGTGGTTATCCAGATATACGGGTTGCCGCTCAAATGTAAGATGCACAATCTGGCAACGGCGGTCGAGAAGTATGAAGATTTGTTAAAGGAACGCTTGCAACAGAGCGTTATCGTTTATGTGGATAACGTCATTGGGAATTTGTAAGTAAATGGCATCTATACATTGTATATTTATTTAGTTTTTAATTTACAGTCGCCTTGTATCACAGTGGTACTGAAATTTTGGCTTTAAATACTTTTTTCTCAAAAATTTATGGTATTTCAAAGTTGTTGCTGGAGCACGTCCGCTAAAACAGTCTTTTCGCGTCAGATAACTTCCAAAGACTGAAATTTTGGTTTTGAATGCCTTTTTCTCGAAAATCTTATGGTATTACAGCAAGAGTACCTTTTTGTGTAAGGAAGTCTTATTCTAATAACAAAACTACAAAAAAGTCATATCCAAATACTTGTTTCTATAGATTATAAGGTCCTATAGTTATTAAATAAAAACCGAATTTTTGGAGCCCCTATTGAAAAGGCCTCACCACCCGTTTTCTGTGACATGTTTAAAGGATGTTTTTAATTTTTTTTATGTAAAATCACCCCTTAACATGAATGAAACACCATGCATAATAAATAAGGTATCTTAATATTTACAGCTTGGAAGTCACATTTTACGACTCCGAAGGCAACAAACTCCCGATCATCGACCCAGACGAAGGTGCATTCGACACCGTCGAACCCATATGTCCGATCCTCATCCTGTCCGGCAGCCTCCACGGGTTCGTGTCCCACGTCGAACCCGAAGGTGTCTTCGTCCAACCCTCGGAATACGCGGACACCGTGGCGTACCTGTTGGAACAACTGTACGAACACTACTCTAGTGAACAAGAAAAGACTGGTAAGTGGTGTAATGAAAAAACGACTGGGTACTTCCATGAAAGTCGGGTAACTTTTTAGATGAATTTGAGTCACATGGTTTTTATTTTTTATTCAATTCTTTCATAAAATTTTTGATGAAAAACGGGTTGGTTATAATGTATTTAAAAGAAACAGACACTTATATGATTTTTTTTGCCACGCGGTGAAATTTTTTTTTTCGGTAATTTTATTTCGCTCATATTTTCCAAAATATTTACTTTTTTTTAATTCTCCTACCTAGGCTATATATTTTTTTCTCTTTTATAGAAACCGACGATTCTGTGATCATCCCCGAGGAGGGTTTCGTGTACGCCGTTTGCAGTCCAGCCGACGGCAACTGGTACCGAGGCCGGGTGGAGACTTTCGACGATGCCAGCGCCACCGTCTGCTACGTCGACTACGGAAACAGCGAACAAGTGCCCTTCGCCGCCCTGAAATCCCTGGATCCGAAATTTATGGAGTTTTGTACGCTGTGTGTCAGGGTGAGTTTAGTTTTTATATTTTTTATTATTTTACTGTTTTACTGCAAAATAAATTAAACATGAAAAAAAAAACAAGTTGGCGCAATAACAGAAGAGCATTATGAACATAGCCCTGCCCACTAGAAAAGTAACTAGGAGTTCGCTTGTTAATATTTGTTAGCTCAGAAAAACATGTGTTTATTTGTGTAAAACAGGTTGATTTTGGACATGCACCACATAAACACGTTAGAAATGGAACTAGGAACAGAGTGCAGACTATTTAAGTTTTCACCAATTTTATTTAAACATTCTGCGAGATAATTCTTTAGTTTGTCACATCTGTTGGGCACCGTTTATTGGAATTTTCATTAAAAGGACCGGCTGCAACGCAGCCCTAACTGCGTAGTCCCATAAACATTTCAATGAAATGATTTCATGCAATAAATATGCCAAAATTCGTGTTTGAATTTTTAACTTTTAATGCCATATTCGGTTTTAGCATTCTAAAATACCTCTATACACCAATTTTTATACCTATAGCGTAAACAGCTGAATTAAGGCCATTTTTGGGTATTGCCCGGACCATAGTGGGGTGGTTCAAAACAAAACAGAATTTATTCTTGCTGCCCCTGCAATATAAACCTCATTTGAATGAGTAAATATCCACAAAAAAAAAATAAAAAATATTTGAGTGTATTTACTACTGCTTTGGCTTGGCGCTTTAGCAACGGTGGGTTCGAAGTGATTTTAACTAAAATTCTCGCTACCTTAAAAATCCCTATTTATATATATTTATATTTAGCGATCGAATGTTAGTAAAAAATCTAAAAACAAAAATAATCGCTTTACCCAATTATTTTTTATAGGGAAATAACTGGAAAAACTTGAAATTATAAAGCAAAAAATTAAGCTTTCACTCAGATGATTTGCAAATTTTAGAATATATACTACTTAAGTTGTGATATAAAAATCAACAAAATTCCGCTTTATTATACTTCAGTTTGCTTTTTTAATTTTTAAAATCGGAGGTTATGATGAAAAACAAATGTAGCTATATTAGAAACCTAAAATTCATAACTACCGATTTTAAAAATTAAAGAGGCAAACTAAAAATCGTTTAATGCTCTTTAATTTTTGTAATAAGAAATATTTGGAACATATTAGTCGTTACGCCAAAATTTTCAAAAGCATTTAAAAAATCATGATTTTTTTGGTATTTACGCCCTATTTTTGGGGTGTACTTAAGTAATATATAAAGACAATATTCTGAAATTTTCAAGTCATTTGAGAAAAAGCTTAGTTTTTTGCTTCATAATTTCAAGTTTTTTTCGGTTATTTCCCCAAATTGGGTCAAGCGATTATTTTTATTTTTGGACTTTTACTAACATTCGATCCCTAAAAAGTTTTTTTTTAATTAATTTTTGTTAAAATCATTTCAAACCCACATTTGCCAGGTGCCAAAACTTTCCACGGTGCGGTTTTGGAGGTAATTTACGAATATTTAATAAAGGTTTTTACAAAAAAAAAATTCTAATGCTAAGCTTCTAATGTAAAAATATACCATGCGCAGAAGGCTTTGTTGTAACATATTTGTTACGCAGAAGTGTTTAAAAATACATACGAGTGCGCAGAAGTGTTCTGGCAAACATATATAAATATATCATGCGCAGAAGGGTTTGGTAGAATATATTTATTCGCAGAAGTGTTTAATAATACATACGAATGAGCAGAAGTGTTCTGGATGAATTTCCAATATTCTGCTCGTCTAAAATATAAAAGTTTCCAAACGCTTTTGCGTTTCAGATATTATCTTAGGTGACATCCATAAATTATGTCAAATTTTTAGGGGGAGGGGTCCCCGATCTTGTGAAACTTTGTTACAGGGTGGTGGGGGAGGGGTATGCGGGTGTGACGTCACAAAGTATCTTGGCGAAATCTTTTCGAAATCCGAAATCTTAGCGAAATCCTTCCGAAGTCTCGAAATCTTAGCGAAGTGTTTTCGAAATCCCGAAATCTTAGCGAAATCTTTCCGAAATCCCGAAATCTTAGCGAAGTCTTTTCGAAATCCCGAAATATTAGCGAAATATTACCGTAATCCTGAAATCTAGCGAAATCTTTCCAAAATCTCAAAATATTAGCGAAATCTTTCCATTCCGAAATCTTTGTACCGGGTGATCCAAAGTTATGGAAAAATTTTTATCGGGTTTTTAGATGGGGTCACCTAAGCTACAAATTAAGGTTGATTTAAGGTTTTCAGTTTAGTGAATGGTGGGCGTAGCGATAGTCATTTTTTTAATTTTTAGTGGCATGTATAGGAAAACTAACTAAAATCGAATAATATTTTAATTTTACATATTTATCACACAAAGTGTTTAATATACACACAAGCGTTAAGAAGTTATTTTGTAAATAATATTTTTTACCTTAAGTCAAGTTATTTTAAAAGAAAAAACAGGCAGTCGGTGGTTCAGTTGGTTTAGGCAGGTTAGATTTGCTAACCTCCAAAAATGGTGTGGGTTCAAATCTTAACAGCGGTACTACTACTAAGGTAGAAATTAAGTTTTTAGTCTAAAATTAAAACTTTTATTCCCTCGACAAAAAAGTTGATGACTAAAAAAAAGAACGTTTCCACTACAGCTAAAATTACAACTTTTTTATTTTTAACATGTTGTCTGCCAAATACAAGTTAATTCTTAGTTGGCAGTATGTTGCTGGAGGCTCACTACGAGAATACTCATTTTAACTGTATTAATTTACGCAACATGGTGTCAGCGAACAGACAACTAATTTCCCCTTGGCAGTAAAAGTGTTAACCCATAAAATATTCAACGTTTTCTAATTTTAAGATAGGTGGGTGTAGTTCCCCCTATCCCTCCATAGCTACAGCTCTGGCTGTGCGCCACCTCTATTTTTTTTATTCTGAAAAAATAGAGTGGTAATCTACTCAGCCTAATTAACAACTTTGGGGGATAAGACCTCTAAAATAAAAAAAAACAGAACTCTAGGTATCCTAATGAACCGTCAACATAATTTTAAATTTTAAAATTTTACCACCACTAAAGTTAAAAGAAAATTTAGTTTGGGGCTTAGACCATTTATGTCGATTATTGGTCGTGGTATTAAATCCATCAACAAGGTCTAAACTCAAAAGAGAAAATTCTTCTACACGACACTCCTAAAACAAATGAAATAAAGAAAAAAAGACACCCTTTTTTTCTTATAAAATTTGTTGTCCGTACTGTTCTAAGTAAAAAACATTAACACCGTTTTGGGGCACTTGGCTTTTTTTAAAAGAATGCTTTTTAAAAAGGCGATAAGTTCCAAATAATATCTTATTAGGTTTGTTTAATAACATTTATTTCAATACAAAAATTATGTGTTATTACTTAGGCCTTTTTTTGCGTTAAAATGCATTAAAAAAATATAGAGAATTTATTATAAATAAAACTAACAACCCATCTACACGATCTAAACCCGAAAGTAAAAGTTCTTTTAATTTTAGTGGTCAATTAAAATTTTAAATTGTGTTGACTCTTAATTTTATATTTAAAACGATTGAACTATTTATTGTGTTTTAAAATCTACAAATACCCTGTATAATAAAATTAATGGAACATTAATAAACCACAAAAAAACTAATACTATTAAAAAAAAATAACAAAAACTTAAATAATAATTATAAAAAAGGTACTTCCGCTGTTGAGATTTGAACCCAGACCATTGTATATTTTTACTGCCTAAACCAACTGAACCACTGACTGCATGTTTTTTCGTTTAAAATAACTTCACTTAAGGTGAAAAATATTGTTTAGAAAATAACTTCTTAACGCTTGTATGTATATTAAAGACTTTGTGTCATAAATATATAAAATTAAAATATTATTCGATTTAAGTTAGTTTTCCTATACTTGCCACTAAAAATTAAAAAAATGACTATCGCTACGCCCATCATTCACTAAATTGAAAACCTTCAATCCACCTTAATTTGTAGCTTACGTGACCCCATCGAAAAACCCAAAAAAATTTTGTCGATAACTTTTACCGTTTCGGAGAAAACTGATTGGGTCGGGAATTTGGATCACCCGGTACACGATTTTGGGGGGAGGTCAACACCTCGGTTTTTAACAAAATCATAATTTATAATTCAATTTCAATTCAATTCAATTTATTCAAGACATCATAATCACATAGTACCTTAAATATAATAACAATAATATTTTCATTTTTCATATTTTATATACTAAATTATTGAAATCAACCGCTAAGACCTATACCTAATCATAAATGATTGTATTGTACTTGGCCTTACCAGTAAAATTTCAAAATATATTTTTAATTATTGCTAAAGTTCATAATAAAGACAAGAGGAAAAAAATGCAATAAAAACGTAAAGTAAAAAATAAAAAGAATAATTAAAATATTAATTATAATATTAGCTAAAATAATAAGACTAAGTTGTTAACATGGATCATCAGATACTGTTTAACATCAATTTTAAACTTTTTTAACCTTGATATTGTTTTATACATAAGAGGTAATTTATTGTACAGTGTTGGACCATAATAAAAAACAAATCTTTTAAGATGTTCTTTTCTATAAAAAGGAACTAAAATTAAATTATTGTTTGTGGCTCTAGTGTAAAACAAATTTCTATTAAAAAACGTAGTTTTGTTTGAGTACATCCAAACCAAACTATTAAAAACATATAAACCACGTACGTTAAAAACTTGTGCTTCATTATACAAATCCTTAGTTGAGTAAAGTCTATCTTTTTTTAAAATAACTTTTTTTCTCTCAACTGATAAAACTTGTGAGTTAAAAATCTAATTTTCTTAACAAGACAATCGACATGTTCATTCCATTTCAAGTGCTGATCAAAAATTACGCCCAGGTATTTAATTTTAGAAACTTTATTTATTTTAATATACTTACAAGCGTTATGCGTACAATTTTCCTTGACTTTAATGTATATATGTTCGTTTTCTGGTTGATCAGCACTTGAAATGGAAAAAGACATAAATTTTGTTTTAGATGTATTCAAACTTAGTAAACTCATGTTTAACCAATCATAAATTCTTTCAAGGTTCTCTTCAGCAATACTAAAAACTTCCTCCCAGCAATCCCCCTCAAAAAGCAGGACCGTATCATCAGCATACGATATTAGGTGTCCTTTATAGTTATGTATAAGTTGAATATTATTAATATATATTAAAAAAAGAATAGGACCCAATATAGTACCCTGTGGCACACCCATGGTTATCTCAGCGGGATCACTAAGAGTATTTCCAATTTTTACCCTTTGAGTTCTGTTTAATAAGTAACATTTCAAAAGTTGTAATGCGGGGCCCCTAATACCAATTCTTGCCAGTCTTTCCAACAGAATCTCATGCGACACTGTATCGAAAGCTTTGGCTAAATCCAAGAAAATTGCTAAGCATTTTTTGCTGTTATTTAAACTATTTATTATCTTAAATAATAGATCTAAGACTGCTTTTTCTGTGTTGCAATTTTTCCTGAACCCAAATTGTTTCGATGACAGTATCGCATGGTGCTCCAAAAACGAGACAATTCGGCTTTTCAAACATTGCTCAAAGATTTTGGCGAAGTTTGAGATTACAGAAATTGGCCTGTAGTTGCCCGCATCCTTTGGATCACCACCTTTGTGTATCGGGGTCACAATACCCTCCTTCCACTGATAAGGGATTTTAGATTGTTTGTAATTTAAATTTAAAATGTGTTTAAGTGGTAAAAGCAAATGTTTTTGATTTTTTTTAATGGTAAGTGTACTAATTCCATCAGGCCCAGGGGCGGCATTATTTTTGAGTTTACTTATTACCTCAATAATTTCGGTTTCTGTTATAGGGTTTAGTAAGATTGAGGCTTGTATGATAGAGTCTCTGTTATTTACGATTGTTTTATTTTTTGCGTTATTTTTTTTGCCATATTTGGACCCATGTTTGTAAAAAAATCATTAAAGACCTCAGATATGTTTTTTTTATCGTGCACTAAATTACCATTTTTATTACGCATTTCTGAAACTTTGTTTGTTTGTTTTTTTGGTTTACTATCAGTAGCGCAATTTATACAGCCTGTTCCAGAACTCGCGTACCGAAATTTAAGAGGTGATTCTACATCCAAAAATATGAAAAAAAGTTTCTATAAAGGTTGGTCCGGAAATGAGCCCTAAGGGAGCTACGGCCCTTCGAAGATGACGTATTGAATGGGGAACAAAAAAAAGCACCAATAAAATTTTAATGCTGCAGGGTGATTCTTCATTTAAAACTGAGCAAAAAAGTATTATACACCAAAACACCTAAATTTAATATTAAAGGAGTAATAGCCTTTTAAAAAGTAACGTTTTTGGTGGCACAAAATGTTACTTCCTCTTAATTGCATTTTTTTTTATAACGGTTGCTCCTACAGTGTTACACTATATGATATATTATATGTATTTTTACTCTAGAAATCTATATTTTTTACAACAAATCCAAAAAACATACACATAGAAAAGTTTGGGGCAAAAATGTTTTAAGCCTCATATATTTTGTCCGTCTGGGCACGCCTCTGGATAAATTAAAAAAATAAATTAACATAAACTTATTGCCCTTATTAATACTAGTATACATGCAAAAGCTCGCCGCTCTAGCTTAAACGGTACCCGAGTTATTAATTAAAAACCTTATTTTTATTACAATTTTAAAGGGCCCTAGATCCCTTAGGGCTTATTTCCGGACCAACCTTTATAGGAACTTTTTTTATATTTTTGGATCTAGAATCACCTCTTAAATTTTGGCATGCCAGTTATGGATCACCCTGTATGTTCCCACATTTTTTTAAAATTGCCCTTATCAGTGTTTATTTTATTTTTATAATATTCGTTTTTTGTGTGTTTTATTTTTGTGTTGAGACTATTTCTGTATTGATTAAATTAAACTTGAGCTCCTGAGAAAAATTTTTGTTTAGTCTCTTTTTTAAAACATCCCTGTATATTATAGAATTTATTATTTCAGTAGTGATCCAAGGTTTTAGTTTTTTTATGTTTTTTATCTTGTTTTTTAATTGTGTGAGTTGAATTTTCGATACATTTTTGAAATGTGTTAATAAACAAATCATACGCCGATTGTGCATCACTACACTGTAAAACATTATTCCAGTTTTCAGCTGAAACAAGAGAGTTTAACTTTTTGTAGTTTAAAATGTCACTCATTAATTCAGAGTTAGGGTTTATTTGATGGTCGTTGGGAAAGTTTACTTTAAGAAAAATAGAGAAATGATCTGTTAAACTCGTTTCTACTACTGCTGATTCATAAGTGACGTTGTTTCCTTTTTTCTCCTGAACGAAAATATGATCAATCACACTAGGATTTCCCGAGAGTCTGGTGTGTTTATTTATATAGGATATAAAGCCTTTTTCATACATTAAATTTAAATATTCGACTGAAATTCCATCGTTTGAGTTAGATAAATCAAAGTTAATATCGCCTAGAAAAATTTCAATATTTTTTCGCTCCAAGTTTTTTAAATAATAATTTAGATCATTCATGTAAGTATTTTCGTTGATTGATGGAAGTCTATAAGAGGCACTTATACCAATATCAATATTATTGTATTTAAAATTAGCCCTAATAAGCTTTGTATGTGTAAACGGTATTATAGATACTTGTACTTTTATTGTATTTTTGATATATAGTACAAGACCATCATTTTGATTTGTTCTAGATTTATTATAGTACAATGTATAGTTTGGAATAAAAAAGTCGCTTACCTCATCTACGGTCCATGTTTCAGAAAGATCAAACCCCTTTTCGTATGATTGAAGGTATATAAGTAATTCATTAAAATTGTGTCTGATGCTCCTTATGTTAAAATGAACTATAGTTAGATTACTATTTGACTTACTTAGATAATTTAAATCACTAAAATTTTGAAATATTGGAGTATTAATTTCCTCCTGTCCTTCTAAGTCGTTCAAAAAATTTTGCATATAAGCAAAAAAAAAAAAATAAATAAAAATTGTGTCCCCTTAAATAATTTTAATACTTAAATTTAGTAACAATAAAAAAAAACTATTTCAAATAATTTCAACATTACCCAAAAATAAAGAAAAACATATACAAAATAAAAAGATCAATAAAAAGTATAAAAGATCATTACATTTTTATATCAGTGAATCCATATCCCTTAAGCATTTAATATTTTTTATGTTATCATTTATTTTGACATAAATATTCCCTAGATCAGTCCATACATTTTTTAAGGTAAATTTCTCGATGGCCTTTTCCAAAAGTTTCACTCTAGATGAAGTTAGATCCTCTCGTATGACAACTCCTGTACCTTTAAGTAGTCTTTTATTCTTATAAATAAGTTGTTTGGCGTTAAATGTATTTAATCTAAGAAAAATACCCCTAGTTTTCTTCTTATTAAATTTTCCAATCCTGTGGCAACATTCAATGTTATTTTTGGATAGTTGAATGTCCATTTTAGTGTTTAACAAATTTATAACTTTTTCTGTTATGTTTTCATTTTCAAGCTCTGGAACTTTAAACAATCTTAAATTATTTCTCTTTAATTCTTGCTCTAGTTTTTCACAATTCTCCCTCGAAGTAATATTTGATTGCCTAAAAAATATGACTAATAACCTTTGGCCATTCTGGGAAAAACAAATAAATCGGTGAGCTGCTCCTTTCTCGTAAATAAGGTGGAGCATATCGTCGGCTTACAAGTAAAGAGCACTAAGTCCAAAAACATGGTTTTGAGATATTGACAAATTTAACTTTCACTGTTGTTTTCTAATTTTTGTAATAATTGTTACAAAAATGAAAGTTTCGCCAAACAAACACTAAGTCGCTTTGTGCAGAAACATTTGAAATAATCTACAAGTAAAACGCACTAAGTGACTTAGTGCCTATTGCCAGATAAAATTTTAATCAAAATCAAATTGGTGCGTTTTGTATAGTGGGTAACTCTCTTGGCAGTCCACCTAGAAGTTAGTTCGGTTTACCTGTACATAGATCATCAAAAATTAATTACAGTACCATAAAAATCCCTTTTTGCAAAAAAGTGACTTAGTGCCTTTTACTTGTAAGCCGACGATATAATAATAATAATAATAATAATAATAATAATAATAATAATAACAATAACAATAGCAATAGCAATAGCAATAGCAATAGCAATAGCAATAGCAATAGCAATAGCAATAACAATAACAATAACAATAACAATATTTATTCACCAATTTAAAGATACACTAGGTACATTTGGTAAGTCAAGAATACATATAAATATAAGATACATTAGAAACAATAATAAAAGTAGTATTACAGAATGGAAACATACATACAGAGCGGTCCAAAAGTCAACCCCCCCCTCTTAACTTTTGAACGAGTTTAGATATCGAATTCAAATTTAGAACTATTAAATAAGACAACTTAAACTATCTTTAAGCATATATTTGATACGTTTAGCTCTTAAAATGTAGGCAGGGGGGCATGGGGCGACATTTTTTTAAATGGAAAGGTGGGTCGTGTGATAAATCATTTTAAAGCTTATATAGTTCTCCATTTAACTGTATATTTTTAATTCTTTTTAAACATTTTTTTTTTTTGGTTTAAAATAGGGTTGAAAATGGGTATTTTTGTCAAAATTTCTCTAAAAAATCCAAACAATTTTTTAAAAATGCCTAATT
Source organism: Brachypterus glaber (assembly GCA_958510825.1). NCBI lineage: Eukaryota > Metazoa > Arthropoda > Insecta > Coleoptera > Kateretidae > Brachypterus > Brachypterus glaber. The sequence goes on along the minus strand of OY294052.1, from coordinate 14,712,537 downwards.
TCATAATGAAAAAAAGTAAATTATACTTTTAAACTAATTTTAGTTGACATAAATAAAAATTAACAAAAAAAAAAACTTAAAAAATTATTTTTTTAGCACAAAAAACTGAAAAATCAAAACCTTAAAAAACATGTTTAAAATTTTTAAAAATTTATGGTTATATAGAGAATTTTAAAGGCTTTAAAATGATGTATCATACGACCCCCCTTTCCATTTAAAAAAATTTCCCCCCATGCCCCCCTGCTCACATTTTAAGAGATAAAAGTATCAAATATATGCTTAAAGATAGTTTAAGTTGTCTTATTTAAGAGTTCTAAATTTGAAATCGATATCTCAACTCGTTCAAAAGTTAAAGGGGGGGGGGGTGACTTTTGGACCGCACTGTATGTACACACATGCATATATACACGCACACCTATACACATGTATATAATATACACATATATACACAAAGATACAAATTATAAAAATAAAAATGCATAAAAGACAGATTAAAAAAGATAAAAGTATATAAAATTACGTATAATATCAAGAAATAAATTCAATAGTTGAATAAATTACTTTTTCAGTAAGTATTTTACCCTTCGTTTAAACAAATTAAAGTTTTTTATATTGCGGAGATCCACAGGTAAATTATTTTAAAATGTAATGCAATTGTACAAATTGAATGAAATAGTTATATGCTTTGGTATACGTAGCAGTTCTCCACGTCTAGAGCAAGAATTGGATTGATAATCTAAACTAAAAGTTTCATAATTCTTCTTAACATATACAATACACTTAAAAATATAAATACCCGGAATAGTTAAAATACTTTTCTCTTTTAAAATATCTTTGCAAGTATATCTGGCTTTCATGTTAAATATTAATCTAATCAGTCGTTTTTGTGATTTAAACACTCTGTTGATCTGACTGTTACAGCCCCATCTAATGATGTTATACGCCAAGTGAGAGTATACCAATGAGTGGTACATACTGAGTATACCTGTTTTATTAAGATCACTTTTCATCTTTAGAATAGCGAAATAGGCACTATTTAGTTTTTTTGCATACATGCAAACCCCAAGATAGATTCTCATCAAAAAATGTACCTAAAACCTTTGTTGATGTACTTAATTTTACTTCGGGAAGCAAAAAATCTTTTGGTAGACCACGCCTATAAAAAAATAACAGCAACTGTTTTATCTTTGTTTAATACAAGCTTATTTCTTTGACAACATATTTCAAAATCATTTTTTACTCTTAAAATCAGTTCATGCAAATCAGACCCTAGAAGGGAATCATTTAAAGAACAACTACGGAGACAAAAGTAAAAAAAATGTAATTGCTTCAACTTGTGTACTGAAATTTGGATCACCCTGTACCATTTTTTTTACGTTCACTAAATTAAATGTTTTAATGGTGTCAAAAGTATTTATTTGATGGTAATGATGATTAACTTATGTGATTGATGACAAATACATTAGTACCTAGATACATATGTATGTATGATAATACACCTTTTAAATGTATAAATTTGTCAATTATATTAAAAGGCATAATATTTAAATACAATATTTATTTGTAGTAACTAACAAAGTTAGTTAGTATAATAAGTTTAATTTGTGATAAATTTATAATTTGATGTAAAATTGCTTACGTTACGTTTTGTGACATAGATTTTGACTTAAGTACAAGTATCTTTAAATTTCTGTTCTATTCCAGAATATAAAATGTTTTTAAAACTATAGTATATTCAACTTCAAGATGAAGTAGAAGTAAATAAAAGAATCGCGCACCCGGCAGCTGGCGCGTGGTTTCATTGGTTAAAACACTCGAATGTTGCGAGAGTCGGGATGTAGAAAATTAAACAGGTCAGTACGTGACCACTTGCGATGAAGCGTACAATGAATTGCAATAGACCGTTATATAGAAATATTTTGTTTTGAGTCCTACCCTGTCACTAAATCCGTTGTTGTCACGTGCGTTTGTTTACACTTACTGTATTTTGAAGTTGAATATACTATAAATGTGCATTTAAAAATGTTTAAGAAATCAGGTTAGAATGTTTTAAATCTTTAACAATTGCTGTTATGCATTAAAAGATGAAATATCTGTTGCTTACGTTACAAGGGAATTCGTTGCTTACGTTACATGAAAAGTCCCTATATTTTTTGAATTTTAAACGACTATCTTGACAATGTATTGGAATACCGAGAGTGTACTTTGACTGGCACACTTTCAGTTTTTCTTCCATGTATTGCTTTCCCATTTTAATGTTTTCAAAATTTTGGAGAAGTATTCGTGCAAAATATTTCAATTTTTTTGCGTACTTTTTCGTATTATGACATTTTATGTCGATATAATACAATTTCGAACAAAAAAAATGTCGGTCTGTGAATCGGTCGGTCAATCTTTTGGTCGATCGGTCGGTCTATTGGTCGGTCGATTTATTTTTGTCGGTCGTTCTGCCCGAGACATCTTGTGGGCACGATAACATATGAATGCCTTAAGCTAGCTAATAATAATCAGTATTTTATTTAATAATAATTTTTATAATATAAAAACTTACGATTAAAATTGGAAATTGTAAAAGATTGTCAGTTTTAAGAAAATAATAAAAATATAAAAGTAATTACTATTAATAGTAATTAGATTGCAGTTAAATTTTTACCGTGAGCTCCTGTAGTTCAAAATTCTGGGCCATACATTGAAACAGTTTTCTTTCCATATAGGTAATCAATATATTGGTGTAACAGTTTTTCTGACATCTAGTTTTAAAATTTCTTAGTTTTTTCTTGATTCCTAAAAATTCTTCATGTTTTCCGCATTTTGTTTTCTCTTATTAAGTAATAGGCGATATTTTTTTGCTTACTAAACTTCTTTTATCGATTAAAAGTTAATACAAATGAAACAGATATCATTATAATGTCAAATTGTTTATGACTTTTAAATCAACAAGCTTCTAACAACTAGGTAAAGTGATCCATAAAAATTGATTCAAATTGTCAATATTTTAGGAATATTTAATATTAATGTCAATATTTTAGTAAATATTTTAGGGACATTTAATATCACAGTCATTAAAGGTGATGTGATATCGAAAATGCGATCACTAAGGTTGTGAAGTGGTATATAATTTGGTTATAGTCGAGCGGTTAATTATAACTTTTATTATAACTTACTCAGTTAGGTTGGCCATCCAATCTATAGTATTTAAAGTATACCCGAGCGGAGAATATACTTAACCACGTATCACTTTATTCGGGAGTTTAATGAGTTCGAGTAAGATGGTGGTTAGGGAACAGAATAAACGATTTCTTCTTAACTTAAGAATAATATATTAAATAAATGTGAATAAATTCTTCAAGAACATCAAAGATCAATTCTTACTTCTAAGTCCTACTTCTATGCAAAGCCCTTAAATTCTAATTTCCATTATATATTAGTTTTCCATTAAATACTTCTAAATTAAAACATTCTATGTTTGAAATTCCAACTTTTCACCATAATTTTCAAATCCCAATTTATTGTGCACATTTCTCTCAGTGTAAATATTAAAACGGGAAAGTATAAGTCTTTAAATATTTCCACACAATATTTCCTAAAGTTCATTATCACCGAAATTTCTAACAGTGTAGATAGAAAATCGAACCGAATAAAATTCGAAAATATTTTAAAATACTCCAACTAAAAATATTTAAGTGTCCAAAATCGCGTTAATATTTTTAACATTGAAATTACAAGTCCCGAAAATTTTCAAAGTTCAAACAAAAATAATTTTTAATCAAAGAATAATTCTTTAAATTATTCTTAACAGGTGGATAAAAATCCTCTTGTATAGGCACTGCACTTACATTTTTACTATTGACACTACTAGACACTTTTTAATTAACTAGACAAAAAACTATTCCAGACTGATCAAGATTTAAGAGTTCATTCTTTTTATTCTTTTTGAAAACCCATCAATTAAAATGAGGCATATTTAGGTCACACACGCTTATGTTTCTGGGTGGGGTCCGGGCAAGAATATCTAAATTCCCCACTACCAAAGTTCATCCATTTTTACTTAGAGGGGTCCGAACAAAACCCGAAAATATCCGACGTTACTGCTTGCTTTTAAGAACCAGATCTTATAGGCTATGTATATTAAACTAAAATTTTAACACCATATAAAATATACGGATCATAACAAAGGCCCTCTGGATGCGCACTGTAAAACAAAAGTTTAGAAAGAAATCTGCAACATAAAATTGTTGACAACAATTAAGAAATAAGTCTATGTTGGTTTGTGCTTCTTACCCTGTAAAAAACAATAATTGTCATTATGTTTGAAAAAGTAATTCTGGCATAAATTTTCATAAAACATAAATAATTAGCATTTTATTATTCCATGACCATACTAAAAAGAATGTAAACCCTTAACACGGTTCGCCATTATTATACTATTTACAGCGCCTGCGCTAGATGGTTGTTTGGAATTTTCCAAAATTTTCAAAAATCTTTCTAGACAAAAAAAATAAAATAAAAAAATAATTTTTTGTTTTTTTTTTGTCCTTCTCTCTGTTTGTCTAATGTCACGTTTCTTGTGGACACGATAACTCAAGAACCAATATATTATTAATGCGATCGAAAATTTCAGTAAAAATCAAGTTCTGTGAGAGGAAGATCCCTATTATTTCGAAAGTGATCTCCCAAAACCAAAACAGTTATAGGGGGTTATTTTTTTATATTTTTTTTCATTATTTTTTGTTTTTCGCAAGAAAAAAAATTGAAATTTTTTTTTACTTTCTTTTTTATTTTTTTTCAAGTATATAATGGAATGCGTAGCATTACATATCTTCACGGCTTGTTTACTTTTAGTTTGACTTTGGGTAACAATCAGTTTTCTGGTACAGTTTCTTTAATTATAATGTAAATATCAATCAAAAATCAAAAAATTTACATTATGTTACTTTAAAGATACAATGGGCAGTAAAGTGTAGTATTTTTATAATATTTTTTTAGTATACACATATTAATTGTTAACATGTTTTTATATTTATTAAAAAAGTTTTATAATTGGTTGATTGATTTATAATTGAGTAGAACTTGCAAAAAGTTCAAGTGCCATTGGGACATACCCTTTTATACTCTTTATAGTTACACTTACAAAAAAAGTGCCAATGGCACTCTTTGCAAGTTATACTATTCAATTGTAATTTAAGCATTTTATTAAATTATTACTTCTAAAATTTCGTGGAAAGCCTTGGTTTTTCAACAATATTTTTATAAATTTCATGATTTATTGCCCAGTGTTACGTTTAAGTAAATAAGTAAGTACGTTTATTCGTGTTTTCCATATAGTTATTAATAATACAAGGGCGAAAAGTTAAGTTTTTCGATTGAGTAGGTATCTGGAAACCGACGGCCGGCCGATAGGGCCGGCCCGAGGGTAATAAACCTACAAAATCGAAATTTAACTTTTTGTCCGTGTATTATACAATATTTTTTATTCGATTGTTACTAATTATAATAAATTATTAAAATATACTTAATTTTAAATTTCAAAAAATATTTATTTTTCCTGTCTTATTACTTATCTAGTTATTCATGACAAATTGCTGTCCAATCAAATTGATAAAAAATAATTGAATCGTTTCTTTTGCGTGCGGTTTCATTTTCAAACTAAAAAGCTATAGCTTGGTGATTAATTTCTGTTAAAATGTTTCTGTTATGAAAATAATAATACTTCCAAAACTGTGAATATTATAAATATTGATATTGATTTTACAATTGAAATTTTGTGTTTTTAAGTTATTTTAGTGGATGAATACAGATTAATCAGTTAACATATATTTGAGGTTATAGAGGAAATTTTTATTTTGTATGTAATGATTATAATAACTGTATCTGGTCAAAAAGAACAGTTAGTTCAAGACTAAAAGTGACCAAAAGGTAATATTTCTTTATAAATATTACAGTAAAGGTAAAACATCTTCTTTTAAAAAGCTTAAAAATAACAAGTTTTAGTTAGCGGACGAAAAAACTTTTTGGCCTTAGGGCCACAAAGTTCAACTTTTCGCCCGTAAAACATGAACAAAAAGTGTCGCTTTTAGAATCAATCGAATAAAAAATAGTTTATACATATGTAATATTAATTGTAATATAAGATTAAAATAAGACAAGACTAAAATTAAATACAAGACAATTTACAGTTAAAATCATTATTTATATTTAAAAGGTATTAAAATCAGATAAAAGAAATTGTAACTAAACTATTTTGGCTTTTAGTCAGACGCAAATTAACCGTTCTAAATTGATTTTTATTGCGTGTATTGTGATTATAGATATTTTCACCCACAGCTAGTTTATTAAAGCAATATAGTAGACAATGGAATATGTATAGTGAGGGGAAGGTGAAAATGCCCAATTTACAAAATGTCGAGTTGCAGTTTTCTCTGTAATTTAGACCACCCAAAATCCTTATAGGACAGTGTTTTTGTAACGGGATTTTGCAATACTAAAAATGTTTTTTTTTTTAATTAATAATTTCTTTTGATAAAACAACTCCTCCCCTTTCATAAGATACCCGTAGAATCATTATATCTTCATTATTGTACGCATAATATTATTGCAAAAAAAACATCTCTTGGATAAACAATCGCAATTTTGCAAAAACTATTCAATGAATCGTTCTGAAATTTTAACCATATATTGAGTACTACACACGTTCCCCCAAATGGAGCTAGGTTTAAAAAAAATAGCAAGATTAGATGACTATTAATCATGTTAGCAAATGGTCTGTAAACTTCAAAACCTCTGAGAACGAAATCCTAATGAGCACTAGTCACAGCACTTAAATAGTGGTAAAAGTTTTTCCGCAGACTGAATGCTAAACAACAGTAACAAACTGCATTTTTTTTGCACAATTCTAATAGTGTTTTAGTTACTGAATTCGATTTTGTTTAGACCAAATCTCTATCTCTTTTCGCCAAACGCCATTTTGAAGGTTTTTTAATTTCCTACAGGAAGGTTACTTTGATTTGATAAAAAAACTCAACTTTTTTACTGGTATGCAAAAATGTGCAAAAATAGACATTTTTTGACCTTTAGTTGTTAATATCTTAAAAACCAAACCAAATCCACCCCAGAAAATACATAGGTGTTGTTTCTATACACGAAAAGCTGGTTGAGTCAGTGACATGGCAAAAGTTTTATATCCCAGGACTATGACAAAGTTAGAGATACTGCGAAGCAAATAAATATTTTTACTTAGCTTGCTGGACAAATGGTCTATATGAGTATCCCACTTCAATTTTTCATCAATCTGAATCCCAAGAAACTTAACATAAGTACCAGAGTCAAACCTCTTAAAATTACACAAAGTAAAAAGGACTTTTTCGGTTTTATCGTTGTTCATTAAGAGACCGTTTGATGGGGTAGGTAACATATCCCTAATTTTTTCTAGAGAAGTACCAGGCTTATTTTTTTTTTAGCGTAAGCACCTCTAGAAAGGATCAGTAATCAGTAATCAGTAATCGTATACGATTACTGATTCCAGAACTCTACTTGCTTCTTATGTTCGCCGGGAATAGTATTCAATCAAAAAACATATTGTAGATATAGCAATTCCAAAAAACCAAATTCCAAACACATATTTAATTTGTTTCAACATAAGTACATTATATGAGTTTATCTGTTTTTTAAAGAAGGTTTTTGAAGCTTTTATTTGCACTTGTTTGACATAATAAGTAGTTAAGCCATTTGTTATTAAAATTTGGGTTTTTTTGTTTATTGCTTTGAAGATAGGAAACCCTTTTCTAAAAAATATTTTAGAGTAAAATATATATACTGGTCTAGGAAACAATTTTAACATGACGTCTCCATTTACCACAAAATTTGGGGATACCCAATAAGTGCTTTCAAGTAAAAAATTAATTCTATCGCCGTACAAAACTGCAAGCTCTATATCTCTGTAAATATCGTCAGTAATCCTTATATTGTCGTAAATAAATTTCTCCTCGGCAGTCTGATACTGTTTAAATGTATCTTTTGTTTTAAATACTCCAACTATTGGCAATTTTAGATCTATAAGTTCTTTCCAAGTTTTTATTTCCCTCGAGTCTTCTCTAACAAATATGTGTAAAAAGCTATTTTTGAAAATAGCTGCAACTATCAACCAGAAAAATATCCAAAATGCTAAAACCGTACGACCTATTTTGTATTCATTTCTCATCTCTTTTGCAGACTGTTCGCATATGATTTTACATAGTGCGAATATGACCTCTTGATAAGATTTTCGTTCTAAATGTTTAAAAACTATTACAGCTATAATATTCGTAACGATAACACCTGCCCATGCTTTGGGTGTAAAAATCCTTAGTATTCTTTTCCATCTTTCGGTTTTTGGTAATGTGGGTACAGCAAACCGTAAACTGTCCAGGATCATAGACGTGGAATGATCGAAATCTAAACATTCCTCCTGTGATTGGCAAAAAAACGAACCTAAAATAACATACAAAGAAAAACATAAATGTTATCTCGAGCATTGGCCACTTTTCTCGATTTGCTTAAAACATTTGATACTGTGTAAATTAAAGTAACATTAAAGGGGTGCAAAACTAATAATTAATAGGATACTTTAATCTATTTTTATAATTTTAATTTAAATACACAATTTTTTCTTAAGTAAAGGACAACGGTCATTTTGGGCCCACCCTCAACAGCAACGAATTATATGTTATTAGAAAGGTATTTTTATTAAGATTGATAGTTTTAATTTAAAAGCATACCTTATGCACCGGTTCCGAGTGATAGGCCTTAAAAGTTCGTACTTTACTAAGTAATGTTTAAAGTTAACGTTTACGTAACTCTATAGGATATTTTGATGTGTATATACACCTCGAAATACACTTAATATAGTATTAAATATTTTTTTGTTATATTTTTAATGTATTTTAATGTAATTGCAACAAATTAAAATAATAAAACTAATGGGTTAAGGGTATTTTTAAAAACGAGTGCGCGTACTAAAGTTTTTAGTGCATCAGAACGCCTCATGCACTAAGAGACCTAGTACGCGCACTCGTTTTAAAATATACTATAAAACTAACCGCATTTTAACCAGATTCGGTGGTTACAATGACTAGGGGGTGGGGGGATGTAAAAATGCCTCTATTAGCGTGACATCATTTGTTTACACTCCCCAACTTAGTTACACAAAAAAATGTTATAATATTATGGACATTATTCGGACACATTAAAAAATACCCTAGAAAAAGAGGACTCTGGAAAAAATTCTAAATGCATTTTTTTCTAGCCTTTATTAACCTCTTGTGTCAATTTTTATCATTTTTAGCCCCTAAAAAATTCATTTTATTTTTGTAGGGGCATCAAAATTGAGAATATTCCTTTATTATCCAGAAACACTTCTTTGTTCCATAAACGTCCAATATCAAAGTTTTTATATCATTAAAAAAATAAAAACCCTTTACACGATTTCCTATTCAAAAAAGCACCGGGCGCGACCTCTATTTTTTTTTAATCTAAAAAAAAATCAGGGTTGTTTTTTCATAGTTAATATAACAAGACCGAGGGATTTTTTCGGCTAATTTTGTTGTTTGTATTTACGAAAGATTTTTGCTTAGCAACGCACGAGACACAGTGAATGCATATAAAAACCACGACCGCGTAGCGGGAGGGGTTTTTGCATTCGCTGGGTCGAGTGCTTGATAAGCAAAAAGGTTTTCGTAAGTACAAACAGCAAACTTAGACGAAAAAAACATGAGGTTGCGTTGTATTTGTTAAGAAAAATTCACAATTCAAATAAACAAAATTATAAACTTTAATTAAAAATGAAAATAACCACAAGAACAATTTTTAAAACGTTTCTTTATAATATATTATATTAAGCTAATTAAAAGTACAATTGTGAAACACGCAATTTTCAAATTTTAGTCCTTGTTTTGTATTTGGTGCAATAATGCTTGAAGATGAACTAATGGTTGTTGTTGCCCTATCTTGTGCTAAATTCTTGTCTTGTACCAAAGGTAGTACTGGTGCTAAATTAGATTCTATATTAGATGAACGAACTTTATCTAATATGGTGGTATGATGTTCTTCATTTAGTTGTAAATATGGCTTTATAGATGAGGAACTTGAGTGGCCACTAATTTTTATTAATTCTTGCTCTTGTACTCCTTGCCTAACCATATTTGAAATGACTGTGGCGCGACTAGAATGATTTGTAATTTTTCTCTTTTTTGTGTCCAATCCAGCCTTTTTCGCAGATATTTTATTTCACTTAGAAAAAGTATTTTTTCCAACTGGGCTATTCTTGTACCATATTCCGGTTTCTTTCCAGTTAGGATTCGCAGTTAAAAAAAATCGATTAGTAATTATATTTTTATTCCGTTTTTCTACCAGTTTTTTATATAATCGAACAGGACATTTATCAGCATTCTGGGTATTTGGTGTAAGCCATTTATTGTCACTACATTTTTGATCTCCTCCTTGACAAGTTTTCGTAAATACCGGATTGTAAATAATTCTTCCAGATTTCTCACCGTTATTTTTCATTTCTTCTTGAAAATGCCCCAATAAACAATTTACACCTTCGCCGCCGCGCCAAGCTAATTCAACAGACGCGATGTGAAAAAATTTCATCTGGAGTCCACTAGGAGTATTTTCATCATTTGCGTTAATCATTAAATGGTACTCGTCCACCTCCAGAGCAGATGCACTTAATTTTCTTTTCGCTGGGTTTGATTGGAGTTGCTTTCTAATTGCGTTTTTAGCCATTCTAGCGTTCGAAAACTCTACATCTATAAAAGGATTAAAGCTTCTTTGGTATTCGGTAAAATATTTTTCCTGTAAAATTTTTGCCGTCGTATTCCATATTGTTTTTACGGAACACTCTTTGTATTCTTCCCCGTTAACTTTCCTCATATTTATAGCCCATGTTTTTAATACTGATGCTATTTCATCGATTGTGGTTGTGCTGTCCAATAAATAACCTTTTTCCTCGCAAAATTCAGTAAACTGCTTCCATATGGAATTTTTCGTCCTCACAGTGTTAACCGGCACAGCTGATTTTAAAATTATTTCCACATTTTCTTCAGAAATACTAGCAAATCTATCGCCCATTTTTAAAAGTTTACTATGAAGACGCGCAAATGACTTATTCACAAACTAATTTGACAGTACTTTTCATAGGTGCTGTGATATTGTTCAAATATTATTTTCTTGGTTACCCGCAACTAAAATACATAGTAACGGAAAAAATCCTCAGTACCAGGCATTTTTTCGATTTAAATTTATTTATTTATTTATTTATTTATACTCGTAAGGGACCTACAAGGTGTTTTATACCACGGAGTGATTCTAAAATTAAAATTTCGGTGCTCTCCTTCAAAATAACCATTCCATTTTTTAGCCAGCGTTCTATGTTGTATACCATCTTTTCCTGCACATGTTTCCAATCCATAATCCATAATTATGACCATTTAAATTAATATAAATACTTAAATTTTGTGGAAATAATTTTTCTTTAAAATTACCTACGTTTGATTTTGACAGTGACATATTCAGGCGTTGTGAATATAAATATAAAAATAGGTGATTCGCTGAAAAATGTACCCGATTCGTGACTGGATTGGTTGAATGACATAATAATAATGAAGTGTGAATTTTTCACCTAAAGAAACAATTTTGAGGGGTGGGACCCAAACATTTCCGTAGGTCCTGGGTACCCTAATGTACATGTATAGTATGTGTAAATGAAATCTCCACCTAGGCTTATACAATGACAACATTGCAACTATTTGCACGTTCTGTTGAGTGCTTCAGTTACTGAGGTATTGAGTTTGGACTTCACAGAATACTAGGAGCGCCTATGTGCAGCTCTTTATGCAACTTTTGATAAACTGCGCATGCGCTGGTCGTTTTTCAATATGTTATTTTAAATAAAAAACATTTTTTTACAAAAAAAAAAAACACCAAACAGACGCCAAACCAACGTTAACGAAAACCAAGGCCCTCTCGTTAAAAAAAAAGACCAAACCAAGAAAAAATCAAAACAAACTCCTGCACAAAGAGTTGCATTTAGGCACTTGTTAGAATACTTTCCATTAAAACGTTGTTGCCTTATTTATAGATCTTGTACACATTACTATGGGCAGACCTTATGTACATGTACTGTAGCACGAAAATTCAACACTCACAATTGTGAGCCCCAGGAGTCAAAGGAATAGAACAGAATCATATAAGCTGAGAACTTTAACCTACCTAAGACTATGTCGTACTGGTTGTTCCACAAATAATTAAAACCGCTTTGATAAGTACCATTTTCTTTATGACCCCATAGGTATATTTCATTTTTTGTGTAAAGTACGTTCAACTTTAGATTTTTTTCGATTATATCAAAAATCCTGTCTTCTATACCCGTGTCGTATTTGTTTGTATAAGGATCCTTTGTTTTTTTAAACACTTTTATTGTAGAGTTACGCCATTGGCTAGGCAAAATGCCAATTTTTGAATAATCCAATTTTTCTATACATTTTCCTAAATATATCAGATCCGTATCCGGCTGATTGAGATTTTCATAGATATATGGAAAATATGTATAAACAACCAAGCTTGTTTCGTTTATAAAGAGCACTTTGTTTATAAAATTTTCAGCCAAAACTTTTGTCGTGTCCTCCCATAAGACACTTTTAAATAATAAAATAAACAACGCGCGGGGGTTGTATAACTGTTTTATTTTTAACTTGCTTAAAAGATCTGGTATATTCAAGTTTTCAACGTTTATTATATATATTCCTATAGTAATATGTTGCTTCATGGTTATTTCTATATAATTATTCGTGTTTATAGTTGCATGGCTTGTAATAAAATGTGTGTCTATTTTTAGAATGTTCAAAGAATCGTTAGAAAAGTATTCTATTATTTTTGATATACACATTTCTTCGATAGATACATTTATATATGTGTTTTGTTCTAGTAAAATTTTACTGTCATTTATATTAAAAGAGGCAAAAATTACATATGTTAAAATTATACTGTATATGAGAGCCATTGTAGTGTTTAATTTACAGAAAAATCCTGAATTATAATTTCTGGTATATTCCCTTGTATGCCTGTTTTGTCCTTTTACACACGTCTTATCTGTTCTAGGTTTATTTAGCTTTTACTTACGATACTTTCCTAAAATATTTTAATCTACGCATTTATATTAAGGGATTGCGTATGATAAGTAAATATATTATTATTTTAAAAGCTTTTCTTTATTATAGATAATATTACATATTAATGTCGTAAAATGAATTTTTTATAGCTATTATTATTCTGTAATTCACGTTGCTTTTTTGTGGGTTTTTTTGTTTGTTTGGAAACCTCGAAATTCCTTTACCATTCGATAGTACCGTCCATTTATATGATTTTCAGCGAAAATTAAAAAAAAATCTACCGAGTGCTTCGTTTTTTATTAAAAAAAATTACTAAAAGAGCTGCGAAGAGTAAAACAAGCTGTGAACATATGTAATACTATTCACAGTAAATGGGTATATTGCATTTTTCCAATTATTAAAAAAAAATAAAAACAATTTCAATTTTTTTTTTATTTTTTTCCTTTTTCACAAACACGGAAAAAAAAAATTATAGCTAGGAGCGCTATAACACATATACCAAGCAAATTATAATCGCTTATTATATAAATACAAGGCTTTCTCTTACTATTATGGCAGTCAGTGTTAAAATTTATATGAAATACTTTAATTGTTTAGTGAATAATAAAATATAACAAATAGTATGGCATTTATAGCTTAAATAGATTTAATTATTGTCCGTGCTAATAATTTTTATAATATAATAAAATTTCTGTAAATTTATAATAGTGCCTGTAATAAATATAATCCTGTCTGTAATATATATAATCGTTTCCAATTTATTTTTAACATTATTAGTTATTGTGTCCCTTATAATCTATAGCTTAAATCACTATAATTTGCCACTGTTACCAAATATCTTATAATGTATAGCGCAGAGCCCACTAATTTCTTTCCGTGAAAAGAGAATAAAAAAAATTGTTGATTTTTTTTTAAGTTTGATTTTTATTTTATTTTTTTAAGTATTTGGGAAAAGGCAATATACCATTTACTGTGAATAGTATATAATGGAATGCCTAGCATTTCATATATTTATGGATCGTTTTACTCTTCGCAGCTCGTTTAGCATTTATTTTTTATTAATAAAAATGAAGCGCTCGGTAGATTTTTTTTTCAAAAAAAAAAAAAAAAACAAAAAATAACCCTAAAAAAGCACCACTGACATTTTTGAAATTTTAAGAAAAGTATGCTTAAAGAAAACAAATGGATAAAAAATATGTTGGATTGTCAGATCAAAAAATAAATTTAATTTTATTTACTTTTATTTTTATCAATACATCTTAGTTATTTCCATCTTAAATACAAGAAAAAAAATAATTTATGTGACTATTATAATTGAACGGACTATAATAGTCCGTCCAATTATGCAAGATATTAGTTTAAAATTCTCGCGATTTTTAAGCTACATCATTGGTACCTTTTAACATATAAAATATTAAATTTTTGTCTATGATTGACGGTCGTTAAAGCTAATAAAAGAAGAGAAAGTTACATAAAAAAATGGTTATACTTAATGTTATTTTGTATGAAAAAGGTATTTTTTTGGTTTATTCTTCATACACTCACACTAAATTAGCATATTCTACATATTGTACAAACGTAAATTATATTGAACACAAGGAAAACGTCAAATTTTTAGGTTACAATTACAACTTAAGGCCTATCCATAGGCTCGCATAACAACCATTACAAGATACATAACGACACATCCAGCCAAACCTGGCATCGCATTCTTATGTATGTCTTATGCTTGTTATTCGAGTCGTTGGATAGGCCCTTTCCAGGAAAACAGTACCTCCAATTCGAACATATGTAATGCTACGCATTCCATTATATACTATTCACAGTAAATGGGTATATTTCATTTTTCCAATTATTAAAAAAAAATAAAAACAATTTCAATTTTTTTTTATTTTTTTCCTTTTTCGCAAAAAGAGAATAAAAAAATTGTTGACTTTTTTTTTAAGTTTGATTTTTATTTTATTTTTTTAAGTATTTGGGAAAATGCAATATACCATTTACTGTGAATAGTATATAATGGAATGCCTAGCATTTCATATATTTATGGATTGTTTTACTCTTCGCAGCTCGATTAGCATTTATTTTTTATTAATAAAAATGAAGCGCTCGGTAGATTTTTTTTAAAAAAAAAAAAAAACAAAAAATAACCCTAAAAAGCACCACTGACATTTTTGTAATTTTAAGAAAAGTATGCTTAAAGAAAACAAATGGATAAAAAAATATGTTGGATTGTCAGATCAAAAAATAAATTTAATTTTATTTACTTTTATTTTTATCAATACATCTTAGTTATTTCCATCTTAAATACAAGAAAAAAAAATTATGTGACTATTATAATTGGACGGACTATAATAGTCCGTCCAATTATGCAAGATATTAGTTTAAAATTCTCGCGATTTTTAAGCTACATCATTGGTACCTTTTAACATATAAAATATTAAATTTTTGTCTATGATTGACGGTCGTTAAAGCTAATAAAAGAAGAGAAAGTTACATAAAAAAATGGTTATACTTAATGTTATTTTGTATGAAAAAGGTATTTTTTTGGTTTATTCTTCATACACTCACACTAAATTAGCATATTCTACATATTGTACAAACGTAAATTATATTGAACACAAGGAAAACGTCAAATTTTTAGGTTACAATTACAACTTAAGGCCTATCCATAGGCTCGCATAACAACCATTACAAGATACATAACGACACATCCAGCCAAACCTGGCATCGCATTCTTATGTATGTCTTATGCTTTTTATTCGAGTCGTTGGATAGGCCCTTTCCAGGAAAACAGTACCTCCAATTCGACCATTTTTTTTTAATTCCTTGATTCAAATTGCCTAAGAAAAGCTACCAATCATATAATTTTCTTTAAAATACACAACGTGGTAAAGGCAAAACGCTAAAACAGACCAATCATTAATTTTGTGTTTTCTGATAGGGTCCTGTTTTTAGTGGACCTTCGTCTGCAGTAGCAGACAAATTAGGTAAATTTTTCTTCCCTAGAAAGTCCAAACGCATCGATTAAGCTGGTGTTCTCCGGGATAGGAAGAACTATATTTTTTTGGCCTAATCCAGACGATCGCTACTAGGGACACTAGATATAGGTCTCAAGTTAGCAAGGCCTTGCTAACTTAATACCTAGATCTAGTGTCCCTAATCGCTACTAATATGATTAAATATGAAAATTTTAAAATCAAGTGGGCGGGGGTCTTAAATTCTTCAATCAAACTGAAATTTGGAACAGAATCATATTTTTACATTCCTCATAGGATATAAACAAGGTACGCGTGATTTTCTAAAAAAAAAAATACAGGTATAAATTGAAAACACCTTAGTATTCAAACATATATAAGGTGGCTTTTTCCAATCAGGCCGCATGTATCCTATAGCATACAGTTCATTGCCTAAACTTTACTTGGTGGCCCAAAACGACAGATTTTTTTTGCATGGTGGCGCTTAACGTGTTAATAATAAATTAGTGGTTCGCGGAATAAAGAACTTCTGTCTTAAAAAAAAAATTCCTAGACGCACTTATACGTAAAATTCTAAAATAATCCCAAATGTGTTAATTTTATAGTCTCTTTGTCTGCGTTCTCATCGTGTACTAATAACACTAGGCAACAAATCTCAAGTTTTTTTTTTGCCCCGATCGGAAAGTAAATTTTTCTTACTAATTCGAGGGCGTAGAAACCGAATCTGACCTTAGAAAAATTTTAGGGTATATTAAAAAAAATACGAGGAACTCAAAAATATATATATATGCCAAGGACCTACTGTTAGAGTAAGTACGCGAAAAAAAAAATAAAAAGCTTAAAATGAAAGTGCAGAGTTTACTTAATTGCTCTTTTGTGGCAAAACTATCAAATCTGTATAAAAATTTTATGGGACTTAATTTGTAGATTATAAAATTCTCTACAAAAATATTTATACAAATGTTTTTTTATTTTGCTTAGTTTGTTCGTAAAAAGTAAATAAATGAGAAAGAAACAAAATTAAAGTACACAGTGTAAACTTTTTTCCAGAGCCCAAAAAATATATTTTTCTTATCAATTTAAAGGCGCAGAATCCAAATTTGACCTTGAAAAAAATCCAGCACGTCTTATTTTTTAAATTTTAGTACAGGCAGTTATGCTAATTTAAAAATAATTTATAAAACAAAATATTGTATATTTTTTTTTGTTTTTTTTTTTTAATGGTTCTACATCATAAAAATGTTACTTTATTACATAAGAACCATATTACGTAACATTTTTTTAGTTCATTTTTGACCCCCTAGTAATGATTTTTGTAAATTTTTAGCATGAGTACGTGGCGATAAGCTTGTCCCCTTATGCACCCTTCTCCTTACCCTCCACCCCTACTTAGTTTTGTCACATTATCAATTTTTTTTTAATACTTTTTTTGTTCATAATATCCCCATTTATTCTACCTATGAACTTAAAGTTTCCATGTTTTAAGTTGGGTATTTTTTAACTAATATTGAGTCGCCGAATCTAAATTTGTCCTCGGAATATTTTTATCTCCCATGATTTTAGAACAAAAGAGGGATAAAATAATGATTTTTTAACATTTTTATCACATTTTTCTCAGAAAACTTAGGTAATAGAAATATTCTGAGGCCAGATTCGGTTTCAGCGAACCAAGATTAGTTAAAAAACATATGACTCCAATCAGGGCAAGAAACCGTGTTGCCTAGTGTAATTAGGTAATCGCTAAACTAAATATATATTTGACAATGAATTACCATGACAAATATTTTTTAGAGTTTTGTCTTGTGGCTAATCGAGTGTGGAGTAGGGTTATTGAAGAGTAGGGATATTACGGAGTAATATAGGGTTGCTAGCGAGTAGGAAAATTAAGAGGGGATGTTAGTCTGCCAGGTAGTCGACAGTTGAGTATGAGAGTCATATCGTCGTATGAGAACAACAATGTTTCAACTGTATAAATTATAGATTTGAGTTACAACCAATCAAAACTTTAAAATCATAAAACCTTAAATTTCATAATTGAGTGGTGTATTATGCTGGGATGGGCTTATATTAATTATATAAATTAGTTCCTATATTACACATTTTGTTAATATTTTAAATATTAGCTAAAATAAATAATCAGTTGGAACTTTGATTAGCCAAAAATCTATTAAAAGTAGTAGTACAACGGTGTTCTAACTGAGTTTGAACCGTTTTGCATTAAATTCACATGTTTTTTGGCTATTTGTTTTAATAATTTGTACATAAATACAATATTTTGCAAAAATTATTATTAATAATTATTAAAATTGATAATTAATAGTTTTTTCGCACAAGTATTCCTCATAAACCTCCATAATTTTGGTAAAATTGACAGGCAAAACTATTTATGCATTAGTTGCATCGATGTGACTTAAGTTGATTTTCATTAACGGAGTACCTGATTTTTAAATAAGAAATTCAAATTAAACTTATCAGTTAGAACCTCGTTACACTATAAAAAAAACTCAAAAAATGCAGATAGAACACGGTTGTATTGTAAATAAAATGGTCTATGTGCATAATATTTTTATTTTTTAAGTACAGGCAAAAAGGTAGTAAAAAGCTCTATTCAAAAATGCAAAAAAGTGAAAACCTGAAAAAATGAAACCTTGTTGTTATGATACGACAATATATTTATCTCTGCATTTTACACAAAAAAATGGCGTATTTTACAAATAAATCCTTGATGTGTTTTTCAAAAATCAACTTTTCGAAAATAATGTAGATAAATTTCACTTAAAAGACAAATCGTAGATATAAATATACCAAAAGTCCAAACGTTAAACACAAATTTTATTTGCCCTATTGAAAAGTCATCTGAAGTTATTCTTTTCTTTCTGAGGGCCATTTTTATTCCATTATCAATAGCTTTTTCCTTGAAATATGATTTTAAACCATTTGATAATAACAATTGAATTTTTTGGTTAATTTTATTAAAAATGGGATAGCCTTTTCTAAAAAATATTTTAGTGTAAAACGTGTAGTCTGGTTTTTTTCTTAATTTTAATACGAGTTTCCCGTTAACTACGAATTGTGATGATGACAAGTAGGTGCTCTTAAATATGAATGAAATTCTGTCACCGTGTTTTAATGCGAGATTTATTTCTTTGTAAACATCGTCAGTGTATTGAAAATTTTCGTAAATATACTTCTCTTCACGGTTATTATAGTTTTCGTATGTACATCTAGTGAAGTTTGTTCCGATAATTGGCAATTTTAAATCTAAAAGATCTCTCAAAGATTTTATATCTCTTTCTGCATTTGTGCTAACGAATATTTGCATAAAGCTATTTTTAAATATAGAGGAAAATATCATACAGCACCATACCCAAGACGTCAAAATGCTACGACATTTTTTGAATTTAGTTCTCATTTCTTTTACAGATTGCTCCAATGTTATTCTACCCAGCGTGAATATAACCTCTTGATATGGCATAACTTCTAAATATTTACAAATTATTGTTAAAATAATACCGGTAATAATAAAACTTGCCCACACTATGGGTTTAAATATTTTTAACATTCTTCTCCATGCTACCCATTTCGGTAACCTGGGTACTATCAAGTGTAAACTTTCCATGGTCATCGGCGTGGAATAATCAAAATCTAAACATTCCTCTTCCGAAAGACAGTAAAAGGAACCTAAAATTTAGACATCAGTCAAAAAAATAGTAGTTACCTTAATTGACTTGGCGAAAGCATTTGATATAGTGCTACATTAGAATTAATTCTTTTAAAACAGTAGCTGTTTTACTTAAGTTGGATAAAGCATTTGAAACCACAATTATTGTGTTAAGCATAATAAAATTAGTGAAAAAATGCAATAAAGCATTTTATACATGTTGTAGCACGTAAAAACTGCTGCAGCATTAGATCATCCACAAAAAGAAAGAAAAACAGCAGTTACATTAGTTGAATTGACTAAAGCATTTAATTTTGTGCTACTAATAAAAGGAACCTAATATATAAAGCTTTTTATACATGTTGTAGCACGTCAAAACTGCTGCAGCATTAGATCATCCACAAAAAGAAAGAAAAACAGCAGTTACATTAGTTGAATTGACTAAAGCATTTAATGTTGTGCTACTATTGTATCAAAACGTACCTAGAAGAATGTCATATTCATTGTCCCACAAATAACTAAAGCCGGGGTCATAAGAACCATTTTTTTTACGTCCAAATAAGTATATATCTCGTTTTGTGTAATTCACTTTTAAATTTAGGTCTTTTTCTATTATATCAAAAATTCTATCTTCTATTCCTGTATTAAATTCATTTGTGTATGGCGTCTTCTTTTTCTTAAACACTTTAATGGTCGAGTTGCGCCATTGGCTGGGCCATATTCCAATTTTAGAAAAATCCATCTTATCGAAACATTTACCTAAATGTGTCAGAGTAGTCTCAGGTTCGTTTAAGTTTTCATAGACAAATGGAAAATATGTATATACATAACAGTTAGTCACGTTAATAAATAGTGCTTTATTTATAAAATGATCGGCTAAAACTTTAGTTGTATTCTCCCGTAAGTTACTGTTAAATATTAAAATAAATAACCCTCGGGGGTTGTATATTTTTTTTAGTTTTAAGTTGTATATAACATCTAATATATTCAAGTTCTCAATATTTATTACATATGTGCCAACAGTTAAAGGCCTCTCTAAGGCTAACTGTATATATCTATTCGTAATAATAATTACATGTTTTATTTTAAAATCAGTTTCTATCGTTAGAATGTGCAAAGAATCGTTTGTAAAATATTCTATTATATTCGATATGCAATTTTCTTTAATAGCAACATTTTTATACATATTTTGTTCCATGAAACTTTTATTCCCACTTGTATGATAACAAGTAAAACATACATATATGAAAATTACACTGTATACGTGAACCATTTTAATAATAATTATTATTTTGCATTTAAATAATGATTTGTTTATTTATGTAAAATCCTTAATGCACTTTTCATGCTATTGCATGTAAAATGTAAGATAGCTTTCAGATTATAAAATAGTTTCAAATATAATAATAAAAAATGTCAGTTTTATTTTACAGATACCTACGTAAATTTTAATAAAGATATAATTTTCACTGTATTTCTACAAGTTATTTTTTGAAAAAAATATTACTTAATTTTTTTAGTTTTACCTTCCAGCGCTGATATTTTTCTGTGTTTTTTCAGTTAAAAACATTTAACAATGCAATAATATTATATAATATATCATATTTTATATATTTGTTTTCTTAAAAGCTTTTAACTTTAAAAGCTTTGAATTTAATATAGAATCTATATGAGTGATAGATACAAAGTGTATTAAATATATTAAATTTTAACGTCACCTTGATTTTTATCGCTATTATTATTCTTTAATTAAAATAGGTTACACCTAGCTAAAGTTTATTAAAAAATAAATTAAATAAATTGATTAAAAAATATTTCTTTATCTACGCTCTAAGTATTAATGACACTGCGCAACATTCAAAAATTTTCCGACACCATTTTAGTTGCGTCTGGCTATATTTCATGCGCTGATTTCGGAACCTTTTTTTCGTTTTTCTCGATCAGCTCGTTTGGACTTCAACCCTATTAATGGAGAACCAATCCACCGCAAAAAATAAATTAATAAGAAATTAATTTTTTTTGACTACTATAGGCAAAAAACCACTGTGCGCTGTAACTCAAAAAACCGAGCTGATCGAGAAAAACGGAAAAAGGGTCCGAAATCAGCGCATCAAATATAGCCAGATGCAACTAAAAGCTCCCCGGCAATTTTTTTTTGTAGAGCAGTGTGATTTATGTTCACATTACAACACTACTGGTTTTTTCCATTTTTACAGTTTATTTTTTTTAACTATGAAGCCCCCCCCACTCAAAAAATTAATTATATAATATGATGTACAGTTGATTTCAACAAAACTGGAAAAGTGGGGTTAAGTAAAATTTCATGTTTTCCATAAAATTTAGTTGTGTGAATGTGGATTATTTAAATGGGAATATGCATACCTGTTTGAAAAATAAGGTTAGTTTAACAATGTCAAAAATCATATGTTATTCTATGCATTTGTGTTTAGTAAATACTATTTGGATTTTTTGACTTTGACATTGATGTGGCAATAACAATATTGACACTAAATTTATTAACAAGTAAACAAATATTTGTCAAATGAAAGATAGTTAACAATGTAATTTTTTTTATAACCCCACTTTTCCAGTTTTGTTGAAAAAAGTACATAAGTAGTAGGTGATGTTACAGAAAAAAAAATCAAATTGGTGAATTGATATTTACATAACGAAAAAAAAAAAAACCTAAAACTCAAAAAATTACACAAAACTTTTTTTCTTGCGCAAAAGAAAATATAATATATTTTTTTAAGTCCCCTACTAACAAGTATTTCGTATATTTTTTATACGCCACTGCGAATTTTGGGTTAAAATTTGGTATGGTATGTTTTCATACAATGTAACTGCGAAATTTCAGGTCAATCGGGTTGGGGACACTTTTCGCATACTTATCACGCTATGGATTTTTCTTTCTTTAAACACAAACTGACGCTAACAAAATGGCGGAGAACAATGGTAAATGATGTAATCAAGCCACGCGTGCGCTTCCTGAGTACTAGTGGCGCACCCGTGCGGGTAGAAAGTTAATTTCAATGTAAAAATTAAATTAAATTTGAGTGCGCGGGGTATGATTATTACAAATAGCAAACTTTGATTTAGAAACACACAATGATTTTATCATAAAAGACAGTATACAGTATCTCTATAGCGATTGAGCACAAATGAAATTAAACTTGAGAGTTGAAAAATTAAGCATTTATTTATAAAAAATGGTAAATACACAGAGGATTACACATATATGATAAGTATATACAGTGCGGTCCAAAAGTCACCCCCCCTTTTAACTTTTGAACGAGTTAAGATATCGACTTCAAATTTAGAACTCTTAAATAAGACAACTTAAACTATCTTTTAGAATATATGTGATATTTTCAGCTCTTAAAATGTGAGCAGGGGGGCATGGGGGGATTTTTTTAAATGGAAAGGGGGTCGTGTGATACATCATTTTAAAGCTTATAAAATTCTCTATTTAAACTAACATTTTTAAATGTTTTAAAAATGTTTTTTAAGGTTTTGATTTTTCAATTTTTTGTGCTAAAACATTCGATTTTTTAAGTTTTTGTTTATATAATTTTTTATTTATGTCAACTAAAATTAGTTTAAAAGTATAATTAACATTTTTTTATGATGAAATTAGGCATTTTAAAAAAAATTATTTGTTTTTTTTAGAGGAATTTTGACTTTTTAATTAATACCCATTGTAAACCCCATTTTAAACCCAATTTTTTTTAAATTTAAAAATATGGAATTAAATGGAGAATTTTATAAGCTTTAAAATGATGTATTACACGACCCCCCTTTCCATTTAAAAAAATGTGCCCCCATGCCCCCCTGCCCACATTTTAAGAGCTGAAAGTATTAAATATATGTTAAAAGATAGTTTGTTGTCTTATTTAAAAGTTCCAAATTTGAAGTCGATATCTCAACTGGTTCAAAAGTTAAGAGGGGGGGGGGTGACTTTTGGACCGCTCTGTATGTTAACTTCAGTTAAATAAAAATTAAAAATTCTGTATAACTTATACCTATGGTCTGTTTCATCAAGCAAGATAGTAAATTAAAAATCGCACAGTAAATATTTTTACAACAGGTTTGAATAGTATATGTTTGTGTATAGAATATAGTTATTCGCATATCCAACATTCGAATCTGTTTTGAAAATATTCACTGTGCGATTTTTAATTTACTATCTTGCTTGATGAAACAGAGCATAGTTAATATTATAAATAGGTAAGGGAACGTTCAAGTATTACGTAACGCAAAATTTGGCCATCCCTATTTTCTATATTTCTTATTTTTGCATGAAACACATTTGTATCCAAGAATTTTTTATCTACGACGTTTTATGGCGATTTTGTGAAATTCAAAACTACCGTAATAAAAAACAATATATTTTAAAATCTTTTTTCGAAAAACGAATAAAAAAAATTGAAAAAGTTTTTTTTTTATATTTCATTTCACGAAAAAAAAACGAAAAATAAAATTTGTACTTGTATCCAAGAATGTTTTGTCTATGACGTTTTTTGGCGATTTTGGGAAATTACTACCGTAAAATAATATTCTGCTGTGAATAGTATAATAAGAGAAAAAAGTCCCTATCGGTTCTTAAAAACATGGGTCCGAAAATACTTTTCAACGAACAGACAACTACGCATTTTAATGTATGCCTGTGTACAGTCGGGTTTTTATTTTTTTACTTGTTTGCAGATTGGCGTAAAAACTCCAACCGATACCCTTGCCGATAAAGAAGTAATCGCCAACATAGCATTCGGCGAAATAGGCTGGGACGGCGAGGTCCTAGAAAAACCCACCACCACCGAGGTTCTCGACCAGCCGGTCACCCAGGTCCAGCAACGTTCCAGCGGAGAATCGGCATATTCGGAAGCAACCCTACAGAGCACCGAGACCCCTGTTTTGGGACAAAGCACAACCTTGTTGGAGGACGCTGTGAAATCCTATGGAACTCCTGTCGTTATTACTCATACAGACAGTCCTACCGATTTCTACGTTCAACTTTTCAGTTCTGTCCAGGAGATTGAAGAATTGCAGGCCATGTTGCAAGAACAAGCTGAAGGTTAGATTTTAATTTTTATATCGTCGGCTTACAATTAAAGAGCACTAAGTCCAAAAACATGGTTTTGAGATATTGCAAATTTAACTTTCATTGTTGTTTTTTAATTTTTATAATAATTGTTTTTAGAAAAAAACTACCGCAAATTGCAATGACATGTTTGGACATAATGATGTCCCATTTGCAGTTAAATAAAGAAAAATTGAAGTGGTTTAATTCAAGTAAATTTGAAAAAAGACATGGACTTAGTGCCTTTTACTTGTAGGCCCACGGCGTCGGCTTACAAGTAAAGAGCACTAAGTCAATAAAATAATATAAAAAACAATTATTTAAAATTAAAACCCTTCTATTAATTAAACGTATAACTATAAAGTAGAAAACAAGATGTTTACATACCTTTTCAAAAACTAGATTTTTAAAAAAAGGGTTTGGACTTTTTGATTGTTTAAAGAAAGTTTCCATTTTGGACTTTAATAAAATTAATTAGTATTAATTATATGAAACTGCTTACTATGCCAGAACTAAGACAGTTTTCAGAGGCCATCGGCTGTGCCAGCAAAGAAGAATCTCCTAAAGTCAATAATTATAATGAATCATTATTAATGATAAAACACTTCACGGTGCAATTCTAAGGGCTGTTTTCCGAAATTGCCGCGAACTTTAGTTTTTTTCTTATATTCTTGTTATTTATGTAGTAACCAAGGATTTAAGAGCAAAATTAAAATAATCTATCAGTTAAAATTTGAATGCGTTTGTCAGTACAATAAATAACGCGATATTGTATCATATAAATGATTCAAGCAATCATAGTTTTATAAATTAACTCTTTTTAGAAAGTCGTTTAGTGCAGAAACATTTGAAATAATCTACAAGTAAAACGCACTAAGTGACTTAGTGCCTATTGCCAGATAAAATTTTAATCAAAATCAAATTGGTGCGTTTTGTATAGGGGGTAACTCCCTTGGCAGTCCACCTAGAAGTTAGTTCGGTTTACCTATACATAGATCATCAAAAATTAACTACAGTGCTATTAAAACCCATTTTTGCAAAAAAGTGACTTAGTGCCTTTTACTTGTAAGCCGACGATATGTTGGAGTGTAAAAAAAATTTCAGGGGGGCCAAAACTTAAGTAAAAAAATGCACATAAAAGTTACAAATTTTGATTAACCCTTTCCGGACGAATGTCGTGTATAGGCGACAGAACTCATTTTATGAGTTCTGCCAGGCAAAAGAACTCATTTTATGAGTTCCACCGAATGTCGCGTATACGCGACAGGGACCCAGCATGGCCAGCTGCATACTTTCGTTGATTTGCGACGAAAGTTTATTGGGGTACCTCTGAGAGATTAGCATTAATCGGAATAAATTCAGTTATGACTCGTCAACGTTGAAAATAAACACAGAAACATAGGCTTACGGAATAATTTTGCCGAATTATGAGGGAAATTTTTATAAAGGTCACTAAATCGAAACATTTGACGACTAATTTGTTACACACAACAATATTGAATATACATATTAACTATAAATATGTAAATACAGCCTGTTCCAGAACTCGGGTACCGAAATTTGAGGGTATATTAAAAACCCTCTGGAAAATATGAAAAAATTAAAAAAAAATCCATCTTCAATACTAATTAAAAAGGAAGCTATTTAATCTGACCAATCCTGTTGCTGATGTTAAATTACCTAAAAATTAATTTTTCCCTACTTATTAGTAACTATGGTTGCATTTTAATGGTTGACTCGTGCATTGTTTAAGACTTTCAACTTTAGAATCTTTTTAGGTTATTATATTTTGACAAAGCCGACAGAGGCTATCAAATATTCTATTTTTATAGGGTCACTCCATCTGGCGTTGATTTTATGATTTACTGGCTATAAATTCTTAATTCAAATTAATAAAATAAAAATACAATAACTGAATTTTATTTATTTATTTCAAAGTAATGAACATAGGAAAAATTTTTATCGGTGTTCCGAAAATAGAACATTCTAGCTAGAATGTAATTTTAAGATTGGTGCAGAGGGCAAGGAATTTTGGAAGTTTAAACGCAAACAGAAAAGTGGTTGGAGACACTTCGCGAAATGCAAAAACTGTTGTTAATAAAGAAGCTATACCGATATATATCGGTGTTTTTCGAAGAAAATAAAAATGTAAATATTTAAAACCTCGCGTCAACGATAGAATCGACGCGGCGCCTATGCGAGCACTGGAAATTCGCCGATGACTGGAGATTAGTGTCGCAACTGTTCGACATACGATTGTATCGCGTATGACCTTGAGTCGTTCGTTATAAAATTAATGTCGCGTAAAATAAGGCCCACAGAACCGCGCGAACAAAAATCCGTCCGGAAAGGGTTAAATGAAAAAAGAATAAAAATATGCTGCCTTCCTAAGCCTAAAGGTCCTATCTATGTATGTTAAACCTATATAGATAGGACCTTTCAGCACGGCAGTATGGGAGTGTACAGGGTTAAAGGGAATTAAAAAAGGATCATCTGGAAAATCTGGAATTTAGCTACTAAGGCCTAAATGTAAGGGAAAATATCAAAAATGTATAAAAATCAGGTTTTCAGGTTTCATTGTTTTTTTTTTTTTTTTTAATACCGATTTTGTGCACAAAATCTTTGCGTAATATACTGATTTACTTTTCATAACCCGAATTTAACTTGCAGCATTTTTATTTAACTGGAGATTCAACCTCCAAATTAGGAATTTAGGCTCGGACCACTGACTGAAATGATTAAATATTCATATTTATAAATAGAAATTTTAATATATTCTCCATATGAAAAGAAAAAAAAACATTCATATTTTTTACGTTTGAGTTAGGAAATTTTTTGCTTAAGATAACAATATAATTCTGATTTGGACGATAGCTAATGATAATTATTTTTATTAATGTCAGACCGTCCGTCCGTCCATCATCTTGAATCGTGGTGTTCCGGGTCAGAGCTATTGCTGTCTTACCCTTTATTGAATTTTTGTTATCGTCAGTATTATGATGAACTGGGAAAGAAGGAATGCCGGGCGCCGTATAGTTCAAATGGGGGTCGTGGTTTCGTATAAGAAAATCAGTAATGTAGATCAGTGTTCTTTTATTGTAGGAAGCAGTTTCGAAATACCCAGAGTTAGGTGACCGATGTTGTTTATGAACATAAATAAGTTCCAAACTAAAACTAATCACCAGGATAATATTTATTAATAGATAACTATTTTATCCCTAAGGATGACTGTTATAAAAATAGAACTGTATGAATCGGTTAGAATGTAAAAGATCTAATACAAGAGGTGAACAGGTAGTTCCAGCAAAATATATTGGTAACCTAATTTCCTTATTAATTAAATATCCCTAAATGGTCAAGGTCACCTAAATTAGGGTAATTCGACAGAATGTAAACATAACCAAAGTTAAAGAACAGTGTGAAAATATTGTTTTACCACAGTATAGGGGTTTGGTAAGGGCAGTCTGAATTTCTTCTTTCTGGAGAACTAACTTGGTCGTGACAACAATCATAAAACATCCTTCCAGCCTTTTTTTTACTTTCCTCAAGGAAAGTCTCGCGTTAGTAAAAAAAATTCGAAAAATGTTTATTGTTTTTTTTTACGTTTCTGGACGTTTTATCCCTTACCCTCCAGGGTGTCACAATTGTGACTTCTTTATTTTTTCTTTAAGGCAATATTAATCCAAAATACTTTTATAGACTTTCTATGTATGCAAACAAATATGCAAATTTAATTCAGTATAATACAGCCCTCCTGAAACTCTAAGGAAACAAAAACTCGTGCAAAAACTAAAAAAAAAAATGGTTTATTTTTTATTTTCTTCTTTTTAGGCATAGCAAATATAAAAAAAAACACAATTAAATCAAAAAATTAACATTAGTTTAGTCTCGGGAGGGTAAGGGTTATATCCAAAACATATGATTTTCGTCAAAAAAAAATGTATGTCTGTCGGCCTGTGTCCGGGAAATTTGTGACCACGATAACTTAAGAACGCTTCCGGCTAAAGACTTCAAATTTGGACCACAGGTTGATTATCCAAAGTTCTAGACTGGGATTATTTTTGGTAAAAATCGGATTGCGAGGGTGTAAAATGGGGTAAAATCAATTTTTTTTCAAAAACATTTTCTTTTTCAATTTATTTTTCGTTTTACGAAAAATAGCATATTGAGAGGAAAAGTGAAGCTTTTTTTTACTAGTCTGTAGAATTTACGGACGACGCAAAGTGGATTTCACACAAGTTTGGACTTTCAAAAACATTTTCTTTTTCAATTAATTTTTCGTTTTACGAAAAATACTATATTGTATAATGTACATAATATAATTTTGTAAAACTGGGCAGAAAGACTTCGGTCGTTAGCCTATTGGTGCTCCAATAAATATATTTATTATTATTAGTATATTGAGAGGAAAAGTGAACCTTTTTTTTACTAGTCTGTAGAATTTACGGACGACGCAAAGTGGATTTCACACAAGTTTTTGCACAGAATCTCGAGTCCACCACCTGTTTACATAATAAACAAATAAATTTGAAGTATGACTGTCATCAAAGTCAAAGAGTGCAGCCAGTGGTGGTTTTGATAAATATTTTTTTTTACGGCGTACAAAAATGAACTCGTTTTTTTACTGTAAAAAAAATTGATTATTTCTAACTAGTGTGTTCAGTTATAAAATATGATCATTTTAGTACGCTTGAAGAAAAAGAAACTTTTTTTGAAAAAAAAAGTATTTGTTTTATTTCAGAATGACCCCTTAAAATTCATAATCCAAAATAATTTCAGCCATGTCCGTCTTGGACAACATCTCCGTAGGCGTCCTTTGCGCCGCACCTTATTCCGCCGACCAGAACTGGTATCGCGCTCAGGTCCTGGACGCAGACGATGACATCACCACCGTGCGTTTCGTCGATTTTGGCAACACCGACGTCATCGACAACAAAACCACCCAGATCAAAACTTTGCCTCAGAATTTGTTGTCTCTGGAGGTTTACGTCACGAGGTGTACGTTGAAATTGGCGCCCATGGACGAGGAGTGGAGCGCAGCGGCAACTGAGAGGTTTGTTATCAAGAATCATACAATTTTTTTTTTTTAGAAAATATAAATTTCAAACCCTTTACAGCAATAATTGCGAGCTATCGCGAAAACTAACAGTTTTTTATACCCCCTTTAACTCCCCATCTGGACTTTTACCCGAAACTTTCAAGGCCGAGAAGTTATGGGTAAGAAAGGATAGGCATTTTCGGGTCACAACTTTTCATAGTAACAACACTGACTTACATTATTTGGTACACCTAGGGTCTAGTGTAAATAGGTTTAGTTTACACCATGGGTACTATATTTAAAGTCCAGGCTTTTTTTATCTACCTACCTCCGTTTACAAAATGCTATAAACTAAGATAATATCTTATTATGTAAATGAAAAGTACCCGGACTTAAAATATAGTACCCATGGTATAAACTTAGCCATAGAGTAGCATATATAAAAGGTCTACTATTGTGCCTACAAATATTAGAAAAAGCACGGCTTTTTACTTTTATTAAAAAAAAACATCTCCCGAACGGATTGAGATATAGACCTCTATTTTGCGCCATTTTGTTAAATGCATATATGGGCATTATTTTGGGATTTGCCAAACTGTTCTAGGTAAAACTCAATGCTAAAAGTTCACCTTCCAGCAAACAGATGTCACTACTAACTAAAAACAAATACAAAACAAAAGTTCTAGCCTTTGTGAACAGATGGCTTTTTTAATAAACAATTTGCCTGTAATCTGAGTGCAACAATTTTAGTACTGAATACATATTATTACCTAATATGTTTAACTGCATAATATAAAATTAAATTAGGGTTAAAATAAATAAGGTAAATATAAATAGTTTTTATTGCTTATATTGGCTACTCTGATTACTTTGTCTTTCTTACGTTGGCGAAACTGTTAAAAACTGTTAAAAAGATATAGCACTGTAGAACTAATTTTGACGGTCTTTGTCGTCAAGAAACTATCATATTGTAAGTGAAATATACTAAGGCCAATTTTTTGATATTTGAAAGGGAGCTATCGGAGAAGCTTAAATCCGGATTTTTTATTGCTATGTGGTGGCTTCCGGTCGCCATATTGAAAAACGCGAATTGCTGCATATCTTCGAAACTATCGATTTCAGCGGAAAAGTTCCAAGGACCAAAGTTGCAGATAATTAAATTATCTTTTATTTTTACGTACACTTTTTTTTCTGTGCGGACAATATTTTTGAGGTTATGTACATTTCAATTTTTTGTTCACTTATTACACGTACTTTATTTTTTATAAGGGGTTGCCTGGAGATAAGTGAAAACTTTTTTTTATTTTGTAGATAGACTTTATGTTTACTCTCTTTTTTTAGATTTGAAGAATTATCGTATGCAGAGCAAACGTCTTGCATTTTTTTGGAACAAGACGAAAAAACGAATTTCGTGGAACTGTACGCCAATGGCCAAAACGTCAGGGATATATTGATTACAGAGAATTTGGCAAAAGAGCAGCAAAATGTTTTGGAAAGTAAATCGACCGGATTTATAAGCCATATTAATTCGCCCTCCGAGTTTTGGATTCAGCTGGAAAATTGTGCCGACGAGTTGGAATCTATTGCTGAACAACTGTCAGGTCGGTACCAAAAAAGATAAACTCGAAAAAAAGATTATTTTTTCATTTTTTTTTACTCTACATTTTTTTTTACTCTATCCCTAATTTTACCAATCTCGATCGAGAACTTTGGGTAGAAAAATTATTGTTCTTTCATATCTATCTCAATATTAAATAAATAATATTAACTTTTTCTGGTCCAAAATGTCAATAAAAAAAACTAGTTTTTTTGCATAAATCAGCGCGAGCTTAACATGATAACGGGCGCCGGACTTTACAGAGAAAAAATTACCGCGAAGACCATTACCGCGACAAACCATTACCGCGAAGGCCATTACCGCGTAGTCCATTACCACGAACGATCTTTACCGCGTATGACTTTTACAGCAAAAATCGTTTGGACTTTTTATACATTATTTTTATTTTATGTAAGGGTTTTTCTGTGGGATTGATGGCAGTTTGGTTTGGTTAGTTTTGGTTTGGACTTTTTATTGATAAAGTAGAACGTTTACTGAATGTACCCAAATATCTGTGGGGCGGCGTCAATTTTCTAATTTTTAGACATTATATTTCATATAATGGTTTAGGTCCGTAGCATTTTGAATGCACGTTACTAAGGCCCGGTTTATCAGTGTAAGGTTAAATTTAAATGGCACATAATAACCATAGCAGCGTTAGAGTACTCCAACCAAAATCCAGAATTTGCTCTTAGCTGAGACTTTATCTATTAGATAAATTTTAACTGTATATTGATAAACCGGGCCTAAGTTGTTGCGATTTGCCTTTTGGGAACAAGTGAACAGATAACAGTGACCACATCAATAGATGGCACCATGCTTTTATATCTATCTAACGTTTTATTTAAATATTAGCAAGGACCCCCTTTTTTATTGATGGATTTTGTAGAGCCTTCTAAGAAAAACAAGACCAAAATTAAAATAATCATTAGAGCAGTTTTTGAAAAAAAAACGATTTTCAATGGTTTTTATAATTTATGATTAATTTTTATTGAGGAAATCGAAAGAATTACTCCTTTATTAGCAAATTTACTAAATATATATTTCTTAAATTTTCATTTGTTTTCGAGACCAAAGTACGCAACTCGTCTTCTTTTAATCAAGCCTGCCGTTATAACCTAGTGACGTATTGAAAAAAATAATAATAACCTAGAATAGCTTCTGTAGATACATAATTAAAACCGCCCTAACTTGAAGCCTCTAAGCATCAAAGCCAACTTATTTTATTTTATATTGCTATAAATATTATGTTTTTGGCAAAGTCCAAAACATTTTACGGCTACTTTCAAATAAAACATCTTCATAATGTATCAACAATATGTTAAATTATTTTAAAATTTTAAAATGTTTTCATAGGTTATCATGGCAGGCTTGATTTTTTAATCAAGCCTGCCATGATAACCTACGATTTGCCTACTTTGGTTTAAAATATCTCGAAAACAAATGTAAATTAAAAAAATATATATTTAGTTAAGAAAGAGTAATACTTTCGATTTTCTTAATAAAAATTAAGCATAAACTGTAAAAAATATAAAAACAATTGAAAATCGATTTTCTAAAAAACTGCTCTAACGATTATTTTAATTTTGGTCTTGTTTTACTTAGTAGGCTCTATACTACAAAATCCATCAATAAAAAATGGGGTGCTTGATTTTTGATTTAAAAGTCTACCGTGCTCCCTCTATGATTAATTTATTTTTTCAGGCGCTGAAAAATTCCCTGAACTCGAAGACTTCACACCCGGTACCCTTTGCGTCGCACTGTTCCCGGACGACGAGATGTGGTACCGTGCCCGCATCCTCTCCAACACCGTAGGGGGGATCGAATTATTATTCATCGACTACGGCAATTCGACTATCAGCTGCAGTCTCCGTCAGATCCCCGAAGAACTAGTAGTAACCCCACCTCTCGCCCAAAAATGCAGCTTAATCCGACCAGATTGCATAACTTACTGGACACCCGAAGCTATCGCGAAATTCAACGAAATCAGCGCAGACGGGCAAACTATTTTCACAGTTAAAAAAATCACCACAGGCGAAACGGCAACAGTGGAATTACTAGTCGAAGGGCAGGATGTTGTGGAGCTGTTAAGGCCTATAACGCAAAACGGGTTCGTTAAGAATGTGCAGGGATTAAGCGAATTCGATTTGGAGAGAGATGGACTGATTGGCGAGAAACAAAAGTTGGAGTGTTTGCCTGGAATGGGCTGGACTGATGAGTCACAGAAGAGATTTGGAGAGATTGTTAACGAAGGTAATTAAAGATTTATTTAAAATAACATACGCTTTTTCATTTTTAATGCGATTTTTTTACAAGAATAACGTTATTTTAAGTCCTATAAAAAAGTAGTATATTAAAAAACCTAAATGCTTGAAAAAAGCTTTATTAAATACCTTTTTTATAGAAAATATTAAATAAATATTCGTTTTTATGAAAATTTTAAATTTCGGGTTCAAAATTTAATGGAAAATATAGTATTTAATATACAGCGTTCTTCTTATAGAAATGTAGTACTAGTTTTTTACACAATCAATTTTTGATTGATTTCAGAATATTTTGCCATTTTGCATGTTTCCTTTTTATGGTATTTTTAGCTTTATATTGCTTTATTGGTGTATTAATTAACGTTATTTTGAGATATAAGTGATCATTTTTGGATTACTAAGTTAAATTGCTGTCTTTTAAGGTTTATTTTCTTTTTTACCGTCAAAATAAATTATATTTTTATTAGTTCTATATAAAAAAGCCTGTTATTTTGTAATTGTAATTTAATTGTTAGTTTGTTAGTTATTAATCAAATTCGCATTGTAGTATTTTGTTTAAAAATTAAATATTATTGAATTTTTATTTCAAGTTTAAGAGGATATCTAATATTTGTTGGTTATTACGTAATAAATGTTATTTTTACAATGACCTAACTGCGTTATTTACTTACCTTTAAAAAACTAAATACGCTTTTCTACTACCTTGATGATGAAAACAATTTCTGAATTTTTACAATTAATGTGTTATTTTTTGTGTTATTTAATACTCATTTTTTTATAATACCCATCTAGAATTCAGCGTATTAAATACGATTTTGTATACAGGGTGTATTTGAAATAGAGTAGGAAATTTTAACACGTGATTCTACATGATAAAATATGACAAAAAGTTCCTATAAACATATGTCTAAAAATGCGTCATAAGGGAGCTACGCCTCTTTGAAATTGGCTAAAAAAATCGGTTTTTATTTAATAACTCAGGAACCCTTTGAGATATATTAACGAGGTTTTGCACGTGAATTAATCCTAATAAGGCCCATCTTTGTATCAGTTTTTTGTCCCAAACTTTTATCTGTGTAACTTTTTTGCAATTTTATTTTTTAAATATGATTCCTCAGGTCAAAATACATAAAAAAGGTACTCTTTTTGTAATACTGTAGGATTAACCGTTTTCGAGAAAAGTTAATTTGAAGGTGAAATTTCACGGTTCGAGGACGAAAAATTAAATACTAAAATGTCGAAAACTAAAAATTTAATGATGCAATGTTATTCTACATCAAAAACCAAGAAAAAAAGTTTCCATACATGTAGGTCGAAAAAACGCTTTTAAAGCTACCATAGTCCTTTAAAAATGGTGCATATTTAGGAGACCATAGCTCCATTAGGATTGATTTTTGGAAGTTCCTGTATATGAGGTTTTTTTTTTAGTTTTTAATGTATATTCGCCCTGCATCATTAAAATTTAGGTTTTCAACATTTTAGTATTTAATTTTTCGTCCTCAAACCATGGAATTTCACCTTCAAATGAATTTTTCTCGAAAACGGTTAATCCTACAGTATTACAACAAGAGTACCTTTTTTATATATTTTGACCTGAGGAATCATATTTCAAAAATAAAATTGCAAAAAAGTTACACAGATAAAAGTTTGGGACAAAAAACTGATAAGTCCCCCCCCGTTTCGCACACCCCTGGTGGAAATAAGTACATGAAAATAACACATAAAAACGGGCCTTGGTAGGATTAGTTGACGTGCAAAACCTCGTTGATATATCTCAAAGGGTTCCTGAGTTATTAAATAAAAACCGATTTTTTTAGCCACTTTCAAAGGGGCGTAGCTCCCTTATGACGCATTTTTAGACATATGATTATAGGAACTTTTTGTCATATTTTATGATGTAGAATCATCTGTTAAAATTTCCGATGCTGTTTCAAATACACCGTGTATATGAAACCCCAATTACCTTTACGTTATGTTTTACTGCAACAAATTATATTCAATGACGAAAGTTGATTGTGGTTCCACACAAAATCGTTCAGTATCTAATACGGTAACGTATTCTCAGTGTATGACAGTAAAATCTCTTTTGTATATTTTTGCAATAAACTAAAGGCTTAATACACTTACCTCTGCCGATTTTTTTTTAAATTAATTAATTTTAATAGGTTTTTCTATTTTGCGATTCTTATAAGCTCATAATCACACGCATTTTGCGTGTTCTTATAGGCCCATAAGAGGTCTGTACTTTTTGTTCTTTAGAGTTGGCAACAGACCTGGCCTATCGCTTGACGTTTTCCGTGCAAATGTCAATGTCGCTTTAAAGTTGAATTTTCTACAAAATTTTGTGTTTAGGTAATTTTTACCATGTTAAAATTGTGGCTTGGTTAATTGCAGTAAAAAATAGAAGAGATGACTATAAAATATATCAAAATATCATTTGTTCTTAGAATTTTAAAAATGGTGTAAACTGTAATGCCAATCCAAAACAAAAATCCCTAAATCAGTCATCAATTTAAATGTTAAAAGTTTTTTTTTTTAATTTTAGAGCAAAATAGAAAAAATTGTATAAAGCACTCGTTTCATAACACGTTTTTAGCACACGAGTACAAGTTTAGAAAACGAGCCGCTTGCTTTAATTTTTCTAAAAAAAAAATCAAAGCCTGTACTGTGTTTTTGCTTTGATATGTTTTAAATTTGACAAATAAATAACCTTACTTTAAAAATTTATTCTTACATGTCACACAATATCAAACGGTGTTGTAAAATTTACGATTTCAATGCCCACCTTGATAAAACCTATTAATACTTTTTTAAAAAAATCGGCAGACCTTTGCTTTAAAAATAAAAATAGTCCCATTTTTTAGTTACCTGTTTATTGTTGCATGCTACCTTTGCTTTTGCTTTTTACATTACATCACATTGTTAGTTAATGGCTAATAATCTTAGAACAATGATTTCAAAACATGTTTAAAATGTACAAAAAAAATAATAGCACAGACACACAAATAAAAAATCTTGTGTCCCAAAGGTGCGACATAATATGTATGAACTCCGCGCAGAATCTATCTGAGTTGATGTTTATTTGTTTTTTGTTGTATGGTTGGTAGAACAAATTTAATTCCCTATGTAAGGTTGCTATCAAGTTTCAAATTCATTATCAATACAAACATTATATTGACGTTTCAAAAAAAAATCCAAATAATTATTAAAAACCAAGAAGAAATAACAAGAAAAATCTTTAAAAATGAAACTAAAGTATCAATCTACATATGTTTTGTTAAAAATTAATCAATATAATACACTGCTCAATAAGGGTTTCACAGTAAACGATGTGATTTTTTTTTTGGTCGAGTTAACAAAATACTGTTAATAATTTAAGCTCAGGTAGGGTAAAATTTTATTTAACAGCATATTATAAATAAAAAAACTTACTTTTATTATAACTTTTAACAAATTTCCACTTTTTAAAAACTCTATAATTATTTATAAGACGTAACATGACAGTTATTTTAATCTAAATGTCAGAAATTATCAGAAGCACAATGCCTAATAAAAAATATCACTAAAAGTCATTTTTAAAGCACTAATCATAGCTTACTTGATCCAATTTGTTACTCAGATAGATAATGCGCCGAGTTTACACGGTGTATTTCAAATAGGGTCCGAAATTTTAAGGTGTGATTCTACATCATAAAATATGACAAAAGGCTCCTATAAACATATGTCTAAAAATGCGTCATAATGGAGCTACACTAGGGACACTAGATCTAGGTCTTAAGTTAGCAAGGCGACAGACAACGGGAAACGTCAGAAAACATCTGAACATCGGTTGCCATAGAGAGTTTCTTCACGGATTTTACTGCCCATCCTAAACTTAGAAATTAATCATATCGAGCCGTTTTGAAGTTAATTTTTTGCTAAATTGCATCGTCGAAAATGTCAATAGATAACCTAATTTTTTGACGTAAACTTATCATTTGTGTTTTAAAATAGTGTTTAATCGCAGCAAAACAGTGTTAATCATTAATAAACTTACGTTTCTAAAGAGTGTTACGCATAATAACGTGTAACGAAGAAAATTCAATCGCTACAAAATATGTTTTTCATCTTATTTTAAACAGATGAGATAATGGACCATTTTTGTTTAATATGAGTTATTTCTGGACAGCCAGGCTGGAATTTCTTCTTTATTTTCACGAATTAATAAGGTAAATACAATATTGCATGATTTTATCTATATTCTGAACTAAAATTTTATCATATGATCGATTTTATCAGTAGTATGTGGTGTAGAACCAATAAAACTTAAAATAAATGGAATGTATGGTATACTATGCTATTTTAGAATCAAATTTTTAATGAAATTAACAATTTATTCATAAATATAGTATTCAAACTCGGAAATTTAACTTGGCATCGCCTTGCTAACTTAAGACCTAGATCTAGTGTCCCTAAGCTACACGCCTTTGAAAGTGGCTAAAATATTCGGTTTTTATTTAATAACTCAGGAACCCTTTGAGGTACAACAACGAGGTTTTGCAAGTGAACTAATCTTAATTAGATCCATCTTCGTATGTTATTTTCATGTACTTAATTTAACCAGGGGTGTGCACACTTGCAAAACCTTAAAATTTCGGACCCTATTTCAAATACACCGTGTATTATCATGTATTTTTGGACGCTTAACACGAATCCGATGTCAGTTTTGACCAATCAGGTCAGCGTTTCAAAATAACCTCAAAAAACACTTAATTTCCGCCGGTTTCAAACTGTTTTTTGAGTTTTTTTTAAGGTTATTTTAAAACGCTGATCTAATTGCAATGTATATACCCCTGGTACAGAAGATTTTTTTCACACAAAACATCTTCTGTCCCAGATATGCGACATACTGTGCATTTCAGATTATACAAAACAGAAAAAACGAAGATAGAACGATCAGATCAAGGATGACGTGGGGAGACGGTCCGTGCGACGCTCTGTATTTTATTAAAAAAAACACACGTCAGTCTTGATCTTTATTGCATACGTTTTGTTTACTTTCAAACGGGCGGTATACATTTCCATGTGTTTTTGGCCGCTAAACACAAATCCGATGTCAGTTTGACCAATTAAGTCAGCGTTTCAAAATAACCTCAAAAAACAGTTTGAAAACCGGTGGAAATTAAGTGTTTTTTAGGTTATTTTGAAACGCTGACCTAATTGGTCAAAACTGACATAGGAATCGTGTTCAGCGTTCAAAAATACATGGTTATGTATATGCCGCACCTCTGGGACAGAAGATTTTTTGTGTGTGTGTGCTTCTTAAAATTCGAAAATTTGAAATGTTAACGGGCTACCCCTCATTTTATTTTTCCCTATAAAAAATGCTTCAGACCAAATTTTTCTAAAATCTAACAATTCCTAGAAGTCCTGGTAGCGACTACCAGCAAAAGAAGCATTTTCTTGTAAAATGCATAAATTAGAGTTTAAAATAATCTAGGTTAATTGCTTAATAAAAGTCATCCTGGTCACAGGTGGCATGGGGGATCACGTGGCCCACCCCCTAGGCATCGAAATTTTTCATTAATTTTTTTAAATTTTTCAAAAAATTTCCACTTTCCGTAGAAGATTTCACTAAGAAATCTTAGGTTGATCTCCTTCAAATATGTTTTTTTCATTACTCCCCACATATATATATATATAATTATAATTTTTGCATTTTAAGAAGCATCATGGTGTGCCTGTGTAATAGTTTTATTTCAGTATCAATTTGCAATATGCAATAGTGCTCAAAAGTATACCGTTGTTCTAAAATCTATGGGCCATAGCAAACTTGCATTAAATGAAATTGTTCTTAATTTATAGCTGTTTTATACACAAAAATCTATTCCATTATAAATCATATTCATCAATTTATTGGAATTTATTTTACCATCAGTGCTAATATAATAATAAAGATTTTTATCAATTATCTCTTCTGCTTTTCCATAGCTTTAAAATAAAGTTCTATGTGTTAAAGCTGTGCTTTTAGTAAACATGTTTATTATTTTAGTGTCTAGGGATTTTTCATTTCACGAATCACACTCTCATTTGCAGTAGAACGGTAATGCTTTTCAAAAATATTTGAATATGTCAGTGGAAGAACAAAAAAATAATGTTTATATTTATTTTTCCAAAATAATGAATAATTAAAAAATATATATTTACCTTAGAATCAAAAATAATTAAATCCAAATGATATAAAGTTTGATTTTGCGCCATTTGCTTAAAATCTGTCCACATGACGCCTATGACCTATTTTCGATCCTAAGGTAGAAACTATGTATGTACGCTCTAGCTTTTAAAACTTCTAAATAATATTTTCATAATATGGCAAGAAAAATACATTATTCTCCATATAAAAGCAGTAAAAAATAAATAGGCGGAGTTTTAAGGGCAAATGTCAGTGGAAGAAATTGGCTGAAGATTTGATTTATGTTAAAAAATATCGAAAAATATCCATTCAAACGAAGTGCCTAGAAAAAAAAATATTATTTTATTATAAACCAAAACTTAAACAACTGCTTAACATTTTTGTTTCAAAATAGTTTCTTCCACTGACCTATTTACCTTTCAGTACATTTCTAAAAAGATTTTCTTAATTTTAGGTAAAACTCTATTTGAGATTGAGCAGCTAGCAGATAACACTGTCAGACTGTATCTCAACAAAAAAGACATCAGACCTGATCTGTCACCAGAAAAGGCTGTACATTCACCCAACACTTCCGAAGAAACTGTAGTACCAGAAACTTCCAGTGAAACTACTTTGGAAGCAAAAGAAGAAGAAGTAATACTGGCAGTAGGAGAAATACAGCCGGAAGAAGTCAAAGAGGTCGAAACAAGGGTTGAAACGGAAGTTCTTGAAGAAGCTTTGCAGCCAGAAGAAGTTTTGGAGCCTGTCACTGCTGTTGAAGCTAAAATAACTAAAGACGACGAAGTTATAGCTGAGATATCTAAAGAAGAGGAAGCAGTAGAGTCTTTAGCTGTCGTTGAGGCTAAAATAGCTAAAGAAGACAAGAATAAGATATCTGTTGAAGATGATGCCGAAGAGTCTGGAACTGATATTGAAGCGAAAATAACGAAAGAAGACGCAATTGTAGCTGATATATCTAAAGAGGAACCATTAGTAGCAATTGAAGCTCAAATAACTAAAGACAAAGAGCCTGTAGTTGACATATCCAAAGAAGAGGAACCATTAGCTAATCAGGTGAAAAAAGAAGATGAAATATTGGAATCAGAACCGGTTGCGGAGAACCAAAAGGAAGAAAAGATTGTTCCTCAACAAATAGAATCAAAAGCTATTGAAGAGAACCAAAAGGAAAAGGATATTATTCCTCATGGTGAACCTGTCAAAGATGGTGAACATGTAAAACCAGCAGATGATGGCCCAGATAGTGTCCCAGAAGGTACTAAATCTTAAGACTATCTAATAGGCTTGGCATTTCAAGACAGAGTCAAATGGTAGTTCACACATTTTCATCTCATTTATGCTTTTTAATCTTTTTTTAGCTACTTGATTTAAAAGTTCTGAGGTGAAGGTATGACGGTAGTTTATTCAACGGAAAACTCTACTGGGCTTATTAATAACTCCCGTGTTAGTTCAACAGAATTAAGCTATAATTTAATGAAATATTTTCGTAGAAATAACAGACTCGTCTTTAATTTGATAAAGATATAGTTGAAGTCAACTTATAACAGAATCTGATATTAAATCGGAGTTTTCTAAGCTCTAAATAATTAATTTGGTAAAAAAGCACATTTTTTATTAACGGCTTTTTTCTAAAACTTGTTTTATTTATGGTAAGCCCAGGAATAATTATTTGTAAATATATATTGTTAATATTGTAAATAGTATGTGTATAATTCAAAATAGTACGACAGTTACTATTGATAGTAACTGTTGGACTATGATACAATGTATCATTGATATATCATTCAAAAAAATTATTTATTATGGTCTGGTTTTTCAAGCAAGATAGTAAATTAAAAATCGTACAGTAAATATTTTTACAACAGGTTTGAATAGTATATGTTTGTGTATAGAATATAGTTACGTTTTATAAAATAAACTACGCAGTGTATTCGCACATCCAATATTCGAATCTGTTTTGAAAATATTTACTGTGCGATTTTTAATTTACTATGTTGCTTGAAGAAACAGACTATAGTTAATAATTAGTGAATGATGAAATCATTTTAATAAAAGTATATAAAAAAAACTAGCTGTAAGTATTTTCGGTAATTTATTTAAATCCGTTAACTTGCTTGTCTTCATTGTAGGATACAAAATATGTGATACAAAGTTATTCATGGTGAAGTTTTTATCTTACTAACAAACTATTTAGAAATTTGTTTAATTTGCTGTCATTCATTAGGCTTATTTCCCTTTTTTTACTTTTTAACCTTTTCAAAATTATATTTAACTGACACTTGCTCATTATAGACGCTATTTTTACACATTTTCGTTTAGAAATACCGTCAACTGGGGTGAATTCGGACCGTGTGGGTGACTTCGGACACTTTTTCGCAAAATCCTCTGAACCAAAGTACTTGTGCACAAGTTGTGGGGTTGTGTGCACAAGTTGTGGGGTTGTGTGCACAAGTTGTGGAATCGAATCTCACAACTCTAGTAACAATTTTTGTCAAGTCTTAAGCAAGTCTGGCTCAAGATTCTTGATCTAGTAACTGCATCCAGATTTTGACAATTCTGGCGCAAGATACTGTTGACAGATTCTTGCTACAGATACTTCGTCAAGATTCTTGGACAAGTCTTGAGCAAGAATATATATTGCTATATAGCAAGAAAAATTGACAAGAAATCGAAAAGCGATCTCTATCATGATCAAATTGTACTTGTTAGAGTAGGTCAAGATTCTTGACCAAGAATCATGTCAAATTGCTTGCTACAGACTTGACAAAGTATTGCTTAACGCTCTGCTTCCAGAATCTTGCTAAGGTCTTGCCCAAGTCTTGATACAGAATCTTGATTAATTCTCTTGCTCAAGAATTGTCCAATTCTTTACAAATAACTTTGTCAAGTACTCTGGTCAAGAAACTTGTCCAAGTTCAATCTTACTAGGAAACTTGTGCACATAATCCCACAACTTGTGCACACGTACATTGGTTTAGAGGGTTAAGCGAAAAAGTGTCCGAAGTCACCCACACTGTCCGAAGTCACCCCAGTTGACGGTAACAAAAATATTCATAACAAATATCACGCACGTCACATCTTATTAACATTATTAACATTCTCATAGCTATTATCTGAGTCTGCCTTGAAATATCAAATCTACAGTCTGTTCAAAGAAACCATGGAGTAAACTAACTATTTTACTCCTTGGTATATTTGAATAGGCTATAGTACTATACCATCTGTTGATGTAGAAGATCTCCAGCCTGTTCATGAGGCATTCCAAAAAACTGATAATGTCGAGGGAGAAAGTAATGGAAAGTTAGGAGAACCATCCTTCGATATAGAAGAACTCCAGCTTGTACATGAGATGTCAGAAAAAAATGATATTGTCAAGGTAGAAGAATTCGGTTTCGTAGAAGAAAAAATTGATGATGTTGAGGGAGAAAATAATGGAAAGGTAGAAGAACAATCCTTAGATATAGAAGAACTCCAGCCTGTACATGATGCATCAGAAAAAAATGTAGTCAAGGCAGAAAATTTTGGTTTGGTAGAAGAACCCCTAGAGCGCGTGGAATTCGAAAATGTAGTTATCAAGCAAGAAATAATCGATCTAGAAGATGAAGAATACGTTGATCCAAATGAAGAAATCTACAAAACAGAATTAATTTATGTTTTGGAAGAACCCGACGATAGCCTAGAAATAAATGACGAAAATGCAGATATCGAGTTAATGATGAAACTTAAAGGTAAAAAGAGGAGTATTGATAGTTTAGAGGCCATAGAAGAAGAGGAAGATAATATAGAAACGTTCGAGGAGGAAGATTTTAGTAATGGAGACCATAGCGGAAATTTAGTGTCAATAAAAGAGGAAGATGATAGCCACGATGAAGAATCAGGATTCAAAACAGAAGAAGAAGAAGAAGAAGTAAATAGAAACTTATTCGGGATAATTCATAAAAATGAAACGTTTGAGGAAGACTCCTTGGAGGAAAATGAGGAAACTAGGCTTGATGTTATGGATAATATGGATGATAGAGCTGTTTTAGAAGAAATCATTAATCATTCCAAAGTTCTGGACAGTTTGGATGATTCTGAGTTATTAGAAGAGTCTGTGTTAAGCCTAAATGATTCAACCTCTACAGTACAATCACAAGATGATGAGGAAAATACTGAAACTGTCGTATTAAAAAAAGTTACTATTGATGATAGAACATCTGAACCAGAAGTAATCTTAGAAAAAGTTACCTGTGATGGAAAAACTGATGACACACGTTTCAAAAGTAAACTATTGCCTGAACTTGAACAAATTGAAATATCTTCAAAAGTAATTTCTTTTGGTGGTAAGTCCAAACTCCTAGAAAAAAATACTTGTGAAGAGACAAAAGGGATTGAGGACACTTGTACTAAAGATGAACCTGTGCTTGAACATGAACAACTTGAAACAGCTTCTGGTGATGATAACCCAGAAAACGCAGAAATTGAAGGTAAAGAAAATATTACTCATACCAAAAATCAACCAGTGCCTGAACTGGAACAAATTATAATATCTTCAAAAGCAGTTTCTTTTGCTAATAAAAATTCTAAACAGGAAAAAAGAGTTGTATGTGAAGAAACAGAAAAAGTTCAAGGTACTTGTGCTGAAGATGAGCTAGTGTCTGAACTTGAACAACTCTATCGTGATTTTAAAAAGAAGTCTAAAATAGAGGTCAGTATTAGTCTGGAACAGACCTTTGAGCGTCCTCAGAGTTCCAGTTCTGGAAAAATCAGCCACGATGATAAAATTCTTCCGGCAGTGGTATC
The DNA here is from genome assembly GCA_958510825.1 of Brachypterus glaber. Taxonomy (NCBI): domain Eukaryota; kingdom Metazoa; phylum Arthropoda; class Insecta; order Coleoptera; family Kateretidae; genus Brachypterus; species Brachypterus glaber. The sequence continues at coordinate 14,667,829 of OY294052.1, read as the reverse complement.
CAGACCTCAGACTCCTCTAACTCCTAGTGATGAAGACTGAGAGTTTTTTCCTTTGGGCGAAAATTAGTTTTTATAGGATGTAAGTGTTTTTTATTGTTATAATTAAGAATTTAAAATACGGTGTGTGATTTACAACACCGTCAAGTTCTAACAACTTAGAGATGGTATTTTTTTTCTCGTCCACAAACCACCAATGCAATATTTATTGTATTTAACTATTATTTATGTTAGGTAGCTATTTTCTTTACTATGGCTTTGTCAACTTTTAAACTAAATCCCTGGGCGCAATAACCTTTAATTTTTATTTAATAAACTTCTATTTGTCGTTTCAGATGTTAAAAAAAAAACATTTCCTTCCATATATTCTCATGTCACATTGTCATTTTAAAATTGCTTTTTTTATTAAGCTGTCGAATTTTTGGGGTCCGGTCAGTGGGCCGAAACGGAACTAAAATTTTAAGGAACAGAGTATGACTATAGATAGTAAAAAAAGGTATAATATACAATTTTTCAAATTAAGAACATATATTTTTCTAAACCATTTTTTGTAAATTAGCCATTATAATGGTTTGTATAGTGAAATTAAATGAAGAGTACAGGGAAACAATGATCAAAGTTGCATTTCCGGAAGGAAAAACACACACAGTTAACTTTTTCATGAATTTTGAACCTTGTAGTTTTTTAATATCTTTAATTTGAGAGAAAATCATTTAAATATTCTCGATTCACAAATAAAATGGGATGTTTATTACTTATTGTTTATTATGAAATATGCGTTGCAGAAATATATGTTTTAATAGAAAAGCTGTGTTTATAACTAGTTTTATTGGTCTTCTTCAAGTCCAATATTATCGCACTTTTTCCATTAATTTCGTAATCTGTCTCGTAATCCTTTTATGTAGTATTCTCAAAAATTATGGATATCCGACTCATAACTATGATTTGTTTATATCTATAAATTATATTATTATTTAAAACTATTTCCAAAAGTAACACCTTTCATCGATCTGAGCTTGTTTCCCTAAAATTTAACTACATTATTATTTTTTGAACATTTTTTTCAGCTTACCAATTTACAACTAAAAAAAAAAAAGTTTTTTTTTACAACTACAGTGTACTAAATAAATTTAATTTCACTATACAAACCATTATGACCAGTTTTTAAAAAATTATAGTGATATTTTTTCTTATGAATTGTATTTTTTATTTTTTGACAAAAATGTTAAAAATTCTATGTAACCTCAATTTTTTCAAAATAATTGCTATCTGTTCCATAAAATTTTAGATCCAATTCGGCCCACTGACCGGACCCCGAATTTTTATTTAAAAAAAAAATATGAAAAATATCGTCGTGTTACTTTTTCAACCTCTTATCTCCAAACAAACGATTTTCGGCGTCTTGCACTAATCAACTCTGTACATAATGACTGATAACTTAAAAAAAGTCCAATTTATTCATACAATGTAATTTATAAACTAACTGAAATAATAAGTTGAAGTTTGTGTAAGTTACCAGTTAACTTGTACAGAGTTGATTAGTGGAAGAAACCAAAAATGAATTTTTTTGAAGATACGAGGTTAAGAAAATAACCCGGCGATATACCGGGTGTGCCAACTCTATTTACCCAGCGATTTTCTCGTAAACTAAAAGAGATAATCAAGTTCTGAAAAAATCATTTTAAATAAGACAAAACTATCTTTTAGCATATATTTGATACTTTCAGCTCTTGAAATGTGGGCAGGGGGCATAGAGGGACATTTTTTAAATGAAAAGGGGGTCGTGTGATACATCATTTTAAAGCTTATAAAATTCTCCATTTAACTATATATTTTTTAATGTTTTTAAACATTTTTTTTTTGGGTTTAAAATAGGGTTAAAATGCATATTTTTGTCAAATTTTCTCTTAAAAATCAAACAATTTTTTAAAAGTTACTAATTTCATGATGAAAAAACTTAAATTATACGTTTAAACTAATTTTAATTGACATAAATAAAAATTTACAAAAAAAAAAACTTAAAAAATCAAAACCTTAAAAAAATTGTTTAAAAAATTAAAAATATACAGTCCAATATAGAATTTTATTTGCTTTAAAATAATGTATCATACGACCCCCCTTTTCATTAAAAAAAAAATCACCCATGCCCCCCTGTCCACATTTTAAGAGTTTAAAGTATCAAATATATGCTATAAGATAGTTTAAGTTGTCTAATTTAAGATGGTTTTTGAAGAACTTGATTATTTCTTTTAGTTTTCGAGAAAATCGCTGGGTTAATAGAGTTGGGACTTATATATAATATGGTATATGCTGCATCGTCCCAAAATAACCAAAAAAGTTGACGGTTAAGCGCGCAAATGTGATGTGATAACACATCATCGAAATGTAAGAGGTTATATTTTTATTTTTTTATCTCACAAAATACTATAATTTTAAATTGTTGGTTTAGTTTGGAAGTTGATTAAGGGGCTGTTAAAAGTTTATGTCATCTAATTCTTGCCAACACACTTATTCCGCGGAACCAAAAGTGATCCAACGCAACTTGAAATACATATGTAAAGTTAGCCTCTCTTAACCACAGTAGAGAAAGAGGATAATTTAACAGGTGTAGAACTGGTTGCTTTGGTTCGCTCAGAATATATTTCGTGTAAAGATACAAGTCCCTTACAAAACAACTTTATTTACACTACGATATTCAAGAACGCTTTCGCATAGAGACTTGGAATTTGAAACAAATTTTTTCTTCTACTTAGAAAATTTTTGTTCCAAATATCAAATCTCTGGGTCCAAGCGTTTTTGAAATATCGCAAAGTTGCTTTGCATCTTTACAAGAACTATATGTTTATTTCCCGTGTCACTTGTTATTATGTTAAAAAAAGTTTTCCAGGGGTTATTTTACGGTATAGTTTGACGCAAAATATAAAATATTAAATTTAAATATGCAGTGGGGAATTTAGATATGACATACCACACATTGTGCAGTATAAAACATTATTAAAAATCCTAAAAATTAATATTTAAATAAAAACAAAAATTGATATTATTAGTTGTTTTATTAATATCAACAAGACTTTCTAGTTTTTCATTTTACAGCTTTAGAGCTAGAAAACTTAAAAAATTGCCTGCGGCGCATTTTCTTGTCGGCTCCGGCTGATAACGGTAACTGAATTTAAAAGTTTACCTTGAAAAATTCAAAAATATTTTTTTTTGCCATTTTTGTAGCTTTTTACCTCACAAAATGCAAATTAAAAAAATCTTTTAGCGCGTTTGTTTAAGTTTTTATTCGTTAAATACTCATTTAAACAAAATTTCTTATATTACAGTAAATGACCTGGATCGCTCAAATCTTTTTCCTGCGGCGCATTTCATTCAACTGTCAAAAACGAAATAAAAATATATTTTGAACTATTTTATTATGGTGGATGTGCCGCATTCTTGTTTAATTTGTGCAGTGGGGAAAAAAGCTTAAAATAACCCCAGTTTATCACTTTTGGGGTCCCTCCTCTTACACTATAGAAAGGCGACATAATCTTTCAACAGTTTCCAAAACCTTTATTATTCTACATGTTAACATGTATTTTGTTTATTAGTGTTTATATTGAACGTTATATTCTGTTTTAAAATATTGTTGTTCCATGTTCCACAAAAATTTACTTTTTGATTTTTTAAAAATTATGTTCTACGGATTGCATAATTTATATCCTATGAATTAAAAATATTTATGTTTATATAAAATCGTATTTAGGTCTTTTTTGTATTTAGGATTAAAAAAAAGTTTTTTTAACTTTGTCCAAAAGTTTGAGTTAATGATTATATTTTTGTTGTAAGGCCAGCCAGTAATCAAAAAGTTATAAAGTGTTCTCAAAATATTTACAAAGTTGAACACGATTTAAACTTATTAACCCGTAAACTACGATTTTGCCATTAAAAAAAGCTTGTAAAGAAATGTTGATTTTTTACTAAAATTTCAATTTTAAATTCTGAGCTTTAGCTTTAGATTATGGGATAGTTATTGTCTGGCCTATTTGTTATTCCAAATATATTTTTCTTACAGTAATTTTGACTTTTATTAAATCCCTTGAAAAACAAAATTTTATCATCCTTAAAAGTAGGTCTATTTTAAAATTCGATATACCGCCGTATTATTTTTTCAACCTCGTATCTGCAAAAATATCGATTTGGGATAATTTGGCAGACTAACATCTCTACTCTAAATTTCTCTACTCCCTAACATCCCTACTCCATAACATCCCTACTCCACAACAACTCTACTCCGTAACATCTCTACTCCATAACATCTCTACTCCGTAACAACTCTACTCCACACTATAAGGACTTTATTAGCCACTTAATAATAAATGAGCAGTTCAAAGAACAAAGAATCTTCTTCTAGATTATTTTATTTTCGTAGAAAACTTTTATCTTTAAATTCAAATCTAGATCAATCATAAATGAATTATTCTAAAAGCCACAATGACCGCGTACTCTTAATATGCACTAATAAGTAATTAATAAATTAAATTCATATTTGACAGTGACTTAGCATGACAAATATTCATTTGAGTTAAGACAAGTGGCTAATCGAGTGCATATAGTGCGGAGTAGAGTTGTTACAGAGTAGAGATGTTACGGAGTAGAGTTGTTGTGGATTAGGGATGTTAGGGAGTAGAGAAATTTAGAGTAGAGATGTTAGTCTGCCATAATTTGCCTAAAAATTCATAATTATAAGTCAATTTTTTGTGGTAACGCCGGTTAACCAGTATGTTACTCTTTCTCTGTTTAATTGATGAGTTAAAAAGAGAGAGAAATACATATTCCCCTAACTTGGTTAGTAACCGCTGCTCCACAAAAAATAGGCAATAGTTAACTATCTGTAAAATATCTTAAGATGACGAACTGTATAATCATCTAGATTATTGTTCAATGCTTAAAAAAAAACTCGAATAAAAAAACTGGTAAGCAGAAAATTCCAATCAATGCAGATTTTGACAATCAATACTATAATGCTATATTATATGCAGTCATCGGCGAATTTCCAGTGCACGCATAGGCGCCGCGTCGATTCTATCGTTGATAAAAAAAATATTTACATTTTTATTTTCTTCGAAAAACACCGATATATTTAAATATTTATAGTTAATATGTATAGTCAATATTGTTGTGTGTAACAAATTAGTCGTCAAATGTTTCGATTTAGTGACTTTTATAAAAGTTTCCCTCATAATTCGGCAAAATTATTCCGTAAGCCTATGTTTCTGTGTTTATTTTCAACGTTGATGAGTCATAACTGAGTTTATTCCGATTACTGATTATATGTATAGTTTGACGCACGGATCTGTGGCTACGGGAAATATGTTTGGAATGTGTGTGCAAGTGGGAGGCCTGTTGTAAGCACGCACGCCTTATAACCCTCTTGGCGGAAAGAAAGCGCGAATGATTCCTCCCCCTTCCGTCGGAGACTCATGCGGAGAACTATATAATAGGTCGTTTTTTTGGCTCCACCCACTTTTTTGTGTGCCTGTGTAATTTATACCATCTTCAATATAAATTCCAATTAGTTTATAATGTTTTATTGGAATAATAAATTAGTTTCTTAAATTAAATTAGTGTATTGACGCATAACTATGCTTCAATACACGGTGATCAGTAACTGGCATGCCAAAATTTAAGAGGTGATTCTGCATCCAAAAATATGAAAAAAAGTTTCTATAAAGGGTGGTCCGGAAATGAGCCCTAAGGTAGCTACGGCCCTTTGAAGACGACATATTAAATGGGGCACACATAAGAGCATCAATAAAATTTTAATGCTGCAGGGTGATTCTTCATTTAAAACTGAGCAAAAAAGTATTCTTCACCAAAACACCTAAATTTAATATTAAAGGAGTAATAGCCTTTTAAAAAGTAACGTTTTTGGTGGCACAAAATGTTATTTCCTCTTAATTGCATTTGTTTTTAAAGCAGTTGCTCCTACAGTGTTACACTATATGACATTTTTTATGTATTTTTTACTTAAGAACTCTATAAAGGACCCTAGCTCCCTTAGGGCTCATTTCCGGACCAAACTTTATAGGAACTTTTTTGATATTTTTGAATGTAGAATCACCTCTTAAATTTTGGCATGCCAGTTATTGATCACCCTGTATGTATGTACAGAGATTTAGTGCAAGGCACCGCAAATCCATTGTATGGAGATACGAGGTTAAGAAATTAACACGACGATAATATCGTCGGGAAAATATATTTTCCAGATAAAGTTACGAAACGCAAAATTCTTTACTAGGTTTTAGGTATTTGTCTTTGGGCTAAGACGAGGGTTTTAGAAATAAAAAACTAAAATGAGCTTAAGATTATTAGTTACTTGATATATTTATCACAAATATCTTAAAATTACAATTTAAAATATATAATTCAGGGGATTGGTTGGTTCTCAAAGGGCGGATGTCACAAAACTATTTCTTTTTTCACTCGATTTTTCAGGTGTGCTAAAGAACTGATTTTAGATACTTTTAATCAACCAGGTTTTTTAAATTTTATTCTAAATAAAACAACTTTTTTTTATTTCATAACTATTTTACTTAAAGTTGAAGCCTGCGTATGCTAAAAGAACATAAAAATAAATTTTGCAAAAAATATGACATCTTCCCTTTGAGATCAAAGTCCGTGAATTGATATAGTGTATTCCATAAAAAAATCTGCCAAGAATCGTTTTATTTAGTTTTTCATAAATTTTAAAATATTTTTAGAAAAGTAATAACTTCAGTTATAAAAAAAAACAATATTTTATCTTGTTAACACTAAATAAAAACAATAAGCCGGATCTTTTTTTAATAGAAAGGATTTTGTGATATATTGAGTCATGTGACAAAGAGGCGTATCTGCAAACGACACTCACAAACCTGAAAAAAATTATTCAAAATTTAGCAAAATATGAGTAATTTTTCTAATGTATGGGCCTAAACAGTTTTTCTTCGTAAATCTGTAATTATTTTAGAGTAATTTTGTTAAATATATGTATAAATACAAAACAAATTAATATTACGCCAAATTTTTAATATTTTTTTTTCAAAATAAAAAAAAACCGGGCTAGTAAACAATCATAAATTTTTTACAGTACCTAATTACTAGTAAATATAAGGAAAATACCCCATAACAATATGGGCTGAAATTTTCATAATTTATTGTTTTATGCCATATTTTTGTTAATTTTGGCGAAATTTAAAAAATAAATCGGACATATTTATTCCGCCATTTTGAATTTTAGGTTTTTGGGTATTGGTCCGCATTAGGATTAACAAAAAGAGTCTTTGTACCAAATTTCAGCTAAATCGGATAATTTTGAAAAATTTTGAACCACCTTAATGATACACTTACACATTGGGTTTACGTTTATACGTACATCTGTACTTGTTTATAAATTCTGGACCCCGAAGGTAAAGGAACCGTGTCCATTTTTTTGTGAAATAGAGATATTACCATATCCTTGATGTGCATTTTTGGATTTATATAGAGGTACAGAGCAATATATCCATTTACTATAAATAACGGAAAAATGGAAAACTAAATCATGTCCATGCATTTAAAGGTAAAACAAAATCGAAAAATTGCTCTCTTGAACAATTAGGTTTTTGTGACATGGTGTCGTTTACCTCCGGGGTCCAGAATTATCATTAGCGTTGCCGGTATGTGGCCCATTATATACTCAAAGACACGTACAGATTATGTAAACACAACTACACATATAGTGTAGTCAAAAAAAACCTGTGTTAGAAAATATAAACCACTTTTTTTGGGGCCCCCTTGAGCCGGGGGCCCTCAGCGATCGCCGACTAGCCGACCCGGCCAGTCCGGGTCTGTGAACAAGTGTAATTTACAGGGAGGCTTCTTTATGAAATTTGATATGACCCGCGATATGTACACCATTTTGTATAATATCTAACACTAAAAATAAATTCTATATTAAATTATTAAAATATATCATCACCAGAACAACAAAATGGTTTATCACATAGTTTTTACGAATTTTGGTCACAGATAAAAAAATTATATTAGTGAAATCTAAGAGTACATAATGCGTAAAAATATTGTACATTTTTAATTAAAAAAATATGTATTTCTATTATATTTATAAATTATAATTGCAAAAAGTTAAGATAAAATTATGACATTTTGTTTTTATGGTGACCACATCTAAAAAAATTGGACCACAGTTTACATTTAAATACAATAGGAAGAAAGTCTTAGATAAACCCTTAAAATTAAGTTTATTACCCCATTTAAATATCCAAAGTTCTATCTGATTTTTTTGAGATATTTTTCGCATCATTTAAACCTGAAATACTAAAAATTTAATCATAAATTAAAAAAATATTTGATATTTAAGAACATTTCAGATAGAACTCTAAATTGGAGTCAAATACACTGTTATTCGGACTAACGTCCTAGTAGTCCTTAAATATCTTCGCATTTTGCATGGTAAAATGGATAAAATGCAATATACGACGGTATCTAGGTATTATTTTTTGATGACGTCAGTCCAAAAAGCTGTGAATTTGACTAAACACATCGCCAGAATTTTGACGAAAAATGCACGAAAACAATTTCCTTAAGCTAAATGTTTTTTGATATACAGAAAAAAACTGATGTATAATTCAACATGCACGAATGGTATTTTGAAAGACTATTTCACAAACAAAATAAGGAAGTATATAATTTTACCATGTTTAATGTTGTTTCATATTTAAATTAAAAATTTAAGAACTAAACAACAATATTACTTTACAACTATAATTAAAATTTTAAATCTCAAATTTGTCGCGCTTTTTAAAACCACGATGTTCACTTGTTCACGAAAGTCCAAACTTTGCTTGAGGGATATTTTATGCTTGAGATTATTCCAATAAAATAGTGGTTTAAAAAGTTTAGTTTTCAACTAAAAAAAAATCAAATAACGGTTGTCTCCACCCGTAAAAAAACAATTTGCGATCGGGTTATAATAAAGTTTGGCAACGCTGTACTGGTACCAGCGCAGTCATTTGATGTTTTGATTTCCGTCATTTAAAAGAAGTAAATTATTTACTTCTTTACTGTAAATATATATTTAATAATTGTGTTTAAATTAGTTTTCAGTGGCCTGTTTTTAATACCAAGATTCAATTAAATAATTATATTAAAATTTGCGAATATCAGTGATTTAACGGTTTTAAGACGGAAAGTGCATAAAATATATTATATGAAATTAGAGTTTATACCTAGGATGTTTTGGTAATAAAATAAGCACTTATATTGCTTATCAATAAAAATAAATCAACTAAAGGTAAGCTTCACAAATTAAAAACACATTTTGCAAAAATATAACATTTATTAAGATGTCAGTAACTTTCAGTTTTTTGTTTCGAAGTAATAATTGCACATGTGCAAAAATTATCAGATTCATTTTGATATGATTGGTCAAGAAACTAAAAATGCAAGGTTTTGATTGTTCTATATATTGTTTGTGCAATTTTCAGTACATTTTCTATGATAAATTTAAAATCCTTTACCTTGAAGAGTTAAAACTTTTTATAGATATGGATTGCATTATTTCCGTTATTTGAAGAAAATTTTAAATTTATAAGTAAAAGCGTTTAAAATTTATTTTACAAAATCTACTGACAATTAATTACTGCTTACTCACAAGGTCAGTTGAAACGTTGTTGTTCTGATACGGCGTAGTGTGTCCTGCTCTGTTTTCAAGCAAAACATTTACGCCCAAAACATTATTCAACCAATCGAAATTGGAGAATAATCATTTTTATGAACGATAACGCCACTCCATACCGTACAAGAAGGGTACCAATTGGTTACACTGCCGTCTAAGCTGAAAGGTCCTATCTACATAGATTTAACATACACATATAGTACCTTTCAGCTTAGCAAGGCAGTACAGCAAAGGGATGTTCAAAGAATGAACTGGCCAGCAGACTCACCTAACTTGAATCCTTGTGAGAACGTGTGGCTTATGCTAAAAAGGGTCATTTTAAATAGAGATAACTCCGCGTTTACCCTTCAGGAGCTCATTGTTGCTGCTCAAGGAGAATGGAACAACACATCGCAGGAAGCCATTAACAACCTTTTTATTGGCATGCAAAGACGTGTTAATGTTTTGCTAAAGAACAGAGGGACATACTGGTTATTGACATCTTTATTTCTCACATCTTGTGAACACTTTTTTTCAATAAAAATTATTTGATAAAGTTTTTTAAATTGAATTCCTGGCCGTGTACTCATTCCATGAAAATAACCTTACATTATTATTATTAGGAAGATAGACGGCTAGGCCGGTAGACTGAACAGTTTAGTCAGGTACATACATATAGTATTTTTATTATTATTATTATTTTTATTATTATTATTATTATTAATTATTTGGTAGGTCTAAATACAAAGTGAACTTTTTGGTTTTTATTGCAGACCGTAGGTTATCAAAAGCTGCACCAATAGTAAAAAAAATTGGCGCTTAGTTCACTTTGGCTTTAAACCGACCATATGTTAAAATAATTTTTGTTTACATTTCAAATTAATTGGAGGTCAAGAATTTTGGCGATGTGTGTACTAATATCACACACAAATACAAAATTGTATTGCGTAACATATATTTATTTAGTATGGCATATAATATATTTCTAAGATATGGCTTGTAGGAAGTTGTACATACTAACTACTACCCTACACATAAATCACTATAGTTTTCAAGTAATCTGTACCATACAAATAATCTCATTTAAAAATGTTGTTTTATAATAGGTAGTTTGTAAAATTATTATTATACTGTTTTGTGCTACTAGTTGTACAAAATAGGTAAAATATTTTTTTTTTGATTTCTCTAATAATTGTTTTTGTTGACACGATGTATGCATACAATACAAGGAAAGGGTTTAAAGCAAAAATTTTACTATTTGCAGCAAAACATGCATACAAATATAGATATTTTAAATAATTAAAAATTAAATTAAAGGCAATATGAATCATGTATTACAACATTAAAAATAAAACTAAGGCTACAAAATTAATCTCATTTTATAAAATTAATCTATGGCCGAATATCAAGTTTTTCGAAAAAACGTTAAAAAACGAGAATAACATGGATATAATTTTTTTTGCTCAAAATATTTTTGCATGTGGGTTTCCATGTAATTAAGAGTTCTAAAAGCAAAAAATATAATTAAAAAAAAAACATTTATAATAATAATTAGTATGTAATATAACAAAGTATTAAACAATAATAGCTCCTTTTTTTGTTGTATTTTTACAAAAAATGGTCGTTAAATTTTAAATTAAAGTGCCTAGATACATAAAAATATTTTTTTTGCGTAAATGTATTATACGCTATAAATTTTAATTAAAATAATTTTGTTGCTAATTGTTTTTACAAAACTTAATTTGTATTCATTCAAATGTAGGGGAGGTCGGGGCACAGTAGCCAAGATAGTGAAGATCTTACAATAACTTAAAAGGTATTGCGTTATATTTGGCGCAAGGAACGTTCAAGTATTACTTAACGCAAATTGTACCAAAATTCATACACTTCATACCCCGTTTCTCGCGTTATTAAAGGCTGTAGAGAATTTATATTTTGGCTACCCCCCCTTAAATTCCTCTATTTGGCTGTAAGGATTTCATGTTTTGGCTATCCCCCCCCCCCCAAGTAGGGGGATGTTTGGGGAAGTAGCCAAAATATAAAATCTCTACAGCCTTTAGTAACGGGGTATGAAGTGTATGAATTTTGGTACAATTTGCGTTACGTAGTATTACGTTTCCGTACTATAACAAATATATAAAATTCAATTTTAATTTTGCTACTCTATTTTTTATTTTGGTATGTGGAACAGTTTTTGAGTACATCGCCATGTGTCATTTTAGGCGGTAAAATTTTAGTTTTTTTTTACTGCGTTTTTTGTGATAACTTCGCCAATAACTAAGGTAAAGTAAAACTTTTTGTTTTGTTAGTTTAAACAGGCATTTAAGTAATAAATTGTATAATAACTTTTATTATTTAAAAAATATTGGCGCCCGTCAACAATACTTGCAATATTTTAATTTTATCCATGTATAATATGTTTATTTTAAATTAATAATTATTTTACTTCAGTTTTTTGTAGTTTCACTTAAAATTAACCAACAAGCTAGTCCTGAATACACAAAAGTGTATTATTAATAATAGCTTATTTTAAAATATTACTTGTTTTGATTATTTTTTAAATGCATTAAAAATTAATAGTTTATTTCAGTGGCTTGGTTCTAAAAGGGCCAATGTCAGTATATAAATAGCAGCGTTTTCAAAATATTACATCAGAATTGACGTGAAAACGCTGCTAGTGACAAAGTGACAATGGCCCTTTTAGAACCAAACCACAGATTTAACGTTACAAATTTAACGTTTATTTTTTAAATATCACGCTTTTTTATTATTATAATAGGTGGCCATTGAACCCCACCTGACTGGCCACTCTACCCCACCTATGGGGCACTGTGGCCACAACAACACTTTTTTTAAAAGCGCCAATAAAAAAATATTAGTGGGTTTTTGTTTGTGTTAAGTTATCAAAAAGTCAAAACCTTTACGTATAATACTTATTACTTAAACTTTAAATTGTGGCGACTGTGCCCCGGTCTCCCTATCTAAAAGCGCCACTTATTGTGCAATACACCTGTACGAAATGTTTGATTTTTCGCACTAGTGCTGGTGGTTTTAAAAATCGTTGAAATATAATAATCCATATTGTAATTAATTAACTTAAATTAATTAAAAATTTTTTTGTTGAGATCTTGCCGGGGAAGGAGGTGCTGAACTGGAAAACAAAATAAAATATTTTTGCATTTGTGGATACAAAAAATCAGATTTCATTTGTGTGCCTAGATAACTTTTTGTGCTGCCAATTATGATTTTTTTAGGGATTTCTAACAATACCTGTCCGGTATCAGCCTAAAATAAAATAAAAATTTTAAATGCATTTTTTTTTAATTGTTATTACGCGCTAAATAGTATCTACTTGTTAAATTAATAATGAAAATTTAAAGAATTAATATTAGATTGGAAACGTGAAATTATACAGGGTTATTCAGAAATAAGTTCGAGAAATTAAAAAAAAAAAAAAAATGAAAAAAAGTTCCTTTAAAGGTTGGTCCTGAAATGAGCCGTAATGTAGCTACAGCCCTCCTAAGGGTACAGGGTGATCCAGAATTCCCGCCCTCGTCATTTTTCTCAAAAGCAGGGAGAGACATTAAAAAAATTCAGGAACCGTGTTTTATAGTCTCACCTATACTACAAGTTAATACCATATGACGCTTTCATAGTAATACTCGTTGGCCCTGTGGCGACCTCTATATTTTTCCCCCATGGTAAATGATTTTTTATTAATGAAATTAAAAGATCTTTAAATAAGAATACCTAGTTCAGTTTCATGTCTTTTTTTTTCTGCGCTCATTTGTTTTTTAGTTATGGGCTGTCAAAATTGACTTAATTAATTGTTCCATTGTAAATATTAAAAAAGTTTCAAATGCGTTACTTTTAGCTTTATAAATACTAATTAATTTTAATAAGCAAACAATTTAAAAAAGGTACTAAGTGCCATCACAACTCTTATTATTATCCATTATTTAAAAACTGAATTATATATTCGTATTTGCAAGGATTTTATTATTTTTTTCCTATTTATTCTGGGCGACAGACTTATCTTTCTCCTTCTTAAAAAAAAGTAAATTTTTATATGCTTAATTTTATTAATAAACCCTGGTATAGTATCAACAATAAACTGTTGTCATGAAAATATTTACCAAGAATTTGACATGACATTTAAATAATAACTTATTAACAATCAAAAATATATCAAGACAATAAAACGAGGGCATATCAAAAAATTTAAAGAAATACATTTTATTAAAAATAGTTAAATAAAATTGCATGCCTCTATCTTACAAATCACAAATGAAGTAATTCAGTTTTTAAATAATGGATAATTAGAGTTGTTTGCCTATTAAAATTGATTAGTATATATAATGCTTAAAATAACACATTTAAAACTTTTTTAATATCTGCAATGGTTAAAAAATTAGGAACAATTAATTAAGTAAATTTTGACAGCATATAACTAGGAAACAAATGAGCGCAGAAAAAAAAGATATGAAAGTGAACTACTCTAATTTATAGATCTTTTAATTTCATAAATAAAAAATCGTTTACCATGGGGAAAAAATACAGGGTTATTCAGAAATAAGTTCGAGAAATTTAAGAGGTGATTCTACGTTAAAAAAAAAATGAAAAAAAGTTCCTATAAAGGTTGGTCCGGAAATGAGTCCTAAGGGAGCTATGGCTCTTTAAAATTGTAATAAAAATAAGGGTTTTAAAATAAATAACTCTTGTACCCTTTAAGCTAGAGCGACGAACTTTTGCATTCGTTTGGGGGGCAAAAAAGTAACATCGCCCACCATTTCGCACGTCGCTGGTAAAATTACGAAATAAAAATAGCCTATATTAATGTTAAGGCATGTGCAAAAATTCGTTACTGTGGTTCATACTGCCGTGCCAAGCTGAAAGGTCCTATCTATATAGGTTTTACATACACAGATAGGACCTTTCAGCTTAGGAAGGCAGCATAGGTTTCCAGAAATATTAAATAAAAAGCTTTATAGGAACTTTTTTTCATATTTGTTATCGTAGAATCACCTCTTAAATTTTTCGTCGAACTTATTTCTGAATAACCCTGTATAGTGCGTATTGCACAACTACCGTGGATAGAAGGGGATGTAACTTGCAGCGCCTATGAGTTTGCCATGCGCGAAATCTATAATGCCGACACCGTACGACTCCCAATGTCTTTTTCTCAAAACAAAACAAAAATGACATAAACGGTTTGGGTACAAAATTTGAGCAAAATCTTTTAAAGGAAATGGTTTATTACAATTGTTCATCAATAAACTATCATTATTTGTGGTCGAAGAAAAAAACTAAGGAAATCCCCCCTGAGCAATCCTCTAAAAAAGTTTAAAATTTGGTTTTGATCTGTCAAACCAAATGGCCTCTGAACAAATGGACGGACATCGAAAAATCGGTTTGGGGGGAATTTTTTTAAAATGAAAAGGTGGGTCGTGTGATACTTCATTTTAAAGCAAATAAAATTCCCTATTGGACTGTATATTTTTTAATTTTTTTTTTTGATTTTTTAATTTTTTGTGCTAAAGATGCTAAAGAATGCGATTTTTTAAGTTTTTTTTTGTAAATTTTTATTAATGTCAATTAAAATTAGTTTAAAAGTATAATTTACGTTTTTTTCATCAAGGAATTATTAATTTTTAAAAAATTGTTTGATTTTTTAGAGAAATTTTAACAATACCCATTTTCAACCCTATTTTAAACAAAAAAAAAAAAAAAATGACAAAAAAAAATTAAAAATTCATAGTTAAATGGAGAATTTTACAAGCTTTAAAATGATGTATCACACGACCACCCTTTCCATTAAAAAAATGTCCCTCTAAGACCCCTTCCCACATTTCAAGAGCTGAAAGTACCAAATATATGCTAAAAGATACTAAGTTGTCTTATTTAAGATGGTTTTCTTAGAACTTTATTATCTTTATTTTAGTTTACGAGAAAATCGCTGGGTACATAGAGTTGGGACACCCGGTATTTTTTATTTTTGATATCTCAAAAAGAGTCACTCTTGATAATTTGCCTTGCTTGATTTTAAACTCCCAAAACACTAAGCACTTTTTGTATGACTCGTACGGTTTCACTGTGGGCCGTTTCCTGGCCAAAACTCGGATTTTGTCAGTAATATCGTAAAAATTAGTAACAGGGGTTTTTGGAGGATGTTGAAAGCGAATTTGTTTTTAAAAAATCGAAATTCAAAAGGGCGGATCCAATATGGTGGCCAAATTGGACTTTTTATTGGATTCTAATGAAAATTGGTATTCAGGGGCTTTTGAGGATGCTGAAACAGAATCTGTTTTAAAAAAATTCAAAATTCAAAATGGCGGATCCAAAATTTTGGACAATTTTGATGAAATTTGAAAAAAAAAATGGTATTTAGGTGTTTTTGTGGCAGCTAAAAGCAAACAGACAGGCACGTTTCTTATGGAAACTAAGTCAAAACTAGGTCAAAAATTCTAAATTTTTAGTATGATGCAGTTTTTATCCTTTTGATCAAAAGCTTCCATTGACCCAACTTGATCTGACGGCTAGTTTTTGAGTTTTAGGTCAAAAAGTCAAAAACAATAAAATGCAATTTTTTTTGTTTAATAAACTAAAAAAAAAACTTTACATGTTTTATTCTTATTATACTCGTAATAAAAAACTAAAATTATTTTTTTTGTATATATAAAACAACTATTGTAGAATATGATACTCTTATTTATTATTCTGAATTCTATAGGGGCCTTTTGGCCAATTTTAGGGAGCTCCTGGCCCATAGTGGGTGCCTGAGATGATTTTCCTCAAAATGGCGACTTAAAAAAAATATATATTTTTTATTTTTGATATCTTAGAAAGTCAAGATATCAAGAATCTTGCCCTGATTGTTTTCAAACTCCCAAAACACTAAGCACTTTTTGTATTTATACAGTTATAACTCTTACGCTTTATGAGATAATGATAAATGTTACAGTCGCCATTTTGAAGATAAAAAAAACATGATCTCATTATGAGATTCTCATAAACCGTAAGAATTATACAAAAAGTTCTTAGTGTTTTGGGAGTTTGAAAACACGCAGGGCAAGTTATCAGAGATATCAAAAATAAAAAGAAAATCTTCTTTGTAACTCCATCCGGGGATATACAGTATAATTCATTTGCAGTAAAAGTGTTTTTTTTTTTCAATTTTCGTTTGGACTTTTTGAGAAAAAGGCGTCGTTAGTCGTTTTTGGATCACATACTTATGACAGGGGTTCCAAAATTATCATTTTTTTTTTAGAATCTTAGGACAAAAAAAAATCTTGAAAAAAAAAAAGATTTTTTAGAACAAAACGAAAAGTAGTTTATTACACATACCGGGTGTTTTTCAAAGGTGGATCACCACTATAAGTTTTTTATTCCTAGAGATAAAAGTGGAATTTACAGGGTGTCTATAATACCATATTTTGAGATATATCATGTATTTTGTTTTTTACTTCCGGTTTAACCGAAAACGACCATTACTTTTGATTTTTAAATGGAACACCCTGTATATTTTTATATTTAGATTTTCCATTAAATTATGTGTATTATGTAAGTTTTGTCAGATATCGACAGCTTTGGTAATTTTTTAAATTAAATTTTGTTTTAGATTTTTTTATCTGAAAGATCATTTTGGATCAAATATTGGTAGAAAAATACAATTCATTAAAAAAATCGTTTTCTATTGATTTTACGAGAAAAATTTGCTTTAATTCAAATTTTTGCTTTATTACGTCTATGGCTCATCGATATTACTAGAAAAATTATTTGTTTCTCTTTACAAAAAGCCAAAAAAGTTAATATTTATTTGCATAACTGTTTAAAATAATAAAGGTTTGTAAAATAATATACGTTAGGTGTTATTACACGGACCCGGCCGGACTAGTTCCGTTGCAAAGCAAACGCCGACAGATAGACGTGCAAACGTATTACATATTATTTTTATAAATTTATTTCATTTTAGAGAGATAATAAATATAAATAATAATTTTTTGGTATCATGCAGCTTGTTCCAGAACTCGCGTACAGAAGTTTGAGGGTATATTAAAAACCCTCTGGAAAATATGAAAAAAATGTCAAAAAAAAATCCATCTTCGTTCAATTCAAAAATAAGAACGCTTTAAGTGGACCAATACTGTTTCTGACGTTAAATTACCTTTAAAAGTTGAATCTTTAGCTATGGAAGCAAATTTAATTATTGCAGGTACAGATTTTGTAGGTTGACATGGTGATTAATGTGACATAAATATTTATTAATGTCAAAAAAACACCTCCGGATAGAGTGACCCTATAAAAATAGAATATTTGATAGCCTCTGTCGGTTTTGTCAAAATATAATAACCTAAAAAGATTCTAAAGTTGAAAGTCTCAAACAATGCACGTGTCAACAATTAAAATGCAACAATAGTTACTAATAAGTAAGGAAAAACTAATTTGTAGGTAATTTAACATCAGCAACAGGATTGGTCAGATTAAATAGCTTCCTTTTTAATTAGTATTGAAGATGGATTTTTTTTTAAATTCTTTTCACATTTTCCAGAGGTTTTTTAATATACCCTCAAATTTCTGTACGCGAGTTCTGGAACAGGCTGTATATCGACGAGCCATAGACGTAATTAAGCAAAAATTCGAGTAAAAGCAAAAAATGCTTTCTAAGTTTAGTTTTTGTGTCACGAAGGGTAAACCTTTAGGAGGAAATCTTCAAAGATTTCGTGGTAACCTTCAAAGATTTCCTCCAATTTGTACATCTGAATTCCTCTGCGGTTTACACCTCGGTGTAAAATTAAAAGTAAACAATTTTTTAATGATTCGTATTTTTATACCATTATTTCATTCAAAATGAATAGATTTAGTGACTTTTCAGATAAAAAAATCTAAAACAAAATTTTATTTAAAAAATGACAAAAGCTGTCAAAGTTTGACAAAAAGGTAATGCACAGAATTCAATGGAGAATCCAAATATGTAAAAATATACAGGGTGTTCCATTTAAAAATCAAAAGTAGGGGTTGTTTCCGGTTAAACCGGAAGTGAAGAAAAAATTACGTTAGGTGATGTAATTCAAAATATGGTATGTAAATTTCATTCTCTAGGAATAAAAAAGTTATAGGGGCGAGCCACCTTTGAAAAACACCCGGTATAATAGTCCCTTATCAAGCGGCGTTTAGGCGTTGGTGCCATTAACAAAGGAAAAACATATGTTTTATAGAAAATAAAAATAAAATAAATTTTCTACTAAACTATAGGTGCCCTCACGCCACCCCCCAACAAAGTTGCCTAGTAGGATTATCAAAAATGTAATAATTTTAAATATTTTAAAAACTTTAGGACATTTCGAGCTTTTTTGGCAAAATTTTAGGATTTTTTGGAACTTTAGGACATTTGGAACCCCTGTTATGAGTACCCACTAATTAGATAATATACTAAATACCTTGGTTCTGGATATCTGCTTTCGCCATATTGTTCCAGGAATTTTTCAATGTCAAATTCAGTTAGCAACTGAAAAAAATATATAAAAAAAAAACTTATTTCAATTAGGTTAGACGCTGTTCACTTCAAAGAGTCGGTCCGTCCAGAAAATTAGTAAACACTCTCGAGAACGCTTTCATGCAGAATAAGGTTGATTTTTTTTATATAAAAAAAAAATCAGGTGTGGTAAAATTGTATTAATGGTCCAGATCACTTGCAAAACAACTTTACACTACGATATTTCGAGAACGCTTTGACTAGAGAATTACAACTTTGACCAAAATATTTTTGCCGCGTTGAAAATCTTTGTTCCAAAATTTAAGACTGTGTCGTCACGCCAAAAGCATGGGTTCGAGTCCCCGCGGCGGAATACAAATTTTTCAATCATGCGATGTAGCATTGAGATTTATGGCTGCTCTCTTTGTGACATGGGAAATTGTGGCCGACTATACTCGGTGTATTTGAAATGGGGTCCGAAATTTTAAGGGGTGATGAAAATATGACAAAAAGTTCATATGCTCTCTTTGCTTTTCTGAATTGTTAAATTTGATTCTACTTGTCTTAGAATAAACTAGGTGGCAGAAATAATAGATTGTTCAATTTATATAAAAGGAAACCTATCAGTTGAGGGGAGAATAGAGGAGCGTCTATGTGCAGCTCTTTATGCAACGTTTTGATAAACTGCGCATGCGCTGACCGTTTTTCAATATGTATGTTATTTTAATTAAAAAACATTTTTTTACAAAGAAAAAAACACCAAACAGACGCCAAACCAACGTTAACGTAAACCAAGGCCCCCTCATTTAAAAAAAAAAAACCAAACAACAAAAAACCAAAACAAAATCTTGCATAGAGAGCTGCATTTAGGCTAACTTAAGACCTAGATCTAGTGTCCCTATTATCAGTACCTTGGATGGCTGCAAAAATCGACTAGGTATCCTAGAAACAACCTCCGTTTTAGGAGGCCCAAACCCAAGCTCTATCAGAACCGTCTCCGGATCTGGTTTCCTCATATCCAAAACCGACTCCACACTGGAGCAATGGCTGCTTGCATCATCCGACTGCTGCGACAGGTCTTTCCGCAGCCAACTGCGTTTATTTTGAAGTTGTTTTGCTGGTTGCGGTATATAAACGTTTGGAGTTGGAGGGTTGCAGTTTGTAGAGGTGGACGGAATGTGTGCTGGGGGTATAGTGTCGATCCAGTGCTGGACTGTTTCTGGTGACTTCCTCATTATTGAGCTGAAATAAATAAACTCTTAATATTCAGAGTTTTTACAAGTCATATTCCATAGAGATAAAGCTTTTGGCAGAATAAAATACTGTTTCTAACAACTAAATAATATCAAGGTCTTAGCCCCTTAAGGGCTTAGGGCAAAACAGGCGCATCTACAAATTTTAGGTTTCTGAATTACTTTTGTTTTCTGGTAAAGAAACCTAAAATTAGTATACGCCTGTTTTTGCCCTAAGCCCTCGATATGCTTTTATGCAGGGTGATCAGTAACTGGCATGCCAAAATTTAAGAGGTGATTATACATCTAAAATTATCAAAAAGTTCCTATAACGGTTGGTCCACAAATAAGCCCTAAGGGAGCTTCGGCCCTTTTTACTAAAAATAAGGTTTTTAATAACGCTGGTACCATTTAAGCTAGAGCGACAAGATTTTGTATGTATATTACTATTGATAACTGCAATTAGTTTATTTTAATTTGTTTTTTAAATTTTAACCAGTGGCGTGCCTAGACGGATAAAATAACATAACATATTATTGCCCCAAACTCTTGTGTGTGTATTTTTTTTTGGACTTTTTGTAAACAATATAGATTCCTTGAGTAAAAATATATAAAAAATGTCATATAGTTTAACACTGTTTTCAAACATGTTACTTTTTAACATCCAAATTGATCCAAATGTTACTTTTTAAAGGGCTATTACTCCTTTAATATTTTTAGGTGTTTCAGTGAAGAATACTTTTTTGCTTAGTTTTTAATGAAGAATCGCCCTGCTACATTAAAATTATAGACGGCAAACTATTTAAATCTATAAAGAAATTGCAATGTTCTACTACAGAATTTTCACAATCAATGAGAAAATCCCTACCAAAATGTCATATAGCTGCTATTTCACACTTTTTTGCGATCATCAGTGAGCATATATTGGTATGGTGACTTTTGCACAGATTACAGGTCTGCCAACATCTAATGTAGTACTTTTTGTGCAACATTAGATGGCGCCAAAAATTTGTACGCTCTCAATACAGATATGCTTATTTTTAATAAGTATTTTTAATTTTCAACAATCTGTGCGAAAGCCACCATACCAATATATGCTCACTGATGATCGCAAAAAAGCGTGAAATAGCAGCTATATGACATTTTGGTAGAGATTTTCTCATTGATTTTGAAAATTCTGTAGTAGAGCAGTGCAATTTCTTTATAGATTAAAATTTTATTGGTGCTTTTTTGTTCCCCATTGAATATATCCATCTTCGAAGGGCCGTAGCTTGCTTAGGGCTCATTTCCGGACCAACCTTTATAAAAACTTTTTTTTGGATATAGAATCACCTTTTAAATTTTGGCATGCCAGTACTGATCGCCCTGTATATTATGTAAAATAAAATTAATAAATAAAAACCATTTCTTTACAATTTTATAGTTTTCAACCTCCTCTGACTATCTTACCAAAAGCAATCCTAGCAAGAACTTTGGATGATGAACCTATGTCACACATTTTCACAGACATACCTATAGTAAGTGCACTGTACCTACAGTACCTGGTACAGTAACTGACATTCTTTTTTTCGCGGATTTTTTTTTGCAAGGGTCGCTGAATTTATTTTACCCATAAGGTCCCTGAATACAGTGACATTAAATTTTAAACAGTGTGATTTTAATGTCATTTCACTTAGGGTCCCTAAATGAAAAGCTAATATTTACCTGATTGGTAACATATTCATTTTGATAACAATACAATTAAATATAATGATACCTACTTTATTTTGAGTGAATTAACACTCAACTATGCAGTTTTTTATTTTATAAATGATTACATCGGCACTTAGTGCTACTAAGAGTGCCGATGTATTGAAATCTTCGCCGAAAAGTCAAAATCTTTGACCACGTTTTTTTTCACATTTCTCGACGTTTTAGACCATTCTGAGTCGAAATCAGTAAAAAAAAATTGTGTCCGTCTGTCTGTCTGTCTGTCTGGGTGAAAACTCCATTTCTACATGAGATATCGACTTGCGGTTTGTTGCATATTGTTTCTTATCGTATTTCGAAGAGCTGATTAGATTTTGGGGGTAAACGATTGGGGGTAAGGGGGTAAAAATAGGGTAAAACTCCTATTTTTAGCGTTTTTTGTTTATAATTAAGGCAATTATTATTGTATTTGGTTTGGATTTTAGCACTTATATAAAAGATAATTTTAAATTGGTCAAAAAATGTTATAAACGTTTTCCTAAAACTCATTGTTTTCGAGACATTGGCGTTTAAAGCAGTAAAAGGTTTTTTTTTAGCATATCTCACATATTTATAACCCGATTTCAAAAAATTATATTTTAAATAAAAGCTCTTTTTAAGCCCTATAAAAAATATTATGTACAGGTTTTTGCTAGAATATGTTTTAAAGATACAGAATTTAAAATCAAACAAAACACCTAGTTTGAAATTTGCAAACTAGATGGCTCTAGTGTACAATAGTGCCGATGTTTTGACAGGGTGCTTGCAACGGTTCATCTAGTTTTATTTATGTTCTATTTTAAATATTTATATTAATGGTAATTACCAGAATTTATTCTGAATAACATACTGGAGTTTTGTTTTGTGAATATATTTAAATATACAGGGTGTTTCAGTTAAAACTCCCAGGGCCAATTGGTCTAAAACTAAAAAAAATATTTTATATCTATAAAAAGCAACTAGACCCCGCGATGACCCAAGGCATTGGCGTCCCGGCGCTTTAAAATATTTTTTCGATGGCTGGAATAATAATTCGTTTATTCGTCCACAAGAAACACAACGGTTTATAGAGGGACACCTCTAACTAAGACTACAAATACTTAAATATTGCATTGTTTTACTAAACTAAATTAAAGACTAAATTATCACAGAATAGATTTAAAATTGTTTGGACTAAAAATAAAATTGTTTGGACTAAAAAATCTTAAAGTATTTTAAGTATTTTGCTAATACAATGCCCAGTTCAAGCATTTTTTGTTATTAGACTAGACAATATCTCTATTGGTTACCGCGGATAGACTTTAAATTATATATTTTAAATTATTTTGCAGAAAAACAAATCAGCATTTTATTGTAACAAGAAAAATAGTTTAAAAATAAAACAATTTTATTTTACATTATTTAGTTCACTTTTACACAATATAGCTGCTAGGTCCAGGTTATGGGCATGGCTAGGTTCCTTTACAACATTTCCGCCGTCAGAACTATGCTAACGCCCCTGCAGCAAAAAACCTCGTAACTTACGCACTTCCAAAAAAATATTCATTTTAAAGAGTCTTTTCTTTTATTTATACAAAATTTTTATATACAGCGTGGTCTTTGCACTTTTCACAATTTCGGCGACATGACGATTATTAAAATTAATCGATATAAATTAAATAGAAAAAAACACACATAAAAAAAAACGAAACTAAACACAGAAATGTGGGTACATTTAGTCCACTTTATTGATAAAAATACAAATTAAATCTGTGGCTTGGTTCTAAAAAAGTCCAAACTCTGCAGGGTTTTCAAAATATCAGAGTTGACGTGAAAACGCTGCTGTTGACAAAGTGTCATTGACCATTTTAAAACCAAGCCACAGAAATATTCGCCCTCGGTTTTTGTTTGAAAACTTAAACTGAACTCCCACCAATCCCGCGTAAAAAACCTTACATAAAAATAAAATATAAAAAGTGGCGCCATAAACAATTTTCGCTGTAAAAGTCATGCGCGGTAAAGGCCGTTCGCGGTAATGGTCTTGGCGGTAATGGTCTTCGCGGTAAAAGTAAACTCGTGGTAATGATCTTCGCGATAATTTTTTCACTGTTCGGCGTCCGCTGTAGATGCTCAAATACTGTAGGTTAATAGTACTTTTGATTTTAATAATTTTTTGTTATTACCTTAAAATCGATAAATTTAATAGTTTTTGAAATATTTGCAATTTTAGATGTAAATATTTACATTTTTTATGCTCCAAATGCATAGTCCAATTGCAAAAAAAATATGAATTGGGCATTGTTTTGAAAATATATGTTTCAACAGTCAAAAATTGTTATTTAAAGCGTTGCAACACCTATTCATCATCATCATCATCAACAGCGATGTGGTTATTACAAGGTAATAGCCATGGCACTCAGACCTAAGATCCATTGTGCATGCCGCAGTCATCTAGGATGACACATCATTTGATTAGGATGATAATCCATGGGGGCAGGCATCTAAAAAGGCAATGATCTGCCCCAATGGGACAGGGGAAAAAGTACACTTTTTTTTAATTGCCCAGGCCGGTGGACAAACCGGACAAAATTGGACAAAACTGGACAAAATCAAAAATTATCCCTCATAATATCACATGGTCACGGAAAAAATATTTCAACTTCCAACTGGGGTCTGACTAGTCCAGTCTCTAGTCAACTAGAGGTGTGCGTGTGCGCCGCCGCCGGCATATATAGTGCCCCGCCGCCAAATATACGGCGCGGAGCAGAACGCCGTCTGGAAATAACTAAAATGATTCATTTGGTGAAGCCTTAAAATTGTTTTAACATTTTTCGTAAAAAATTAACTTTAGCAGAGGAGCGCCGCGGAGCGACGACTGCGCGCTGTCGTAAATTTTTCGTGGGGTGGCGCGCCGCCGCTCCCAGCTAACATTTATAAAAACACCGCCGCTGCGAAATTTTTGCGGCGCACACTTTTAGGTCTGATATATCCCATCCAGAGCCAGCCTTTGTATGAATCAAGTTTACTAAATGAACCCCCTGCTTCAGGGCGCGAGCCTATAGAGGCGCCGCCAAAGGGCGTTTTTTTAGTCTGAGCTTTTTTCTTTCAAGGGTGTTTTTATTTGCTATGGGGCCAAGTTTTGGCAGAAACCGTCAGCTTTTTCTCGTAAGGGTATTTTTTTTGGGCGCAAATTTTAATTTTTTGTATGTGCGTCTAGTTTGGTAGAAACCGTCAGGGACAGGGTATTTTTTTGGGCGCCATTTTTTTTTAGTAGGGGCGCCAAGTTTTGGGTGAAACTGTCTGGGGTCTAGACAAACTTTTATTCTATTTTCATGACTTTTTTGAAACAAAGTTTGCCAGTAACTGCCAGTAAAAATTTCATGTTTAGCCCGTAATATCAATGCTGATCAGCAATACAGATTAAGTGTACTGTAAGGCCCGGTTGTACAAACCTCGCTTAAATTTGAACCTAGCTCAACTGTCATGTGTTTCAATGGTAAAGGAACTCCGCTCAAAGTTAAACCAGGTTTGTACAACCGGGCCTAAGTATACTATATGGATGGATAATCTGTATGTTTAATTATAAATTTATACCCACTTTACAATAAACATTAGTATATATTAAACATTAATTAAATACTTGATTAAATATTTAATTTACCACTTACCAGTCATTTGATGGCAAATTCTAAAAGTAGATTCAACAAGTGTGTATTATTCTTTAATTTGTCAAAGTTACCTAACCTATAACGAAAATTTTGGTGCGAATTAATTTACGCGTTAAGATAATACACAATACGCAGTATTTTGTATTTTAAACATCCATATTGAACTCGTTCCACTATATTTTTACAAGTAATCAAACGTAATTTTGTTTAGTAATTTGACATTTTGATGGTGATACGGTAAAACATCGTAAATATATCGATGGCTAAAATAGAAAGTTTTATTCGGTTTTATTACTAACGTCTACGTCTCACATTCAACTCGGTCTTTCGCGCTGTTTCTAAATTGTGCAATTGTGCAACAATATATCAGCACAATTTGGCGCGAAAGACCGAGTTGCATTTGGGACGTACACGCTAAGATTAATATTCATTCGAAAACTGCTTATTGTGATTTTTTTGTTTTTTTTTTATTATTTATTTCTTTGACATGTTGAAACATTATTGCATATTCTATAACTAATCAATCCAAACACCAAACAACCAAAAACCAAAGATAGATTAAATTGCATAATTTGGCAACAGCGCGAAAGACCGAGTTGAATGTGGGACGTAGACGTTAATCATAAGAATGCGATGCCGTGATTGGCTTACAAGATACATGGCGGCACATCAAGCCAATCACGGCATCGCATTCTTATGTATTACGTTCTTATGCGAGCCTGTGGATATGCCCTAAAATAGATGCCAAATTGATGGGTTGTGGTAACTCAGTAGAGGCTTTGCAGGAGAAATTTTCTTTGAGGTTCGTATCTTGGACACTCTAGTAGTACATATGTATTATCGATGGGTATACTTGATGAGTACAACTTTGAAGCGGCTTTTACAGTTCGGCGATTGACGCAGCGTTAGCTCGTTGAGTAATCTGATTGGTTTTATTCCCCTATCTCTTCAACCCCACTTTTCTACCGCCAACGGTCGACGCTGAAGTTGAATTTTTTGAACTTCGGGCGATTTGACGCCGCGTTTTTGAGGTTAGGTTGTGTTGTTTTGCAAAGTTATAAAGTTTTATAACGTTGTTGGTGGTTTTTTTCAAACAATGAGCGCTAGTTTCGTTAAATTTAAAAGTCCCATTATGGGCAATGTATATACCGTGCGTTTAAATCAGCAGGAAATTCAAGAAATGAATACACACACATTTATAATGACATAACCTACAAATGCGCCGCCGCCAGCGCAAAACTCTGAACTGTAAACGGAAATAGCGGAGATCGCCGGCGAGAGCTGATAGACAGAATGGTGGGGATATGCCGCCAGCGTCAAACGCTGAAGTGTAAAAGCGCCTTGAATTTCTTACCTTCTGTCATGTCACAACTCAAAATTCTAGGGATTTTTTTCATAACTGATTGTTTATGTTGGCAATGAGTGAAAAACATTTAAAAATGACGTCACGTTGGTGAAAGCTGTCTGTAGTGCCGGAGAAAAGACATCACATAAATTTCTTATCATCACGTTTACATTTCGTTTGTTTACAGAAAAAATTGCAGATTAGTTTCAACAGTTAATTTACCATTGTCAGTGTTTATTTAAAGTGTGCAAGTGTTTACAATTTACAATCAAAATATTTGATTGCCTCTTTTTGACAGATGTTGCAGTGATAAAATAACGATAAAAAGTTGTGTTCGAACTAATTTCTATTTTTTTGGGATTCAAAATGTGCATAGAATGTTGTGTGTTTTAAGAATTCAACAGTGTGTGCTAGTTAATCAAGAAAAATTGTTAATTCCCAAAATGACGAGAAAAAAATGAACGATGCCGATAGCTTGGTCAGTATTTTTTTGCATTTCTTTTTTGCTAAATCTGGTCGCCACGGAGAATTTGTCAAATGTATTAGTTGTGTACTTTCTCCTTTCTAACCTCGTTTGATCGTGATTTGTATTATTTATTTCAATTTTTTTTAATTTTCATTGAAAAAGTCGACATAATTATTATTTGGTACTAATTACTTCCGTTATTTCGTGGGAAAATGCTAGAAGTACAAAAGCTTTAAGTTCCCATATATTTTGATGGATAAGACCTGTAAGAATCGATGGGTTTGGATTATACATTCACTACAGTAACACCCGCACCTTTTACTTATTTTATTCATTTATGATAATAAGCTATTATTAATAATAAAAAGAATTCTGTCAACTATGTGGTAGGTATTGGTAATAATCCATATTGAGCCCCCTATGTCTATGTAAAAAAATATATGCATAATTTTACTTTTATAGTTTGATTTATGGGGGCGCTTAGCAAAATTTGGGGGGCTAAGCCCCCCAAGCTCCCCCCTAGTTATGACTATAGCTTTTGTTAAACAAAAAATATGTATAGCATTTGTCAAACTAAATTTGTTTTTCTATAGTAGCATATATGCTGCTATCATTTTTGCATGATTTAATAAGAGTCCCTTTTGCTTCTATGTAATAAGAGAAGTGACACTCAAAATAAATGCAAGTCAATAGAAAATTGTTTTACACAATGTCAATAATCTTTTGCTTCCTTGTAATAAGTTATTACATATAAGTAAGCAAAAGAATATTGGCTTGTGTAAAACATAATTTTCTATTGACTATTTTTTTTCCCCACTTTTCTTATTACATTGAAGCAAAAGGGACTATTATTACATGTTGCAAACAAGAATACTAATAAAAGAGATTACTAATAAGGAAGATAAATAAAATAAAATAAACTAATCATAGTTTATACTATAAATAATACAGTAAATCATTATTTACACAATGTGTCAAAAATATCAGGACATCCTTAAGACTATAGGGACATTAGAATCTCAACAGACATACCCATTGACCCCTAAGACTGCTAGAAAGATCTGGAAATCTAGGGTCTATAGCTTGCCTTTGTTTTTTATTTATTTCTTCAAGAACAAAAAGCGTCAAAGCGAGAGAACGCGAGAAAAACTGAGTGATGGAATCACTGTGATGCAGATGCCTTTAGTATTTGTGACTGGTATATTAAAATTATGAAAAATGTACAGGAACAGTGATATTATAGTATATTAAAGTACTAGTTTCATAACATACGTTTTTAGCGCACGAGTACAATTTTAGAAAACGAGCCGCTTGCGGCGAGTTTTCTAAAGTACTAGTGCGCTAATAGTATATTAAAGTACTAGTTTGGACTTTACTGCACTAGTACTTTAGAAAACTCGCCGCAAGCGGCTCGGTTTCTAAACTTGTACTCGTGCGCTAAAAACGTGTTATGAAACGAGTGCTTTATACTTTATACACTGATCAAGTTTTTTTTTTAATATTAGTTTTATGTTTTAAGCTTAAGTAAAAACAAGGTAAATTATGTGTATCTCGTTTTTATACGATAAAAATGAAAACGATAAAAATGAAAACGAAAAAAGACGTAAAAAAACATACATCAGTGTTTTATGCGTAGAATTATCGGCTGAATTCAAAAATGTAAAAAATATAGGGTTACATTAAAAAAAAACATATTTATGCCACTTCTGGCGAAACCGGTAGTGATCAAAAAAAAAACCTTTTTCTATGATTTATTTTCAGTGTCCTCAAAAACCACTGTAGGTATACCAGTTTTAAAGAAAGTATTGTGAATATTTAAAATAATTACCCCCGGGCAGTGTAATAAAAAAAAAAATCAGAATTATTTCAGCGACCTCTAAAACCCCTATATGCCAATTTTGAGGAAATATTGAAAACATTTAAAATATTTACACCCGCACCCCCGTGGGTGTTGAGTTTGGAAGAATTTTATTATCAGATTTGATATCAGCGACTTCCATTACCCTTTTTAAATTTGTTGTGAAAAAGTATTGTATATTTCCCCATTTGCCCCGTTCTCCCAGCCCAATGTTTACCAAAAACAATCCAGAACATTTTAACATTAAGTTATTGAGTTACAAGATTTCCCGGACGGAACGACCAGCCGATCGACCGACCTACCTTTCGACGGACCGACAACTTTTTTTTGCTCGAAATTGATTTTTATTAACATAAAACGTCATAAAACGCAAAATTCGCAAACAAAATTTTGCACGAATACAAGGCTTTCCCAAAATGCTAAAAATGTGAAAGCAAAATACGGTTTCTTATTAATTGATTTTAAAACAAATATTATTTCCAATAATTTATTTATGTTCAAAACGCGAATTTTAAATTTCACGGGAGAAATTTATTTCATACAAAGTCGAGAATAAAAATTCACAATATTTTTAATTCACTGGTGAATTTTTTTCGGGAGAAACAGTTCACCTGGGTACAAAATTCACAAAATTGAAGAATTGACCCCCAGGTCTATTGAAGATTTAAAATTGAAGAATCTCAACGTTGCCTGGGTACATTTTCCTAAAGAGTACTTTAGATTTTCCGTGGCCCTCACGTCTGCGCGCAGGGACATCTCAGAGGAAAAACGCCGTCTCTGGTGGGATAAGCGATTTTCATTTGTTTAGCTGACGGCCGCATCAGTTGATCGAATATCGTAGAGACGCGACGACGATAGTGGCTTGGTGAACCCTCCTCGCGCATATATTTCTCGTTTCGAGAGTTTCAAAGTTAGGTTTAATTCAAACTGTTTCATATTGATTTATAAGGGGTAAGCAGGGCTTTTTCGAGCGAAAAAAGGCACTTAGAAAAAGAAAGACAGATTTTTCAGAAAAAGAAAATTTTAAATCAAAAACATTAATTGTAAAAAACTGATTTTAGTAGAGTATCCAATCGACAAAAAAAAATATTTCTTAAGGAAAAATCAGATTAGTTTTCCCAGTTTTCCCAAAAGCTGCATTTTAAAATTTAATTTAAAATTTGATTTTAATTACGCATAGGTGTATTTGTGTATTTAAACTTAAAGCATTTATGAAATAAACTAAGAAAAAAATAAGAAAAAGACTTGAGAAAATTAGAAAAGGCGCTTTTCCGGAAATAGACACGTGCTAAGTGGTATATTTGAAACTCGGGTTTGATTTTGATTTGTAAAGAAATATATTATTTACGATTTTCTATCTATAGATCTTTCAGAGAACATCTTTTTACATCAGCACTTAAAAAAAAATCGTTCGTCTGTCTGTAAACCCGATAACTCCATTTCTAAAAAAGATATCGACAAGCGGTTTTTTGCATACTGTTTCTTAACGTATTTCGAAGAGCTGATTAGATTTTGGGGGTAAACGATTGGTGGTAAGGGGGTAAGAATGGGGTTAAACTCCTATTTTTATAATTAAAGCAATTCATATTGTATTTTATTAATTTAGCACTTATATAAAAGATAATTTTAAATTGGTCAAAACATGTTTCAAACTATTTTTTCCTAAAATGCATTGCTGTGGAGATATTGGCGTTTAAAGCAGTAAAACGTTTTTTTAGCATATCTTATTTATTACCCGATTTAAAAAAATATATATATTTTAAATTAAAGCTGTTTTTAAGCCTTTTAAAAAATGTTATATACAGTTTTTTGCTAGAATATAACGTTTTGGAGATACAGACCTTCAAACTTTAATAAATTATGCAGGTGTATTAATGGTTGCCTATAACGTTTAAAATTAGTGCCTAGTGCCGATGTTTTAACAAGGTGCTCGCAACTGTTCAACTGGTTCCTTCCTTCATTTCATATTTTTTTATTGGAAATTTTTCTGTTTTTTTTTCTACTATGGGCCTAACAAAAATGACTTGAAACTAAAAAAAAATAAATAAAAAACTCAGATTGTCGCTTCAACTATCGATGTTGTTGCCCACCTCATCTTCACCAATCGGTATACCAGTCGAGCAAATCTACCAAAGTGTTGCCGAAAAAACGAGACTTTTCGCCACGAAATGTTCGCCCCGCACTTTGAGCGTGAGTCCAGGCAAGGACAAAACTCTGGGCAAGGACAAAAGTCCGGGTAAGGACAAGAACGATCGAGGGCGGTTCCGGTTCTGTGTGTGCACTGGACCCAGAAAGAATAAAAAGTCGACCAAGTGGTACGTCAAGGTAAGTAATTTTTAACCCTTTACCGGTCACAGGTTAGAGGTTTTATAGCCGAAATCGAATTTGAGGTCCAAATAGCACCTTACCCGATTAGTTTTGGAGATAACCTCAAAAAACGTTATTTTCATAATGAATTAGGTATTTCGTGGCATGTTGGACATTGAACATTAAAACCGTGTACAGCACTGTTTCAACCGTATTTGGTATCATCAGCATAGTATATTCCCAAAGGCCTAATGTTCGTTTTAGTTGAAAAGAAAAGAAAAGATAAATCACATAAGGTACAAGTGCCAAAAAGATTCAAATTTTCGTTCATTTCGCTCATATTTTGAGCTTCAAATGTAATTTTCATACTCAAAAATAATGTTTTATGTGGTTATCTTTAAAACTGATCGGACTTATTTTGATATCAAATTCGGATTCAGCGCCTTAAAATACATAAAAAAATCCGGATTTTTTTTTCTTTTTGTGTGGCTGTGTTAGTGTAGTAGTGTACACTAGTAGTTTAGTATGGCGCTAAAGGGTTATTAAGTGGAAGACAATAGAATTGCATTTTACACTTTTTTTGCTGAATAAAGACGAAATTTTTGCATTAAAGCACAGACTGGAAATGCATCAATGTAACCTTTCAAGCTACTTAGGTATGCATGTTAGTCACACAAGCAGGGTTCATCTCTAGTAAATTGATTTTAAGGCGATGAATCACCTTAGAAATAATTTAAGGGATGACTTGTATGCTTTTAATACCACAACAAAAATCGGAATATCTTAGTTGACTTTTAGAAGTTTTAAAAGTTATCAGAATAGTCAGGGGTGGACTTCCGTTATGGTTGCAAACCCCTAAGTTTTATAGGGTTACAAATTTTAGAAATTTGATTACTTTTTTACATTTGTGAGTAATTTTGATCAAAAAAGTACTCTACACAAAATTCGATAACATGAAGCGTTTCCGAGAAAAAGGCACCTTAAAAAAATCGTTAAAAAATATTAAAAAACGTTGGATTTTTATTTTTTATCTAAGGGGTGAATATGTCAAAGGCTAGTCAAAAATTTCATATGGACTTTTTATTTCATTTTAATGAGATAAAAACATTTTTAAAATAATATATAGCATTTTTGAAAAAATATAAAAATATTTTTTTACGGTCCTCCTGCCTTTGAATTAAAAAAGTGCTTTTTTCTCGGAAACACTTCATTTTATCGATTTTTTTGTAGAGTGATTTTTTGATTATAATTGTTCACAAAATGTACATAAGTAATTAAAATTCTAAAATTTGTACCCCTAAAAAATTTAGGAGTTAGGAACCATAAGGGAAGTCCGCCCCTGACTTTTCTGATAACTTTTAAAACTTCTGTTAAAATCATTCAATGCGAAATAATTTTCTTAAACAACTCAAAAAAAAATTGTCAATAAATATTAAAAAGTAAGAAAGTTATCAAAAAAAAATAATTTTTTTTATTTCATCTTGGGGGCAAATATCACAGAGTAGGAGGGCCGTAGCCAAAAATTTTATATGAACTTGTGGTATTATTTTGACGAGATATAATTACCCTTAAGAGATTTTGGAAACATTCTGTGACACCCTGTATAGGGTGCTCCTGGATTTTTGGTACACCCTGTATATTGTTATTGAAGACCCTTTTCATTAAATAAGTAATCAAATTAATAATATTGTGCAATGGATTTCTTCATTAAATTCCACACAGAGCTCATTTTTTGTAGTTAAAAATGAAAAAAAATAGGGTATAGTCGCACATTATGGGTCATATCTCCCACAAATATGTTATTTGAGTCGAAATATTTTATAGGAACATACTACCACTAAATACAAGTAAATAGTAAAAAATTAAAAAAAATCGAAGATAAGCTATTTTGGGGATACAAAATATAAACTTCCCCGAATTGGCATGGCGGTCCGCCATCTTGGAAATGTCAGAATGGTTATAAAGATGGATTTTCTAGACCATAATTTTATTCTCTTTAAAAATCAATACGATTAAAGTCTATATCTTCAATAGAAGTTAAGTTATTACGAATTTATTACATGGTTGTTTTCCGATTTTGAAAAAGGCAAAAAATGACCCACCCTAATATATCAGCAACCAACGATTTTTTCGCAAAACGCCATTAATGGGGGTATATAAACACTAAGTTATGGGGACATGCAAAATTTCAGCAAAATCGGAGAGATGAGTTCCGGATCGAGGGGCTAGTTGACGTGGAATTACTCAGTTGTTATTTTTTTATTATTTCTTTGTCGATTTAGTTTTTGAAAGAAAACTTTTAATTTTTTTAACTTGAAGTGTAGGAGGAAGTACATATTCCTTTGTTGGCAGAAGTATTTAACCAACCAAACCTACACACGGATTTCTGAAATTTTTGTATAACTTCCGAGGTTTTCGACCTAAAAATCCTCGTAAAAATCTATTATTTTTTAGCTTTTTGGTAAAATTTCCAAAAAAAAAATTTTGAATTTTTATTGAAAATAAAAACCTTTAACAGAAAGGAATAAACTGAATTCTATGTCTAAAAAGTAAAAAATAAAAAATAAGTTGGTGCCAAGTACACCATTCCCTAAATTAAATACTAAAAATTATTTTTGTTGTTAAATTGTTTGCTGTGAAGTTGGCACCGACTTATTTTTAATTTTTTACGTTTATGAGACATGTAAAAGTTGTTTATTTTTTTTTTTGTTAAAAGTTTTTATTTTTATTTTTTTAGAGACATGTCACAACGCACTAAGATAAATTTCTAAAAAATGAATTTAGTAATATTTTTATTTCAGCGCCAAAGTGTCCAAATCAACCTTATTTTAAACGAAATACTAAAGAAAATCTTTGGTAAACTTTAAGCGTTAAGTAATAATCAAATAACGCCCTTTTTCTCTTGGTATTTTAATATTACAGGTCCACAGAATCAAGATTTTGGAAAGACTTCCAAAAATCTGTCATGAAGATATCGCCTAGTCAAAAGCTTGGTTTTTTTACTGCCAAACAAAAAGTCGTTGTTGAAAATTACCGAAATTTTTAAGAATTTTGTTAAGATTTTTGAGATTTTTGAAAGATTTTGTATAGATTTCCAAAAATTTGTACACGGACCCCTCGCCTATCCAGTTTGCAAGTAATTGTAAAAAACTTGCTTTTTTTACTTCCCAGTTCTACTGTTCTTAGTACCCCGTCACGAAAAGGTTAAATTAGAATTATTTATTTCAGTTCTCCAAGACCACCCTACACATAAGCAATTACAATTTCGTAATGAATTTATATTTTTATTATAAACTAATCAAATTACATTAAAATGCGCGGTATTAAAAGGAAATGATAGGGCTTTTAAAATAATTAAGTGTAGGAGGCGTATCAAATAACAACGGACGTCAATATACGAATTAAAAACAAAATCTGCCTACTGTTTTGAAATATTGATTACAAAATTTCACAATTTTTATTTGTTTTTATTTTTTTTTAACAATAAAACTGATTTTAATGTTTTAATTTTACAAAGTTTACATAAAACGGTTATTATACTTCTTGCAGATTCACAGCATGCTAGCAGTTGAATATTAACTATAAGTTTACTTCGAACTCGAAAAAAAAAGTCCAAAATTTTGTAACGATGTGTCATACGCGACATACGGACGGACATATAGACTGACGGGCGAAAGGGCGGACTTTTACATTACATGTTTGTTTAACCTCGTACTATTCTACTTAGTTAAGCATCCCCTAAGTCCAGGACTTGTGAGGGCTAGTAGTAGAGGGAATCACCGGCTTATATTGACTTTTTAGCCAGTTTTTTAGGGAGTGTCCGCTTCACTTACGCCTTCGCCAAATTTCAATTATTAATTAACTGAAAAAGGCAAATCGGCGCCAGTGAGAATCGAACTCACGCTATTGGCTAGTAGACCTGTCATGTACAGACGCGGTAGACCACTACACCAATCCTCCCAGTTACGGATGGGCGAACAGACGGACGGACATCTCGTATGTCACGTTTTCTCGTCTGCGCGATAACTCAAGAAAGAAAAATCCGATCAACTTTCAGGAAAAATCGGGAAAAATGAATCTTGGTAAAGGCACGAATCCTATTGAAATCGAAAAGAATGCCCAAAAATAAAAAGTTATGGATAAACAAACCGTGACACACGGACAGACCTACGCTATTTTGATCTGGGGTAATTTTGAATATTTTCTAGCATAGTTATGACCCCCACAGTGGGGCCCCACTGTATCTATCTACGTCAATACAAAATCGTTAAAAATGCATACAGTCACATGAACCAGTGTTCTACAGACCAATTATAAGGTAAATTATTTCTGCTAACAGATAAATTACACGTTATAACGTTCAATGTATGAAGAGTGTACAATAAAAAGCCTTATCTACATTTTAAATCAAAAACAAGTTATTTTGGCTTTAGGCATTATGGGGGATTAGGGAACGTATTACGTAACGCTCCTACGGGGGGGGGTCATTTTGGAGTGTTACGCCCATGTTAAGGGTATAGGAAAATAGCGTTGCAGGGGGGTCCAAAATTTGTGTTACGTAATACTTGAACGTTCCCTTACCTAATAATGCCTAAACTACCAATAACACGTTTTTTTTTATAATTGAAGATGTACGGCTTTTGGTTGGGCACTCCTCATTATATTGTACAGGTATTTATTGACAATAAAATAAATAGAAATACATTTAATAAAAAATACGATAATATCCATTTGAACGTCATTTTATGTTATTTTTTATTTACCCAAGTCGGTATTTTAAGTAGTATTTTAAATATTTTATTTTAATTAAATTACACGGAAAACCCAAACAAATATTGTAAAAAGTGTGTATAATTACTTGAAACTTGTAGGACTTTTGCAGATGTCGTGTAATTTTACAGGGTCATTCTAAAATTATAGAAACTTCAAACAAAATTCCCTCAAAAATTCCAAATTTCCATTCTGTGAACTGGAAGGATTTAGCTATGTGATTTTTTCTACAAAATGCGAATTCAAAGGACATTTAATTTACATTTGAAACCAACAAAAAAAATCTCCTGTTGAGAGAAGAACGAGGAGAAAGTAACCTTTACTATAATGCCCATAGAGAAGAAAAGAGGACTAAAAGTCCAGCCTGCGCAAGATTATTTTGTGACAGAACGGGGCAGCGAAATGACGTAACGCAATATATCTGACTTTGCGCAGTACGCATCTCTATCAGCTGTGAAATGATGTCGGTCGTAAAACAATTCATCACCCCAGTATTCATTTGTCTTATCTCCAAAAACCCCCCAGGAAAAATCTTAAAATGTCCGAAAATAGAGATATGGCAAACCAATACTGGGGTGACGAATTATTAGTAGTTTGTTTATACTGTCAGATCGTCGTTTGTTTCTGTTCATTTTTCGACTTATACTTTGTTTTAATTGTTTTTCTGCTGCATTTGTTTATAACTTTAAACATGACCTGTATTGTTGCTTTATGAAGAGCAAAAGGTCAATCTCTGGTGTACTCAAAGTAGATGTACAAAATTCCGAAATTCAAAGACACCTCGAAAAATTCTTATAAAATAATTAAAAAAAACTATTTCGACGTTTCTTCGTAGATATTTATTGTTTTTTGTTGAATTTTTTACAATTTTTATTTGACATGTAAAACTATGGTTAAAAATACTTGCCAAAAACAACAATAGTAGTGCGCATGTGCAAGTTTATCTGAGATGCGCTAGGCACATTTATCACAGTATTCCGCAACGGCTTTGGAGGTCTTTCCTTGTCTATGATAATGCCTTATTGTGACGTTTTCTGTCGAAAAAACGAGGCTCCTCTGTGCTAGCAGATGATGGAGGCATCCATAAAAAATTACCCTTTTCAAAAGACCAAGATATTTTTTCATTAGGCGCTTTATTTGCCAAAAAAAAATGTTTGGACGCTGCTAGCGAGATTTTCGCCTTGTAAAAGTTTAATACTTTAAAAATCCTATCATCAGCCTTATTGATCTTTAGGGGAGGTAGTGTGTAAGAGTATTTTTACCTACCAATAGACAATTTACCCGAGGGTGATTTTCACACCCAGAAATGTTATTGCTATTGATTTTTAGTCAAGTTTTTGTCATATCATGTAAGTATTCGGTGATTCATAAAACTTGTCGCCCTTTAGGGTTGATTTTGACCCTGTACAGGGTGTTTTGAAAATAGGGGTACTAAATTTAAGGGGTAATGTAGTACTACTACATCCAAAGATAAGGAAAAATGTTCCTATTAAGGTTCGTCTGGAAATGAGCCCGAAGGCAGTTACGTCCCTCCTAAGGATCCTTTTTAAATAGTGTTTTTATCTAATAAATATATATGAAGCCCTACGA
This sequence comes from Brachypterus glaber, assembly GCA_958510825.1. Lineage (NCBI taxonomy): Eukaryota > Metazoa > Arthropoda > Insecta > Coleoptera > Kateretidae > Brachypterus > Brachypterus glaber. The sequence goes on along the minus strand of OY294052.1, from coordinate 14,629,741 downwards.
ACTGCGGTAACGTTGTTTTAAACATGCCCTTACATTTATAGGGGCAATTATCCTATGTAAGTTTTATTTGACCAGGCGCGTGAAAAATGAGGGGTGCTTTGTGGTGTTTTAGCACCAAACTTTTGTTCTGTGTTTTGACAAATTGTCAATAATATATAATTCCTTAGTTAAATTTAAATTCCTAAGATTCTACTGGCTATTTTCTTGAAAAGCATCAAACTTGCCTAATTTAATTCCACACCAAGTACTAACACTGACAAATAAAACTGTCTAATTTAGAAAACACGGCGGTTTTTTCCTGCTGTTGAAAATTTGGAGGATTATTCGTTCTTAAGTTATCGTGTCTACAAAATACGTGACATCGGACAGATAGACAATTTCAAAGTTTTTTATTTTTTCATGAAACACATTTGTATCCTTAGAGGATGAAAGGGATATAGAGTTGGCATCCGTATACCTAATACATTGAGATATTCTGGGCCAAACATCCAGCGCGCTTCCGATGTTGGAGTGAGATAGATAACGTGGCGTTCTATTACTATATACGCAATGTATACATTTTACTAACTGGCACCTGTGAGCTGAGGCAAGGGGAAAAGAAGAGGTAAAATTTTGCGTGTAAACTATAGACGACCTTGAATTTTTCACATTCCACCCAGGTGCAAATTGATAAAATTTAGATATTACATGACCAAGGCCCGGAATTGATGGGAACTATGACGTCACGTTTTAGAAATTTTAGGGTTCCGGCGGTCAGACACAGGTAAAAAGTTGCGGATTAAAAAAAAACCTAATTTTATTTTTTTTGGATTGTTTATAATTATCTAACTAGCGCTAATACAGGCTTAATGGAAAACAATTACCTGCTTTTGTCGGTTTTTTACCTAAAAGGGTTTTAAATTGACGCAATTTCAAAATTTGATCATTTATAAAGTGATTTTTAAAGAAGAAAGTTCTAGTAAATATGGAAAGTGTAAAACCAACATATTTAACTGTTCAATCTTGGATAGAAGTTCACCCTGAAATCTTATTTGATGGGATGGTACTATATTGTACAAAGTGCAATATATCTTTATCCTGCCTCAAAAAGAGTAACTTTATGAGGCATGTTCACTCTAAATTACATTCCTGTGAAATTTAATCAAGTTTTAAATAATAACGAAATTTAATGACCTCTTAATCGGAACATATGGAACAAATTTTGATAATTTACTTTTTTATGAGAAAAATTGAATAAAAAATCGTTTTATATTTGCTTAAATAAATGTATATTTTAAACAATAGCAAACCTGAAAAATTATGAGATTTTTGACGGAACCCTAAAATGTGATGTCATAGCTCCCGGCGTTTCCGAGTCTTTTTTGCATTTTTGCATGAATATTAATTATGCAAAAAAACAAAAAAAAACAAAATACCTGTGTCCGTCGGCCGGAACCCTAAAATTTCTAAAACGTGACGTCATCGCTCCCATCAATTCCGGGCCATGTACATGACCAATAACTTAATTATTATTAATTATTAATTTATTTTAACATATTTAATGTGAAAACATTTTTGTAATATTTAAAAAAGGGGGTATCCCGTAAATAAATAAATAAATAAATAAATAAATAAGACATAGGGTCTTGCTATTATAAGAGTCTTACGCTGAACATGTTGGGCCTATAGTTCTCTCTCTAATGCTTACTCTGTCTCCCTTTTCTCCTCTAAGTTTGTATCCAGGATTTTTTTACCTAGGACGTTTCTGGCAAGTTTGGGAAATTCGAAACTCGCGTATAATACTATTCTAAGCGCGTAGTATGTAGTGCAGCGAAAAACACTTTTTTTCGAAAAAGTTGTGGTTATGGATGCTTATTAACAGGTTAAAATTTTATTTTAAAATTTTGATATCTTAAAATGCTGCGCATTTAGCTCAAAGTTTTGAATTTTCAATAAAATTAGCTTTTTTCGAGATCATTGTTACAAAACACTTTTTTCGTAACGAATAATGGGCTAGGTGTTAAAAGCTGTGGTTATGGATGCTTATTAATAGGTTCAAATTTTAATTGAAAATTTGGATATCTTGAGTCTGCGTATTTAGCTCAAAGTTTCGAATTTTCACTAGAATTAAGTTTTTTTGAGTCCACTGTTACGTGTTTCATATTTTTATTGTCTGTGATAAATTACATAAAATTTAATTCTAAACATATTTACATAATAAATTTTTGACACCAAACCCCATACTGATTTCGAAAAAAAGTTTTTTTCGCTGCACCCTAGTGCATAGGCCGTCTCACTACTTAGTGTGGATGTGCCTGATGTAAGACTGGCTTAACACTTAAATTGGTAATTTTGTCTGTGTTTTAAATAATTCTGGGTCATTGTGCACTGCTTAAAATAGAAAAGATGGTATGATATATGTAAAATGTGTTTACATAATAAAAAGTAAAGAAACATGAACCATATGTGACCAATTTTAAATTTTAAAGTGTTTATGCGATTATTTCTAAGAACGAGTTGTGTTCTCAGAATTTGATCCTTTGTATTCTTTCAACAATTTAAATTCTTTTAACGAGGTGATACCTAATTAAAAGAAAAAATACATAGTTAATTTTTTTATACAGCCTGGCCCATAATGTGCGCACCAAATAATAAAAATGAGTTGCCTTATCCCAAAATTCACTGAAAGTTTTTAAAAAAATCAATCTTTCTTGGCTTGAAAAATAAGAACATTAAAACGGAAAATCCCAGAAGCTGTTAAATAGGTGATTTCCAAGCCAAGACAGGTGAATTTTTAAAAATATTTTTCTAGGAATTTGGCTATAGAGAGCAACTCATTTTTAAAATTTGGTGCGTGCATGATGGGCCAGGCTGTATGTGGAATGATTTATTTGTAGAATAAGAAGTAAGAAAAATTAATTGTTAAATAAAACCCCATTTCAATCGAGGGGCTGACCGCGTCTGAAATTTGTACAAAAGAGTTCCTTTTTGCAGAGAGTTCCTTCGGAGTTCCTCCAGAGTTCCTTAAGAGTTCCTCTCTGGAAGGGGTAGTACTACTGCCAATAAGGCACCCTTAAATGGCGCCCCTTCGAATAAAAAATGGCGCCCCCAATTTACCTTCAAGAAAAAAAGCTTTGTCCCTGACGGTTTCTACTAAACTTGGCGCCCCTTCAAAACAAAAATTGGAAAATTGGCGCCCCAAAATTACCTTCAAGAAAAAAGGTTTTGTCCCTGACGCAAGAAAAAAGGTTTTGTCCCTGACGGTTTCTACAAAACTTGGCGCCCCCTTCAAAAAAAAATTGGCACCCAAAGGGTAGGATGTTTTGATAAGGTGTTTGTAACGGCTCATCTAGTTTGAAAATAAAAACATTAATCCCCCTGGGTAATAAATAATAATTGTTTCTGACCGCGTCTGAAATTTGTACAAAAGAGTTCCTTTTTGCAGAGTTCCTCGGAGTTCCTCCAGAGTTCCTCAGAGTTCCTCGGAGTTCCTCCAGAGTTCCTCCAGAGTTCCTCCAGAGTTCCTCGGAGTTCCTCCAGAGTTCCTCGAGAGTTCCTCAGAGTTCCTCGGAGTTCCTCCAGAGTTCCTTTGGCTTCGATTTCAACGAAGGGGACTTTCATCTTAAAAATCGCTTAATATAATAAAATAAAAACAAGCCGTAAAGCCGTAAAGATATTTAATGCTATTTAATGCTACGCATTCCATTATATACTATTCACAGTAAATGCTATATTGCATTTCCCAAATACATACTTAAAAAAAATATTAAAAAAAAAATACATTTTTTTAAAAGATCTTTTTTTTTTGAAAAACGAAAAGTAAAAAAAATATTTCAAAACAAAAATTCGTATTTTTTTTTTTTGAAAATAATAGTTTTTATTTTTTTTAAGTATAACCACCCACTTTAAAATTTTTTTTTAAATAATAGTTTTTTATTTTATTTTTTTAAGTCTAACCCTCATATACACGGTGTATTTGAAATAGGGTCGGAAATTTTAACAGATGGTTTTACATCATAAAAAATGACAAAAAGTTCCTATAAACATGTCTAAAAATACGTCATAAGGGAGCTACGCCCCTTTGAAAGTGGCTAAAAAAATCGGTTTTTATTTAATAACTCAGGAACCCTTTGAGATATATTAACGAGGTTTTGCTAATAAGGCCCATCTTTGTATGTAATTTTCACGTACTTATTTAAACCAGGGGTGTGCGAAACGGGGGGGGCTTATCAGTTTTTTGTCCCAAACTTTTTTCTGTGTAACTTTTTTGCAATTTTATTTTTGAAATATGATTCCCCAGGTCAAAATACATAAAAAAGGTACTCTTGTTGTAATACTGTAGGATTAATCGTTTTCGAGAAAAATTCATTTGAAGGTGAAATTCCACGGTTCGAGGACGAAAAATTAAATACTAAAATGTTGAAAACCAAAATTTTAATGATGCAGGGCGAATGTACATTAAAAACTAAGAAAAAAACCTCATATACAGGTACTTCCAAAAATGAATCCTAATGGAGCTAAGGTCTCCTAAATATGTACCATTTTTAAAGGGCTATGGTAGCTTTAAAAGCGTTTTTTCGACCTACATGTATGGAAACTTTTTTTCTTAGCTTTTGATGTAGAATAACATTGCATCATTAAAATTTTGGTTTTCGACATTTTAGTATTTAATTTTTCGTCCTCGAACAGTGAAATTTCACCTTCAAATTAACTTTTCTCGAAAACGGTTAATCCTACAGTATTACAACAAGAGTACCTTTTTTATGTATTTTGACCTGAGGAATCATATTTTAAAAATAAAATTGCAAAAAAGTTACACAGAAAAAAGTTTGGACAAAAAACTGATAAGGACCCCCCCTTTTCGCACACCCCTGGTTTAAATAAGTACGTGAAAATTACATACAAAGATGGGCCTTATTAGGATTAATTCACGTGCAAAACCTCGTTAATATATCTCAAAGGGTTCCTGAGTTATTAAATAAAAACTGATTTTTTTAGCCAATTTCAAAGGGGCGTAGCTCCCTTATGACGCATTTTTAGACATATGTTTATAGGAACTTTTTGTCAAATTTTATCATGTAGAATCACCTGTTAAAATTTCCGACCCTATTTCAAATACACCCTGTATATATATATATATATATTTTTTTTTGGCGGGATTACTGTGAAAAACAATAGGGATCTTCCCCTCATAGAACTTGATTTTTCCTGAAAATTTGGAGTCGATCGGATTATTCGTTCTTGAGTTATCGCGTCTGCAAAAAACATGACATCAGAAGAAAGACAGCCAAAATGTCAATTTTATTGATTATTTTTAGTTTAAGTAGGATTTTATGATTTAATTGATGTATTAATTTATAAATAATTTTAGCAAACATTGTCAACATTGAAAGTCGCATTGTTTGTAAACAGTTATTCATAAATATTGTTTGCACCTCGAGCAACGGAAATCTAAGATGCATCTTAACAGTTTCTTATTAAGAATGAATCAGCCTTGGTACTGCATCGATATGCATATATCATAAATTAAAATAATAATAGTTATTAAAATAACATGTGAATCAGTATTAATATTTTGATGAAAAATCGTCAAAAAATGTGTTTTAAAATGATTTACCCTGCCACCCACTTCTAATGTTAATGAAATATGTATACCATGTCGTAATTTAATTATTTATAATTAAAATTTTAAAGAAGACATCCCTTTTCTGCACGAACGGTGCCCACTTTTCCGAAAAGTCAAGGAAAATTCAAGAATTTGAATAAGCACGGCGGGCTTGTGTTACGCCCATGTTATTGGTATAGGAAAATAGCGTTACAGGGAGGGGGGGTGTTGGGTTCCAAAATGATCAACATTTGCGTTACGTAATACTTGAATGTTCCCAAAACAACTATTGTGACATACTGCCGTGTTAGTTCGTCAGCATTCAACTATAATTTAGCGAAATGATTGCTTAGAAATAACATACTCGTCTGGAACAAAATCTCTAAATAAATTTTGTTGAACGAAGAATCTTCATTGAAGATACTATTTTTATGTGTGTATCTAAAATAATATATTCTTTTTACTTTCGTATAGGACGTCTGAAACGAGTATAATGTTGTTCATTTAAAAGAAAGAAGCCTTCATTGTGATTACATATTAATTTATGTCATCTCTCGGTGCAGGCAAGCATGAATAAATGCTTTCTGAATCATGGGGAGCCTTGCAATGAAATTAATTCAATCACACGTTTCCTTTTCATATTTTTTTCTTTTGTGAGTGGCGCATATGCGCATTAGAGTGGTCCTTTATAAATAGATTTTTAGGGACTCTCTCTTTTGTTCCGTACGTCCTATCCGAGGTCCTATTGAAAAAATACAAAGAACAAAAAACGTTTGTAATAGGATAGGAAGTATTGTTTGGCTATTACCCCCTTAAAAATATTTTTTGTGTCCCCTTTTTAGCCTAAAATAAAAAAATTAGGGGCTCGATGTGACAAGTCGTCCTATCGAGGTTCTATCAAAAAAATACAAAGAACAAAAAAACGTTTCTGATACGATAGGAAGTACTGTTTGGCTTTTACTCCCTTAAATATATTTTTGTGCCCCCTTTTTAGGGGCTCTATGTGGCAAGTCGTCGTATCGAGTCCCTATCAAAAAAATACAAGGGTGGTCCTTTATAAATAGATTATTAGGGGCTCTCTCTTTTTTTTCCGTACGTCCTGTCCGAGGTCCTATTAAACAAATACAAAGAACAAAAAACGTTTGTAATAGGATAGGAAGTACTCTTTGGCTTTTACACCCTTAAAAATATTTGTTGTGCCCCCTTTTTAGGGGCTTGATGTGGCAAGTTTAACGTTGAGCTATCGACTTGAAATTCGTTATATAATCTCGTTATATATAGTTTTTTCGAGGGGTTTATTTATTGGACAATCCTTGTACACCTATTCAACAATCTTCTACAATCCTTGACAATTCCTCTATCTAAAATCATCTAAAATCCTCCACACTCATCTAAAATCTTCCACAATCATCTGAAATCTTCACACATTCCTTAACAATCTTCATTAAAATTTTATACAATCTTTCACAATATTTTTGACAATCTTCCACAATCCTTTGTTTCTCACAAAAAAAACCCTCGTAGTTTTTATACAATTTGAAACAAATTTAGGGGCGTTTGGACTTTTTTAGGACCACCCTAATACGCATTCATTATATTTGACATAGTTGAATGAAGATTGTAAAGAATTATGAAGAGGATATTTTTAAAATTATTCTAAAGGTTGAGATTTGTTTATGTGGAGGGTACACTACTTCACTTGATTTAAATTATTAATAATTTATTTCAAAATTGGATTAAATTTTGCCATTTATTCAAATAAGATCTAAATAACAATGAAGGAATATCCGCCATTTTATAACCAATGTAAAGTTATATAAATCACCAAAGTTTCGTTTTTATCGAATGAAGATTAATCTTAATTTTAGGGGTGGTCATAAATAAAACTCACCCGTAATACTGTGTTCTAATTAAAAAAAAGAGAAATAAAAGGGGACATCCGTCAACAACAAAAAATTTCGAAGTTTTTAATAAAGTAAATCCAGCTAATCTACACTGGATTACATGGAAGGAAATTAATTTTGAAAAAAGTTAAAA
>OY294052.1:14498799-14621920 GCA_958510825.1 Brachypterus glaber | reverse complement strand
GGTCTATTAAAAGTTTATTGAGAACCTATAATTTTTAAAATCTGATATTTTGCACTTTTGGGTTTTTGAATATGGCCAATCGATTAAAAATATTTCCATTTTCAACTTTGATTTTTTAAATGGAACACCCTATATATTTTTTAATTTTTAAAATTCTCATTAAATTTTATTTATTTTGATGTGCAACACTTTATGTTTTCCTCTGGTAGTTTTTGAGTTATTCAAGTGTTTAGCGAAAAATTAGCAAATTCAAGCACCCCTAAAAAAAAATAATTTCTTCTTGATTTTTTAAATTGGAGAAAAGTTGTTTTGTAATTTACTCAATAATACTTAACCGAATTATTCTAAGCCGAAACAGAACCCAAAATTTATACAAGGTGTCTCAGGAAGCAGGTCAAATCTAACAAATTTAAAATAGTTAGACATAACTCATTGTTTTTTTAAATAGCACCCAATATATTTTTTTATTTTGGTAAATAAAGAATTTAATTTACCCTATACCTAACATTAACTGTTTTCGATTTTTCGAGTTATGTGCAAATTATTGTGAAAAAGCCGTATTTCTGTTAAAATTTGTTATACTTGTTAATCGAGTAGGCCAGTAAAATGAATCGATTTGTATTTAGGTATTTACCTTAAGGGCCATTAATATTAACATTAAAAGTAAAGTCCCTTTTGACGTTAGCTAAAATATTCATCAGGTTTTAAAGCCTGTACTTTTTTCTTTTCGTAATCGTGCATCTTGTGGTTTTTTAAGATTCTTTGGATGCTTGAATAGGAAAATCCCAAGTCGTGACTAGATGCAGGAATTTAGCCATGTGGATGAGCATAAAAGTAACCCAAAACATTGACTTAATTATCTTCGTTGCATCTAATTGGTTTTGTTAGAGATTTCACTGCGTTTTCTTTCCCAAATTGGGAAAAAATGTGTGAATTCTTCTAAATGTTTTACATGACACTGTCAGACAGTCTTCGTAAATCAGGATATTTTGTATTAAATTTTCTGCAGGTTCGACTAATTATTTTATCATTTTCACTAAAAATAGCAAATAACACCAAAATAACAGGGTAAGAATAATTCTCTGTCATTGGTTTACTCTAATTTATCACGATGACATTTAAGTTAAAAAAATAAAAACTAAATGTCAAGTAAATACAACTTTAAAAATTTACAGAAATACGCCTTTTCCACAATAATTTGCAAATAACTCGAAAACGGTTAAACTTAGGTATAGTGTATCCATATTCATTTTAAAGAAAATTTAAATCTCTATTTAACTAAAAAAACTATAGGGTGCCATTTTAAAAAAAAAATGAGTTATGGCTATTTTAAATTTGTTAGATTCGACCTGCTTTCTGAGATACCCTGTATAAATTTTGTGTACTGTTTCGGTTAAGTATTATTGACTAAACTACAAAATAACTTTTCTCCAATTTAAAAAATCAAGGAGAACTTTTGTAGGAGTGCTTGAATTTGCTAATTTTTTGCTAAAAACTTGAATAACTCAAAAACTACCAGAGATAGTGTTTTACATAAGTGTTACACATAAAAATAAAGCAAATTTGATGCGAATTTTAAAAATTAAAAGATATATAGGGTGTTCCACTTAAAAAATCAAAGTTGAGTGCCATTTCCGGTACAACTGGAAGTGGAACAAGCATGAAAATGTTTTTTTAAATTTTGTTTTTATTTTTTTCAAAAAAAAAAAACAAAAAAAACTTAAAAAAATCAAAATTTTGTATTTTTTTTTTTTTATTTTATTTGTGGGAAAAACGAAAAAAAATTGAAAATTTTGAAGATGATTTTTATTTTTTAAAAAAACTTAACCCCCCATAAGTTTTTTGTTTTTGGGGGGATAACTTTCAAAAACAATAGGGATCTTCCCCTCATAGAATTTGATTTTTGAAGTCGATCGAATTATTCGTTCTTGAGTTATCGTGTCTACAAAAAACGTAAAATTTTCAAAGTTTCTTATTTTTTCATGAAATACATTTGTATCCAAGAATTTTTTGTCTAAGACGTTTTTTGACGATTTTGGGAAATTCGAAACTATACTCTATAGTGAATAGTATAAGTTTGATAAATAAAAACTTTTTATTCGATATTATTTAAAACCTCACCATTTTTTGTATAATAAATATGTACGAAAAGTTTGATTTTTCGCACTAGTGCAAATAGTCCAATAGTCGAGGTTACAACGCGTTGATTGGTTGATTGATTTTGAAACTGATGACATTTGAACTTAAAAGTCATTTTTTTATACAAATTTATTTGTAAAGATATTGCAAGCAAATAAAAAATAGTATACCTATAGTGTATACTCGGACGAAAACTGTATTTAGGGCCAATACGGAAATTGTCGCCCGAGCTCGGAGAGCAGGGAGAGAACAGTATTTTTCGTCCTTGTGTCATAAACTTCTATTTAACATGTTCTGAATCTGTCAGAACCTTTTTTATCTAACCATTTTTGAGATATTTTTTTGGAGTTAGGTAATACTGAATGGATAAAGAACATGTTAAGATTGATGGTTTATGTAATATTGCAAAAGTAGGGTTAAATTATATTAATTGTATATTAATTTTCACGTGGACTATTATTCAATAGACACGCGCCTTCGAAAAATGCGGTTTTTGTCACTGAATAAAACTACGTTGGAATAAAAAATTGTTTTTTTTTCTTAATTTTGATCAGGATTTAAAAATGCATCTGCCTCAAAATAGGAATAGGACATATTTGTACAGTGCCGTAGACTTGTTTGTCATACCTCGCATATTTTTTATTTGATCCAGGCTTCATATAGAACGGGTTTCTTACTCTTTAAAATCGTACAATAAAAACTTAGCACAATGTTTAGTGGTAAATTTGAAAACAGTGTTAAAATACAGCTGAAAACAAATTTTATGCAAACTATATTTTTCTTTGCTACATAGTGTTTTTTGCAGAGTTTTCTCGGTTTTTGTACAACTTTAATTTTTGACGGTAATTGCGAATTATTGTAGTATCATAGACGTTCTGTATGCAGAACATACATAATATAGCAGCGAATTTTTCCCCTAAAAATCTCAAATATATATAGCAGCGCATATATAGCAGCGAATTTTCCCCTAAAAATCTCAAATATAATATATTTGAGATTTTTAGGGTCAAAATTTGCCTAATATAATGACACTATGTAACAAAGAAAAATATAGTTTCCATAAAATGTGTTTTCAGCGGTATTTTAAAACCGTTTTCAAATTTACCAGTAAACATTGTGCTAAGTTTTTCTTGTACAATTTTAAAGAGAAAGAACCCCGCTCTAAATGAAGTCTGGATAAAAGCTTTCAGGCACTTGAAAAACGAAAAAAAATATTTTCAAGAGCATTTTCTCCAAAACGGAAAAACATAGCGATTTACCTTAAAGATATACGGAACCAGGTAAAAAAATACTATCGGAATCGTTTAACAAAATATGCAATTTATTGTCAAAGATTCCGCAGATTATTTAACATTATTTACCAAAAACAAGTTTTCTGGATTTAACTGTAAATGGTTCTGTAATATGTAGACCTTCTGCTACCATGAACCATAATCAGATTTTTCTGTAGAGCTACTTCATGTCATTAATCCTTTAGGATTGATTGATGGAGTGCACTTTTTTCCTGCATAAAAAAATGTCACATTAGGGCTCCCTACCTCAAACGTGTAAGGTGGTCAGGGTTCCAAAGTGAACTACGAGGGGCAAGTCACTTGATTTGCGGGACGAAATATCGCCTTAATATCGCCTTTTACATTTATCAGTATCGCCCATATTGCCTCGAGATTGCCCGATATCGCCTCGAGAGCGCCCGATATCGCCTCATTTCGCCTCTCAAAGGAACGAAAACCGCCCCTGTGACTTGCTCCTCGGTGAATTAGGTCTAATTCATTAGTATATTAGAGTGGGGGTAACAGAAATACTCTCTGAGCGATTGGCAAATATGGATGGCAACCAAATTTTTTATAGATTGTGCAATTTAATACATCATTTTATCTTAGGAAGGCAAATATCAGTATCGGACTGCCCCCAAGTTAAAATCATCACCAGCAATTTTTTTTCTACCCCTGCCAGAAATTTCGACGACTAAAAGAAAACATCACACGGCGGGGGGAGGGGGCAAACTATGAGGGAACCCAAACTATAAGGGACCCCAAAAGTGGGGTCTTGACAATTCCTTTTTTCACTATGATTTGCAATCCTGCAGAATCCTTCACAATCATCTACAATAATAATAATAATAATAATATTTATTGGAAATCCAACAGGCTAACGACCGAGGTCTTTCTGCCTAATAATCATCTACAATCTTCCACAATCATCTGAAATCTTCCCACAATCTTTAACAATCTTCATTAAAATTTTGTATAATCTTTTTGACAATCTTCCACAATCCTTTGATTCTCACAATACTTGTACACTTTTTTTAATAAATAAACCTCTCGCTTTTTATTGAAGTTTTACTGCGGCTGCGGCTAAAAAACTGTTACTTTTTATTGAAGTTTTTTAGACCTATGTAACCGTTGTGTTAAAAAAAAAGTTTTTTACTATTATTTATTTACCGGGAAAGTAAAAAATTATATATATTCTGTTGGAGGGTTTATAAATGGTGTATTTTATAGTACTTTTAACCCATTCTTTAAACATAACAACCAAAATAATAGCCAGCTCACACAAAATAACAAACAAGCAAATTAAATTTTTACGCCACTCTATTACAAATTCAAGTTGTTGTTTTCAGAAACTCTCTTGACAATGTATCTGTTAATTACTGTGCATACGGAAAATAATATAATTTTTTATCCTTTTAACACCCTTTTACATAAAATGTACAGAATACATTTTTTAGAGCCTCTTTATGAGAAAAGTAAATATAGTATGTTTAGGTTTCATTTTATTTGACTACATCTAAAATGTTTACATGTAGTTAAAAAGAAATATAAAGAAATTGGTTTAGTATATCCCACAGAACAACAATCCATCCACATATCTATCCGTTTTGTGTACACTCCAAAGTAAAATTTGTATTATCTTGTGGCCGTGCTTTTAGGACACCAGTCGCGACTACAATGAAAAAAATAGGGGTAAAATTACACAATAATTAGTAAATTTAAGTAGCAATAATAATGCAATTATCTTAGTGAAAATAAAAAATATATATATTTTTACAAAATGTTGTCATTTATTAATGTTATTTAGCAAACTGTTTTAGATTTATACAATAATCAGTATTTTTACTTTATCCATTAAGAATTTTACTATAAGCATTGTACAAGTACAAATGAATTTTAAAGAACTTTTTATCTTTTAATGTTAATTAACAAAACCTTATTAATTTTACAAACAAAATTGCGTTATTACTACAGTTATAGTGAATTTACCTTAATAAGACTAGCAACGAAGCGGAAGAGCCTGATGCGTGCTCCTCCTTGCACCAGTTGATACCGTAACACGTTGTTGTGAGACGCCGGCAAATGTTTTTTCTTTTTTAATTTAACTGTGTTTTGTTTAGTGTTGTTATATTTATAATCGGTAAGTAAGTTATCCTTGTTATTTAGATGTTGTTTTTTAGTTTTTGTAGGTGTAGGTTACATTTTGGCTAATATATTCATAGTTATGCAGAGTAAGTTTTTTAAGGCGAATAGGTTTGGGGACATTTGAAACACCCTGTACCCAGAGACAATTATTCAAGTTTAGTCGTATTATAGTAGTATAGTTTGTTAAAATATTTATGTAATAAAAACACCTTTCAGTTTATAATGTGCTTTATTTGTAGTTTCAACTTCATACCCACACCCTTTGTTATCCATTTTCTTTTCTATACATAGCAGTAAAATTCAGTTTTAATTTCACAAAAAAAATTGAATTTCATTATTAATTTTGCAAAATATTTTTAAGTTTCGATAACATTTCGCAAAAATAATGTGAAATTACACTGCGTTTAAAAAAAATATATATAATTATAAATGAAGCAAATATAAACAACGATTGGAAATATAGTATGGTAATTTTACTCGTCTCTTATGAATTTTAAGTATTTTGTTATATTATCAATACTATTGTGATAATTTAAACAAATGTTTTGTAATTTTAGAAAATAATTTAATACGTATTTTTACATAACTAGTAGTAAAAACATATTACGCTAATAAATTTACTTAGTTAGTGTTTGGCAAAAAATAACCAGCGGTAGTTATAGTAATTTTACAAAATAATTTTTTCAGTGTAATTATTTGGTTGAGTAAAATGAATGCAGCTGTATAAAAAATCGATGGATTACCGGTATAGAGACTCAGGCTATATTACTATACAATGTCTAAGTGTACACTAAACCACTAATACAGATTTCGTGAAATGCATATTTTTGTCTTTTTTTTTTGTAAAAAATAATAGAAAATAGTATTAAATACTCGTATCATTATACTTGGCGCACTTGCCCATCAAAAAACTCGCCGCAAGCGGCTTTAAACTTGGACGCATGCGCCAAAAACATCTATAATGAAACTAGTATATTTAATACAATAATAGTGTGTAACACTATTATTTATAGGTCATGAAACAGGTAGTTCTATAGAACTAGGTTAGGTATGCTGACACATTTTGTTTTCCTGTTATTGCAATTAGAGCACAGGTGTAAACAGGGCCGGATTAACCATTTGGCCGGCGGCCCAGGGCCTACCGACCGGGGGGGCCCATCCAAGACTGTTATTTGTTAAAAATTTGAATATATAAAAATAGTAATAATGCATAAAATCATCATGATCATCAACGCTCAGAAAATACCCTTAAAGAAATATGGAGATTAATCCTTCCAATGTATCCAAAATAGCATTTGTTATTTTTTTACTCGGGAATTGTACCTTCAAGGGGCCTATTTTAACCATTCTTGTACACAAAATCTCAAACGAAGCATACCATCTATAGGCTCCCAACTATAAAAAAGCCTGATACAGAAACGCCAACTAAACCTACAAGGGGGCCCACACATAAGTCCCATTTGGTGATGTTGCTTTGAAACAGCAAAAAAATATTTTTGTTAAATGCGCAGCTAAAATCTTAAGATAATTAGGCATTATAATGCATCCAGAAGGGGCCCCTGAGACCCCTAGATTGGGAAACTATTTTATCATAAAGTCCACATGAAAAGTTTTCTGTTAACGTGGAAAAGTGGCACTTTTCCAGAAAAGTTTTCCTTGGTCCACTGTTCACTGGACGAGGGCCCTTGAGGAGCTCCCAGCGTCTACACTTTCTTTTAATTTATTATAAACTGTTTATACTTTATTTATTTATAATCCCCCCAGAACGATAAGGGCACCAAAATGAGCAGGGCCTTTTCCAAATGTACCACAGACCCTCAAGTTCGTACAAATTTTCGCCTGTGGCGCTGGGGCTTCCTTTAGTTTTTTTTTTAAGATTGTTAAACTTAAACGTAAAAATGATAAAAAAATGCGTTTTTATGAAACTTTAAACCTTAACACTGTTTTAAAATTAAAATTGTCTATCAAATTTGTATGTTTTTTTTGTTTTATTTATTCGAGTCTAAAATTCAAGCGTGAAATTTGTAGAAAATTTCGCCTGCGGCGCTTGTGGCAATAAGCTTTCTTGCATTTTTATCAAACTTTAAATTGTACCTAATACTGTTTTAAAATTAAAAGAAACCATCAGAATTTAAAAAAAAATTGCCTGCGGTGCTAGGCTTTTTACGCTTTTTTTTAAATTTTAAACGTAAAAATAGTAAAAATTTTGCTTTTTTGTGAAACTTTAAATTGTAACAATGTTATAAAATTAAGAATCAAATTGTATTAATTTCGCCTATGGCTCTAGAATTTTACGTTTTTAGGAGCTTGTAAAACTTATTTGTAAAAATTTTCACCAGCGGCGATCGCTTGATATAGCTTTCTTGCATTTTTAATAAATTTAAAATTATAACATGTTTTAAAATTAAAATAGAGCCTCAAAAGTGTAAAAAATAGCCTGCTGGGCTAGGGATTTCTTGAGTTTTTGCAAAGCATAAGTCTTAAAATATTGAATTTAAAAAGAATACGTCAGAAATTAACAGAATTCTTTAAAAAAAATCGCCTGCGGCGCTAACCATTTTTTAGTCGGTACGGCGCTGGATGAAAAAGTATTTTTTTGGAAATATGGGGGAACGGAAAAAAAATCGGGGGTCCTATTCAGTCTGGCCCTGAATACAGCTTGTTAATTAAATTAATTAATTAATTAATTATTTTTTGTATATTTTTTACAGTAACACCCACGGTAACTTTCTAGTAATTTTTAGTTCGCCTATCTGGCAATCAAATTCTTTGTTTTTTATAAAAAAACTTAAAATACTGTAATTTTTATTTAGTAACAACTATAACAGGTTTAAAAGTTGATAATAGGGTCCCCCAGAAATTTTGAGGCCCAGGGCCCACTGCACTGTTAATCCGGCTCTGGGTGTAAAATAATACTGTTCTAACATTACTTTATTTGCAAAACAATTAAGTATATTTCGAGGTAATTTTCCATCGATGGACAAACAAAACACTGCCATTCTCGTATTTCATTGGTCTTTTTTGAGCCGTGTAAATTAGCAAATAAAAACTTTTTTTACTACAGGGTGCTCATGTTTTCCCCATAAATATTTTGTTTCAACCCATCCATGAGTTATTTGAATAGACCTGTTGAACCGATTTTGCCAGCGCGAAAAATATGATTGTAACAAAGGCTATGTCAAAATAAAAGAAAAATAGGTTAGCGTGACTTTCAAGCAGCTTCTCTCTCAACGCTGAGATAGCTCCTTCAATTATTTAAGGTCATTTGACTGTTTCTAGAGACGGTGATGTTAGATCGTAAAAACCAGCGATTTTTTCCAAGTTTATGCCATACGCAACAGACTTGAGGCATATCCAGAAGCTTGCATAAGAACATAAAACATAAGAATGCTATGCCGTGATTGGCTTACAAGATACATGGCGGCGCATCAAGCCAATCACGGCATCGCATTGTTATGTTTTATGTTCTTATGCGAGCTTGTGAGTAGGCACTTACAGAACGTACATTCAGTCTGATAGAAAAACTGTCAGACTAACACAAATCGAAAAATATTTGTTTTTTTCGAAAAAATCGTATTTTTTTCATAAAACTAAGACTAGAATAGAGAGCACACGTTCAAACGCCTTGATAAAATCTATTATTATCAAAAACAGAGCATACATTATATTAAATTAAGTTCGTACAGGCGCCTAGGCGGCCTTTTTTTTGTAGTAAACCCTTCTTTTAACTAATTTATGGACTATAAATTCCTGTCGCACAAAAGGCATTAGTGTCGATAGTTTTTTTTTTTCAGGAAATTAAAAGCCAGATTTTTTTACATGGAAAAAGTGTGGAAATATACCAAAAACCATCTTATCCGAGAAATTTTATTGAGAATAAGTTTTAAGGCTTTATCGTATCGTATTTTTTAATAGAAATGAGGGTCGTGTGATACATCATTTTAAAGCTTGTAAAATTATTTATTTGGCCATATATTATTATATGTTATTTTTTAATTTGTTTTTTGTGTTAAAAAAGTGTTGAAAATGGAAATTTTTCGACAAATTTCTTAAAAAAAAAATCACAAACAATTTTTAATTTCATGACACAAAAACGTAAATTAAACAATTATCAAAAAGAGAATTTATTAATTTTTAAAATGATGTATCACACAACCCCCCTTTCCATTTGAAAAAAATGTTCCCCCTTGCCTACTTGCCCCCCCTAAACATATATACCATTTTGTGCTCCCGTTAAGCTCTTATAAGTTTCGTTAAAAACTTTTTTTGATATATTAGCGGTTAGGGAACGTTCAAGTATTACGTAACGCAAAATGTACCAAAATTCATACACTTCATACCTCGGTTCTCACGTTATTCAAGGCTGTAGAGATTTCATATTTTGGCTACCCCCCCCTAACACACCCCCTATTAGAGGGGTAGCCGAAATATGAAATTTCTATAATCTATAATAACGCGAAAACCGGGGTATGAAGCGAATGAATTTTGGTACAATTTGTGTTACGTAATACTTGAACGTTCCCTTATCTACTAAAATATTAAGGATTGTCAATGACAATTTGTCATGATAAATGGACCACCCTGTTTACAATAGCATGAAAAACTAATTGAATCTAGGATCTATCCCAACTATACACAAGGTGATCAATAACTGGCATGCCTAATTTTAAAAGGTGATTCTACATCCAAAAATATCAGAAAAAATCCTATAAATGTTGGTCTGCAAATGAGCCCTAAGCGAGCTACGGCCCTTTAAAATCGTAATAAAAATAAGGTTTTTAATTGATAACTCTGGTACCCTTTAAGCTAGAGCGGCGAGCTTTTGCATGTATACTAGTATTAATAAGGTCAATAAGTTTATGTTAACTCATTTTTTTGAATTTATTCAGAGGCGTCCCCAAACTTTTTTATGTGTACTTTTTTTTGGATTTTTTGTAAAAAATATGGATTCCTTGAGTAAAAATACATAAAAAATGTCACATAGTGTAACACTTTAGGAGCAAACGTTTAAAAAAAATGCAATTAAGAGGAAGAAACATTTTGTGCCACCAAAAACGTTACTTTTTAAAAGGTTATTACTCCTGTAATATTAAATTTAGGTGTTTTGGTGAAGAATACTTTTTTGCTCAGTTTTAAATGAAGAATCAACATGCAGCATTAAAATTTTATTGATGCTTTTTTCTGTTCCCCATTCAATATGTCATCTTTGAAGCGCCGTAGCTTCCTTAAGGGTCATTTCCGGACCAACCTTTAAAGAAACTTTTTTTCATATTTTTGGATGTAGAATCACGTCTTAAATTTAGGCATGGCAGTTACTGATCACCCTGTGTGTATATACAGAGCGGTCCAAAAGTCACACCCCCCCTCTTAACTTTTGAACCAGTTGAGATATCGACTTCAAATTTGGAACTTTTAAATAAGACAACTTAAACTATCTTTTAGCGTATATTTAATACTTTCAGCTCTTAAAATGTGGGCAGGGGGGCATGGGGGCACATTTTTTTAAATAGAAAGGGGGGTCGTGTAATACATCATTTTAAAGCTTATAAAATTCTCCATTTAACTGTATATTTTTTATTTTTTTTAAGCATTTTTTTTGGGTTTAAAATAGAGTTGAAAATGGGTATTTTTGTCAAAATTTCTCTAAAAAATCCAAACAATTTTTCAAAATGCCTAATTTCATAATGAAAAAAAGTAAATTATAATTTTAAACTAATTTTAGTTGACATAAATAAAAATTAACAAAAAAAAACTTAAAAATTTATTTTTTTAGCACAAAAAACTGAAAGAGAATTTTAAAGGCTTTAAAATGATGTATCACACGACCCCCCTTTCCATTTAAAAAAAATTCCCCCCATGCAACCCTGCTCACATTTTAAGAGATAAAAGTATCAAATATATGCTTAAAGATAGTTTAAGTTGTCTTATTTAAGAGTTCTAAATTTGAAGTCGATTTCTCAACTCGTTCAAAAGTTAATAGGGGGGGGGGTGACTTTTGGACCGCACTGTATATATATATCTCCATATCGTGATTTATAAGAAATATGTAATCAATGAAGCTCTTATCAATAGTTACTTTAAATATATATTTATATATTCAAATTGCGTCATACCCTTTTAAGGTATACCAGATGTCACATCCAATACCAATCAGTCAATATACCGCCAAAGCCTAGTTCAGATTAAAATTAATTTCAAATGTCTGTCTTCTGCTCGGTCATTTCCTAGGGTTTTTCAAATAATGATTTTTTAAACTTTGCTTCTTGATCCATTTATCCTTTATCATCAATGGGAAGTTTTAGAAAATCAATCTCTGATATAACAAACTCATTAATTACCATTTACCATTCAAAATCTACGGAACTTAATATGATAAAGTCAGTGGAAAACTAGGTTTTTGGAAATTTGATTTCTTGAGAAGCTTTTCAGTTCTATTGAGATCTAAAATAAAAAAAAACGATTTTAATTTCAGGTATGGCTGTCTGAAAATCAATGCCGCGCGGCTATTTTTCCGCGCAAATCATTTCAGCGCAGGGTTCTTACCGTGTCTGTATTATTACCGCAAAATATCGTTACCTCGCACACAGATGAGAAAGTAGAAAAAAACTCTCTATTTTACGAATCTCCATGTTTTCGTCTATGGCGTTTTGGTTGTATTTGTTGGTTTCATTTTTTGATTATAACCCATTTGCGGTAGGTCATTAACGCGCACCTTTTTTACCGCACAAATTCATTCCCACGCAGAAATTTTACCGCGCATAAATCAATACCGCGCAAAATTTATTCTGCGTATATACTGTTAGGGAACGTTCAAGTATCACGTAACGCAAATTGTACCAAAATTCATACACTTCATGCCCCAGTTCTCGCGTTATTATAGATTATAGAGATTTCATATTGTGGCTACATCCCTTGTGTTAGGGGGGTAGCCAAAATATGAAATCTCTACAGCCTTGAATAACTCGAGAACCGAGGTATGAAGTTTATGAATTTTGGTACATTTTGCGTTACGTAATACTTGAACGTTCCCTAACAGTATATACGCAGAATAAATTTTGTGCGGTATTGATTTATTCGCGGTAAATTTTCTGCGTGGGAATGAATTTGTGCGGTAAAAAAGGTTTGCGTTAATGACCTATGCGCGGTAACAATCGTGCGCGGTAACATCTGCGCCGTAACATCTGCGCGGTAACATCTGCACGGTAACAACTGCACGGTAATGAACACCACCAGTTTTAGCTGATTCACCCGGTATAATTTCCGATGATAGTGGTAAAACCCTGTGAAACAAACTGATAAGGATTTTACAAGGTAGTCATTTTTACTATCTCAGACAGCCGGTCGTCACTCTATACTTATTTATTATAGATTTATTGTGTTCAAATAAATTTTCGATATTTAAAGCTAATAAATATTTTTTTTTAGATAAATGTTTAGTTTGTGTTATCTAGTGTAATGTGTCAAGATTTTTGCCCCGAATCAGCAACTTTTGTTTGTTATTGTGATGAAGTGGGTGTCTTTTTAGTGAATCACTTTAATGCTATTTACTTGGATTTAACTTTTTCCTTTGATCCAACTAAACTACGCAAAATTGATGTAAAGAAAATAAACAAGAGTACACAGATAGAAATGATATCTTAATCCAAATGCATAAACATAATTTAAGCCAAGTAGCTGTTAACTTTATATACAGCAATATTATATTTCCTTATAAAACCCAAAATATTTAAATTATTAGTTGTAGCGTACTGTATACAGTACTTGCAAAACAATACTGACATACTGCCGTGTTAGTTCGGTATAATTCAACCATAACTTTTTAATAAAATCATTTCGTAAAAATAATAGACTCGTCCTTTAACTTAATAAAGACGTATTTAATTAATAACACAGGTTTACAAAAAAAAGTCAGGACTATTTGACCGGACCATGGTATTCCTAGGTATTTTGGCGCCCTGAATCAGACCCCGGGGTGTTTTGCCCCATCACGTCAGGAAAACGAGATTTCAGGTCGTTTGAGGTCAAAATGGTGATTTTTTGGGAGCGGCCCCGGGACAATATCTCAAGCGACCTGTTAACTTCACGGGTAACTGTGTAGGTCTTGAATACTTTCTGAACGTTGAGATGTTGTCCCGGGGCCGCTCCCAAAAAAATCACCATTTTGACCTCCAAATGACCTTGAAATCTCGTTTTCCTGACGTGATGGGACAAAACTGACCCCGGGATCTGATTTAAGGCGCCAAAATACCTAGGAATACCATGGTCCGGTCAAATAGTCCTGACTTTTTTTTTTGTAAACCTGTGTAATTATTATTTTTATTATAATTAGGTATAAATTTTCTTTTATAAACTAACATCTTCCTTTTATCATTTCATATTTTAATAAAAAATCTACCAAATTATTAAATAAATACATAAGAAAACAATATTATTTTAAAAAATATATTTTTTCTACGACCTAGTTAGTAGTTAATGCTCATTTTCCACCCGTTGCCATGGCAGCGGTCGGAATGTGACAGTCAGCTGATTTTACATGTCTGCTGTCAGCTAATGAGAAAACGTCAAACACAAAACAAATTAATTTTAAGACAATTTTTGCGTTTTTTTGTTGGTTGTTTGACATTTTGTATGTTTCAGGTGGGGGAGGGGGCGGAGAATGTTAACAAAAAAATCATGTTTTAATATTTAGCTAACACTTCTATCTTGTGAACCAAGTGTATAAAGTTGATTAATTCTGATTAATCTAAAACTTTTTGCCAAGTCGTAATACAAGTTTAAAAAAAAAATCGAGCAATTTTACGGACTAACATTTATGACTTCCCTTTCTAAACTCAATAAACGAAAACCTACAATACTTTTTTTGTGAGAAATTAATAGGTACCTAAAAAATTTAAATCCATTTTTAAAAACTACTTAAAATAGCAAAAACTTTGATATTTTTATTTAAAAAACTTGATTTTTTAGTAAAAACAACGTTTTAAAATTAGTTTCTTAAAACCCGATTAACTGAAATTTGCAGTTTATTTGTTTTAATAGAAAAACGACTTTAGCACCATCAATTAGTACGGTTTATAGAATGGCTAAAAAATGATATAGACAATTATTTGGAGCAATATCGCTTTCGACGGTTTTGGCCATGAATTTGTAGTGATGTGGATTTTTTACTATTAAATATTTCACTATTAATGTTGTGATGTCGAAATTCTATCACTAATTTAGTGATGTGGTATATAATTCGGTTATAGCCGAGCAGTTAATTATAACTTTTATTATAACTTACTCAGTTAGGTTGGCCATACAATCTTCTATCGTATTTAAAGTATACCCGAGCGGAGAATATACTTAACATAAAAGATCAATTCTTTCTTCTAAGTACTGCTTCTATGCAAAGCCCTTAAATTCTAATTTCCATTATATTCTCCATTAAATATTTCTAAATTAAAATATTCTATGTTTGAAATCCCAACTATTCGCAATCATTTTCAAATCACAATTTATTGTCCACATTTTGCTTAGTGTATATTAAAACTGGTTCGTATAAGTCATTTAAATAAGTTTACAAAATATTTTTCAAAGTTAAATAATATTCGTCAAAATTTCTATCAGTGTTCATACTAACAGTATTTATAAGTGTCCAATTATTTTTATGTCTGATAAAACGAGTCTCAAAATTTTTAAAAACTATTTTTTAATTCAAGAATAAATCTCAAAATTAATTCTCACAGAAACTACATTTTCACTTTTGAATTTGACATAGCGACACCCTGAATAAAACTGAATAAATATGAATCTTTTCATGAGTTTATATAGCTAATAAGAAGGTCACTAGTTAAATTTATTTGACAATGCTATTAGCGCAAAATATCTACAAAGATACCGCGCATATTTAATTACCCCGACAAAAGAGTTCCAGTCTCATCAATTTGCAAACTAATTGCTATTTCTGACATCTGAAACGATAATTTTGACCATAAATTAAATTTGTATAAACAATTTGGACTACTAGACAACTTTTAAGTTATACCGACAAGAATTACCGAGGAGGGGTCCGATCAAATGTAGGACAAACCGAACTTTGCCGAAGCCGAATCTCGTGAAGCCAGAATGTATCATAGCGCAATATTAAAGAAATATTATTTTAAATTTTATCAATATATTAAATATTCGGATCATAACAAATTTAGAAAATTCCGCCTGTGTGCAACACCCAAAAGGGCAGAATGGTCAATGGTCATATAGTGTAAAATTTAAATAAAAATATGTATTTCCTAATTTTACCACATCTTATCAATAAACTAATTTATAAATTATGAATAATAAATAACAAACAACTGTTTTATATTTACGTTATTATCTCCTCAAATAAAAATTTACATATTAAAAATAAACAATAGCAAAAAAAACAAATAAAAAGCTTTGTAATACAAATAAACTACGTGTCATTAATAATTTATCAATTTTAATATACCAATATTAATTTTTATACAAAAAAAACATTTAAAATGTTTCTCTATTTCCAGGTTTAAAACGAGGGTCTGACCGCGTTTGAAATTTGTACAAAAGAGCTCCTTTTTGCAAAGAGTTCCTCTGAGTTCCTTCGATGTTCCTTGGAGTTCCTCCGAGTTCTTCGGACCTCCTCGGAATTCCTTGGGAGTTCCTCTGAGTTACTCCTGTGTTCCTTAAGAGTTCCTCTCTGGAAGGGGTAATTTTTGGCAAATAAGCCGTAGAAATTACCGCTATTACTGCCAATAAGGCACCCTCAAAAAAAAGCTTTGTCCCTGACGGTTTCAACTAAAACTTGGCGCCCCTACAAAAAAAGAAGTTGGCGCCCAAAAAAATACCTTCATGAAAAAAAGCTTGGTCCCTGACGGTTACTACCAAACTTGGCGCCCCTTCAAATAAAGAATGGCGATGGGATGTTTTGATAAGGTGTTTGTAACGGCTCATCTAGTTTGAAAATAAAAACGTTAATCCGCATGGGTAATAAGTAATAATTGTTTCTGACCGCGTCTGAAATTTGTACAAAAGAGTTCCTTTTTGCAAAGAGTTCCTTCAGAGTTCCTCCGGAGTTCCTCCAGAGTTCTTCAGAGTTCCTCCTGAGTTCCTCTGGCTTGTACAAAAGATTTTCTCTCGGTCTCGGTTTAAAAGTTTGTAAAAGGCTTGTGTAACACATCATATCGTCACTCATAGTGCAGAAGGTCGTATGTAAAATTTTTACTTTGATGTATGTTATTGCTAAATTGTGGCATTTTAATGAAACGCCTCAATTCAGTGGTGTAAATAGAGTGGACTTTTACACTGTGTAAATTGTGAAGTTTAATGTTATTTCATTTAGGTTTTTTACAAACGGCCTAAATCAAAGGATAGCATTGATAGATTGCTCCTGAGACAATTTTAATTGTTTAACAACTATACCCGAGAATGCGCATCTTTGGTAAATTATGATCCTTAGTTTAGTGTAGTTACAATACAAAAACTTATGTGTACTTATAAATTAAACACAATAAATTTGTCAAATTTTTGTGATAACCTAATTTTAGCTAAAATTTGAATATTCTTCAATTAAGTACGTTGTTCTGTATCTTTGATTTTCTTTCAGCAGCCCACATGGCGTTTGTGGGGCGAGGAGAAATCAGACGGCGCCCTCTACACTGTTTACCTGAAAAAAGTACGTTACCACCGACCAACCAGAAGTCTATCATCTTCACATTCGGTAAGTTTTTTATTTTTTATTATTACAATAGCCATATCCTAACCCTTACGGCATTTTGGCAAAGTTTGTCCACTTCGGTTTTCACGAAAGGGTTGATGCTCATTTGTTTCTTGTTTTATGGTTGGAAGAATAAATTTTATTCCCTATGTTAGATTGACTATCTTGTGTTTCAAATCCATTGTCAATCAAAACATGATTTTGACATAAAAAAATCCAAAGAAGAATATGGTAGTAAGAGCAGGAAAGGGAAACCAAGGCATCAATATACAAATATTTAGTTAAAATGAAGAAATATAAAGCAGTGCTCAATAAAAGTTCCATAGTAAACGATGTCGTAGAATTTTTTTCGGAAAGTTAAAATATCTAATATTACCTATCCATAACACAGCCACACAAAAAAAATATTTTTTTCTGGTCTGGGGTCAGACCATGTTTATCTATGTATGTATGTATGTATGTTTTTGGAGTCGCTGAAACCGAATCCGAAGTCCAAAAATAAAAAACAATGCTGGCCTGGGGGGTCAAGCCATTTTTACTATATGTTTTTGAGGTTGCTAAAACCGAATCCGAAGTCCATTTCACCCCATCATATCAGGTTGTTGACATAACCTTAAAAAATATTATAGTTATAATTAGACTTTTCCAGGTTATGTTTTGACGTTTGTCCTGCTTGCCAATTAATATCTTTGTAAAATAAACATTTTTTGTAAAAAATGCGCCAAGATGACAATTTTGAGCTTTAAGGTGCGTGGAATATAAGATGTTTTGCAATTATACCCGAAAAATCTAAAGATCAGTATGAAAATAGTTGAAAAAATTTCAAAACATGGTGCAGTGAAAAAAATATGTGAAAACATAGAAAAGTTACTGTTGCCTTATTAATATATTTAACCTTAATAAAAACTAATTTAAAGCTTTAAAAATTAGATTTTGATTTACTTACCGCCTCCCGATCGGTAAGTAATTCACTTACCGATCAGCAATTTGTAAACATAAACTACTGCTGTCATAATTAGGCTAGTAAACACGTCAAATTACCCGATCGCGCGGAAAGTTACTTTTAAACCACTGACCATAGCTGTCTTGATCCAATTTTTTACTCAGATAGATCTTGCCGAATTTACGTTTACTCTATTTTCTTACAAAAATACTTATATCATTTTTAATCTTTCCAGGACTCTGACGACGAGATTTCCCACCTGGAATGGGAAACTGTTCGGGTTCGATTTGTGAAAGCCGGAACCCTAAAAAAACTAGTCGAAGCGTTATCCACGGATGACGGGGAGTTGGAGACCACCTACATTAACGTATTTTTGGCCACCTATCGTAGTTTTTCTACGCCAAAGGAGGTGCTCAAGTTGCTTTTGCAACGGTACGAAGAATTGTCGGAAGGGCCTAAAAATGGCAAGCCTGATTCCCATGAACAACACAGAAAGTAAGTTTTACAACTTGGAAAAAAATTAATAAAAAAATTCTGCTGTGCTAAGCAAGAAGGTCGTATTTGACAACTTAAGATTTCCACTTCTTAAGAATTAAGTAATTACTATCATTGCACCATAGGGAACGTTCAAGTATTACGTAACGCAAAATGTACCAAAATTCATACACTTTATACCTCGGTTCTCGCATTATTCAAGGCTGTAGAGATTTCATATTTTGGCTAGCCCCCTTAACACACCTTCTATTAGGGGGGTAGCCAAATCAAGAAATCTCTATAATCTATAATAACGCTGGAACCGGGGTATGAAGTGTATGAATTTTGGACGAATTGATGACGTGATACTTGAACGTTCCCTTATGCAACCTATTTACAGCGCGTATCCTAGAATAGTAATATACAGTAGTTTCGAATTTCCGAAAATCACCAAAAAAAGGTTCAAGACAAAAAATTCTTGGATACAAATGTGTTCATGATAAAATAAGAAACTTTGAAAATGTCCGTCTGTCCGTCCGTCCGTCCGATGTCAAGTTTTTTGTTTACACGATAACTCAAGAAAGAATTATCCGATCGACTAGAAATTTTCGGGTAAAATCAAGTTCTATGAGGGGAAGATCCCTATTGTTTTTAAAAGTAATCCCCCCAAAAACAATAAAGTTATGGGGGGTTAAACAAAAAAAAATCATTTTTTTTTCGTTTTTCGCAAAAAGAAAATAAATAAATTGTTGTTTTTACACATGATTTTAAATTTTATTTTTAATTTTGAAAAATCATGCATTGTAGGGTTAAAATATGAAAATTAGGTATCACTTTTATCATATCAAATATAAACGATTCAAGTTTTTTTGAATTTTTTTTTTTAATTTTATTTTGTTAAAAAATTTTTTTTTCAAAAATTTTTCGTTTTTTAAAAAAGATTAAAAAAAGTTATGATGATAAAAAAAGAAAAAACTATAATTAAAAAAAAAGTAATTTTTAAGTTTTTGTTTATTTTTTTTATTTAAAAAAAAATAGTTATTCTAAAAAAGAAAAAAAAATTTTTTTTAAATATTTTAATTTTTAAAGTTATTTGGGAAAATGAAATATACCATTACTGTAAATAGTATATAATGGAATGCGTAGCATTACATATCTTCACGGCTTGTTTAGATTTGATTTGATATACCATGAAAAAAGTTGTAAGTATATTCCATTTTGATAGATCTAGTTACTTATACGTATTGTTATAAAAATTGAAGATACGACCTTCTTGCTTAGAACAGAATTGTCATGTAGAATGTTACTTGTTAACTTTATAATCAATTCTGTATAGGTTCATTTACTCTGTGAGTTTAAAAAATCAACCAGTTCTAAAAAAATGTCTAATAAAGGGTGGTGGCAATAAACGTATAGATATATTCATTGATGCATAGGTTCATGACCTAAATATATACGGGTGATTCTATATTCATTTTTTTCACCTTAAATAATATCATTTTAACATGAATATGTTTTAGATGGGGGAGTAGGGGGCTGGAACCGTTACGAAAAAGTGTCCCAAAATTATGTGACGCAAAAGTGACTCAAAATTATGTGACGATACGATATTAAAAGATATGCAAGTAAATAAAACCGTGTCTTGTAACTGGAGGCTTAAAACATATTAATGTTATCATTTCTTTACTTTACAGTAGAACGTATTTAACAATGATTCCATCCGAGAACTTTTTTATTTGCTGGTTTTTTAGAAAATTAATATTTTTTCTTATAAAGCTGCTTTAATATAATTAAATTTTATTTCACTTAAATTTTGCTAAAATGTTATTAATTAATATTAAATTGAATTTGTAAACACTGTAACAGTTAATCAAAAGGTCGTATTGTAGAAGCTATTTCCATTAGCGTTTATTGACTTTCGACTAATTAACATTCAATAAATTTATTAACCCCGGCAAAAAATTGCATTTACCAGATGAAAAATTTAAACTTACGGTTTTTGGGGAGTTGGTCAGGGGAATTTTCTTAGCGAAAAAATAGATTTTCTTAAAAATGGCTGATATGAAAATAACCAAATCGACACTCCCAAGCAACAAGGATGTAACTCAAGTTAGACCCATTTTGAGTTATACTCATAGGGAAACGCCTTGAAAAAAGACACACATGGTGGTACTACTCAGGTTTCTCCACAGTCCACTTTAAGCAAAAGTTTACTTAAAATCACTAAAGTAAGAAATTCTAAACTTGAATATTATCAGAAACAAACAGTAAATAAACAATAAATACTTTAACAGTTAAATAGAGAATTTTATAAGCTTTCAAATGATGTATCACATGACTTCCTTTTCCACTTCAATCATTTACCCACGGTTAAATAACAAAAAAAAATATTTTAGAAATTTAGCTGTCGTGAAAAATGACAATATATGAGTTACGGCTTTGTTGCTTGGGGTATCGAAATGCCAACTTTTTCTTACTCGTTTGGTAAAGATACAGGAACTTCAAACCATGACGTTTTAATGCCATTTGTAAAATCTATCAAAAAAAGTATTGTTGGATAAAACATTGCACGATACTCGTGAATTAGTGATATTACTCACTCAAGAATTAATTCACTCAGCCCTCATGGGTAAAATTTCACTTAACTCAGTAGTTCCATAGTAATCTATTTTATTCGAGATTTTATTAGATTGTTTTAAAATGCTTTTTGTTTAGGATATGTGAATAAAATGTTTCACTTAAGTGATAATTATTAATCTAGCGAAAATCAAAATAAGCCTTTGATTGATTGAAAGATTGACTGACATTGAAGTTAATTCCATTTTAACAATTTTATTTAATTAAAACACAAATTAATTACAATCAACTCAAAAATAATGTATGACACATGTCTGAAAAATATGTCGGGCACAAACAAATATAATATAAAGTAAATTAAATATATGTTTTCGATCTTGTGTTCATTACATTAGAATCTCGGAAAGTAAAAAACTCGACTCCGTCTGGCATCTTCAAATTTTTTATTAATTTTATTATAATGCAGTAATTGGTACACTTATATCGTAATTCAATAAATATACTAATTAATAAACATCAAACTGAGAGCAAATATTGATACTTTCACGAATACTTAGTTTACAGAGATTAAATTTGATATTTAAGGAATTTAATTAGTTCAAAATATATTTAGACTGTAATATGTTTTCCAGGTCGTTAATCTCTGGAGAATTGTGTCTACAGCTCAGATTTTGTTATTAGTTCAGTAAAATTAGTCAAAATGCATATAAAAATTCGATTCAGGTAGCCACAGGGTTGTTTGATTTTGTCCAGGTGGAGAAACCTGGACGGAAGTAATCAAATTTTAGCGGACTGGACAAAATAAAAAAAAAACTCATTTTGTCCACAAATTCTGGACAAAATAGACAAAATCAAAATAAAATTAAATAATAAATTTTAAAACACGTAACTATTTTTATTAAACACGTATTAATACATAGAAACATTAAAAAAAATACTGAAATAAATAAAACATAAAACATAACGAAAAATATCAAAAATTGTGACAAAATTTAGGCTAGAATTTTTTTTTTGTAAATGTTAATAGATGCTTTAAACTTTATTTCCCTTTTTACATTTTTTTTCAATTTTTTTTATAAAAATTCTTTTTTTGCGTTCCAAGTAAATCACTATGTAAAAACAGTGTCGACATGACAGTCCGGTTAGTTAAATATAGTTTAAAGTGTCTATTTACTTAAATTTTTTTTTTTTACTTAAAGTAGCATATTTTTTTTTCTAAATCCAACTCAGGCTGCTAAATCCAAATCGGCACCATATAACATCTGTCTAGTATGGTTTCCAATATAAATCAAAGTTAAAGGCCAAAAATGATAATTTTTGATATTTCAGGCCCATTTTTTTTTAATCCTGAGTATATGACAAATTCTGAAGCCAGATTAGGATTCTAGCGTTATCAAATATACGGATAAGCGCTCTATTTCGAGAACGGTTAATTATATAAAATATTGCCTTACACCAATTTGTAGAGAATTTTACGCTCTACAACTTTGCTAATAACTCAAAATATGATTTGAAGCAAAGAAAATAAGATAATTATAAAAAACCGGTTTTTGCGACGCGGACACGATATTCTATGAGACTTTTGAGCTTACTTATACAATTATATAGCTTGTTATCTTTCATTCCGAGGTTGAATCCCTATTTGTCTGGACTATAAAAGCATTCTTAAATCTTTTAAAATACTCATAATTTATAAAAGACAGAGTTGTACGTTTTCAGAAAGTCTTTTTCTGGTACTTTATATGGAAAGTTTTATATTAATGTTTCTCTTATGATAAATAAATTAACTTTCAGGACTCTCATATCCGCCCTTCACGTCTGGCTGGACAGCTACCCAGAAGACTTCAAAGATCCGCCCAACCACACCGCCCTACATCACCTTCTTCACTTCTGCGAGGAGTTCCTGCCTTCGACTGAACTGGACGCTAAAATACGCCACCGACTGGAGCGGTACGGCCGGGAGGCGTACGTGGACCCCCTACTGGCGCCGCCACCCGCCTTCGCGATGCGCACCGAGGCTGCGGCTTGGAGGGGGTACAAATTTCCGGACGTGCCGGTGAGGCATTTTGCGGAGCAGCTCACGAGGATGGATGTGGTAAGTTTTGAAATCAGGGAATTTTTTAAGAACTCGGGGAAATTTTTGAAAAAACCAAAAAAATTAAGAAAATTTATATCAAATTTTAATATTTCCAATCCACGGTTTGTTATTTAAACCTTATTTAAAGAAAATTTTTCGCCTACATTATACTTCTTTATAAAAGATTAGCCTGTCAAAAACCAATTTTTCTAAACAAGTTTTTTCAGTATTTTGTAATATTTTCACCTACGAAATTGTTATTAGATATAGCTGTAGATACAAGCAAAAAATATATTTTTGCGTATTTTCCTTTACATATAAATTAAAATTTTCGCCTTCGGTCCTAATGTTGTGCTTTTTTACAAATGAATGTATATTTTTTTAATTTGCGAAGGCTTCATTAGTTTAATAACTTACTTTTATCCACTTTATTGCATATAAATTAAAAAATTTTCGCCTGCGGCGCTTATTTTGTATTTTTTTAAAAATTAATTCATGTATTATTTTTTATTTGCGAAGAGTTAGTTTGTTTACTAATTACTTTTTTGCATATTATTTTCAAATATTTAATATTGTGAACATGTGCTTTTTTTTACTGTTTAAAGTAAATTTTTCGCACTTTTTGCATATTATTGTAAAAAATTTCGCCGGCGCTATTACTAAGCTAAGCTAAGATATCTAAGCCCTTCTTTTCAACTGGCTCTAATGATACAAGATTTATTTTTTCAGACATGTCGGGCAACAGTCTTTTTTTTTGTCATAAGACTTTGCTTATTGGTCAGGGAAAAATAAAAAAAAGCTGGAAAACCGGGGAAAGTCAGGGAAATTTGTTTCTGCAAAATAGTGGCCACCCTGAATTTAGCTAGTCAGGTTTTTTGGAATATTATATTTTTTCCTAATCCAAAATTTATCTCAAAATCAAAAATTATAAATTTAAGTAGAATTTTTAATAATTAATAAATAGTCTTACAAGCAAATCTAGCGTCTAATATTTTTCTGCACATTCTCTAATATCTCTTTAAAAACCCTGGAAAAGGAATTTTATTGGCGGCAGTGTTTTATTTCTGATAAAATAAAAATAGTAGAAATGAAAATACAACTATATCTGTGGGTTGGTTCTAAAAGGGCCAATGTCACTTTGTCAATAGCAGCGTTTTATCGTCAACTCTGATGTAATATTTTGCCACAGATATATTTTTTAATTTATAACTATACTTAAGCTATTCCCATTAAAAATGTACATAGAAACATGTTTATTACCGAGGGGCTGACCGCGTTTGAAATTTGTACAAAAGAGTTCCTTTTTGCAAAGAGTTCCTCCTGTGTTCCTTAAGAGTTCCTCTCTGGAAGGGGTAATTTTTGGCAAATAAGCCGTAGAAATTACCGCTGTGCAAAAACTACTGCCAATAAGGAAGGCACCCTCAAAAAAATTTGTCCCTGACGGTTTCAACTTGGCGGCCCTACAAAGAAAAAGTTGAGGCCCAAAAAAATACCTTCATAAAAAAAGCTTTGTCCCTGACGGTTACTACCGAAATTAGCGCCCCTTCAAATAAAAAATGGCGCCCCCAATTTACCTTCACGAAAAAAAGCTTTGTTCCTCACGGTTTCTGCCAAACTTGGCGCCCCTTCAAAACAAAAATTGGCGCCCCAAAATTACCTTCAGGACGGTTTCTGCCAAACTTGGCGCCCCTTCAAAACTTCAAAAAATAAATTGGCGCCCAAAGCCCAATGGTAGGATGTTTTGATAAAGTGTTTGTAACGTCTGATCTAGTTTGAACATAGAATAGAATAGAATAGGATAGAATTTATTAATGCTTTAACACACACCGTATTTTGCATACGTCAATAATAATATATAAAATATAAAAATTAAACAGGTAAGTATATCAATAAATAGAAATCACATTTAAAATAAGATGGTATACATCAAGAAATAAAATCACAAAAAATAGGATTTACAGGTCCCCAAAACCATTAGAAAGATACTCAGCGAAACTGTAAAATGCTTTCAAAACCAGGTATGATTTAAGTTTACTCTTAAATATATTTAACTCATAATTGCGAACATGCGAAGGCAACACATTAAAAAATTTTATGCAGAAATAATTTGTTCCGGTTGATGTCCTTTCCAGTCTCAGGAAATTTTGATATATATTTGTGGCATTGCTGGTGTTATGGTTATACAGAGAGTTGTGCTGTAAAAATCTATGCATGTTCTTTTTCATATGAAGTAGGCACTAGTATAAATAAACAAGGGAAAGTGAGTATTCGCAAGCGAATAAAGTTCAATTTGCAGTCCTCTCTATACCCAACTCCATCAACAACCCGCACCGCTCTTCTCTGCAATGCAAAAATTCTCCCTAAGGAAGAAGAATGTCCCCAGGCTAATATGCCATAGCATAGGGTAGATTGGATTACAGAGAAGTATACAGTACGTAGTATGTTTTTAGATAGTGAGTTAGAGAGGCTACGCAAAAGGTAGCAGCCCTGACTTAGCTTATTTGCAACTGCACTTCCCTGTTCACTCCATACCAGTTTTGTATCTAGATATAAATCTAGAAATTTTGTGCTCTGAGCATAACCATCATTATCAAAATGACGCAAAGAGAAAATCATGTTGACGGTCTTATCAGCATTTAAGCAGAGCATATTCGAGTCAAACCACTGCTTGGCTCTTAACTGTGCCTCACTGTTCGATCTCACTGCTATATTTAGATTTTTGTGTTTGACATTAAACGAGGTATCATCTGCAAATAAAGTAACATCATCAATATCTGTCTCCAGGATATCAACGGGGTCGTCGGCGGCGTCAGTGTCAGAGTCTGTTGTTTCAGTCGCGACTATGCCGTCAAGAATATTATCAGGCAAGTCGTTGACGTAAATTAAAAAAAGAAAAGGACCAAAGTGTGACCCTTGGGGTACACCAATGTCAATTACAACTTCATCTGACATGACACCGTCAACAATGACACGCTGAGTTCTAGATAAGAACGTTAGTCCACATGGGTAATAAATAATAATTGTTTCTGAACGCCTCTGAAATTTGTACAAAAGAGTTCCTTTTTACAAAGAGTTCCTCCATTTTGCAAAGAATTCCTCCATTTTGCAAAGAGTTCCTCCTGAGTTCCTTTGGCTTGTACAAAAGATTTCCTTGCAGTCAGCCCCTCGTTTATTACTTAAATTTTCTCTAAATTAAATCCGCTTTTATTGTTCCAGGACCTATTCAAAAAACTAGTCCCACACCAATGCTTGGGAGCAGTCTGGTCGCGACGAGACAAAAGCCGATCCCATGAAGCAGCTACCGTTCTAGCCACCGTCAATCAGTTTAATGCTGTCTCCTTCAGGGTAATCTCGACAATACTCATCGACCCCAAGCTCAAAGCGGGCGACCGGGCCACCATCATCTCCTGCTGGGTCGACATCGCACAAGAACTACGTCTCATCAAGAACTTCTCGAGTTTGAAAGCCATCATCAGCGGTTTACAGAGTAACCCCGTTTACCGGCTACAAAAAACCTGGCAAGCTGTATCCAAAGAAAAAATCGAAATGTTTGATGAACTAGCGAGGATTTTTAGCGAGGATAACAATCAGTGGACGCAAAGGGAACTACTAATGCGCGAAGGAACGGCGAAATTTGCGGATACAGTCGGTGAAAACGATAAACAACTTCAAAAGATCTTCCAAAAACAAAATAATCATACTGCTAACATATCTTTTGGTACTATACCGTACTTAGGTACTTTTTTAACAGACTTAACCTTTATAGACACTGCAATTCCCGACGTTATATCCGAGGGCCTTATTAATTTTGATAAAAGGCGCAAGGAGTTCGAGGTACTAGCACAAATCAAGCTTCTTCAGGGTGCTGCAAACGCGTACCACTTTAAAGAAGATCAATCTTTTGACAGATGGTTTGATTCTATTTTCGTTTTAGACGATAGGGAAGCATATCAACTAAGCTGTCAAATCGAACCTAGTACTGCTAAAGCTAACAAGAAACGTAGTACTGGTCATCAAAAGAACGATTCTATCGCTAGTACTTCCAGTAGCAACAGTTCTCAGTTCTTTTGTGATATCGAAAGTACGCCTAGCTCACCTCATAATAGTATAGACCGTAAACTAAGCCCCTCCCAGCTGTCAAACTCCAGTAGTAACTCTAGTTTACCCTCCCTAGATGTCTCGTTAAACAGTTCTCACTCCGGAAGTGCAAATAACAAGCTTCAAGTTCCTTTAAATAACTCGGGAACGCTAAGTCTGAATTCCTCGAAGAGTAGTCCCGATTTTTATATAATTAAAGTGACCTATGAGACAGATAGTGTTGAGACGGACGGCATAGTGTTGTATAAAAGTATTATGTTAAGTAATAATGAAAGGACACCGCAAGTTATTAGGAATGCTATGTATAAGTTGGGATTGGAGGGTAATCCGGATCTCTATACTCTGGCGCAGGTGTTACCTGATAAAGGTAGGTGCATTTGTTATTAATAATAACTTATTATTATGCAATTTACTACGGTTTTGTTATTTATTTATTTATACTCATTAGAGACCTATGAGGTGTTTTATATAACAGAGTGTTTAGTAACTAGTAGGGGCGTATTTATTTAATTTTAAGGGAGGGGCATCCATCTGCCGATTTTTTTTTAAAAGCATTAATAGGTTTTATCAAGGTGGGCATTGTTTGATTTAGTTTGACAGATAAGAATTAATTTTTAAAGTAAGGTTATTTATTTGTCAAATTCAAAACCTATCAAAGCAAAACCACAGTATTTGCTTTGATTTTTTTTTCTAAAAATTAAAATTAGTAGAATAAAATTTATCGAAAAAAAAACCAAATTCATATAACTTTTCTAATTATAAAGGATTAAGAATAATTTAAATAGTACAATACAAAAAACATGTTATGCTTTTAACGCGCGCAGTTATTTTATAATTTTTTACAAATTTCCATTATATTGCTTTATTTTTGCAGCGTTTCGCCTCAAAAGTCATAAGGAAACGTTCAAGTATTATGTAACGCAAATTGTACCAAAATTCATACCCGTTTCTCGCGTTATTAAGGGCTGTAGAGATTTCATGTTTTGGCTACCCCTCTAACACCCCCCCCTATTAATATTTTTTTTGCGTTTAGCATTACATATCTTCACGGCTTGTTTAATTCTTGACCAAGTTAAATTCGGTGAAACCTTTGTTTTACCGAATCATATTTGCTAAATAATAGATTTTCTAATTCTGGTCTATAGAATTATGTATTTAGCGATATCTGGGGAGCATCGTTTAGCAAAGTTTTAAATTAGCAAATATAATACTTAGGGGTCGTCCATAAAATACGTCACGCAAATTGACCAAAATTCATAATTCATAAAGGATGTAGAGATTTCATATTTTGGCTAGGGGTAGCCAAAATATAACATATCTACAGCCTTTAATAACGCGAGAAACGGGGTATGAAGTGTATGAATTTCGGTCAATTTTATGGACAGCTCCTTAGAAAGAAATTTAATTCGATAAAATTAAGATTAGGAACCTGAATTTTGTAAAATTTATTAAGTTAAAAATGAAATTAGGTGAAAAAGTAATAGTTATTTATAATACAAGGGCGAAAAGTTAAATTTTTCGATTGAGTAGGTTTTTAAAAGCCGAGGGCCGGCCGATAGGGCCGGCCCGAGGGTAATAAACCTACGAAATCGAAATTTAACTTTGTGCGCGTGTATTATACAATATTTTTTATTCGATTGTTACTAATTATAATAAATTATTAAAATATACTTAATTTTAAAGTGCAAAAAATATTTCTTTTTACTGTCTTATTATCTAGTTATCCATGACAAATTGCTGTCCAATCAAATCGCTACAAAAACAATTGAATCGTTTCTTTTGCTTGCAGTTTCATTTTTAAATTAAAAAAGCTATAGCTTGGTGATTAACTTCTGTTAAAATGTGTCTGTTGTGAAAATAATACTTGTGAAACCGTTCTATGAATATGATAAATATTGAAAGTGATTTTACAATTGAAATTTTTTGTTTTTAATTTATTTTAGTGGGTGAATACGGAATAATCAGTTGACATATATTTTGAGGTTATGTTATGGATTTTTTTTTAATTTTGTATGAAATGATTATAATAACTGTATCTGGTTAAAAATAACGGTTAGTTCAAACTAAAAGTGACCAAAAGCTCACATTTTTTTAAAAATATTACAGCAAAGGTAAAGAATTTTCTTTTAAAAAGCTTAAAAATAACAAGTTTCAGTTAACGGACGAAAAAAACTTTTTGGCCCAAGGCCACAAAGTTCAACTTTTCGCCCGTAAAACATGAACAAAAAGTGTCGCTTTTAGAATCAATCTAATAAAAATTAAATTACTTTATTATTAGTTAAATGGTTAAATAAGAAATTTTAAATTGTATCATAAAGCGAATAATATTCATTTTAATATTATTAGAAAAAAACACAATTAGAAAAAAGAATATATTTTTTATTTTATTTGTGTATAATTTACTACAGAGTCATATGCTATAGTATATTACATATCATGTTAAGGAAACTTCCCATTTCAAGGCGAGAAATTATGTTTGACTGATGGCCGAAGGCCGAGGTCAAATATAAATCTCGAGCCTTGAAATGAGTTTTATTAACAAGATATGTATACTATTTTATTCACAATTATTTTGTTTTGAAAATAAAGACCAAGTTTTTGAATTTTGAAATCTGATATGGTTAATTTATTGTTGTTCATGTCGTGACTGACAATTACTGAGATGATTTACATTTTTGCTTAGAAGTCACACATAATCTCACAAAGAACACAACATTTACTGTTATGACAATTTCACATAACAACATAGTTTGAAACACAATAGTCAATTTTTTGTGGTAACGCCGGTTAACCAGTATGTTACTCTTTCTCTGTTTAATTGATGAGTTAAAAAGAGAGGGAAATACATATTCCCCTAACTTGGTTAGTAACCGCTGCTCCACAAAAAATAGGCAAATATTTCTTCATTTTATCAATATTTAAACATAACCTAAAAATTAATTTTTTACTAATATCTTTGTACTCAGCTAATACCTTACGACGCCGCGACATCTATAAACGAGTAGATGTATTTTCATAATAGCCAACGAAGATTTATAAGATAATAGCTTTTCAATGAATTTAAATATCAGGGTAGGCCAAGTTTGTTTTCTCTTGGTTAGTAATAATAAATTGTTAACTGATTTTTTAAGAACAATAAAAATACACTACTTTCTTACACACTTACAGTGCAAGTAATGTGCTTATTGTAATATAATTGTGAATAAAATATATTTAAGTAAAAGTATTAATTTAAAAATATATATTTTTAGTTTATCTCTTGTTTAGCACACAAATAGCTGCAAAATTGAATTAGTCATTAAAGAAAATGAGAAAGATGTGTATTTAGATACAATGTGCTTTAGCCAAAAAATAAATTTAGTTAGTTTTATATTTAGAAAACTAACGTCTTCCCGATACATTCTACGCGGAGTTTATTTTTGTTGCTGTCTTTGGGACCTGACGAAACTCTGAAGCTTTCTAGAAAAAAAAATCTTTCAAAAAATCTGCAGTTCAGTTGCACCAACCACACACGGCAAAATAAGTCATTGCCTTGAATTAGATAGTTTTTTCATTAATTTGGTATTGCTAAATCCAAGTCTGGCGGTAGATAAGGCCAAAAAGGTCCATTTAGTTAAGAACATAGCATGTAATGAAAAACAAGCAAATGAAGCATAATTGATTCCTAATATTTGTCGTTCTTCTTTTTCAGAAATGATTCTACCAGCGAATTCAAATGTTTATTACGCGGTTAACACAGCCTTTAACCTGAATTTCATTTTGCGTCCCAAAAGAACAGAAGAAAATGAAGGAACAATGAAAAACTCGAAAGGAAAATATAAATAAAATAGAAGTATTAATAAACAATATTTAAGTCAATGCTTTAATGTTTATGATATAAACATATTCTTTGACTTGAATATTTTTAAGAACTTGAGATTCATGGCTTTAATTTAACCTAAGAAGTTATTGAGTTTAGTTTTTAGTTTAATTATTATTTAAATAGAATTTTTATACAATTTCCTTGGGAAAATAGCCTTCAATCTGAAGTGTACCTTTTCTTGTAAACCAATTTATCTACGACTTTAGAGCTCCCGTTTTTGAGAAAGAAATTTTAAATGAAAAAAGGAAGAAAATGTTGCATTATTTCTTTTTTTTGGCAGCTAGCATCCTAATAATAAAAATTCCGCTGCGTGAAGAAGAAACTTACATATATTTTATTATCTCATATCATCATAGTTTTAAGTTCGTACATCACTAAATTTTTTTTAAGTAATATCATTGTTTTACGTTCCCCAAGGAAAGTCTTGCGTTAGTAAAATTATTTCGAAAAATTTTTATTGCTTTTTTTACATTTCTGGACGTTTTATATCCAAAAAATATGATTTCCGTAAAAAAGCAATTGTGTCAGACGGTCTGTGTGTCCGGGAAATTTGTGACCACGATAAATCAAGAACGCTTTGGGCTAAATACTTCAAATTTGGACCACAGGTTAATTATCCAAAGTTCAAGGCTAGGATTGATTTTCGTAAAAAAACGGGTTGGGGTAAGGGGCTATAATGGGGTAAAAACAATTTTTTTCAAAAACATTTTTTTCAATTTATTTTTCAATTTACGAAAAAAGAAACTTTTTTGAATTTTTTTTTTTTGAAAAACAAAACAAAAATATTTTTTTTGTTTTTTTTTTTTAATTTATTCTTCGTTTTACGAAATAATAAACTAAAAAAAAAAAATAGTTTTGAAATTTTTTTTTTTAATTTTTTTTTGTTTTTGATTTTAATGAACCCAGGCCTATATGGGAAAGTATTATTTTGTTGGCAGCAGTATTTTATCCTTAAATAAAGATTAATAAAACTTTAATTTTATTAAATGCAATTTTTGTTCTTAGGTAACAATGAATGTTTCTTGACCAAAGTATATTTATTCTAAAGGAACTTAGTCCATATAATTCCTTCTTTTGATATAAATAGATTTCCACTTTATAAAGTAAATAAATACAGAATCCATTAATGCGTGGTATCTCTATTTGAACGTTAGGATCACGCTTATGATACTCGTGGCATATTTACAGGGTGCCCACAGGTAAAGGAAATAGGGAATCAGGGAATTTGATAGCCTGTAAAAAATCAGGGAAATTGTAAACACTCTATAAATTATTACTAAAAAAAGGATTTATTTATAAAGTCAATTGACTCATTTTAAAGTAAAAAAAAAAATAAAAAATCATAACTCAAAAACGAAATAGCATGTTTAAATTTTTTGCGCAAACACGGTGCTATTTTGCGGTTATTTTTTGTCCAAACCCTTTTTTGCAAAATGAAAATAAAAAAAAAAATAAGTTTTTTATTTATTTATTTTGTTTTAATAATTGGAAAAATGCAATATACCCATTTACTGTGAATAGTATATAATGGAATGCGTAGCATTTCATATGTTCATGGCTGGTTTTACTCTTTGCAGCTCGGTTAGTATTTTTTTTTTAAATAAAAAAAGCTCTCGGTAGATTTTTTTTTAATTTTCACTTAAAATCATATAAATGGACGGTACTATCGATTGGTAAAGGAATTTCAGGGTTTCCAAAAAAAAAATACCCCCAAAAAAGCACCGTGCAAATGGGGTTTAAAAACTTTTATGTGGGTACTAAAATCAGGATAAATTCTAAATTTGCAAAACCTGTGGTTACCCTGATTTATTTAGTCCTAGAAGGTCAAATTCTTCTTCTTCTGAAGTTGTCAGAGCGTGTCATTTTTTAATAAGGTACAAGAGTTACAGATGAATCCTTAAAATGAATTATTTGTATGGCCTGTAAGTGGATCAGATATTCGGTAAACATGCGAAAACACGGCCTGGCCTCTTCGATTGATAAGCTGCATACAACACTATGCTGCCTTGCGTTCAAACTGTGCACAGCTGCGTTGATCCGTTTGGGATAAAGCGGCGCGCTTAAGAACTATTCTAAAATAGCTCCTCGGTTTACGCTCTTTAATTATATCTACACCAAACCTGGCGCAGATGTTTTCGTAGATGAAAACAGTGTTTTCTTCCTGCCCTTTCATTATTATATACCGGGTGTCACAGATCCAATGTATACCACCTTAACTTCTGTATTTGTAAAGATAAATTTTGAAATTTGGTACCTATAATGTACTTAAGGAACCCCAACTTTTGACATATAGAACAACATTTTGCTAGGTAAAACCGGAAGTGCTCACAACTTTCACATTTTAAGTGCGACATCTAAATTTCTTACATTTTTCGAATCTGTACACTTTTCTGAAAACATTGGTACCACAAATGAAAATTTTATTTTAATTTTGTTTTAATTTTTTTCTGGTGTCCATTAGAGTTTATTAAAGATGTCATGGCGCACCTAGTTAAAAAAATAAAACGAAACTAAAATTACACATTTGGAATGTCACTTGTGTGGTATACATGTTTTTATAAAAGTGCACATATTTCAAAAATGTAGTATATTTAGATATCGCACTTAAAATGTGGAAGTTGTGAGCACTTCCGGTAAAACCTGAAGTAGCAAAATATTGTTTTATATGTCAAAAGTTGAGGTTCCTTAAGTTCATAATAAGTACCAAATTTCAAAATTTTATATTTACAAATACAGAAGTTAAGGAAGGTGTACATTGGATATGTGACACCCGGTATATTTTTTTTTAATTAACAACTCTTAAAGTCTACAAGATATTTTGAGATTAAATTATTAAGATTATTTTTTAACGTTTTTATCAACCGTTTAACAATATTTCTGACCACTTGTTTATTTCTGTCCAATCATATTACAGTTATATTGGGAATTTTATATTTTGTTTTTCAGTATTTCTCTTTACAACAAGATATCCTACCTGAAATAAATTAAACATGAATATATTAATATTTATAATTATTGTTATTACTTTTTACCAAAAAATACCTCAAAATATTCTTTTTATAAAATGTAATGACAGTTTTTATAGGCTGACTTATATGAACATGCTTGCAAACCTAGCGCAGTACCGCGCTAGTCAGTACTGCAGTAAGTGACTAAACTATTGACAGAACCATAATTTGCAATTTAAAATGGTTTTAGTTTAGCAATTTAGAATGGTATTAAATTAACCAAATCAAAGAATATTCCTGTAAAAATATTAATATAAGTAATAATACAATTTATGTCATTTTGCGATGAAAAAAATATAAAAGTTGGTTTGATATATTGTAAATCGTTAAAAAATTATCTTCTGAATTACACACGATTCTTCGAATTATCGGGAAAAATTCACAGTTTTCATTTAAATTTGCTGTCAAAGAAAATATTTACTCCAGGGGCATCGCCCCGGTCGTAATTATTTCCAGACAGCAAATTTTCATGAAAACAGTGATTTTTTCCCGCATAATTCCAAGCCTCTTCTGTAATTATATATGAAAATTGAGCTCTATGACAAATAACGCTGTTCTTAACAACTGTGATAAGAAGCACAAAATGTACTCCTTATATTTAATTAAACATCACGTTTTTGTGTTTTATATATATTTTTATTATTTATTTTTACCCCATTTAATTGTTTTATATTGTACTAATTATGATATTATTGAATAACTATTACCACGTGCTTATTTTCAAGCATTAGTTATTATTTGATGTTAATTATTTATGTTCTACAAAAGATTCTGAATGGATTTTTTGTTTCTATCAGGAGCTTTCTATGAATTAAATCACGCATCTTAGGGTTTAGGAGAAATTTGACTCATATTTAGGAATGGGGGTCGTCAATCTCAGCGTGATATGAGGGGGGTATTTTATTAACCAGGGGGTCAAAAATAGCAAAATTTAGCTTTATTTTTGGTACAT
Organism: Brachypterus glaber; assembly: GCA_958510825.1. NCBI lineage: Eukaryota > Metazoa > Arthropoda > Insecta > Coleoptera > Kateretidae > Brachypterus > Brachypterus glaber. Next base: position 14,586,664 of record OY294052.1, on the reverse strand, counting down.
TTTATTGTATCAAGAAAATAAAAATCCACTTCAGATTCTATTGTGTAATGTGTTGTTAATTATTTCATCTAATTATAATTAAATTCCAATTGATTTATTTGTTTAAAAAAATACTTTCAAATTGTTATATTTTTATATTGATTATTATCATATCACATAAAGATTACACCGGCACGCACAAAAAAAAATAATCTCGAGTGCGTCAGACCAGACTAGTCAATTCTTACCTATTTTGGTTCGCAGAATCTGTATCCGAGGTCCGAATTTAAAAGTTAGCGTTCAAAATGGCGGATCCAATATGGCGCATTAGATTTTTAAAGTTGCTCGGATTTGCTTGAAACTTGGTACTCGGGGGTTTTTGGGGTCGCTGATTACGAATCTGGTGCCAGATTTCCAAAATTCAAAATGGAGAATTTTCCGAAAAGCTTTAAAAAATCTAATCCGCCATATTGGTTTGGATTTTGGAAAACTGGCACCAGATTCATAATCACCGACCCCAGAAACCCCCGAGTACCAAGTTTCAAGCAAATCTGAGTAACTTTAAAAAATCAAATTCGCCATATTGGATTCGCTATTTTGAATTTTGGAAAACTAGCACCAGTTTCGTAATCAGCGTCCACAAAAACCCTCGAGTACCAGGTTTCCACAAAATCTGAGCAACTTTAAAAAATCTAATATATTGGATCCGCTATTTTGAACGCTAACTTTTAAATTCTGACCTCGGATTCAGATTCAGCGACCCGAAATACGTAAGAATTGACGAGTCTAATCTGCCGAACTTGAATTTTTTTTTGTTTTGTGTGCCGATGTTATTAAAAGTTATAGGGTCAATTATTTTTGCCCCAATTTTACATATACCCATTTCACTCTATACATTATTTAATAAATACAAATTCAAAATAATTACTAGACCAAAAATTCATGACCAATATACATTTTTGACAAAAAAAGTTCATACTTCGGTTTCGGTTTGGTTTTTTAACCTTTTAGTAGAAATTATATACCGGGTGATGCTCGTGAGATGCGCCAGTCCATTTTTTGACTTGGTATTTCTTAGGTCACTCAATCGGTTGTTGCGTTGTCTAGTTGGTGTCTTAGTGTGTTTTGGTGGTTGGTTGGTTTGGGCATTTTTCTGATGTGAAGGCTCAGAAACCCAACCGGCTAACCACCAAACACAAAGTAAAAACTGATTAAGTGACTTCTAGCTCAGATAATCATATTTTACAATGCAGAATCATCCCTTAAAAATGTGTAACCTATTTTTGAATGTATTTTGATAAATAAAAACTAACAAAAGGTCCCTGTAATTGTAATTAATCTAGAAAAATGTATTTTAATTGATATACTATTAAAACCCTAGGGCCCTTCTTAGGTACTTAATATGTGGAATCTAGGGGAAAATATCCATAAATGGGACATATTATTGATTGGGACATTGCCTATTTCTGAACTAAGCTTCGTAATTTTTGGTTTTTACCATGATTACCATCGCTCTAGATGTGCAATTAAAAAATAATAAAAAATGGCAAAGTTTAGGCAGCTGGTTTTTCACAAATTTAATAAGCCAGTTTTACCATGTCAAAAGTAATTTTAAAAGATATTTTATTGACGAAAGGAAACTGTTTGAATTTGGTTTATGTAATAGTCTAGAGCAACACGAAACATATGTATACCAAATAATCGAATTTTATAGATAGAGGTAAATATTTTTAGCGTATTTTTTTTATAATATTGTTAGTAATCTTGAATGGGACAAATTTTGTTTCCTTGAATGGGACAACTGTTTTATTGCATATTTCATTCCTACTCATTTCTTTTAAATAAATCACTCTAAAAGGACAGAGAGTGTCTAGGGTACTACCCATATAACAATTTGGAACAGTTAGAACTTAAAACAAACTAATATTTGATATTGATTTTAGAAAACATGAATCCAAGTTTGGTAAAAATATTTAAAGTAAATTCTATGTAAAAAAAACAATGTAACACTTTAACAGCTATTTTTTTTGTTATGAAATGACATTATAGGCTTATTGTTATTAGTAATAGTGATAATAATAGATATTTTCATAATTTGTTATCTTTAATAGCAATTTTATATGTTTGTCCCATTCAATATTACGGAGTTCTTGAATGGGACAAGTTATTTTTTTCTTAAAATGCTTGTAGTTTTGGTAAAAATAAATATTATTGAGGTTTAACACTTGGACTGTGTTCTTTTAGTTCCAAATAAGATAAATAAAAAAAATACGTATAAAAGATTAAAAATAAAATTTTGGCAGCCGTTTAAAAAAAAAGTGTCCCATTCATGGGTATCTCCCCCTACGTTGTAGATGTACATCCTAAATATTTTTCATTCAATGTATTTTTCTATTAAAAGACAATAATAATATTTAATTTGTTTTATTGAATTACCTAATAATTACATACAATGTCAACTATTTTAATAATTTAAAAACTTGCGAATGCCTGTGGGTCTACACAATTCTACCACTACCATTCAACGTTTTATTGACGCGTGATTTTGTTACTTATGGATATTCTTATAATAAATATAAAAATACCCGAGGAGACACCAGATTCTGAGTTGGTATTTAAATTTTATACTACTGATAATTTTTATTGAATTATTCAATAGAAATACAAAAATAATAACACCATAGTGTGGATACATCAAAGAAGTCTGATGTATCCACTTCAGAAGCACTATAATAGTGCACTATGATAGCCATAACAATTATGGCGTGGAGGGAACTCTCCACAAGCATTTCACGTTTTAATTTTTTGTTTATAAACTATTCAAACAAGTTATATTTAGTTAAATTTTGGGGACTATCATATTCCAAAATTTCCCCATCTTGTAATATTAATATTTTATCATATCCCTTAATAAAACTTTTCCTGTGGGTAATATTAATGATAGTAGACTCACTGCAACAACTTTCAATAACATTTGCAATATTTTTTTCAGATTCCAAATCCAAATTTGAAGTTGCCTCATCAAGAACCAAAATTTTTGTTTTTTTAATCAAAGCTCTCGCTAAACCTATTAATTGTTTTTCACCAGTACTGAATTTTAAATCAGTTATTTTGTCGTATATATTTAATATTTTGTTTTTTAAACTTGTTTGTTCAAGAACTTGATATATGTCTTCATCAGAGTACTGTTCAAGTAAATCTATGTTATTTCGAACGGTTCCTTCATATAAAACAGGATCTTGTGATACAACAGAAATATTTGATCTTAAACAGTTTATAGATATTTTAGTTATATCCACGTCATCAATTAATATAGTTCCTTGAATATCAAATAATCTGAATATCGCTGAAATTAGGGAAGATTTTCCTGATCCTGTTCTACCTATTACAACTACCTTCATTTTTGGTTTAACTGTAAAATTAATATTTCGTAGTGCATAGTTTATATTATCATATGATAAACTGACATTATTGTACGTTATAGATCCATTTTTGGGCCAATTTTCGATTGTGGTACCATTTTTATTTTCAGGTTTATTTTCTGAATATTCTAGCAATCGTTCGACGGAAGTCATTAAATTTTCAAAATATGTCATCTCCGGAATGGAAGCTTCAATCATTGGTCTTAACATTGATAATTGTGTCACTACTAATCCAACATTTCCAGTGTCAATGTTTGGTAACAAAGCAAAACTCCATAAAATACCTTAAAAAAAAAACAAATAGGTATTTATTTAGGGCATGAAGGATCTCTTGCTAGGTTTTTTATAAGTTTTACTTCATCAGGTCTTTCTTTATTCTTTGGTTCATGATCTGTCTTATTCTGGAAAAAGGCCAAGCCAAAAAAAAACAGACGTCCAAGAACTAAGAACAAGGTTGGTTAACCTAAATATTTAAATAAGCTACTTAAAATTTATCAATTCAAAACAAATATTAATAATAATAATAATAATAATAATCCTTTATTCCAGCCCAGAGAGCCATATACAAAAAATACAAAACATACAAAATATCTACAAGAAAATTAATAATTAGCCAATATACAAAAGTTCAAAAGAGCTACCGTCCCCCCATTAGAACTCTACTTCAGGTTTGCCATAGATTGAAACGCCATAGAATGTCACTCCTCAGCAGAGCCACAATAAAGAGGTTGGAAGATTTATACAGCCGATCGCGGAACCCAAAAGCCCGAAATCTACGAATAGCTAGAAAGTCATTAACACGAGCCGTAGCAAACATTTCACTAGCACTAGAAAATCTCGGTATGTTATTTAAGAGTCTAAACGCATAATTATAGCACACGCGCAGTGCTATAATAATGCGTTATTCCACCATCCAAGTGTATAATTACACCAAAGTTCGGACATGAAGATCCCTGAGCAATATGTTTGAAATAACAGTTTTTTAATGTCAGAGTTACATTTGGAGAAACGACGGGTTAACATATTAGCACGGACGCAGAGGGCTTTGTACTGTCTCTGAATGTCGAGATTATCGGAGAGATCACAGGTTAGAATATGCCCTAAGTATTTGAATTGCGACACTATACTTATAAGACTACCGTTAAGTCTGATCGGGGGCACCACTAAGTCTTTATAATTAGAAGGTCTGAACACCATGAAACAGGTTTTGTTGACATTATATACAAGGTGGTGCTCTACAGCGAAATCTTCACATATCCTAATGAGTTTACACAGTCCCTCAAGGGAAGGGCACAGGAGAACCATATCATCCGCATAGCTAAGGCAGTTAATTAGCACTCCATTGATATAGCACCCAACACCGGAAAGTTTTAGACGAAGGTGAAGACTGTCGATGTAGGCATTAAAGACATCAGGTGAAAGAAGGCTACCCTGACACACACCATTTTTGATATAGAACGGTGGAGATAAACTGGAACTCCATCTGGCAACTCCGACTACGTTACTGTTCCAATGCGACAAAAGCCGCAACCAGAGAGAAGGCGCTCCTCGCTCCTTGAGAATCTTCATGAGGGTTGGATGATGTACTCGGTCGAAAGCCTTACTGAGGTCAAGGAATAGAGCATATACAGGAGTTTTCAGGTTGATATAGTATCTAATAGTTTCCTTGAGTACAAAAACAGCTTCGGAGGTTCCTAAATGCTTCTTAAAACCAAACTGGTTAGGTTCCGTGGAGAGAAAGGGGCTGAGCACATTAAGCATTATGATTTCAAGAACCTTAGACATAGCCGTAGAAAGAGCAATAGGCCTATAGTTGGACGATGCAGACACATCTCCAGTCTTATTCTTAAGAACAGGTACAAATATGGTTTTAGTTAGGTCGTTCGATATAAAACCATGACGTAACATTGTTGTAAAACAAATGCTAAGAAGAACGGAGACTCTTTTACCGGAATATATCAGGTGTTCAGGGCAAATTCCATCCCAGCCAGCAGATTTGCTACGCTTAAGGCATTTGATTGCATTGCCAACTTCCAGAGCAGATATTAATAGTAGGTATATTATATACCGAGGTGAAAACTGTTTCATTTCCTGAGGGAAATTTAGTAAACGGAGGAGCGAACAAAAACCATAAAAAATCATGTTTTGCATTTTTCTCGAAAAACTACTGCGGGACTTTGACTTTGGATTTGGATTCAGCGATGAAAAATACATAATAGACCTGTCTCGTCAAAAGATCAGGGTACTTTTTTTATTTTGTGGGCCTGTGTAATAATTAATTTTCCAACTTTTATTTATGTATGTAATTAAGCAATTACTAAATGGTTGTGAATAAAAAAATTACCTAACATTATTAAGGTTCCACAGACAGATGTATAAAAGGCAAAAGCTATATGGGTTAATTCTCTTGTATAAAAAGCCGATAGATGTAGGTTTTGATATTCATCAAATTCTTCTATTAACCTATTAACCACATTTGAGGTTCTTATCGTTGTAATTCCTTCTAATGTCGCATTAATATGCCCAATAATTGAACTTCCAGCTGAAAAATAATTTAAAGTTAAAAAAAAATATTTAGCTTTTCCTGAATCTATATTTTACTGAGAGATGAAGATAAATAGCAAATTAATTTTTTTAAAAGAATTAATAATTCTTACATATAGCAATACATATACAGGAAAAAATTATATCTAACCCCATAAACTTTTGGAAATAGAAAAAATATATATATATATATATAAAAGGATTAAAGTACTTAAACTAAAAAATAAAAGTATTATAAGTGTATAAAAATTTCTAAAATCTACGTTTATTTATTATATAATTTTAAAAAAAAACTCAAAAATCTCCCTAGACAAAAAACTCTTGGATATAAATTTGTTTCATGAAAAAAATAGGTAACTTTTTTGTTTTTTTTTTCAAATGTCCGTCTGTCTGCCTGTCCTCCATCACGTCACGTTTTTGTGTGCACGATAACTAGCAGAGATTATTTCTATTCAGAAAGATCTTCGAAAAACCTTCAATAGATACAGCCAATTGTTTTTATAAAACCTATTTAAGACCTTTACTAGAATTTGGTTCGTCGATTTGGGCTCCTGTCCTTGTTCGTGATATTAATTTAATTGAATCAGTACAACGGACTGCCACTCGTCTCCCCTATGGACATCGCCGTCCATCTTATGAAGACATGCTAAATATATTTAATCTTCCAACTGCAGCTGATAGACTTGAGCGTGGCTGTCTGATTACAACTTTCCGAGTGCTCCACAACGACTTCTCTACTGATCTAAGAAGTATTTTTCAATTAAGGACTGATACAACAAGGGGTCACAATTTCAAACTTCGTCATGAACGTTACCGCACATTACCCAGGCAGCATTTTATCAGTAACAGAGTCTTTTCTACATGGAACTCCCTCCCGGCAGAAGTGGTGAATGCGCAGTCAGTCAATAGTTTTAAAAACAGACTGGACAATTACTTTTAAATTAGTTTTTGCGTAGTTTTTGTATCTGTACTTTACAATTATTTTTTTTTGTTATAATTTAAATTGAGTTTTATAGGTTTTTAACCTTACTCTTATCAGATTAATAATAATAATAATAATAATAATAATAATAATAATAATAATAATGATAATGATAATGATAATGATAATGATAATGATAATGATAATGATAATGATAATGATAATGATAATGATAATGATAATGATAATGATAATGATAATGATAATGATAATGATAATGATAATGATAATGATAATGATAATGATAATGATAATGATAATGATAATGATAATGATAATGATAATGATAATGATAATGATAATGATAATGATAATGATAATGATAATGATAATGATAATGATAATGATAATGATAATGATAATGATAATGATAATGATAATGATAATGATAATGATAATGATAATGATAATGATAATGATAATGATAATAATAAAATAACAGTACAGAGATAACACATTGTTTAACAAAGACACAAAAAAGTTCTTTAGAAATCTAAGAGGGAACGTCAAAGAAGGTGTCCCACCTTCATTGGAAAGAATAGAAACATTCTGGAGAAATATTTACGAAGACGAAACCAAGCATAATGAGGAAGCAGCATGGATTAAAGAAATCGAGGATAAAATAGTTCCAGAAATGATATGGTCCCCAATTACAGAAAATGATGTAAAAACAGCAATAAATAAAACACAAAACTGGAAAGCAGGTGGGCCAGATTGCATAACGAACTTTTGGATAAAGGAGTTACACGTCACGCACAAACACCTAGCTCGTGAATACAATAATCTCATTAGTGAGGGTGAGATCCCTGAATGGCTCACAAAAGGGAAAACATACCTTCTACCAAAGAACCAAAACACTGAAGACCCAAAAAACTATCGACCCATAACATGCCTAAATACTATTTACAAAAACTTAACTAGTATCTTAACTGAAAGAATTACAAACCATTTAACATCGCATAACCTACTCCCAATAGAGCAAAAAGGATGCTGTCGGGGTTCCAGAGGATGCAAGGATCAACTTTTGATCTCTAAGGCAATTATGGAAGATTGCAAGAAATTTGAAAAGAGTCTAGCAGTGTGCTGGATTGATTATATGAAAGCCTTCGACAGCATTCCCCACTCCTGGTTAATTAAATCATGCGAATTTGTGGGCATACACCCCTCGATAATAAATTTTCTTCGTCTATTAGTAAAGACATGGCGAACCATAATGTATCTGCTGTCCAGCGAAGGAGCAATTGTTACTAATGAAATCCTTATTAAAAGAGGAATTTACCAAGGAGACTCGATGTCACCACTTCTCTTTTGCATTGCACTAATTCCATTGTCCCTTCTTCTCAGAGAATCTAAGCTTGGTTATAAAATTACTAACATCCAAGAAATAATAAATCACTTGTTATTTATGGATGATCTCAAGCTATTGGCAGCTAGCAAAGTTCAACTGAAAAAGTTAATTGAAATAACAACAGCTTTTAGTGAAGATATTAAGATGAAATTTGGATTGAACAAGTGCGCAGTGGTGTCATTTAAGAAGGGAAAAGTAGAGCACATGGAGAACATAGATGTAGGGGAACAACAAGAAATAGAAGCATTGGAGCAAGGAAAGTTTTATAAATACTTGGGGGTTGATGAAGGTGATGGAGTTGATCACGAGGGTGCGAAAGTAAAACTAAAGAAAGAATATTTCCACAGGGTAAGAAAGATATTAAAAACACAACTTAACAGTAAAAATAAAATGTATGCTATCGGATCGTTGGCTACTCCGGTAATCCAATACAGTGCTGGGATAATAAATTGGAAAGCCGAGGAAATAAAACAGTTGGATATTAAAACCCGCAAGCTTCTTACTATGTATGGTGCATATCATCCAAAAGCCGATACAAGTCGCTTATATGTACCCAGAACTGAAGGAGGAAGGGGGCTCAGGCAAGTAGAAACTGCAATTAAAATCGAAGTATATAACCTAGCTTTCTATTTGTCAATGAATTCTCATATAAACTACTTGCTAAGAGCCACACTGCACCATGATTCACAACAAAGATATTATTCCCTTATGAAAGAAGCCATTAAAATTGCTAAGGAGCTTAAAACCGCCGAAGAAGTAGAGCCAACCATACAAAATATGCCACTTGCAAAAATTATTAAGCGAAGAATAAAAAACCAAACTCTAGCTAATTGGAAAGAAAAACCAATGCATGGGAAACTAATCAGGGATATGGAGAACCTAAGGATCGACAAACGAATGTCTTTTGCGTGGCTTAAATATGGACAGCTCAAACCGGAAACCGAAGGTTTCATAACTGCAGCCCAAGATCAGGCACTGAAGACAAGGTACATTGAACATCGGATCATGAGAACTAGAGAAGATGAATTGTGTCGTATGTGCAAAGAAAAGAGCGAAACGGTAACCCATATAATGTCCGCCTGCTCCATCCTAGCTAAAAGAGAATACTTAGACCGACACAACAAAGTATGTAACCTAGTCCACTTTGAAATACTTAAACACTACAACTATGAACCATTACCTCTGAGGTGGTACCAGCATAGTCCTCAAAAAGTTACCACAATCCAAAATGAAGCAATAACTGTCTTATACGATCATCCTATCAATACCGATCGGACAGTGACAGCTCTTCGCCCAGATATAGTGGTTCGAACGGGTAAAATCACTTACCTTATTGACGTGGCAATCCCAGCAGACACAAATCTTATTAAAAAAGAGTCTGAAAAAAAATTGAAATATAAAAGCTTGGCTATAGAAGTACAAAGAATGTGGAGAACTAAAGTGGCTATAATACCCATAATTGTGGGTTCGACGGGATATGTTTCAGAAGAATACCTAAACTTTGTTAAACAGCTCCCTGGTGAACACAAACCAGAAAAAATACAAATGCAAGCAATACTAGGAACAGCCCACATTCTAAGAAAAGTGTTGTCGTGATCCTGAAACAAGAATAATGCAATAATAACAATTAAATTTAGTCCCCCAAATTAAATTCTTACCTTACCTTAGGTGCAAGGTCTGCACCTGGTTTGAGTAACGATACCTACCTTAATCTTTAAACTTTCGAAGTAATTCATTTGAAAATTTGTTTTTATAAATGGAAACTGACTAAGCTGAAAGAAACTGAGATGGTGCGACAAGTCAATAATAATAATAATAATAATAATAATAATAATAATAATAATAGTAATAGTAATAGTAATAGTAATAGTAATAGTAATAGTAATAGTAATAGTAATAGTAATAGTAATAGTAATAGTAATAGTAATAGTAATAGTAATAGTAATAGTAATAGTAATAGTAATAGTAATAGTAATAGTAATAGTAATAGTAATAGTAATAGTAATAGTAATAGTAATAGTAATAGTAATAGTAATAGTAATAGTAATAGTAATAGTAATAGTAATAGTAATAGTAATAGTAATAGTAATAGTAATAGTAATAGTAATAGTAATAATAATAATAATAATAATAATAATAATAATAATAATAATAACTCAAGAACGAATAATCCGATTGACTTGAAATTAGAAAAAATCACGCTCTATGAGGAGAAGATCCCTATTGTTGACAGAAATTTTTAATTTTAAGCAAAATTATAAAAATATTAATTTATTATTCCATCAATCTATAGATGGATGGAATAATAAATCGCTATTGTTTTTGAAAGCAATCCCCCCAAAAACAAAAAAGTTATAAACTTAAAAAAAAAATAAAAAAAAGCTGAAAGAAAATTCCGATTAACGAATTTTTTTTTCAGAAAAATTCTACAAAAAAAATGAATAAAAAAATTGAAAAATTTTAAATTTTTTGTTTGAATTTTTTTTTTTGAAAATTCTTTTTTGATTTTTTTTTTAATTTTTCGTCTTTTGCAAAAAGAAAATTTAATAAAAAAATTGAAATATAAAAAAAAATTAAGTTTTTTTTTGAAAATTTTTTTTTCAATAACTTTTCGTTTTTTAAAAAGGAGCCTTTTAAAAAAATGTATTTTTTTTTGTTATTTTTTTTGAAAATTATAATTTTTTTAAGTATTTGGGAAATGCTATATTTACTATGAATAATATATAATCGAATGCATAGCATTACATATCTTCACGGCTTGTTTTTTCTAATTTTACTATTTTAATTCACAGCAAAGCAGATCTCTATAGAGATAAGATTATCACAAAATTATTGTAACATTAAATTTATAAATAGAAAAATCAATAATTTTAAGCTATATCAAGGATATAAATTTGTTTTGAAAAGTCCAACTCCACTCCCCGTGGGTGGGGGGTGATTATTTTAAAATATTTACAATATTTTCGTAAAAACTGGTATATGGGGGTTTTTGAGGTAGCTAAAACTGAATCTGATAATGAAAAAATCCAAGTCCCCTGATAACACACTACATCCTAAGAAGGTTTTTTAATCGTTCCCTTGAAAAGGTTCTTAGCATAATGCTGTAAACATGCTAAGCATGTTCTTAAAAGGTGCACTGCTGTAGTGCTACGTAGCATAAGTGATTCTACTCTAAACATTCTTAGCATGATTAGAGTATTTTGCTAAGAATATTCCCAATACATATTCTTAAAATATTCTAATGGGAATGTTTTTAGAATAGTAATATGGCGTCTATATTATTTTAATTTTATTAGGTTAGAATTACAAATATTCTTAAAATTGTTGTTAATAACATAAGTTTTACCCTAGTAGTAGTAGAAATGGATGTATTTTTACACATAAAGTGATTATTATATAGTTTTAGACAAAAAATTAAAATTATTATTTTTTGAAATGACAATTATTTGCTATTTTTTTCTCTAAACATTGGATTTTTGTGTGGCGCATGATTTTTATGTTTGGTACAAAGTTTACTTTCACAGTAAAACTGCATATCCCATATAATCTTACCTGATGGATGCTATATCTAAAGATTTTTATATACTTTAATTATTAGGTTTATCTCAAAGATGTAAAAATTTTCGCCATGTCCAAATTATGATATCACTTCATAAAAAGGTTCGAGTATTATAAAATATAATTGAAAGAATAGAAAAACTACATTAATGCAGAATTCTGAAACGTCTACCTACTTTGTTTGCGCATGCGATATATTCAATATTATTACTTAAATGCATCAAATTAGAATATTTTTAGAAGCATGCCAAGAATATTCTTAAAAGTAGATGTACCTACTTCTAAGAACATTCTTAACATGCTTCTTAAAACATTCTTATTTGATGCAGAGGCTTTTAAGAACCTTCTTAGGAACTCCCAGCACGATTAAAACGGTATCCTTTACATTTCTTTAATCGTTCTTAGAATATCCTGAGCAAAATAGACATGCTTCTAAGAAGCATGCTGTCCTTCCGGCTATTTATTTTAAGAATATTCTTAGAAGGTTTTTGTGCTATCAGGGTCCACCCCAGGAGGGCGGGGGGTAAGTAATTTAAAATATTTACATTATTTTCATAAAAATTGTTAGTATAGGGGTTTTTGAGGTTTCTAAAACTTAATCTTGGAATAACATTTTTCTAAATCCACCCCCTGATTGGCGGGGGTTAGTTTTCGTGAAAAATTGGTATATTGGTATATTGGAGTTTTTGAGGTACTAACCAAAACCAAGAGGCCCCAAAAACCCCTAGACGCCCATTTTTATAAAATTTATATTTTTTTCCGCCATAAAAAAGTCCACCCCAGGAGGGCGGGGGGTAAGTAATTTGAAATATTTACATTATTTTCATAAAAATTGTTAGTATAGGGGTTTTTGAGGTTTGTAAAACTTAATCTTGTTGTTATTTTTTCTAAATCCACCCCCTGAATGGCGGGGCGTAGTTACCAAACCAAGAAAAAACCAAAACAAACTCCTGCATAGAGAGCTGCATTTAGGCGCTTGTGGATCCTGCATCATAAAATCGCTTCGGAGCACCCCAGATAATAATTAAATGCACAATGTACTTACTGGAAGCTTCCAAGCGCTGCAAACTTCGTCCAGTTGGTATATACAGTTTTCTTATTACAAGCATAATAACTAATAATAAACTTACGGGTATAAACAACTTCCATTCCACTAATATCAAAAGTACAAATGTTCCATATAAAATAAAATTATCCTAAAATAATACATTAGCCTCAATATTTTAAGCCTCAATATTTTTAGCCTCAATATTTTTTTATATGAATGTAAAAAACCTTTCACATAAGGGGCTGTCCATAAATAACGCAACACAATTTTTCTAAATTTTTGACTCCCCCTGAGTCACAAGCTAAAATATTTACTAACACCCTCACCCAGGGTGTCGCGTAAAATACAGGGTGTCCCAGATAAGACAGATTAAGCGTTTTTTGACATTATTCAATTTGCACCCAAAAAGCGATATTTGTACCTAAACAAAAGTTTTCGGGTAAACTGATAGATGAAAAAAAATTTTTTTGTCTTCCTTTGACCCCCCTTATCTGGAAAATGACTGAAGTATAACAAAAACCTTTCAATATACGTTCAAACAAAAAAATAAGAAGTTATTTTATTAGTCCATTCTAAACATGCTAGTTAGGTACAACAATTAAAAAAAATAGTAATAAACAATAGTACATATCTTGTTTAAGGGGTTGTTCTGATTTTTGATTTCACTAAATTGATTTTTTTTTTGCTTTTTTATACTACTCAATATGTGTAGAATACGCTCCTAAAATATTTTGACGAAATTTGTCTTGTTTAAAAAGTTATACATATATATTCTTTAAAAAATATACATAAAAAAATAATAAAATTATAAAATTTTAAGGGGCGATTCTACATCATAAAATATGACAAAAAGTTCCTATAAACATATGTCTAAAAATACGTCGTAAGGGAGATAGGCCCCTTTGAATGTGGCTAAAAGATTCGGTTTTTATTTAAGAACTCAGGAACCCTTTAAGATACAGCAAGGAAGTTTTGCACATAAACTAATCTTAATAAGGCCTATAAATTTAGTTTTTCGGTAAAGAATACTTTCGTTAAGTTTTTATTGTAGAATCGACCTGCAGAATTAAAATTTTATTAGTGCCTGTTTTGTACTTTAAAATATAAAAAAAACTTTAAACGCGTTTTTTTTTTGTGAACTTTAAGAGTTGTCTAATACTTTGTAAAAAGTTTTGTACATAAAAATAATACAGGTCGTCTGAAAATTTTTTTTGTTTTGAGTCCTACCCTGTCACTAAATCCGTCGTTGTCACGTGCGTTTGTGTTATTTTGCAGATGGTGATACTGAAAAGATTTTAAGACGGAGTTTTTTTTTTCACATGTTTGAAACAAGGTGAAACAGTTTTAAGTTAAAAGTTTTGAAATTCGTTGATTCAAGGGGTAACAGATAACAAAAAAAAATTAAGTTTAATTTATAATTACTCGAATGCAGTCGTGAAGTTTAAATGGAATGGCTTCATCAACGATGAACAAATCTTGGGAAAATCTGTTCAAAATATTTCCAATAAATTTGTTATTAAAAAAGGCCATGTCTCCATTAACAATGTTAGTTATAACCAATTTTGATATTTTCATGGACACCACTTTTGTAAAATCAATTAAAACATATGTTTTAATCAGAGTTATCACTGCCCAAATAATGTATGTTAAAGAGCACATTTTTAAGGCATCGTTTGATTTGGAATCTACTTTGTTATAATCCTCTGTATTGGTGAAGTTTTTTTCCAGTGTGCTTCGTGTTTGCTCAGTGTCAATCCTAAAACAATAATAAATATTTCTAAACCTCAACCTGATCCTCGTATCTGCATTATCAAATGGTTTTGTAATATCTGTAGAAAATTAAAAATGTAAGACTGCAAATGTCAGTTTGAAAACCGGGCTTCAAGAAACTAATTTTGAAACGTTATTTTTTCTAAAAAAAAACAAGTTTTTTTTAATATAAATATCAAAGTTTCTGCTTTTTTTTGGGAGTTTTTAAAAATGGATTTAAATTTTGTAGGTATGCTGGGGGTAATTGTCAGTCATGACATGATCAAAAACTTAGTCTTTATTTTTAATACAAAATAATTGCGAATAAAATAGTATACATACATATCTTATAGTATATATACATATATTGTTAATAAAACTCATTTTAAGGCTCGAGATCTATATTTGACCTCGGCCTTCGGTCAAATATAATATCTCGCCTTAAAATGTTAAGTTTTTTTTAACATGACATGTAATAATTATACATTGTAATATACTATTGATTGTTATTAAGTTATTATTTAAAATACTTTTTATATAAAAAAGCTTATTACTCTGTTAAGGAGTTTTTAGATGATTTTTAAATGTTTTGTCTTTTTTATTTGTTACTTTTAATAGTTGTCTTTATTTATGTTATTTATTTTGTTTGTTTTCCGCTCTGTATTCTAACCTGGAGATATTATTTTTGTATATATTATGTAAATTATTGTTGATAACTTTTATTTTATATTTATGATACTTTGACTTGTATAACCATCCCAGGATGGCACAAATACTAAATATACTATTCTATTCTATTTAAATGTCATTCTTGGTATTTCCATGACAAGATTTGATTGTTGAAAATATACCAGGGTTTATTAATAAAATTAAGTATATAAAAATTTACTTTTATTTAAGAAAGATAAAGATAAGTCTGTCGCCCAGAACAAATAGGCAAAAATTAATAAAATGCTTGCCTGCATCTCACATATCATAAATATAGTAATCCAGTTTTTAAATAATGGATAAGAAGAGTTGTGATGGCACTTAGGACTTTTTTTAAATTGTTTGCTTAGTAAAATAAATAGTATTTATAAAGCTAAAAGTAACATATCTGAAACTTTATAATATCTGCAATGGTTAAAAAAATAGGAACAATTAATTAGGTAAATTTTGACAGCCCATAACTAGAAAATAAATGAGCGCAGAAAAAAATACATGAAACCAAACTATTCTAATTTAAAGATCTTTTAATTTCATAAAAAAAATCGTTTACCATGGAGAGGTCACCACAGTGCCAACGAGTATTATTATAAAAGCGTCATATGGTATTTAACTTGTACTATAGGTGAGACTATAAAACACGGTTTCTGAATTTTTTTAATATCTCTTATCATTTTCGAAAAAAATGAGGAGGGCGGAAATTCGGGATCACCCTGTACAATGTACATGTACATGTACAGTGTACATACTATATGTATAAACAGAGTCGGATTTACACTACTTGCGCCTTACGCTAAAAATTTGGCACCTTCGCAAAAATTTCAAAATTAACAAGCAAAAGAAAGGTACCTGCATTTACTTAAAATATTTTAGGTGTTTACATCTTTTACTTTTCTCGGGGAAAGTTGTGATTTTATGTTTCTTGATGTTTTATATACAAAAGAGATGATTTCCGTAAAAAAAACCTGTAGACCTGTCTGTTTGGGAAATTTGTGACCAGCTTAAGAAAGCGTTAAATTTGGAACATGTTCCTTATAAAAGTTCTCGGATGGTAAAAATTGGTAAAAATCGGTCTAAAAACTATTTTTTTTACAAACTATATGAGCAAGTATTTGTTGGTAGCAGTTTCTTTTTTGAGGGAAAATCGAGGGTAGAACTACTAAAACATATTTGTACACGGACATCCGAGACTTTTATATGACTTCTGAGATTGTCGCCGTAAAAAAATTAAGATTTTTAGGAGTTTCGATAAATTTTTGGCCATTTCTAAAAAATTTTGCAGAAGTTTACCGTAATTTTCGAGATTTTTCTGGGACTTTCCGTAGTGACACTCTTGACGAAGATTTAAAAAATCCTGTTTATTATTAAAAAATATTGATTTCCAGACTAAAAAAAAATATTCATTAAAAATTTTGGACATTCGAAAGTCTTACGCCTTCGTAAATCTTGCACCTTCAAGAATATTGCGCCTTACGCCATGGCGTTGTTGGCGTACAGGGAAATCCGGTTCTGTGTACAAATAGACTGTTATCTACGAAACAAGTGTACCTAGTTAGTTTGTATCTGTAGTTTATATTTGTAAATCAGGAACATTCCTACTTAATATTTATTTGTTAAAAATGGAGAAATCCGATATTTTAGTGGACATTCCTTTCGACGATTTGTCAGAGTTGGCAAAAATGTACGAAAATCATCAAGATTGGGCCCCACATGCGTATAGTACAATTTTAACCGGAATAAAATGGATTCAAAAAGATAAAAATACGAAAAAACCCCAAAGTAGACTAAAATTTGTTTCTCCAAATAGTTGCTGGAGAACAGATGGCACATTTTTTGTATTAACAGAGGTAAGATAACAAATATTTTATTTTATAGACTGTAAATTAGTTAAGATGATATCCGCGCCGATAGGGTAGGCTTGAGTCAAGGATTTGGCTGACTATTTCACAAACAATATATAGGCCAATAAAAACCTTGAATTTTTAGATTCTTGACCAATCAGATCAAAATGAATCTGATAATTTTTGCACAAGTGCAATTATCACTTGGTTACTATGGAAACAAGAAACTGACAGTTCCTGACATCTTAATAAATGTTATATTTTTACAAAATGTGTTTTTAATTTGTGAAGCTTACCTTTAGTTGATTTATTTTTATTGATAAGCAATATAAATGCTTATTTTTTTACCAAAACATCCTAGGTATAAACCTTAATTAGGGTAGATAATATATTATATTTTATGCACTTTGAATCTTAAAAGCTTTTAATCACTGATATTCATAAATTTTAATTTATTTAATAGAATCTTGGTATTAAAAACAGGCCACTAAAAACTAATTTAAATACTTATTTATTAAAAGTATATTTGCAGTAAAGAATTACGGAAATCAAAACATCACTACCAGTACAGCGTTGCCAAACTTTATTAGAAACCGATAGGAATTTTTTTTACGGGTGGAAACACCCGTTATTTTATTTCTTTTTAGTTGAAAACTAAACTTTTTAAACAAAAACAGCAATGATCTTTATTGAAATACTAAAATATATGATAACAACTTTTTTATTGGAATAATTTTTTTACTGTATTAAAAAAAAATATTTTTTTTGGAAATTGCCAAGCAAAATATTTTTTAATACAGTAAAAAAATTATCGATAATTTAACATGCACTTATGATATTACTACTGATTATTTTTTATATGTAGCCCACCGACATCAAAAACCCCCCGTTTCGAAAATATGATTTTTTAATTTTTTTTCCAAATTTTTAAAATTCTTGAAAATGTGATATTGACGTGCAATAATTCAAAAACTATTTGACCTAGAGAACTGCGGGTTTCGCCATTAAAAAACTCATATTGGTGAAAACCGCAATTCTCTAGGTCAAATAGTTTTCGAGTTATTTCACGCCAATGTCAAATTTTTGACTAATTTAAAAAAATTTAAGAAAATTAAAAAAATCATAGTTTCGAAACGGGATATTTTCGAGTGGAGATTTTTCTTAGACATTGGTGGGCTACACATAAGAATATAATCAGACAAATCCGTGACCCATGTCGTCAGCCCTACCTGGATCGGCGCGGACTTTTAACCATATTATTAGTCCTAGCAAAGAAATAACAAAAGTGCTATTTTTAATTTTTTATTTTTTTTTAATCAAAAGTACACATGATTAGTAGTTGATCCTGAAAATTTCAAAAAAATAAAAAATGGTGTTTTTGAGAAAAATGGCCAAAAAATTTTTAGCCTCTATTTTGAAAAAACCAAAAACTAATTTGATAAAATTTGATAGAAAAAAATACGATTTTTTTAATGGCAAAAACCGCAGTTCTCTAGGTTAAATAGTTTTTGAGTTATTGCAGGTCAATGTCACATTTTCAAGAATTTTAAAAAATTTGAAGAAAATTTGAAAAATCATATTTTCGAAATTTAACAAGTCACCCCGGTCTGGAAAGAATTTTTAGCTCAACTTCTAAACAACCCAAGTTTTTTTTCATAACTTGATTATTTAGAGCTCTGGCATCAATTTAAGACCAAATTTAAAAAAATCTATCAGTGCGTTTTTTTTTTATTTGCAAAAAACACCTAAAATATAGCTTTTTCTCAGCTTCTCAAGTATTGAGTATTATAATAACGTATTCTGTAACTAGTATGGAATATACAATATTCTGCGTGAGCGCAAAGTTTGTTATATGAGCCGGCAGGTAAGTCTGATGATCCCGCGAGCGCGAAATGAATATTCCATACGTGTTATAGACTATACTTTTTCTTCAAGTTAAAGACTTGTCTACATCAATCTAATGACTATATTCGACATACTTAAAGATTTTTCTTTAATAAACTTAGTGGGCTTATAAAAATTTGACACTTTTATAAAGATAATAAATCTAGTAGCCTTATGTCAGTTGGAAGAAGTATTGTAAACATTATTTTTATTTATGCGGAACTTATAATTTAGTATATTAAAGTGATTTTTTATCAATACTCAACCCGTATTTAAAACTATGAAGTATATTAATTATAATAAAACCAGTGATCGTGTTAAAAATACGCATGCAGACAACCGGAGCCTTTTATGTTTGATTTGTTTTACTAAAGCAAAAAACTTAAGTAGAATACCAAGTACCTTGTTAGGTACCATAAAAGAAGAAATTAAGATTTACCATGAAAAAGATAAAAGTTTTCCAAGTTCGGTTTGTCCTTCGTGTCTAAAATTGTTATATGTACGAAAAAAAGACAAGACTAAAATTAAAGTTTTTGATTATACGTACAACAGAATTATATGGAAAAAAGGATTATGCGACTGCTTAATGTGTAAATGTTCCAGGGCTCCTATCAAGCAAAATGATAACAGACTTAAAAATTTAAAAAGCTTTAAAGCAGTAGACCAAAATGTTAAATATCCACAACGAAAAAAAGTTTTTAAAGCCAAAGTAAAACGAAATTCAGATTGGAAAACACTATGCTGCAACTGTTTAAGCGAAATTTGTCGTGGAAAGTCACATAAATGCACTGAAAAGCAAAAAATTATAAATATCGCTCAATTATCCACAGAAAATAGTAGGGACAGGATTGTTTCTACTCTATTAGCTAAGCAAAAGCCAAATACTGAAACTAAACTACCCACTCTTACTGGGAAACCACTTTCAATTGTAATAAGACCAAAAACAAGTTCAAAAACTAACATTAATTTAAGTGACGTTGTAAATATGCAGTCTGAGTTAAATATTTCCGGAAACCAAGTTAAAAAAATTCTGCATACAGTAAGAAAAACGAGTGGAAGAAAAAGTGTAGAATCCTACATAGTGCCTCAACTTCAAGAACATCGTCACCAAATAGATGATTTTTTTAGTTTCACATTTCAAAATATTCTTTATTCTAAAGATGAAGTAGAAAAATAGGAAAAAAGAAACATTGTCTACTGCAACGACGTACAAGGTTTGATAAATTATGTATCCAAAGAAAGAAGTTATGAAGAAACATTTATTATAAAGATCGGCATTGACGCCGGCCAAAATTTTTTAAAAATTTGCATTACATTAAGTACAAATTCAGGTAAAATTAAAAAAATTTGTGATTCTGGGGTTAAAAAAACTTTGGTACTAGCCATAGTTTCATCCATGCAGGAAAATTACCACAATGTAAAATTATTGTGGGAGCTTTTAAATTTAAACTCAATACAAGATAAATTTTCTGTTTCTGCTGATCTAAAAATATTAAACATGTTGTTTGGAATACAGTCACATAGTTGTTCCTATCCCTGTACGTGGTGTAATGCACACAAAAATAATCTTTTTGATGTTGTACAGAGAAGTAATCAACAATATTCAGCTTGGTGGGGAGAAACTGGCGGAGATAAAACTAAATTAAATCAATATGAAAATAATATACATCCTCCAATAGTTACTTTAAAACCAGATTTAAGCATAATAGAATTTATTCCGCTACCCGAGCTACATTTGCTAGGAGTAATCTCTTTACTATTTAATAATATGGAAAAAGATTATCCAGAAATGACACATAGGTGGGCTAAACACTGCAGGGTCGAGAAAGATTTCACTAGAGGGTCAGGTTTTTCATTTGATGGAAATGCTTGCAACAAATTGTTAAACAATGTTGATTATTTAAGAGGCATTGCACCACTACAATGTTTAAAATACGTGCAATCTTTTAGCAGCTTTAGATTAGTTGTTAAATCCTGTTTTGGAAAAACTTTAGATCCAAACTGCTTATTATAGATTTATTTTTATATGATTTTAAAGATTTAAATATAAATCCAACCCCAAAAATACATACTGTTATCCATCACATTAAAGATTTTATTAGACTTAAAAAAGAACCTTTAGGCCCATACTCTGAGCAGGCATTTGAGAGCGTACACGCGGATTGGAATTTTTTTTGGAATAGATTCAAAATTAACTTGGGTAATCCAGGATATGCCATTTCTTTGCTTAGAGCTGTTAGATATTATAACAGTATCCACTTATAATTTTAATTATAATAATTATTATTTAAACGTTATATAAGTTAAAAATTTCATAAATATTACATTATCTTTTAGTTATAGATATTATATTATATTTTTGTTTTTCTGTTCTTAAATACAGAATTTTTTTTAAAATTATTATATCAAACTGTTTTCTAATTTTTTAACAAAGATGTGCTTTTTCGGTTTTGAGACACCCTGTACATACTTTACACTCTCGATAATAATTTACATACAATCTGGTTACGTCCAATTTGAATACAATTTAAATTATTTACATAAAATTCATTTTGCTACAATTTTTTTTTTCGAGCCACTGTGCTCTTTATTAATTATTTTATTGCATTAAAAACTTTTTTTGTAAGATTTTGTAATGTTATCTCCTTTTATCTCAAATAATAAAAAAAAATTCTCAATTCATGAGAAGCTGAGAAAATGCTATATTTTAGGTGTTTTTTGCAAATAAAAAAAAAAACGCACTGATAGATTTTTTTAAATTTGGTCTTAAATTGATACCAGAGCTCTAAATAATCAAGTTATGAAAAAAAAATTTGGGTTGTTTGGAAGTTGAGCTAAAAATCGTTTCCAGACCGGGGTGAAGTGATACACGCTTGTAATCAGAATTGATTTTTGGATAAAAATATGTAAAAATATACAGGGTGTTCCATTTCAAAATCGAAAGTTCGATTCATTTCCGGCGAAACCGTAAGGGCCAAAAAAATTCTATGTCAAAAAATCCTAAATTAACGTAACATAGCTTATGCAAATTTCAAGATCCTACCTAAAAAAGGTAAAAAGTTAAGGGGGGTGAACCACCTTCCTGAAACACCCGGTATATACCTATACAGGGTGTTCCATAATGACGTGCTAATATTTCAGGGTGTCATTCCTTATCCAAAAATAAGAAAAAAAGTTCCTATAAACATATGTTCTAAAACGACTCGTAAGGGAGCTACGCCCCTTCAAAGGTGGTTCTAAAAATTTGATTTTTGTTTAATAACTCAGAAACCAATAACGAGGTTTTGCATGTAAACTAATCTTAATAAGGCCCATCTTTTATGTTAGTTTCAAGAGCTAGGGTGCCATTTAAAATATTGTCCACTACTGCCCCCCTGGCGCCGCCTTACAGAATAAAAAATTGAAAAGTATGACAAATTATAGTTTTTTTTTTAAATTAAACTTTTAGTCATCATTCACTTTATTAATAATTTACGTTAGTTACCGGTTTCGATTATCATCGTCAGACTAGCCAAAAATTTATAAAAATACTATATCCATAAAAGGTCAAAAACAACCAATGTTTAAATTAAATATATGATAAAAGATAGATTAAGTTGTCTTATTTAAGTGTTCTAAATTTGAAGTCGATATCTCAACTCGTTTAAAAGTTAAGGGGGTGACTTTTTGACCGCACGTTATAGCACGCCACTGATAAAGTTATCAGCAAAAAGCACTAGTGGTATTTCCGATTAAATTCAGCAAATGTAAAAAAGCAATCAACATTTTTCAATTTTTTTACTAGCGCAAGACTCCTCAGGGAAAGTAAAAAATATTTTTGCAATAGGCTATAGCCTAAAAAGCAATTATTTATTAAATATGTTATTAATTTTAGTTCGTACCTAATCAAGTATTTGTTTGTTCCTTGGAAAAAACTGGCGAAAATCTGTATTTAGGACTATTAAAAACCAATAGATTACCTTACAACAAATATACAGACTTCCAATTAATCTCAGTACTCGAGTGCTTTGTAGAGAAAGTATACAAAGCCATTTCTGAAAGAAATTTAACTTATAAAGAACCCATATCCAAATTTCACATATGTTCTGCAAGAAGGGAAGATGCTTTAAACTTTAAAATTGAGTAAGTCAAACTTTTCAATAATAAAATAATATATTATATAACATTATCCTTATTCTCGTATGTATATATATTTTTAAAATATATTATATTAAAAAACAATTTTTACAAAGGAGAATAAAGAACCCCGCACAGTCTATATTATAGATTGTGCTATGTGGGAATCCATGGATTAAATCGAGTACAGAATGGCCTTGGGTTCGAATCCCAGTCGGGAAACAACTTTTTTCTTGATTTTTTAATTTAATTATTCCCCAATGTCAAGATTCATCTTTCGTTATATTACACGCCTCCCACTTGTCATAATTTCATAAAATGTCATAAAATGACCCAATTTGTCCTAAAATCGTCATAAAATAAAATTTCTGTCGTAAAAGTCATAAAATTTTATAAAAATACTCATACTTTATACTTTAGAGCTACCTAGGAGTAGGGACCCTAAATAAAGTGACATTTAACTTCACACAAAGGGTTGAGACACCAATTTAGTAATTTCTGCAGGGTTATGTTTTTTTTGCGAATTGGCACTATTGGTATAGTAGAAGTGACATTACTTGTCAAAATATCCATAGACGTGTTTTTTGAAAAAATGTCACGACAATGTTCAGTGGTAAACTGTCGTAATTCTATCCATGCAGGATATATATTATTTCCATTCCCCAAATGCAATGCATTATTAAATGAATGGAAAAGAAGCATGTATTTTCCGAATTGGAAGATTTTCGATAAATCAAAAATTTTCGAAGTAAAAATATGAAAAAATGAACTTTTTTAAATTTGTAACTTTTGTAGGCACACTTTTCAGAGGAAGATTTTATTTTAAAATTAAAAGAAACCGCAATTCCAAAAATTCAAAAAAATTGTAGTTTTAATAGAAAATTAAATGTTCTAGATGGTAATCAAATTCATTCTAAATTATCGAATTATGAAAAAATTATTTTTGAAAAGGAACAAATTATTTTGGAGAAAGATAAAAATATTTTGGAAATTGAGAAAATACTTGTAGAAAATGAAGAAAAATTTAAAGCACTTAATATATAGATAAAAACCTTGGAAGAAGAAAATTTTAGTTTGAAAAATAATCAAAATTTGCGCAAAAATCAATATAATAATTTAATTTTATCATTGGGAGGTACATTCAACAAAAACCAAATAGAAATGCTTTTGATTAAAGATAAAAACAAAAGAAAATGGTCTAATAATACCATCGAAAAATCGTTAAAAATTAAGTTTGTGTGTGGTTCAAATGGTTACAAATATTTATTAAAGTTAAATTTTCCGTTGTCGTCATTAAGAACACTATCTAGAAAAATAGAGCATGTTAACTTTTTACCTGGTGTATTATATGAAATCTTTGATTATTTAAAAATCAAAAGTAATAGTATGAACGATTTTGAACGTGATTGTTGCTTATTTACAGATGAAGCTTCAATAACGCCTGGGAAAGAATATTGTGTTTCATCTAGCAGCACATTGGGTAATGCAACGTTGGGTAATTTAAATGAAATAGCCACTCATGTTTTGGCTCTTATGATTGGTGGTATAAATTTAAGATTTAAACAAATTGTATGTTATCATTTTAGAGTGATTCTATTAGCGGTGAAACGCTAACTGAAGTTTTTCAAGAAATTTTAATCTTATGTGATAGGATAGGGCTTAATGTTTATTGTGTTACAACAGACATGGGTGCCTCTAACCAAGCGATGTGGAAAACTTTCGGCATTAAATCTAAAAAAATTCAATTTCAAAATTATATCATACACCCAAATAACGTTAACAAAAAGGTATACTTTATGGCAGATCCACCACATTTATTTAAAAATATCCGTTCTAGTTTAATAAATAATAAATTTTTCCAAATTCCAAATTATTTTGTTGAAAAATATAAACTACCAACCAACATGGTAGATGTTAAATACATTCAAAATTTAGCAGAATTTCAAAATGATTCGGACTATCAAATTTCACCAAAGTTAAATGTAGATCTTTTAAATTTAAATCATTTTAACAAAATGAAAGTCTCCAAAGCTTGTTACACATTAAGTAAAGACGTAAGTGCAGGTATTGAATTTGTTGCTGAGGATGAAAATGCATCAACAACAGCATGGTTTATATTTGCTATTGACCATTGGTTTAGTCTAATGTCTACAAGAACCCAACCAATGGCTTTTAGCAAATATAATGAAAATAAATACAAAAATGCTATAACATTTTTAGGGGAAATAATATTATTATTTAAAAATATTAAAATAGGGAATGATGCAAGGTGGAAACCTATTCAAAGCGGCGTCATATTATCTACACAAACTATTTTAGATATTCAAATTTTATTAAATACCCGTAATTACTTATACGTTTTTACATCTAGGTTTTCTCAAGATGTTTTGGAAAATATTTTCGGTCAAATGAGAATAAAACAGAGTGCTCCAAATGCATTGCAAACGAGACAAATAATAAAAAATTTGTCTATTATTCAATTTTTAGAATTAACTCCTAACGAGGGAAGTTATTCTAACGTCGAGGAACCTAATTTAATTGAAAGTACAGTACTTTTAAATTCTAAAAATAAAACAACAAAAATAAAACCACTTGTAAATTTTGAAGATCTCCTCCCAACAAACTGGGATAATAATGAGGATCTAAACAATACAACTCAAAACTGTGTATACTATTCAGCAGGTTATATTATAAACAGAATAAAAAAGCGTTCAAGTTGTACTCTTTGCAAAAACTTTTTGGTTTAAAAAAAAAAACAAATAAATCATATACAAAACTAATTAATTTAAAAGAGATTGGAAACAGTTCCCTAAATTATCCTTCAGAAATTGTATTTTCTCTTTTTATCAGAATGGAAAAAATATTTAATAACTTAAGCAAGCATGTTCCTAAAAAGAACTTTGATTTTTTAAATTTCTTTAAACATTACGTTTTTAAAGATAAACAAATTGTTTCCATTCAATTCCCTGAATGTCACAAAATTAAATTAAAAATCATTAACTTTTTTTGTTTATACAGAATAAGGATTCATTTGGCAAAACTAAAACGAAAAAGTAGAAGAGAAATTATTCAAAGTAGCTCTTATTACCTAGGAAGCAAAAGCATTCAACAAAATGTATTATTAAACTTTAATGGAAATTAATTATAATTATAATTAAGTTATTAGCTTTCGACTTCATTATACTATACACCAAATATAGATGCAAGGCCCTTGCATAACAACTTTACACCACGATATTTCAAGAACGCTTTCACATAGAGACTTGAAATTTGGAACAAAAATTTTCTAAGTAGTAGAAAATATTTGTCTAAAATTTCAAGTCTTTATGTCAAAGCGTTCTTGAAATATCGTGGTGTAAAGTTGTTATGCAAGGGACTTGCATCTATATTAAATTTTGGCGTATAATGAATATATTCACAGCGCCTGCGCTAGAATAGTATACGGTAGTTCTATGAGGAAGATCCATATTGTTTTTAAAAGTAATCCCCACAAAAAAAGTTTAGGGGGGCTTAAAATTTTTTAAAAATCAAAAAAAGCTGAAAGGAATTCCCGACTAACGTAACTTTTTCAGGAAAAGTTAAAAGTTATACTTAACGTTGTTTTAGTACAGTAAGCCATTCTCAGTGAGTGTTCTCCACTCTGCCGATGATACCGGATCATCACCCGACTGAAAAACATTTACTCTGACCCCCTTCCATTTATCAACAAAATTTGCCCTAACACAACAAAAGTGGACACAGTAGAATCTAGATCATACCCTATCCTATCTAGACTATTATTAATAAGGTTTTTCGAGAAAAACGAATTGCAGCAGAATATCACAAATAACAATTTAACCTCGATTTTAACAATACCTAATTAGTTTCGTAAGCGGCACCTAAAACTGCTAGTTGGGACTCCAGGACTCTCCTACAATTTTTGGTTTTTTTATTTGGGGTACCTATATGAGCTTAAAGTGGGCATGCATTTTTTGGGGATGATTGAATATAATGAACAGTTACAGTTACTATAGTATACTAGGTCAAAAAATTAACATTTAATATTTTGCGGATGAGAGTGAATAAGAAATAATAAAAAGCTGAAGAAAGGAGCAAGACTTTGCTGTACTGGGAGAAGTTACTTCTTTAGCTTACATGCAGGTGCAGCATGCAAAAACTGTGAAAGAAAATGGACTTATTAATGGAATGCATCTACAAAATATTTCTTATCTAAAAAAGCAGATGACTATTAGTAACGAGAAAAGCAGTAAATTATATAATAAGCATAACTCTTTAATTAAAACAAAAAATATTAAAATTTTAAAATTCATAATTATTACTTTTGGATAGATAAAAATAGTAAGCTGAACTGAACTGAACAATTTAAAACCACAAAAGTAACAAACAGCAGAAAAGAAAATACATACTTGTAAATTACCTTAATTTCGTTAATAAAATATTTAATTTGTTATTGAATTGGATTTCCTTATTCGTTAGTGCCTGGCTGATCCTGTATTGGCTGGGATAGTACACTTTTCATTCTTTCTGTTTTGCCGTGAATTTATGATTTAAAACGTCGAAGTATAAAACTTATAAAAATATAAATTTGTTATGTATGCACACACTTTAATATATGAAAATCTTCAACATATTTTATTACTAAATAATAAAAAATATTTTTTTTGGATTATAATAAAAAAAATACATAAACATGCCTAGTGCAAGCCTAAAATAAACACGTTCTAATCAAAGTTTTAATGCATATTTTTATTATAATTATCATAGAAAACAATAATGAAAAACCTGCAGTTATCATTAAAGGAATAGCTATACAATTATTTTTTTTTAATATTTTTAGTTTGCTAAAGTAAAACTACTAGTTGATCATATTCTTCGGTACATGCCTGATTTTTTTCCTCTTATTCCTCTTATTTATTTATATTATTCCTCTTATTTATTTATATTATTCTTTTCTTCAAAATTAATTCAGTTCCAAATAAAAGTAATTTCAACTATTTAGGGAAAATTCCGAGATTATTCGAACACTGACGGTCGTCAGTATATTCCATAAGTAAATCTTGATTTAAATTGTACAGGTATTTTCGTAGGCACTTTAAAAAAGTACAATAATAAAACTATAAACCATAATTTCGTAAATAAATAAATTTGATGACCAAATATTCAGTTTGACACTGACACAAAAAGTCCGGTAATTCTTGTGGGCACGATATTTCAAAAATTCTTTGGGGTAAATTTGGTACATACCTTTCCTTCCTGAAGTTCTAGGTTGGAATTCTTTTTGGTAAAAATCGGGATGGGGCAAATGGACAAATAACCTATTTTTAAAAGGGTTATATCTAAAGGGGCGAATTTAGAGGGAAGCTTCCCCGGGACCCGGGATCGAGGAGTTTCGACGTCGGCAGTTTATTTTAGTTTACACTTTATTTGATGAGCAAATATGCGGGTCCATACACCTTCAAGTTCGTAAAAAAATTCGCCTTGGCACTAGGGCTTTTAACAAGGCTTTTAACAATTTTTTACAGTATTATATTAACGTCAATTAACAGAATTCGTAAAAAATGTCGCCTGTGGCTCTAACTTAGTTGATGGAGTGCTGACGACCATTTTTTTTGTCGTCCCTTTCAGGTTTGTAAAACATAACGTTAAATAAAAAAAAATCGCCTGAGGTGCTAGAGCTTTCTTGCATTTTATAAAACTTTAAATTGCAACACTGTTTTAAAATTAAAATACACAAAAAGTTTCCCTGGGGCTTCGACTGGCTCAGTCCGGCCCTGGCTAGATATAGAGTGCCGTAGAATAAGAATTTAAAATGGAAGATTTCCGCTTTTTTGTCCAAATATTTTGTCATAAAATTTGTCATAAAATGCCTAAAATTGTCATAAAATCATAAAAAAATCTGATAAATTTCGGTGGGAGCCCTGATATTATTAGAAAAAAGATTATTTACTTATAAATTATGTTTTTATCATTTATGTTTAAAGCATTCCTGATGATGTATGCATAAAACCATTAGAAGAATCAATGAGTTCATATATGAACGAAGTTTGGCCTCACAAATTCCCAGGTTCAGAAGAATTTCTTCGTGTTTTAACAGAAATGAACGAGAGTTATGGAATTTTTCTGAAGAAAAATGATAAATTAATTGCATGGTGTCAAATTTCCATTTTGGGTAAGTAGAAATCTCAGAAAAGGTCTATATCTATCCATTTTTTCTACAAGAAAAGTTAATGGCAGAATAGACAAGTACAGGTATTTGGTTTTTTAAATCTAGAACCCTACTGCTAAATACCCAGTAGATATGATGCATGCGTGAATAACCTTGGATCTTCTATTTTTAAATTTCGACCCCCTTTTAAGTAATATCCTTGACTCTAACTTGTCCTATGTTGCTAGGGCAAAGATTCAAATGTTCTTGCGAGAACCCCACCTAAAATCACATTAGCCTGTGTGACCTAAATATGCCTCATTTTAATTTATGGGGTTTCAAAAAGAATAAAAGGAGTGACCTTCTTAAATCTTGATCAGTCTTAAATAGTTTTTTGTCTTGTTAAATAAAAAGTATCCAGTAATGTCAAAAGTAAAAATGTAGTTTCTGTGAGAAATAATTTTTGAAAATTATTTTTGAATTAAAAATAGTTTTTAAACTTAGAAAAATTTTGAGACTTGTAATATCAGACATAAAAATAATTTTGGAAACTTATAAATATTGTTAGTATGAACACTGATAGAAATTTTGACGAATATTAATTATATTTGAAAAATATTCTGTAAAGTTATTTAAATGACTTATACGAACCAGTTCTAATATTTACACTAAGAAAAATGTAGACAATAAATTGGGTTTTAAAAATGATTGTGAATAGTTGGGATTTCAAACATAAAATCTTTTAATTTATAAGTATTTAATGGAAAACTAATATTTATAATGGAAATTAGAATTTAAGGGCTTTGCATAGAAGCAGGACTTAGAAGTAATAATTGATCTTTCATGTTCTTGAAGAATTTATTCACATTTATTTAATATATTATTCTTAAGTTAAGAAGAAATCGTTTTATCTGTTTCCAAAGCACCGCCTCACTAGAATACCCGTTCCAGAATAAAGTGATAAGTGAATAAAAGGCAGAGTAAGGTCCTTTTCCCAATTATATTAATTAAAACCTGACCGCGGTTTCGAGCCTTTATATACCTAGGCTCATTGTCGAAGGTCGCCTACAAGAAAATATGCGTATAAACACAAATTGACAAGATACATTTAAAATAGTCCTACAAATTAATACTTACATTAAAAAATACAAAATTGAGCTATTTGGTCAAATAAATAAAACTTAAATTTAAGAACACATAACATATAAAAGTGACAGCTGACAGCTAATACAATAATAAAACAGGTTAAGTATATTCTCCGCTCGGGTATACTTTAAATACGATAGAAGATTGTATGGCCAACCTAACTGAGTAAGTTATAATAAAAGTTATAATTAACCGCTCGGGTATAACCGAATTATGTACCACTTCACAACATTAGTGATTGAATTTTTGACATCACAACACAGTAAACACGTGAGGTTGCAGATATCCTCAAGCATTCTTAAAAAGGGATACATTGTGACTTCTCAGCGCAACCACTATGCAACTTTTATAAAACATTTTTCTGTGATAACAATGTAATTCTTCAGCACTTCTTGTAGAAGTATTGTCTACTTCCACTGTTCCATTTGTATCCTACCAGCAATCACATGTAATTTTTCAATAAGTACCCAACTTAATATATTAATTTTAGTTAGTCATGCTAACTTAGTGCACATCACTGGATAGTAAATGGGATCCTCTATGCCCGCCATTGGGAATACACTATGTAGTCTACAGCTTTCCCCTTTAACAAACAAGCTTGTTTGTTACAAAAAACTTGCAAGTTGCGAAGTTTATTAGAAGCACATATAAATATACATATGTAAAAAAGTAATTGTTACTATGTATATAATTCTTTATGAATATAATGTACATCCCTACAGTAAAACTTAAAAAAACGTGTAATTTGCGAAGTTTTGTAGATTTCCTGGCGTGGCGGACATTCGTAAATCTCCAGCACGTTCTGAAGAATGAAACAAAAAGTCTTATAAGAAGTTGAATTTCTTGATGCAACTTTGTGAGAACTTCTTGTAGAAGTTTTGTGTTTACTGGGTAGTGAGTCAAGGACTTTTACAGGATATTTTTACATATTTTACTAAGCGACATTTTCTGTTTCTATTTAGTGAAATTAAACAAAATGTCGCCTTATCGCAAACATGAGTTATTTAGAGGCTTTATTTTTTTTATAGATTATAAAAAATAAAAGGAAATATCAGAATTAAAAAAAAAACAATATTGAAATCGATTGGACTCAATTTACACAATATTAAAAATATTTTAAAAAAAAATGTAATAAATGGTAATAGACCACGGTGGTCTGACCACCTAATGATCAAAGGTTTAAACTAAATTTTTTCATTATGAATTTTGCTGTTAACAAAAAATAATTTGCTCTATATATTTTCATAATTTATTTTTTTTAGGTCAACTTAAGACACTTCAAGTTCTAGAAGAATACCAGAGAAATGGTTTTGGCAGCTTGATAATCAAATATACAGCCAAAAAAATTGCTGAAGCTGGTTTTTATCCTTTGGCTTTTATTATATACGGAAATTTCAAATCTTTAAAGATTTTTGAAAAACTAGGTTTTAAAATTCTGTCAACTTGTAAAAATTTAACTATTGGTTATCAGAATAATTAGTATGTTTAAAATTTAAAACTTAAAAATTTTAAATCAATAAATTCTTAATGACAAATAAGTTATTTATTTAAACACTACATGTTGTGCACAACTGATACTTGGCCTTTTTTCTCCTTATCTCTTCTCTCCGATGTGCCAGTTTTTTAAAAATATTAAATAAAGTTGTAATAAATGGTAATACCACCTAACGATCAAAGTTTTAAGCTGAATTTGTTCATTATAAATTTGCTGTTAAGAAAAAATAATGTGCTCTATATGTTTTTATAGTTAATTTTCTCCCAGGCCAACTTAAGACATTTCAAGTTCTAGAAGAACACCAGGAAATGGTTTTGGCAGCTTTTAAAATAATCAAATATACAGCCAAAAAAATTGCTAAAGCTGGTTTTAATCCTTTGGGTACAGTTAGAGATGGAAATGTTAAATCTTTAAAAATGTTTGAAAAACTAGGTTTTTAATTTCTGTCAACTTGTGCACATTTAACTACAGGAAATCTGAAGAATGAAACAAGAAGTCTTATAAGAAATTGAATTTCTTGATGCAACTTTGTGAGAACATCTTGTAGAAGTTTTGTGTTTACTGGGTAGTGAGTCAAGGACTTTCACAGGATATTTTAACATATTTTACCCAAACCAAGCGACATTTTCTTTTTATTTAGTGAAATTAAACAAAATGTCGCCTTATCGCCAACATGAGTTATTTAGAGGCTCCATTTTTTAAAAGATTATAAAAAATAAAACGAAATATCAGAATTAAAAAAAAAACAATATTGAAATCGATTGGACTCAATTTACACAATATTAAAAATATTTAAAAAAATTGTAATAAATGGTAATAGACCACGGTGGTCTGACCACATAATGATCAAAGGTTTAAGCTAAATTTGTTTATTATGAATTTTGCTGTTAACAAAAAATAATTTGCTCTATATATTTTCATAATTTATTTTTTTTAGGTCAACTTAAGACACTTCAAGTTCTAGAAGAATACCAGAGGAATGGTTTTGGCAGCTTAATAATCAAATATACAGCCAAAAAAATTGCTGAAGCTGGTTTTTATCCTTTGGCTTTTATTATAAACGGAAATGTTAAATCTTTAAAGATGTTTGAAAAACTAGGTTTTAAAATTCTGTCAACTTGTAAAAATTTAACTATTGGTTATCAGAATAATTAGTATGTTTAAAATTTAAAACGTAAAAATTGTAAATCAATAAATTCTTAATAAGTTATTTATTTAAACCCTACATGTTGTGCACAACTGATACTTGACCTTTTTTCTCCTTACCTCTCCTCTCCGATGTGCCAGATTTTTTTTTAAATATTAAAAAAAGTTGTAATAAATGGTAATACCACCTAACGATCAAAGGTTTCAGCTGAGTTTGTTCATTATGAATTTGCTGTTAACAAAAAATAATTTGCTCTATATGTTTTTATAGTTTATTTTCTCTCAGGCCAACTTAAGACATTTCAAGTTCTAGAAGAACACCACAGAAATGGTTTTGGCAGCTTTTAAAATAGGAAAATATACAGCCAAAAAAATTGCTAAAGCTGGTTTTAATCCTTTGTGTACAGTTAGAGATGGAAATGTTAAATCTTTAAAAATGTTTGAAAAACTAGGTTTTTAATTTCTGACAACTTGTGCACATTTCACTACTGGAAATCTGAAGAATGAAACAAGAAGTCTTATAAGAAGTTGAACTTCTTGATTCAACTTTGTGAAAACTTCTTGTAGAAGTTTTGTGTTTATTGGGTACTTTTTTACTTTTACTTACCATTTCATTAACATTTTTGCTGATAAGCTCTGTGTAACTTGATTAACTAAAAATAAAATAATTAAGACTAAAAATACAATGTATCCTCTTCCTAACTGAATAAACTTTTTATAAGTATTAAATGAAACGTTTCCATCGATTTTAAATTCCTTGTAAATGTTAATAATATCTTCGTTTAATAATTTTTCTTTATCAGAAATATCTTTAATATATAACTCTTCCTCATATTGCAGATTTTTTTCTTCCCCCACGTTTTGATTATTGTTTTCAATATTGATTTCTTCAGATACTTGTTTTATAGATAATTGGTTTACAGAGTTTTCAAAATATTTTACTCTACCATTGTCCAAAATTATTTTTCTTCTGGAACATCCAATATAAACGGGATTATGTGATACAAATAAACATATTCTGTTTTTTAATAATTTTAAAATAGCTTCAGTGAAAATAAAATCTTGTAATTCTATATTTAAGGAGGCAAGACAGTCGTCCAATATATAAACATCACATTTTCTGTATAAGGCTCTTGCTAAATTTATTCTAGAAATTTGACCTTTGCTTAAATTTTGCCCTTTATCCAATATAATAGTTTGATCACCATTTTCGAAACGTTTTAAATCACTATTTAAACAGCAAATTCTTAAAATTTCTTCGTATCTGTTTTGATCAAAATCTTCATTAAAAATAATGTTTTGTTTTATAGTTGAAGGAAAAACCCAGGCATTTTGCGATGCGTAGGATATTCGCCCTCCTACAAATATATCACCCTTGTAATGGTATTCTTTTAAAATAGTTTTGACTAATGTTGTCTTTCCAGATCCAGTTGAACCTAAAATATATATTTTAAATAAACCTTACTTTGTTTGCTTAAATTCAATGCTAATAAAAGAAAATTTCAGTTGCTCTGCTTCTTTAAGCTAGAAACGTTGGATGATAAGAGGATTCAAAATAGTTTTTAGATATTTTTTATGAAAGAATTCAGAATTAGAGGTGCTTAATCCTAGAATACTAAACCTTATTTTTCTGTTCATTACTACTAAACCTCGTAAATTTTACGACTCTATTTTAATTTTTGTTTAAAAAACATTTAAGGGCTATTCTGAGACTAACCAACTCGCGATGAAACACGACCATCTCTAATTGTTTTCATATTTCTCATACTTGTTAAGACCATCAATAAGTACTTCATATATTTTTTTAGATTTTTTAAAAGTGCGGTTTTGGATATACCCGTTTATGAAAATATCGAAAATACGCTAATATCTTTTTTTGCGATTATCTCGGGAAATATAAAAGCTAGAAAGCTGATTCAGTACTCATTTTAAAGCTATTTTACTACTCTTAAATTATACTAAAAAATATTACATTAGGACAAAAACATGTTATGACCAAAAAAGGCTATAGGGTCCATTTGAAGTGAACCAATACATGTTGCTCGACCATTTTGAAATCGTTTATTTTTTAATGATAACCTACCTTATATGTTGGTACTCAACACCAATTTTTTTTGCAAAATAAATCTCATTTGGTTTTGACAGCATTTTTGGTCTATCGGTGCAAGTCATTTTTGACGATTTTAGCATGTCCTTTAGTTTCAAATAACTCAGCCGCTAAAACAGTTAGTCACTTCGGTTAAAAACCACTGTTTTAAGCATAAATCGCTCTTTAAATTTCACTATGAAAATTTTTTGTCGTGTATAAACACACAAAAAATGCCAGTTTTAAATATGCCAAAATGTCAATTTTATTGATTATTTTATAGTAAAAATAGGATTTCAAGATTTATAACTATTATAAATAATTTTAACAAATAACATTTACAATCGCTTTGTTTGTAAACAGTTAATTAATTTATACAATAAATTTTCAATCTTGCGTTTTTTTTTTATTCAAGTGTACACTGAAAAATAACCTCTAAAATCTAGTAAAAATGGTGTCAAATTAATGTTTTCAAAATTTAATACTATGGAAGGGGGGCATTTAGGGGGTCTGTTTTTTTATACAAACACCCACCCATAATTACTATAACACCTCTAAGTTTGAGATTCATAGCTTACTTTGTAACTTTTTTATAGACCTTTAAATATTGGGTTTTATTAAAAATAACCCATTTTTAGAGGTTATTTTTTCAGTGTACATGACAAAATATTAATAAATTTTTATGGTGAAATTCAAAGAGCGATTTATGCTTAAAACAGTGGTTTTTACCCGGAGTGACTAACTGTTTTAGCGGCTGAGTAATTTGAAACTAAAGGACATGCTAAAATCGTCAAAAATGACTTGTACCGATGGACCAAAAATGCTGTCAAAACCAAATGAGACTTATTTTGGAAAAAGTATTTGTGTTTTTAAAGTACCAACATATAAAGTAAGTTATCATTAAAAAATGAACGATTTAAAAATGGTCGAGCAACGAATTTGAGAAATTTTGTATCATTTTAGGATTTACCCTATATTATAATTAATTATAATATTAATCAAAGAACGAATTTTTATTTATTTTTTTTTAATTTATGTGAATATTTCTTAACTTAACCGTTTTTTGCTCGTCCACTGTACGTTGCCATCACAGCGTTCGGAAAGTGACAGTCAGCTGATTTTACATATCAGAAAACAAGTGAATGTCAAACACAAAACGTCAAATTAATAAAATTAATTTTTTGCACGACCAAGACTAAAACCTAATTTTACGGTTTCATTTTCGGGACTAAACTTGTCTATTTTCTCCCTAGGGAATAAAAATCACGACAACCTTGATAATATTAAAATATTATACTTACTATATGATTTGCTAGTTCAAAAATTAGATTTGGTGGTGTTTTGTAATAAATTAGCGATTCAAACCAATTTATTTGATTTTAACAAAGAAAACATTTAAAAATAACATTGTTATAACAATTTATACATAACTTAAAATTTATCATCTTCGTCCATTTTTTGACGTTTGTGTCAACCATATTAAAAAACAATTGAAATCGCGATAGCCATGAAACTTAAATAAATAATAGAGACTTTTCGAAATTTACAGGCATCTTGATTAAATTACGAAAATAAAACAAGCGATTTTAGACGCGTGGTTTTTAATTTTAATTTTATCAACCTACCTAAATTATGTTTGGTCCTGCAAAAAATAGTGTATATACCTCAGGACTAAACTTGGCTGTTTTAGTCCCTTGCATTTCTGTTTCCCTCGCTCCCTACGCTCGCTCAGGAAACACTAATGCAGCGGGACTAAAACAGCCAGCTTAGTCCCTTGGTATATAAATAACTATTAAGACAATTTTTGCACTTTATGGATGTTTAGGTGTTAGGTCGTAGGAAAAATAGTATACGCACCTCGACGCAAACCTATTTCAGTGCACTTCGAGTGCTTTTTATACTGAAAACTAGGTTCGCGTAGTCGGTGCATAATATACTTAGTCGAATAGACTTTTAAGAGCTTTTTAAAAAATGATGTACCACACAACCCCCCTTTCTATTAAAAAAAATGTTCCCCCTTACCCCCTGTCTCCATTGTGTCCCAAGAATATCAAATACTTATACCAAAAAATTATTTGGGTTATGTTATTTACGTGTTCCAAATTTCAAGGTGATATCTTCTCCCGTTCAAAAGTTGAAGGGGGGGGGACTTTTGACACGCTCTGTATACAGGTTTCGCTAGAATATAACGTTTTGGAGATACAGACTTTCAAACTTTGATAAATTATGCAACACGTAGGTTTAGTACTTAATGGTTGTCCAGACAGCCATTAAGTACTACACCTGCGTGTTGCATAATTTATTATAAGTTATTCCCAACGAACTAATAACTCTTCTTTCTAGAATACGCATACCGTTAAAATAAAGTATCGCCAACATATAGGTTTGTTTGTAAACAAATAGTACGTATATTCAGGCCTGAACAATAACAATTACCAGTAACTGGTATTGTTGTCTCTGTTAGAACAAAGATGTGCGAGTAAGACAGACGAATGTTTATGTTGCCGACGTTTTTGTCAGTTTTAACGAATGAAATGCCTATTCTAGAGAGAATAGTTATTAGTTGGTTGGTTATTCCTAACTTCCCTTTTCATAACGTTTCAAATTAGTGCTGATGTTTTGGATTGATGAGATGCTTGCAACTTTTTATCTAGTTACCTGTTAAAACGTTTAGTCCAGATTCCAAACGTAATGATATGTCTTTAAGAATAGTTTTTTTATTCAAACATACAGATACTGATTCTAAATATATGCAAGGATTTATAGCAAAATTGTGTTCTATACATTCAACTTCTTCTGCATGCATCAAACGATTAACCCGAATCAAAGCACCAGCGAAGTCAGAATATTTCGTAAGACTCAGAGGTAAAACATTTCCTATCAAATTTCTTATTTGTCTAATACAGCTGATTATAAAAAAAGCAAGTTCTGCATTTAAAGGTCTTTCTAACCAGACATGGGTCATTATTAATAAAAATATCGTCATATCTGGTGTCACTGCACATAAAGTGCTTAAAACTCCTTTGAGACCAGCATCTATGAGCATATAGTTTACTTCTTTGCTAAAATACAAAATTATATATAGGGTGTTCAACAACTTAGGTATTTCATTATTGGAGCAGTCGAATTCCAGTATATTTTAATAAAAAATGGTCAGCTACAGAGGGTGTTAAAAATACCTAGGGGCATATACTAGCAATTTGGCTAATGCAAAAATGTAACTCTCGGTAGGTACTTTTTAACTGCCTGTGTCAGTTTATAATATTATTATTTACATGTTTTTTTTGTTGGCATTTTTTCAAAACATTGGGATCAAATGCTCTTTTAATGAAGTACTCAAGTTTCTAAAATTGCAGTTAAAAAATGTATTATTATATACTTATATATTATAGGTACATATACTTAAATATTATATATTATAATATATTATAATGTAACATAGACTTTTATAAGAAATATACTAAGCGTGCCAAAAACTACATATCTTGTAAATCATTTAAGATAAGAAAACGTGCCTTTACGAACAAATAGCTAATATTAGTAGTAAGGCCTCATTTCAAATTTAAAGTGGATATCTTTATTTTTTTAAAAGTTATGGCAAATAAACTTGGATAAGCCAAGTACCAAGTACTACTAGTTTTGTGTTTTATAGTTATACGGTTTTGTGCTCCGTTTTGTTCATCCAGTGGAAACAATTCGCGTTTCACGGTGGGCCTTAAAATTTTTAAATCAAAAATCAAGCACCACTATTTTTTATTGGTGGATTTTGTAGTCTAGAGCTTACTATGTAAAACATAGACAAAATTAAAATAATCCTTAACTTTCTGAGAAAATCGATGTTAAATTGTTTTTTATTTTTCCGTGGTATGAAACACCTACAAAGTCCCTATAGAGTATAAATAAATAAATAAATAAATAAATAAATAAGTGGATGGTTAATTTTTATTCAGGATATCGAAAGAATGTATTTTTCTATTTTGCGGCTCTTATAAGCTCATAATCACACGCATTTTGCGTGTTCTTATAGGCACATAGTAGGTTAGTACTTTTTTTTCTTTCGGGTTGGCAAGAGAACAAAATAATATAGCTTGAAGTTTTCCATGAAAATGTCAACGTAGTTTTAAAGTTTAATTTTCCACATTTTTTTTTTGTTTAAGTTTTTTTTTTAAAATGTTAAAATTGTGGCTTGGTTACTTGTGGTGAAAAAGAGAAGAGATGATTATAAAATATATCAAAATATTATTTGTTCTTAGAACTTTAAACATGGTGTAAACTGTAATGCCAACTCAAAACAAAAATCCCTAAATCAGTCATCAATTTAAATGTAAGTTTTTTTTTTTAATTTTAGAGCAAATATTTCCCAACCAAAAATTAAAAAATTGAGAAATTTCCCAAATAAAAAAAAAACAGCTAGCCCACAATTTAAATTTGTCCTCAGATGAATCCGAAAAAGTTTACTGTTTTCGGCTCATATAACCCATCTCTAATAAAAACCGTGATTTACTCGAAATCTACGCAGTAGAAAGTTTTTTAAATTGAAAATTCGGCTTCAGCATACAAAAATACATAAGGCAGAATAGGTTTAGTCCTTGGAGAAGCAAACAAAATTTTTGTAGACCAGTCTTATATTTTTATCCAACAGATAGGAGGTGGCACCCACTGAATTTAGTTTCAGTATATCCAAGTTATCTAAAAACCATCAAAAACATATTAATTCATTGAAGTAGGCTTTGACTTAATTTATGATGAATTTCCTTAACAAACTGTTAACTTTGCAAGGTTGGATCCAACGGATTTTGATTCAGGGCACACAAAATATTTAAAAACTATTAACGTAATTTGCATATAACACAAAACATTATTTTGTGAAATAAAAATCATGTATTTCAGTCATAGTTGACTTTGATCTCAATTATCTAAAATTCCTCAACAGTTACGAGGTCGCACCCTCTGGATTCGGAATCAGCTTAATCGAATTATCTAAAAACTATCAAAAAGTTTGCACATACTACAAAACAAGGTTCAGTCAAAAATAGGCGTTTGGCAACCGGACTTTTAGTTTTTAGTCTATACTACCAATATGCTTCTTATTTAATATCACAAATACGTATACAAATCGGCTCCGCTGTAAAGTGAAAATAAAGTGGTTAAAAGTAACATAAATAGTTAAATTTTATATCAAATAATATCAATAAAGTGAAACGAAATTATTAAACAAATAAAAACATTTGATAAAGTGTGTTTTAAAAGTAAAATTTGATTTCTAACTCTATGAACACCGATATGAGTAAACCAGGACCGGAGTCAAAAATATTACGCTCCACGACAAAGAAAGAAGAAACTGATATGGATCTGAAAAAAGAAATTTCAAGCTTGAAAATATTAATTGCAAGTATAAATAAAAAATTAAGCATGCTTGATGAACTGAAGACCAGCATAGATCAATTCCAAAAAACCGCTGAATTTATATCTAAACAGTATGATGACATACTATCTACGGTTACTGAAAATGGAATTAAAATTACAGATATGGAGAAGCAAATAGATATCCTAACAAAACAAGATAGAGACAAAGAAAATGAAATTAAACAAATGGCGTTAAAATTAAATAAACTTGAACAAAATGAAAAAAATTTAACAATAGAAATAAACGGATATCCAGATAAACAAGATGAAGATGTTATGAAAAGTGTTAAAATCGTATTTAATTCGCTTAACATTAAAATGGAGAATGATGACGTAGAGAATGCATTTAGAATAAAAAGGAAGGAAAATGAAAATAATGTAAAAACAAGTCCGCTCGTTGTCCAATTTAAACATAAGGAGAAAAGAAATGAATTACTCAACAAAAGAAAATTTTCTTTAGAAGGTAAAACTGTATATATCAACGAAAATCTTACACCATATAACAGAAATCTACTTTTCGCAACAAAGGAAATTGCAAAGAAAAACGGTTATGAATTCGTGTGGTTTCGAAGTGGAAATGTGTTAGCTAGAAAAAACGAAAAATCAAAAATCATAGTGATTTCTGCACCAAGTGATTTAAGTAGAATCGCAAGTAATGAATAAATACGGACCTGGCTACTGTAAGTTTTTTTCCCTCCTTGCTTATAAATTTCATTGTATACATTTTTTCTTCCTTTCTATAGATTATGAACCGTTTTCAAAATAATGAATTAAATAACTATAAAAATCAAATTTATAAAGATATAGAATCATGTAAAAGTCAATTTAAAGAGTTTAATATAAATGCCCTAAGCGTTATACACACTAACATTAGAAGTCTAAATAAAAACTTTGAAGAACTAGAAATAATTTTAAATAACTTTGACTACCTATTTGATGTAGTGGTTTTGACGGAAACATGGGAACTTAAAGCCCCACAATTATTCGAAATGCAGGGCTACAATATGTACTACAATGAAAGTAAAACGAACCAAAACGATGGGGTTGTCTTTTTTATTAAAAAAAATCTCGAACATAGCGTAAAAATCATTAAACTTAATAAGATGACGTTTTTAAGGTGCGAAATTAAAATAAATAATAGTTTATACGCCATTACGGGTTTCTACAAATTACATGAAATTAAAATTGAATTACTTAACAATACGTTATCTTTATACATAAAAAATTATTGCAGATCTCAAAATGAAATTTTGGCTGGAGATATGAATCTAAACATCCTAGAATCTACAAAAAACGTTGATCAGTACAAAAACCTCTTAGCTGAAAGTGGATTTAATTCTTTTATAAATAGTGCTACACGATATCTAAGATGTATAGACCATATATATCTTAAAACAAGTAAGTCGTTAGCGGACATATTAGCGGGAGTTTTAGAAATAAAGATTTCAGACCATTTCATGCAAGTTCTTGCCATAAAAAAACGAAAAAAATAAAACTGAAAATCCTAAAAATTTATTTAAAGAAATAAAAAAAATTAATTATGATAACTTAAAACGAGATCTTTTACATGTTAATTGGGAAACTAATCTGTCACAAACAAACTGTATCC
Organism: Brachypterus glaber; assembly: GCA_958510825.1. Classification (NCBI taxonomy): domain Eukaryota; kingdom Metazoa; phylum Arthropoda; class Insecta; order Coleoptera; family Kateretidae; genus Brachypterus; species Brachypterus glaber. The sequence goes on along the minus strand of OY294052.1, from coordinate 14,544,455 downwards.
ATGAAAGGGCTGAAATAATTGTAAATTGTTTAAAAAATAACATTTCAAAAAATACAACAAGTAAACAAGCAAAAATACTAAAAAGCAAGTGTGAATGGATGTCGCAAGGACTCCTAAACTCAATTAAAACTAAAAATAAACTTTATACAGATATGAGAAGAGATCCCGATAATATAGGCCTTAAACATATATATATATATACTAATTTTAGAAACAGATTAACTAACCTAATCAAAAAAAGAAAATAACATTATTATAAATTGAAAGTTGAACAGTGTGGAAATGATAGTAAAAAATTATGGAATCTCGCTAACAATATTACAAATAGAAAAACAGATAAGAAAAACAACATCGAAAAAATAGTCGAAGAATCGGGAACTATCATAACCGATAAAAATAAAATTGCAAATCATTTTAATAATTTTTTTATTAAGATAGGACCGCGATTAGCCTCAACGATACAAAATAATAAAAAACGCAACTTAAAAAAAGATAAAATAAATCAAAATTCAATGTTTTTAGAGGAAGTCACACAACAAGAAGTCTTACAAGAAATTAAAAAATTTAAAAAAATACATCTTCCGGTATCGACGGCATAAGTGCAGAAACCTTAAAACAAATACAATTTTTAATAGTAGAACCGTTAACGTCTCTAATAAATAAAAGTTTTAACGAAGGTATTTTCCCAAACATTTTAAAGGAAGCAGTTATAACACCTATTTATAAATCAGGTGAAAAAAACAAGGTTACTAACTATCGACCTATTTCAGTGTTGCCTGTACTCAGTAAAATTTTTGAGAGCTTATTGAAAGCTAGAATAGAAAGGTTTATAGAAAAATATAATTTAATTTCGTCAAGCCAATTTGGTTTTCGCAAAAAAATTTCTACGGAAGATACAATTTCCACATTGTTAGGTCAAATTTACAAAAACTTAAATATCTCCAAACCTTCCATCGCTATTTTCCTCGATATTGCCAAAGCTTTTGATACCATAGATCATAAAAAACTTTTTGATACTTTGGAACACTATGGTTTTAGAGGGAAAATATTAAAATTAATAAAGAGCTACTTTTCACATCGTAAACAAATAGTCAAAATCAATGATAGTTACAGTACTCCTAAAATAGTTCAATGTGGAACGCCACAGGGAACTATATTGGGACCTCTATTTTTTATACTCTATATAAATTCCCTGTATTGTCAAGAAGACTGTCTTGTGGTGTCTTTTGCGGATGACACAGCGGTATATGTCGAGGGAAATACATGGGAGGAAGTTCGAATAAAGGCGGAAAATATTTTGCAAAAACTAAAACATTGGTTTGACGAAAAACTACTTAAATTAAATTATGATAAAACAAAATATCTAGCTTTTACTTCTTACGAGCAGAAAGTACCAAAAATACCACATCTAACCATACACGAAAGGGAAAACTGTTTAAATTGTTCTTGTGTTAAAATAGAAAATGCGCAAAACGTAAAATATTTAGGTATATATATTGATTGTCATCTGAGATGGGAAAAACAAACTTTCGAATTGTCAAACAAGTTAAGAAAATTCATATGGTACTTTCTCTCTATAAGAAACATATTTTCACAACGACATTTAAAAAATATGTATTTTGCACTTGTGCAGTCAATACTAGGCTATGGTATTCTAGGGTGGGGTGCAGTGGGTAAAACTTACATAGAAAAATTAAATGTAATACAAAAAACTATCATTAAAATAATTCTACAAAAAAACAAAAGACACTCTACAGAACAAACTTTTCTAGATTTTAATGTAATGTCAATAAAAGAACTCTACTATTTAAGTTTACTAAAATTTTACTTTAATAATAAAAATGTTATTACTAAAGTAAATAATACGTATAATACCAGATCTATGGAAAATAACTTGTCAATTTTTGAAAAATCCAAAAAAGCAATAAATCAAAAAAACTTTTTGTATCATATACATAAACTTTACAATCTTCTACCCAATAATTTAAAACAGTTTAATGGTACTGTCAAAAATTTTACGAAACTTACTTCCCAATGGATAAAACAAAATTTAGAAATAATCAGAAATGCTCTAACAAATAATAATATGCAATTAAATTTAATGACCTTTTAATATATAATTTTATATGCATTATTATATATGTATATATATGTGTATATATATGTATATATATATATATATATATATATATATATATATATTCTTTTTCTTTCTTTTAGATATACATGCGTATAAACTTTCACTTTGCCTTTACTATGTGTATGTCTATGTGTGTGTATGTATGTATGTGTATGTGTATATATAAATATTTAAATAATCATCCATTTAAATGAATGGTCGCTAACAAGCCACTTGATGGCTTTAAGACCATGTTTTTGTCAAAACCACTAAGTTATACTAAATATAATTAATAAATAATAATTTTATTATGTAAATGTAGAATATAAGAAATATATTGTAATTTTTTATTTATTAATAAACTCTAATCTAATCTAATCTAATAATAAAATAATAAAAAAGCTACACAGAAAAAATGTTGGGGCATAAAACTGATAAGGCCCTCAGTTACGTAACATACGAAGATGGGCCTTATTAAGGTTAGTTTACATGCAAAACCTAGTTCCAGAGTTATTCATTAAAAACCTTATTTCTATTACAATTTTAAAAGGTTCGTTTCCGGACCTATGTTCCCATAGTAATTTTTAATGTTTTTTGATGTAGAATAATCATCAAAAAGTCCTTTAATATGTGACATAAGACTGCAAATACCGTGTATATTTAATAATTTAAATTAAAGTAGACAAATCGTCTTCTTTTAATCAAGCCCTCATTTACTACTTATTGACATATTAAAAAGATAATAATAACATAGAATAGCCTCTAACTATTAAATTATTTGCAAGTTATTTAGTTTTTGGTATTCTAAGTAAGTTTCCTTAAAAAAATCTTTTAATTTAACTTTTAAACCAAGGTTACCGTCTTATTTGAAAGATTCTCTTCAAAAAAGTTGATTCCCATACAAACATTTTCACATTTTTTATCGAACATAAAACTTCTTTTGTTAACTTAATTCTCTTATCTGTATAACCATCTATAATAAGTCTTAATTTTTTTAAATATATGCAAATAATTACTGAAAATATAGTCAAATTTATTAAATAATATTTAAAAATATACTTTTTATGGGGCACCCACATCAACTCTTTTACATCTCTGCTCTTTCCGGCTCTTTCATATATATTCTTTTACTTCTCTCCTCTTTTATTTCTCTACTCGTTTATTTAACGTCCCTGTACATAAATTTAATTATTTTTATTAGTACACACTAGGGTGTCCAGGACCTACTTAATTTGTTGGGTCCCACCCCTCAAAATTGTTTCTTTAGGTGAAAAAACAACCCTGCTTTTTTACATTTTCTAAAAATATCTAGAGGTCGCGCCCTGCGTTTTTTTTTTAAATAGAAAATCAGGTGTAGGGTTTTTATTCTTTTAAGATATGAAAACATTAATCTTGGACATTTATGGAACAAAAAAGTGTTTTTGGATAATATATTATATATTCCTTTATAAAGGAATATTCTTAATTTTTATGCCCTTCTACAAAAATAAAACGGCTTTTTTATGGGGTAAAAATGATAAAAATTGACACATGAGGTTAATAAAGGCTGGAAAAAATACACTTTAATTTTTTCCAATGAGTTCTTTTCTTTTTGGGGTATTCGCCATTATGTCCGAATTCAGGAATTATACTATTATATTAACTTTTTTGAAAAAAAGTACAGGGTGTCCAAAAAATAATTAAATACCTCAATATATGCTAAAAACTACAAAAAAGTAATTATAAAACGCAAATAGACATTAATAATTTAATTTATATACCGAGACGTCAAATAAACGAAAGAGCAGAGATGTAAAAGAGAGATGTGAGTGCGCCTTTTTATACTACACAAAGCATTTTAAAAACTGTGCGTACAATTGAAATTTGGGAAATGTTCTAAGAATATACTTGGATACTTCTAAGAATATTCTTTCTTTTAATAACATTCTTAGAACAAAGCGTGTTGTTAGGGTACCTAGTATTTAAATTGACCCTCAGCATACCTTGGCTTGTAAACAATACTGCAAGAACTCCTATGAAGGTTAAAACTATTACTTTAATATTTTTGTATAGCATATAAGTAATAAGCATGAGCTGAAAAAAAAATCCAACAAGTTCAATAGAACTTCTTATGACCAACTTTATATATTCAACATCCTTTACTACAATAGTAACAATATTACCAATTCCTATTTCTTCTATTGCTTTTGGGGAAAGCTTGACAATTTTTCTGTAAACTAATGATGTCAAGGAAGATTTCAAGTGCATCATTGTTAACAAAAGAAATGACCTATAATTAAGGATACTAGATTAGTAAAGTCCAGTTCTTTTCCAACATGAATGGCGGACTGACAAATGACAATCGCGTTACCGTGGGTTGTTTAGTGCAAAATTGGACAGTGTCCGACAATAAGATGTCGTTTTTTTTTGTTTTTGATAAATGACAACGCCGATTGTTTTTTTAAATGTCATAGATTGTAACAGTGGTTTTCGAAGAGAGCTATTTGTAAGGTAAGTAACCCTTTGTTGCCTGACTAATCAAAAATACGATTATTTTACTTTTTTTTTGCTCCAAGTGATTAGAGTATGTAAATTTGTATACATTAATTTTTTGAGATATTTTTGTAATAGCTTTCCAAAAATTTTGAGGTGAGTACGTTGAAGAAAGTAGGCAAATTAAAGCAGTCGGTCCATCTCTTAAAAAAAAACAAGTCATTTTGTAGGTTTATGAACGTCCCCACAGGTAAATAATAATGCCTTACTTACCAAAAACTTCAAAGAAGTAAAAAAAAAACAAACCAACTCACTATAAAAACGCCAACTGTCACTGTACGACTCTATAAAAATTATGATATTGTGTTGTATAGTGTTTCCCTCTTGCTGTGAATAGGTTATATCAACTATTCAAAGAGGACTAGAGAGTACCGGTCGGCTATAAAAAGCTTTCAAGGTAATAGGGAATTTATATGATTTAACAAAAAACCGGTACTTCAGAGTACCGTCCGTCAACAAAGGGTTAAATGATGTTCGGTTGTACTTTAAGTTTGTTACTATCTGTGTTTATTCACTCGATCGGCTGTCATAGGTTTAGTAAAAATGTTGTTAATCAAAACTTTTAAAAGTAAATGGCCTTTAGTATCTAGTACTAGATTTAAATTAAATCTAAAAGAGAATTTTATTGTAGGTACATTTTTAGTAAAGAACTAGAAATACCTATTTAAAATTCTAACATTTTTTTAAACCCATATTTATAGATACATCTTGAATGTTAAATTAAATTTTAAAAAGGTAAAATTAAATTTAAGGATGTAGGGGAAGGTGGGCCACGATGAGACATAGGCCACTATGAAATTTGAATTTTTTTAACAGAAAAGGAAGAGAATAATAATAATAATAATAATAATAATATAATAATAATAATAGTTACCTCGCCTCCCATCCGCATATTCCAATATATTTTAGTTCACGGCCCGCTTAGCCTTAAATGAGTAGTGCCTGTGAGTGGTGGTTTTGAGCTTCGATTTTTTTTTCACTCTGCCAGTTTAAAATCAACTTTCAAGAGAAGCTTTTTATATTAATTAAAAAGACAACTAATGCCCTTAAGAATTATATAAAAAATTCAAATATATTATTAAAAAAAATATAATTCTTTTTTGTAACCTATTGCTATATCTCAAAGGGATCCTGAGTTATTAAATAAAAACCGAATTTTTTAGCCACTTTCAAAGGCGCTTAGCATTTCTAGACATATGTTTATAGGAACTTTCTGTTATATTTTATGATCATCCCTTAAAATTAATGACCCTATTGCTGAATAACCCTGTATAATATTATAATTATAATGCTTTGCATAGTATACTATTACTATGCAAGTAGCATTTTAGTGGTGAAGTTTTAAGTTAAACTTTATTAAATTGCACTGGGATATTTTTATTTTTATAACTTTTGCTTGTTTTCAAATGGATTTTTTTTCAATTTGGTTAATTTTTTTTGTGAAAAAAATTACATTGGTAGCACGTTTTCTTCAATTTTTTTTATTTTTTAAGTTTATATTATATTATAAACTTTTTTGTTTTTAAGGAATTTTTTTTTTAATTTTGTATGATTGATCATTTTAGTAAAATTATACTGAAAAAAATTACGTTCTTGGCTCAAAGTAGTCAACACTCTTGTCAGTTATTCTTTTAGCTTAAAAGATGTGTATCTTTAAATAAAAGTATTTATCTTGTACCAAGTAAAGTGTCGCTTTTGAAATATTTTTAAAATTCTCTTGGACCTGGCGCATTTGAGGCAAAAAACCATTTATCTTGTTTTAAGATTGTTAAAAATTAAATAATTTTAAATACTTTGGCCCAAGAATTTTTCTTTTTAGACAAGACCACTTACATTTCACACAAAATCAAAGAATTTTAAGTTAAAGAATCAGAAAGATCTTGCCACAATGAGACATTTCGTTATGGGCCACCATGAGACTGTGTGATGGTGGGCAGTTTGACTTTCTTATTCAAGTTAATTTGTTTTAGAAGTTTTTTTAATAAATACGGTATTGTTTTAGATGTCAGTAATATTGCTTTTCTTATTTTATTTTATTGTTCTACTGGTCTCGATTTGGGCCACCATGAGACATTGCTAAAATAACTTTTTTTATATAAATTATAATTATTAATCCTGTTGTCTTGTCTCTAATAAACTTACAAAATGAACAATGAACGAGTTTTAGTCTTGTATCCAACAGCTTAAAAAAATATGTTTTCAACCTTTTTTTCTTGTTAATATTTTGTTAACACCTATGTCTCATGGTGCCCCGGTCTCTGGGCCACCATGAGACACGATACCAAAAACTATTTTTGGATATATTTTTGTTGCCGCAAGAGATATTGGACTTTAGTACTTTATTTATTGTTAATTAAGGTAACATAATTACCCAAAATTTATTTGACATATATATATATATATATATATATATATATATATATATATATATATATTAATAACAACTGAAATAATTAGGATTGAATTTTTAAGTCTCATGGTGCCCCACCTTCCCCTACAATTACATTTCAAATGTATTTTTTTATACTTTCAATATACAAACTTACTATCAAAATGTAAAATTACAGAAGCATGTATTGGGGCATACTATATTTCGGTACGGTATGGCCATAACCGAACTTGTTAAACTTAATTTTATGATTTTTTTTATCAGTGCACAGTGAGCCAATGAAAAGAAAGGGAACAAAATTCTGAATTTTTGCAAACGGCTATTTTTGATACCACTGATTTGAATAAAATAACGAAAAAATTAAAAAAAAAAAAAAAAAAAAAATCCGCGCCACTAGGGTGGTCCAATTTTTTTTTTGATCTTTATAAAAATGTGTCAAATGTATTCTTTTGATTATGTTTATGTAGACCAATATCCATAACCTAAAAATTCAAAATGGCGAAGTCAATATGACGCATTGGTTTTTGAACCTTAACTGTATTTGCACGAAATTAGGGCTATTTTTTTTGTAATTCCATCAGCTTTAGAGAAATACTTAAAATTAAAGCATTTAATATGATAAAGATATGATAGAACTTAAAAATCTATTTAATCCCCTATTTTCGTGAAAATCTTTTTTCAAGATCTTAAGCCATCTGTAAAATAAACTAAATTTTTTAATCATAGAATATATGCCACTAGGGTACACGTTTTTTTTTTGTTGGATTTTTTTTCGTCATTTTTTTTTCTCGAAATCAGCGGTATCAAAAATAGCCGTATGCAAAAATTCAGTATTTTGTCTGATTTGGAAAAGTTATGATTTTGGTGTAAATTTTCTCAAGCTAAATAAAAAAATTAAATATGTAATATACGTAATACAAAATAGTTATTGATAATACAAGGGCGAAAATATACATTTTTCGATTGAGTAGGTCCTTAAAAGAAAGGGCCGGCCGTGTATCATATAATGTTTTTTATTCGATTGTTACTAATTAAAATTAATAAATTATTAAAATATATTTAATTTTAAACTGCAATCAATGACAAATTGCTATCCAATCAAATCTCTAAAAAAACAATTGAATAGTTTCTTTTGTGTGTGGTTTCATTTTCATATTAGCTTAGCATTTTTAATTAATTCGTGTTAAACGATTAACTATATGGTTTGAGGTTATGTTATAGAAGACATTTTATTTATATGAAATGATTATAATACTTGTATTTGGTCAAAAAGAACATATAGATCAAGACCAAAAGTGAACAAAAGGTCATATTTCTTTATAAATATTACAGTAAAGGTAAGGCAGCTTATTTAAAAAAGCTTAAAAATAACAACTTTTAGTTAGCGGGCCAAAAAGCTTTTTGGCCCTAGGGCGACAAAGTCCAACTTTTCGCCTTCAAAACATGAACAAAAAGTGTCGCTTTTAGAATCATTCGAATAAAAAAATACAAAGGGTTCAATTAATTTTGGAAAATCTTGTCAATATCCGAAGCAATATCCTAACTAATTTTCGATTGGAAAATTTAGCGTAAAATCATACAACAGAGGTCAAATGCGACATATAACATAAAACACACTTTATAAATAACTGTTTTAATAAATATTATACGCAATCGCGTATAATATTTAATATTTACAATCGATTGTCGTTAAATGACTGACAAATTTTGTCAGTCCGCCATTCTAGTGGAGACGCCATGGCGCACAAATCTATATACTATCCTACCACGTAACCTTGCCCAGTTTAAGGAATTTTTATATCGGCAACGTCGCTCTATGTCGCCTATTGGGATCGTAGTATGTTAGGAGAGGCCACAGAACACCAACGAGAAGCAACGCATTTCTTTCCGCTACCGATGCCCCGTTAGCCAAGGTTATGTGGTCGGATAGTACTCCCTTAAATGAGAAAATACCGGTCTGACGTCACAACGCGTAAATCGAAAAGCAGTCTGTAGTGTAAATTAATCTTATTTTTTAAGACTTAATACATAATTTTTAAATAGAAAATGTATACATAAAAAATCATTTATAAAGTCTTAAAAAATTAGTTTCAATTACCCTACAGATTGCTATTTAATTTACGTGGTGTGACGTCATAGTAGTATTCTATCATTATATCCTTACTTGTAATGAAAATAGAATAATTTGTTTGCAGCTTCTATAAGAGTAATTAGGAAAACATTATAAACAGCATTTTCTTTAAAGGTTTGCTTTCCTTTAAAATATGAAATAAATTTGCTTGTTATACCTGGTTCAATAAAACTAAAAATATTTGTTGTTTAGTATACATTCTTAACACTATGGTCTGTTTCATCTAGCAAGATAGTAAATTAAAAATCGCACAGTGAATATTTTCAAAACCAATTCGAATATTGGATGTGCGAATATAGGTACTGCTTAGTTTATTTTATAAAACATAACTATATTCTATACACAAACATATACTATTTAAAAATATTGTAAAAATATTCACTATGCGATTTTTAATTTACTATTTTGCTTGATGAAACGGACCATAATAAAGTGGGCATTTTTTACGTTTGTCCTTTGGTTTGGATCGCGTATAAGGGCAGAACCACAGACTCGCATAACACGCATAGTACATAAGAATGCGATGCCGTGATTGGCTTGATGTGGCGTCAGGTATCTTGTAATCCAATCACGGTATAACATTCTTATGTACTATGCGTCAGCCCCAGCGTGATCTTTGTAAGGGACGTGTGTGACCGCTTTGGCGGATTTACTCCAGCATCAGCATCGCAATCATTGATATGCACATGATTAATTTTATTTTTTATTTTAAGTAATGTCGTGAAAGTGTTCGTTTAATTGTAAAGTTTTAAGTGGGTCGTGATTATTAACATGTGATGTTAAATTTAAATTCAATGTATTTCGTTGTACACGTGGATATTTTTTTATGAATTTCAAAGAGATAATTTTTTTTATAAGTCGGCGTCTGCGCAAACATTACTACAGAGTGAGACCGTTTTGCGTAGACCAAAAATTATACTAGATCGAGCTGGCGAACTACCCAAAGGAAAAGGCATACTGGAATTGGATTGGATTGGATATACTATGCGTGTTATGCGAGGCTGTGGATATGCTTTAAGGCGTCATCCATAGGTTCGCATAACAATACTCATAAGCCTGAGCACAAGATAAATGACGGCACATCAAGCCAATCACGGCATGGTATGTTCTGTATTATGGCAGTTATGCGAGCCTCTGGGTGGTGCACGATGGGGAATTTTTCAAATATAACCTGAAAAAAAAACTTTCTAAAAAGTTTAATAAAATGACCGGAAAAAGCCTTTGGATACTACATGTTTATAGACCTTAAAGTTGGCGTATAAACAAGTAATAAAACCATCTATTTTTGTTGTGGTACAGTACGGATGTTTAAAAGTGATATTAAGTTTTGTATGCTATACATTATTAAGATCAAGCCATGATAAATTTGGGCGCATAAAGTTGCATATTATGATATTTTTACAAGATTTTATTGTATGTGTGTTGTCGAGCAAAAACGTATATTAGCGTCAAAATATAGATTTTAAAGTTATGTTTTCACATCAGCCCAAAATCGGCATCGGGGAGTTTTCGGGGTCAAAGATTACTAATTTTTTGTCAAAATTAAAAAAAAAATCAAAATGGCGGAGTCAATATGGCGGACGACTTGTGTCATTTCTGGCGGATTCTGACCAAAATCGGTATCAAGAGGTTTTTGGGGTTTTATAAACCAGTTACAAAATTAAGAATTTAATTAAGTTTAGAAAAATTTATATCAAACTCTTCATTATTCAAAGAATTAAAATTACAACACATTACATGATATGTAATGTGTTATACATATATTATATTGGAGATTTCAACATTAAATTCGTCCTCGAAAAAGTTGTATGGTGGTTTTTGGGGTCGTAAATTACCAATTTTTGGTCTTGTATCATTGTTTTTATCTGTTTTAAAATGGACGAATTTGTATCTGTTACCCTCAAACGATTGGGATTTTTAAATTTACTTAAAAAATTCACGGGTAAATAGCTTTAAATAATTTATACCTATAAGCGTATTTTGCAATGGCGTTGCAACAAGTTTTTCTTCAAAAATAAGTGCTTTTTCCTACGACCACCTATGAAATCAAATTCACACGATTAACAGAGTAAGAAAGTATCATATTTCATAGGCGTGCGAAATAATATTATACATGTGTGGGAAATTTTTTCAAAATATTTATCATTCTATTAACCCTGGAACCTGACTGTGGAGTCAATATGATCTTGAATCAAGAGAATTATAATCTTAAATCAAGACTATAATTATCTTCATTCAAGATTATATTATCTTAAACCAAGACTTGGTATAAGATAATTTGATCTTGGATAAAGATAATATGATCTTGAATGAAGATAATAACATACTTGGTTTAAGATAATATGATCTTACATAAATAGTTTAAGTGGCTTTGATTTAAGGAAATGTCCTTAAATCTAGGACCTCAAATGCCAATATCACGGCGGACTTGATCCAAGACAGTCATGGCGTTAAACATATCGAAAGCCATGGCGGCCTTGGTTCAAGATCGTTTTGGTTTGATTCAAGATATCCTTTTTTTCTGTGTACAAATATTACCTCCTCAAAGTTATAAATCCAGTAAAACAAATACAAATATAAAAACAATTCATGAAATGTGTCGCACATAATATTCTAAAAACTGATGGATTTTTGTATTTTAAATTAAGAAAATTTTGCTCTCGTTCCAAAGATTCACCACATTTTTTTGAGTCAAGGTATGAGTGCACTTTGTGTAGATCCTTTTCTTCAAAGTCCTTTTTATAAGCTTTTTTAACAGTTGGAAAAATAAATCTAAAAATATTTGATTGAATTAAAACCTACGCTGTTAGGGTAATATTTTTATTTTGGACCAACCATATATTGTTTGACCACGGTTCTGTGGCTATCGAAAGTATGTAAAGAATGTGTGTGCCTCTCACTTGCACGCATGCACGCTTATGACGTAAAGAAGAGAGCGCACTGGCCGTTCCGTGATACCTCCCCCTTTCATAGGAGCTTTCTTACCGTGTGACAGACTATAACACAAACATAGTTGCCCCAACCAAATGTTTTTTCGGATTATTTTTGGTTTAGATCACTGAAGCACCGTAAGATAATTTGAAAATAAGTTTTGTCTCTGGTAACCACAACTAAAGTTTATTTTTTTAAGGTATAGTTATTTTAAATTTGCAGCTAAATACACCACAAAGTCCGATTTACACTGAAGCATGTGGCTTTTTTGAATGTCAACATAACCAAAATTTATAATTTTTGTTTACTTTGTTTTTATGATGTTTTGATTTAAAAAAAGAGAATTGATAAAGCTGTTGCTAAAAACACTTTTGTATTCCTGTAGAAACAAAATTTGCTTATAAAATCGCTTTTATTCCAATAATTTAGAGGAATAAACCATTGTATTGTTCTCGTTAATGGCACGTCAACGTTTTACGGTTGCTTAGATTGGGCCTAGTCATTTCGCTTACGAAGCATGCGTATCTTACGTTGCTATGGTAATTTCGAGATTGTTTAGAAGCGGGAAGGTTTAAAATAACTACACCTTAAAAAAATAAACTTTAATTGCGTTATTACCCTTACCAGATTTCTGGTCGCAGCAACCAAAAAAATAGTTGGTTTGTATTTACCTTCTGATCTAGTTGCCACACCAAGATCGTTTTTTCAGTGAAAATATATATTTTTGGTACACGTTACTAATGATATTAAAAAATCATAGTTTCTGTGTTTTAGAATTATTTCAATGGTTTTTGACTTCAGTCGGGGGTGAATAAGTTACTCCCAGTAACAGGGCCTCTGAAAATAAAGCTTAATACCTGTCAGAAAACAGAAAGCTTTCGCTGCCGGGTCCTCTTGGTAGCCCAGGCCCCGTGGAGTCCTTACCCCCTTCCCCCCTGAATCCAGCCCTGCCTAGTAAGGTACGGTAACCTCTTCAGATCCAGGGGTAAATATTTAAAATTCAAAGTACCAAGTTTGGACAATAAAAAATAAGTTTGTATAATATAGTTTTATTACGTAATAGGTATTTTAAAACTTTGTTAAACTCAAATCGTTAAACAATACTAAAAAAAATCTTTTGCTATAGAAATTTCGCCACATATATCAAAACTTGGTATAAAATCACAAACTGCTCATTTCGCCACCGTAATAAAAGTAATAACAGTATACTGTATAACCAGACAGTTTACTAATTTAAAATCACCGCAGTGAAGGAGGCATTTATAAGAAGGTGTTACTTACCCGAAAATACATTTAGACCAAAAACTTGACTCTTCATATGGGTTAGGTTTACCTAAAACGTGGTTGTTAAGATTCATCCTTTATTAAATATACAAAACTATGGTAAACTAAGTACATATTTAATATTTTTATGTTAATGAATATTTATTGCCTTTTATCATAATATTAGGCGATAAAAACTATATACCTACATAGTATAATATAATGAGCATTGCTAATAAGATATTGTTTTAATGAAGGTGTTTTTAAATATACAGAGCGGTCCAAAATTCACCCCCCCTCTTAACTTTTGAACCAGTTAAAATATAGACTTCAAATTTGGAACTTTTAAAAACCAAACCCACAATTTAGTAATTTCTTGTTGTTCTTGTTCTATAAATGTATGTTTATATTTTTATATATATTATATTTATATTTTTTAAGTTCTTGCTATAGTTAACAAAAAAAGATATTTTTATAATTTAAAATTAGGTGCGGAATTTGCTATGCGAGTTAAATATTTTCGCTGACATTACTTTCGCTATATATTTTTCGCGGTAATTGCATTTCGCCCTCTTAACTTTTGAACCAGTTGAAATATAGACTTCAAATTTGGAACTTTTAAAAACCAAACCCACAATTTAGTTATATTTATATTTTTTAAGTTCTTGCTATAGTTAACAAAAAATGTATTATAACAAAAAAAAGATATTTTTATAATTTAAAATTAGGTGCGGAATTTGCTATGCGAGTTAAATATTTTCGCGGACATTACTTTCGCTATATATTTTTCGCGGTAATTGCATTTCGCTATTTAAACTTCGCGTGGTTATAATTTTCGATATTTTTATATTCCTTTAATATTTTTTCGCCTTAAATGTTTATCGCTGTTAATCATATGGGTAGAAAAATCGTTTTGCGGTAATTTTTTCGAGGAAATATTTTTGTGATATTTTTTTTCGCTAGGGCTCCCGTTCCCGCCTGGGTTAGGGCTGGCGTTAGATGCTCGGCTCTTATGCTTGTCTCGAGGTTAGGGCTTATCGTTAGAATCGGCGGTTCTTGCTAGGGTTTCCCAAAAATGCACTATTAACTTTAAAAGCAACTTTCCGACCTGCATGTATAGAGATTATTTTTCTTAGTTTTTTATGTAGAATCACCCCGCATCATTGAAATTTTGGTTTTCAATATTTCTAGTTCAGATTTTTATATTATGTAGAATAAACCCTTAAAAATGCGTAACCTAGTTAGGTTACCTATTTCTGAATTATTCTGTATTTCGATAAATAAAACCAACCTGTAATTGTAATTAATCAGAAAAAAAATTAATTAAAATGAATTTATAGAATCTTGTGCATCCTAAACATTTTGCATTTCTCCAAACTAATTTTCTAACAAAATAAAACAACTATATTTAATTACTTTCATTAAATAATTTCCTAACTGGGTAAGTTTACTCAAGTTGCCGACTAAAGTTGATGATTAAAAAAAGATTCTGCTACTACCTTTCAATGTTTTTATTTACTTATGAATATTCTTATTTTAAAACACAAAAATCTGAATATTTAAATTATAAACCAATAATCATTTTTAATTAAATTATTAATAAAAAATAAAATTTAAAAAAATAACACCATTCTTATCCCTTGTTATGTCCACTCCAGCAGCCACATTGAAGGAAACTCCCCAAAACATTTAACTTCTTTATTTGTATATTATAAACTATTCTTTTTTAAACAAGTTATATTTGGTTAAATTTTGTGGACTATCATATTCCAAAATTTCCCCATCTTGTAATATTAATATTTTATCATATCCCTTAATAAAACTTTTTCTGTGAGCAATATTAATGATAGTACAATTACTGCAATAACTTTCAATAACTTTTGCAATAACTTTTTCAGATTCCAAATCCAAATTTGAAGTTGCTTCGTCAAGAACCAAAATTTTTGTTTTTTTAATCAAAGCTCTCGCTAAACATATTAATTGTTTTTCACCAGTACTAAATTTTAAATCAGTTATTTTGTCGTATATATTTAATATTTTGTTTTTTAAACTTGTTTGTTCAAGAACTTGATATATGTCTTCATCAGAGTACTGTTCAAGTAAATCTATGTTATTTCGAACGGTTCCTTCATATAAAACAGGATCTTGTGATACAACAGAAATATTTGATCTTAAACAGTTTATAGATAGTTTAGTTACATCCACGTCATCAATTAATATAGCTCCTTGGATATCAAATAATCTAAATAACGCTGAAATTAGGGAAGATTTTCCTGATCCTGTTCTACCTATTACAGCTATCTTCATTTTTGGTTCAACTTCAAAATTAACATTTCGTAGTGAATAGTTTATATTATCATATGATAAACTGACATTTTTGTACGTTATAGATCCATTTTTTGGCCAACCTTCGATTGAAGTGCTATTTTTATTATTTTCAGGTTTATTTTCTGAATATTCTAGCAATCGTTCGACGGAAGTCATTAAAGTTTCAAAATATGTCATTTCTGGGATGGAAGCTTCAATTATTGGTTTTAACATTGATAATTGTGTAACTACTAATCCAACATATTCAGTATTAATGTTTGGCAACAAAGCAAAACTCCAGAAAGTACCTAATAAAAAAAATACTTACTTATTTGAGGCATGTATGATCAAAAAGTTATCTCTCGCTTGGCCAGATCAGTCGGACAGTCATGTAAAAGGGCCTCACCTTGCGGTGATAGGCACACTCTCTGTTTTTTTTTTTTTGAATCAAAGGGGTTCGTTTGGAAAGCTTAAATCCATGATTTTTTTGCACAGTCATGTGCAAAAACGCATTTTTTGTTTGTTTTTAATCTGCATCTCGGCTTCTATTCGTGGCTCAAAAAAAAATGAACATGATATTTGAATTTTCTACAATTTATGTAAACAACTTTTTTTGTTTAAACAATCAGAAAAAAGTTACAGAGCGTTAAAAATTAGCAAAAGTTGAAAATTTGCAAATGTTTTTCGCTTTTTTTCGAAAACAACTGGAAAACTATGCCTATTTTATCAACTTTAACGCTCTGTAACTTTTTTCTGATTGTTTAAACAAAAAAGTTATTTACATAAATTGTACCCTGTTGAAAATGACGGGTCTGCGCGGGCATAATTGGTGCAAGTAGTATAACTATGCTCCTTTTGGCTCATTTCCATTTTTAGCAGCTAGATAGCGCCACCGTGTTGATTTTTGAAACCAAGATAAATGGCGCGAAATTTGCTAATCAGTTAATCTACGATTCACTCACCGCAGTAACGAGGAGAATCCAGCGCATGCGCACTGATTTTCTTATTTTTGTTTTGATTAGCTAAAGCTAAATTATTTAGCCTAAATATAATCCTATTTGATTCTTAAAATATATCGCCTTCTAAATTCTGTAATATAGTATCTGAAAAATGCCTCCCATTAAAAAAAAAACACCAAACCAGCAAACTTTCAACATTTTTCAGATACGATATTTCAGAATTTAGAAGGTGCTATATTTTAAGAATCAAATAGGATTATATTTAGGCTAAATAACTTAGCTTTAGCTAATTAAAAAACTGTTAGCTCGCAAAGAAAAAAGTAGATATTTTTGTAATTTTTGAATGTTACATAACCTTAAAATAATTTTTGGCATACATCGAAACTAAAATAAGAAAATCAGTGCGCATACGCTGGATTCTCCTCATTACTGCGGTGAGTGAATCGTGTTAATCTGGGTCGGCCATTTTGAATGCAGGCATTATGGCCCCGCTTTCAAATGAATTTTTATCGAAAACGGTTAATCCTACACTATTACAACAAGAGTACCTTTTTTATGTATTTTGACCTGAGAAATAATATTCCACAAATAAAATTACAAAAAAGTTACACAGAAAAAAGTTTAGGACAAAAAACTGATAAGCCCCCCGTTTCGCACACCCCTGGTTAATGTAAGCACAAGAAAATAAAATACGAAGATGGGCTTTTTTAGGATTAGTTCACATGCAAAACCTCGTTGTTATCTCAAAGGATTTCTGAGTTATTAAATAAAAACCGAATTTTTTAGCCTCTTTCAAAGGGTGTAGCTCCCTTACGAAGCATTTTTAGGTATATGTTTATAGGAGTAGTAGTAGTAGTAATGGTGGGGAGGTCAAGCCTGGCAACTAGACCATATGGTCCTTTTTGCCTACCCCTGTGTTACTAGTTTTTAACGAGGATTTTTGTTGTTGTACCCCGGGACCTACAGTTTAGCGAGGAATCCGAATCTAGTTTTGTTGGCTTTTTTTTTTGGCTAAGTGAGCGGCTTTGATCCTTAAGTTTATTGGCTGCCAGTGCACTTGGACCGGCGCCAAACTGTTTAAGGATCATTTTCGCTTGCAGCCTTAGTACAGATCCTGGTTGCTTGGAAGTCCTTAAAGTGAGCTCTGCCAACAGACCTGACAGCTACCTTGCTGCTCCCTCTCGGTGCGCACGGGTAGTATCACAGGTCCGAGTGCTATGCGGCATTATCCACTGCAAACCTTTTTCTGTACTGCGTGCTTAGATCTTCGGCAGCACAAGCCAACGTGGTGGGGAAACGACGGTATTTTATTTCTGTGAAAAAGTTGTTCCACAACCGAGGATTGAACCCCGGCCTCTCGAATACTAGATCGAGACGTTCACGACTGAGCTACCGCCGCCCCTATGTTTATAGGAACTTTTTGTCATATTTTATGATGTAGAATTTCTGACCCTATTTTAAATACACCGTGTATATAAACATTAATTTTAAATTAAAAATTAACACGTTTGGAGTCACGACCATTTTTTGAAATAGACTGATGACTCATATATGAGTCGCTTGGTAGTGAATCGGCTCATATGAGTCATCAGTCTATTTGAAAAAATGGTCGTGACTCATATATGAGTTACTTGGTAGCGAACGTGTTAATAAAGCGACTACACTGCAAACAAGATAATAATAATGAGAACACTCCACCTCCAATTTCGCTTGGTAAATAAAAAAGACATGAGCCTATGAAATACGAATTAGGCTCTAAAATATTTTTAAAAAAAATTGTTGGATTAAAATCAAAAATGTAAAAAAGTTTTTGTTTTTTTTTTTTTTAAATGAGACATTTATGTGAGAAAAATTACACATTTTGTCATATAAATGTGTGTAAAAATGACACATTTTTACCACATAAAGTGCGTTTGGTAAGTTACTTTACATTAATATATACATAGTTAAATTATTTTTACACTGTATTAAAAATTTGTGTTAATGTTCAATTCATAACAATGTTTTTTTCGAGGTTTTTTTTACATTTTTGATTTCAGCCAACAAATGTTTTGATTATATTATTTTTGAATCTAAATAGGTACTCCAGACAGTAAAGCTGCAGGCCCAGATGAAATAATTTCAGAAATGATAAAAATGGGAGGAGAAGAAGTAACAAATAGATTACATAAGCTGGTTGTAAAAGTATGGGAAGAAGAGAGGATACCAGAAAAATGGAAAAAAGGATTAATAGTGCCAATATACAAAAAAGGGGACCCAAAAATATGTTCGAACTACCGAGGAATTACGTTATTAAATACAGCGTACAAAATACTAACAGCCATACTAAATAAAAGACTAAAAACACATACTAAAAAAATAATAGGTAACTATCAGTTTGGATTCAGAGAAGGAAAATCAACAGTAGACGCAATATACATAATGAACCAAGTTATAGAAAAATGCTACGAACACAACACTGAACTACACATACTATTTGTTGATTTTAAACAAGCCTTCGACAATATATGCCGTAAATACTTAAATAAAGACCTATAAAAATGAACTTACCACCGAAATTAATACGACTAATATTTATGACACTGGAAAACTCACAAGCCACAGTTATGACAGGACAAGGGAACACGGAGGAATTTGAATTTGATAAGGGACTAAGACAAGGCGATGCTTTATCTTCAACCCTCTTTATAATTGCATTAGAAGGAGTCATAAGAGCTGTAAACATCAAAGGCACGATAATAAATAAGCTAACACAAATTGTAGCCTATGCAGATGACATAGCAATAATAGCAAGAGAAAAAAGAGCTTTAGTGGAAATTTTGACAAGAGTAGTCACAGAAGCAAGAAAAAGAGGGTTGGAGATAAACCAAGACAAAACAAAACTAATAAATAGTACAAAAAGAAACGAAGATAGATTACAGATTGGACAAAACAGCTATGAAATCTTAGAAAACTTTAAATATCTTGGAACGACTGTAAATGGAAAAAATGACAGGAGAATGGAAATTTCGAGGAGAATACAATCAGGACACAGGGCGTACTATGTCTACAAGAAATACATACAAAACAAAAAAATTAACACTAAAACTAAAATAAGAATATACAAAGCTGCAATAAGACCCATTGTTACGTATGCGGCAGAAACGATGAGCATGACCAAGCAGGATGAAGAAAAACTAAGAACATTTGAAAGAAATATTATGAGGAAAATATACGGACCAATCAGAACAGAAAATGGAGAATATAGAAGACTTATGAATATGGAAATAAGAGATAAAATGAAGAATGAGGATATTGTTAAAGTAATCAAGGCACAAAGAATAAGATGGTGGGGACATATTTATAGAAGAGACAAAACAGAGACCATAAGAAAAATAACAGAATGGAAACCCCAAGAAGACAGACAACGAGGAAGGCCGAAAATTAGATGGGAAGATCAGGTCACCAAAGATTTAGAGAAAATGAACATAGTGGGATGGAAAGCAAAAATACAGGACAGGAAAACATGGAAAAAGATAGTAGAAGACACTAAAACACACATCAATTTAGAGTAAAGAAAACAAGAAAATATGGAGTGATCCACCATAGAACAATGGATCTGTAAAGCTCTAAAGGAGCTGCTACAATTCCTTACGGAATGTATAGCATATATAAAATAAAAAATAGGTACTCCATGTTGGGCTAGATGAGTATATTATGTTATAAATTTATAATTGTAGTGTTGAAAACCATATATCCGGTTGTGATCACTGCACTTTTATTCATAATATTATTTAAGTCCTTATCTTGTTATTCTACGAGGTGAGCAGATAACAGGTTTCAACGTGTTTATTATATACTTAATTAAAAAGAAACTTCGAGCAATTTGTGCAAAACTCGCAAGTTCATGTATGTTCTAGACGTGGTAAGCTAATACGTATACCTAAAACTAAACTACTAAAACTAACTACTAAAACTGCTTCTTTTATACATTCTCCCCTGTAGATACAATTGTATTAATTTTTATAACAATCTGCCTAAAGAACTTCGTGATATATCAAATTTTAATTCCTTTAAAAAAAATGTAAAAAGTTTTTTAATTGACAAAGCATTTTATACCACTTCCGAGTTTACAGATAATATGCTTTGACTAATGTGTACGTAACCTTCTCTTTGTATTGTATAACTATAGTTTTTTATCTGTACTTTTTTAATATTATGTATATATATATTTTGTGTAAATGTATTTACATGTGAAATATTAGACTTACCAAATGTACTCTATGTATCTATACTTGGTCAATAAATATTATTATTATTATTATAATTATTATTATTATATTCACCCATGAGCGTTACATTAGCAGTGCATTGCTTGTTATCAGAAAAAAACAGGTTAAGACGTGTTGATTACAAGTATTTGCAAAAAAACACCACTTTGTTGTTCAACAAACTGTTATCAGCCACCATCCTGTTTTAAAAAACACACGTCAAGGTCAAAAAACAGCAAATCATGATTTGATTTGTTATTCTTGACCACAACCTGTTTTTGTACTAAAATCATAATTCAACACATCCACCACTTTGCCAACCACATCCCAAGGGGTATCCACCATTTTGTTTTTCTACTTTTTTCTACTCAGCCAACCAGAGCACTGCACCCATAAAAAAAATCGCATCCACCATTTTGTTTTTTGAACCAACCAGAGCACTGCACCATACCCCATATTTTGCATCCAACATTTTGTTTTTGTACTCAGCCAACCAGAGCTCTGCACCAGGACAAAAAGTTCGGCGAGGCACTTTTGGGGGGCAGTTATTTTGATTGGCATGCACCACGACAAAACAATCGGGGCGGCACTTTCGGGGGGCAGTTAATCTGACTGGCAGTCCATATGACATGCCACACTTTTTTTTTCGGCAGTCAAGGTGTTAGGATAACCAGGGGCGGTCCCAATAGACAGTATTCAACGATTTGGTTTACACAGGCATTCTGATTGGACAGTCTAAACGGCTAAACCACACCCTTTTTTCGGCAATCAAGGGGTTAGAGCATTGACACAGTGTCCAAAAGGCGGTGTCATAAGGGCTGCATTTAAAATGGCCGATTCCGATTAACTGCGAATTTCGCGCCATTTAGCTTGGTTTCAAAAATCAACTCGGTGGCGCCATCTAGGGGCTAAAAACGGAAATGAGCTAAAGGGAACATAGTTATATTAAGTTTAATAACCAACAAATGTCAAATATCAAATATATTTTTTTGTTGAGCGACAAATAGAAGCCAAGATACAGACCAAAAACAAAAAAATGCTATGTTTCACATAACTGTGCAAAAGAAAACAGCATACGGGTGTATACGGGTGTGTGAATATCACTGCAAGGTCGAACTACCATTCGACGCCTAAGACAATGAGTTAAAATTTTATATTTATATAAAATGACACTTATAAGTGTCACTTCATT
This sequence comes from Brachypterus glaber, assembly GCA_958510825.1. Lineage (NCBI taxonomy): Eukaryota > Metazoa > Arthropoda > Insecta > Coleoptera > Kateretidae > Brachypterus > Brachypterus glaber. Next base: position 14,522,382 of record OY294052.1, on the reverse strand, counting down.
AGGTCTCTCTTTGTTCTTTGTTTTTTTCTGTATTTAGGGTAAAATGTGCAAATGGCGGTCACCTAAGGAAGAAGTTAAATATTTTTCAAACTATACCTCATTTCGCTTCGTGCTTATCACCTAGAGAATATTTAGATATTTCACTTTAACCATCAGTAAACTAATTACTAAACGTTATTAAAAATTACTTTTATAGAGAAAATAAAAAAAAGTTGCTTTTACCGGTATTGTCCATACGTAGGGAGAATGCCGGTCACCCATGTTGGCAATACCGGTCCCATAATTTCTGACAAAAAAAATTGAGTTAAACATTACAGACATTTACTTTTTTAAATTTTTATTTAAAAAAATATTCGAATCTGTTATTCATAGGCAAAAATGAAAATTTAGGTAGGTATATTTTACTTTTTGAATAAAAAAGCAAATGAGAACAGAAACTAAAATAATTTTAAATAAATAAATAAATATTTAAATTAAACTTGTTGTTTGAATGTCAAACATCACATAGGTAGCCTTCTGCTGTATCAAATGCACTGCGTTCAGAATATGCCCATCTAGTACAAATAGTGCATCTATACCACATTTCGTCACTTGACCGGGATTTCCCCAAATTACCAATTACCAATTTTTTGATGTGTAAAATATTGATTTATTTTATTGTTTTTATGTGTAATCACAAAGCTAAATAGTTAAATTTTACGTAATAATCATAAATTTATGTTTATAATTAAAGTTATAGAGGTTACTTCTTATTTTGTGAGCGAAAAATATTACATCATTAACATTCATAAAACGTACCGTCACCCTCAAGGGCCTTTTCTTCAATAGAAACTGGCGCGAACTAACTGTTGGTCTCGTGAGCATTTCTTGCGTGGGGCAGGGAATGCGCAGACACCAACGCCATATTGCCAGTTGCTCTGTTTCTTTCATATTTGAATTTAAACTGCTCCGACCGCATTACCTGTGTGACCGGCATTTGCACACTTTACCCTATTCTGAAAAAAAAAACAGACGACGAAGAACTAAGAACAAAGTACGTTCAAATGAACTTATCAATTTCCAAGAATAATAAAAGAAAATTACCTAACATTATTAACCTTGCACAACAAGACGTATAAAAACCAATAACTATATGGGTTAATTCCCTTGTATGAAAAGCCGATAGGTGTAGGTTTTGATATTCATTAAATTCTTCTATTAACCTATTAACCACATTTGAGGTTCTTATCGTTGTAATTCCTTCTAATGTCGCATTAATATGGCCAATAACTGAACTCGCAGCTAAAAAATTAGAAACAACAGTTAGGTACAAAAAGTTTGTCAAAATAGTAAAAACAGGGGATTATTTGAGCTTTTTCTGAATCTCTTTTATAGCAAAACTAGAGACAAAATATCCCAAACAGATAGGCACGTTTCTTATGGAAACTAGCTTTCGGTCAAAAATTCTAAATTTTTAGTATGATGTAGATTTCAACTTTATGATCAAAAGCTTCCGTTGACCCAACTTGATCTGAAGGCTAGTTTTTAAATTTTAGGTATAAAAGTCAAAAACAATAAAATTTATTTTTTTTGTTTAGTAAACTAAAATAAAAAACTTTACATCAAGTTTTGTTCTTATTATACATATATACTCTTAATAAAAAACTAAAGTTATTTTTTTTTGGTTAAAATAAAGGTAAAAATTAAGAAAATCTTTAAAAATATGGTGAAGGCGCCACTGCGATATGAAAAAACCTAATTAGCTGTCAGATTTTTCTAATAATACATAAAAGGACAACAAAATAAAATTAAATAAATTAGAAATGAAGATCCGGGTGCCATGGCCACCATTGGACTTGAAACAGGGGGGGCGGCCCCCTTGGAATATTGTCTATACTTTTAAATATCATAAAGGCTTCACAATTTTTTAATATATTTTTAGTTTTTTTTTTCATTTGATAAAAATGTATAACTTTTATGTAATTTTTTTTACTTCAAAAAATTTTACCTCCCGGGTTATTTGAAAAGTCGGCGCATGTGTACTTACTGGAAGCTTCCAAACGCTGCAGACTTCTTCCAGTTGGTAAATAAAGTTTTCTTATCACAAGCATTGTAATTAGTATTAAACTTAAAGGTATAAACATCTTCCAGTCCACTAATATTAAAAGTACAAATGTTCCATACAGCATAAAATTATTCTAAAATAAATACAATAAAATAGCCTAAATATATATTTTTTATATGAATGGAAAAGAGCATTTCACATAGGAACTTATCGAAACAAATAGTTATTTTCCTAACAAGTGCGGAAAGTATCACTTTTCCGCAAGTGTTAGGACAAAAAAAAACTCTACGAGCTTGGGGAAAGTAACGCATACAATAATATAGTATATTCTGTAACAAGTGTAGAATGATGCATATTCCCCAGAAAACCAATATAGCTCGAAACTAGTGCACTAAATTAGAGCTATTTTTATAGTCTAGAAACATCATTAAAATATCCCCGAATGCACACAACTAGTCCTAATAATACACGGTGTATTTGAAATAGCATCGGAAATTTTAACAGATGATTCTACATCATACAATATGACAAAAAGTTCCTATAAACATATGTCTAAAAATGCGTCTAAGGGAGCAACGCCCCTTTGAAAGTGGCTAAAAAAATCGGTTTTTATTTAATAACTCAGGAACCCTTTGAGATATATCAACGAGGTTTTGCACGTCAACTAATCCTACCAAGGCCCGTTTGTGTGTGTTATTTTCATTTACTTATTTGAACCAGGGGTGTACGAAACGGGGGGGGGGCTTATCAGTTTTTTGTCCCAAACTTTTTTCTGTGTTACTTTTTTGCAATTTTATTTTTGAAATATGATTCCTCAGGTCAAAATACATAAAAAGGTACTCTTGTTGTAATACTGTAGGATTAACCGTTTTCGAGAAAAATTCATTTGAAGGTGAAATTTCACGGTTTGAGGACGAAAAATTAAATACTAAAATGTTGAAAACCAAAATTTTAATGATGCAGGGCGAATGTACATTTAAAACTAAGAAAAAAACCTCATATACAGTTACTTCCAAAAATCAATCCTAATGGAGTTATGGTCTCCTAAATATACACCATTTTTAAAGGGCCATGGTAGCTTTAAAAGCGTTTTTTCGACCTACATGTATGGAAACTTTTTTTCTTAGTTTTTGATGTAGAATAACATTGCATCATTAAAATTTAGGTTTTCGACATTTTAGTATTTAATTTTTCGTCCTCGAACCGTGAAATTTCACCTTCAAATGAATTTTTATCGAAAACGGTTAATTCTACAGTATTACAACAGGAGTACCTTTTTTATGTATTTTGGCCTGAGGAATCATATTTCAAAAATAAAATTGCAAAAAAGTTACACAGAAAAAAGTTTGGGACAAAAAACTGATAAGGCCCCCCAGTTTCGCACACCCCTGGTTTAAATAAGTAAGTGAAAATGGCATACAAAGAAGGGCCTTATTAGGATTACTTCACGTGCAAAACCTCGTTAATATATCTCAAAGGGTTCCTGAGTTATTAAATAAAAACCGATTTTTTTAGCCAACTTCAAAGGGGCGTAGCAACCTTATGACGCATTTTTAGACATATGTTTATAGGAACTTTTTGTCATATTTTATCATGTAGAATGACCTGTTAAAATTTCCGACGCTATTTCAAATACACCCTGTATAGCTCGCATTTTTATTCCTATTTTTTCACCCATTTAAAAACTTAAAATAGCATGCTATTTTTGACATATAACAGATCGAAAATATCGACCTAAAATAGCATCTGAATAGCATGCTGTTTTTAATCCAAGTAAGGTACAAAATAGTATGCTTTTTATGACCTAAATGAGCTCGACAATATCATGCTATTTTTTACATAGTTTAGCAGTATATTTTTGATCGATATTTTTGATAGAAATAAAACAGGTTATTATTTTTAAACAGGATCAGAATAGGTACAATATATTTGTTCGTGGTTCATACTTGTATCACAACACACCTTAGATTTTTGTTGAAAATTTAAATTTTCACATTCATGTTCTTCCTTTCACTCTAATCTACATAAATTTTAAATATCATTTTAACTCTCATTCACTATTATTCACTATTTCACTACTTTTGCTTTAACTACAACAGCTCTCTCGTACCACGCCTGTATTCTTCTAAAACTTCACTTCATCCACTAAGGCCACTTTTACTTTTGTTCTGTACTTGTTTACTTCTTAAAGAAGCTAAATAATCAATTTTTCTTTTTTTTTCGATTTTTGAAAAACCTGAGATGAATTTATAGTTCTTAAATCCATTCTGAAGACTTTAGTAATACTAAACGTCTGTTAAGAAAAAGAAACAAAAGAAATACTATTTTTAAATATTTGCTTGCATTTGGTGCGAAAAATAGAAGCATTATTATCGAGTTAAATTGAGACGATATAAGCAGTATATTTTGTACCTAAAATAGTTCATTTATAGCACTTTCTCAATTAAACCAATATAGACTATATATTTTGGACATCAAGTTGGTCATTGTTAGGTCGTCCTAAATTTTATCAAATAAATTATATTATCGACCTAAAATAGTTTATTAATTTACGGTCTAAAACTAGGGAGCATTTAGTATTAAAAATGGAACCTATAATAATAAGACCTTAAATTAACATAAACTAGCATACATATTTCGATATAATTATGAGTGCTTTTAGACATAGAATTATAGCGTCCATTTTTCATTCAACTATTGAGAAATATTTTGAACGTCTCAATAATTTCTTCCATTTTTCTTGCTATATGAAAGCAAGTTTAGGATGCTATATGCTAAATTCTGGTTTTCTGCGTTCTGAACGAGTGGATGTTTGTCACCCGGCTTGGCGACAGCGGCGCTCTACGAGTCAGGAATAGCCATTCTACACGTGTTGCAGGCTATACTTTTTCTACAACTGAAGTTGTATACATTCATATTTTTATATAAATTATATAATAACTAGTACCCGGATATTTGGTATTGATTACGAGGGGCGCGCGGAAGTTTATTTTTTTATGAACATTCTGACATGGGTGACACTTACTGAGTATAATGACAAAAATTTGTAATTTATTATAAATAAGTTTTGAAATCTTTAAAATGGCTTGTGAGCCCACTACCGTAGAATCTTGGATTCAAAATATTCCCGAGCTGCAATTTAATCGTGAGTTACTTTATTGTTGAACTTGCGAAAAAGATATACCTAGGTTTATCTTAGAAATGCAATGTTTCAAAGCACTTATCATCAAAATCCGATAATAATGGTATACAAGAATGTTGTATTTTGATTTAGTAAGCCAGTTGTAACATTCCGTCGATGAAAATTGAAAATCCTCAGGGAAGATTGGAAGATGTAAAGTTGCCAAGCGAGCCCACAAAGAGAAAAAACTATTTACCAAAGGCGTTCGAGGATATAAAATCAAAAATTTTAGTACAAGACAAAAATATTTTTAGCTTAGATGAAACCAAAAATGCTTCTGGTTTAAAAATTGCGCATGTTATGTTATTCCGAATTTTCCACAATGTTCAATAGTAGATATTCTTTAATTATGCTCTACTTATGTACTTCGGTAGACATAGAACGTTTATTTTCAGATTATAAATATACTTTTGGTAAAAGAAGGCGAAGCTTAATAGCCGAAAACATGGAGAAAATCTTGATGATATATTTTTATTTTCAACAATAATATTAATTATGTTTAAAAATATGGGTACATTTAGTTTTAGAACAATTACATGTAAATATTTTGTAAAATATACATAATATAGTTTTTTGTTGTTTTACCTTTGATATTTATATAGAATCTTTTTTAATACTAAAAGTATAGTTATTTCCCCGTGTCATAATATTGAGACCTGTTTAACATAGTCGTCAAGTTACGCCATGAATAATAACTATCACGAGATGATTAAGAAAGTGTGCCATTAATCTTTAAAAACTTTTTTTATACGTAACATTTGCGCGATACCAAATATCCGGGGTCTGATAATAACCAAAAATTTTAATAAAAAACAATCATTTAGGTCCATTAATCAAATTTTTATTTAATAATTTAATATTTTATAGTAATTTGTGTATTTTTTCGTTGATTTATAAATAAAATAGTTATAGCTAAAAATAAAACCCTTATACAGGGTGTTAATGAATATGCAAAAATAGGCTGAATAATTCCCATAGACGTATGTCCTAAAACGACTAGCAAGGGAGCAACGCCCCTTCGAAGGGGGCTGTAAAAAATCGATTTTTGCTGAAGAACTCAGAAACCCTTTGTGTTAAAGCAACGAGGCTTTGCATGTGAACTAATCTTAATAAGGCCCATCTTCGTATGTTATTTTCATGTGCTTATTTTAACCAGAGGTGTGTGAAACGGGGGGCCTTATCAGTTTTTTTGTCCCAACCTTTTTCTGTGTAACTTTTTGGAAATTTTATTTTTAGAATATGATTCCTCAGGTCAAAATACATAAAAAAGTACTCCTGTTGTAATACTGTAGGATTAACCGTTTTCGAGAAAAGTTTTTTTGAAGGTGAAATTTCACGGTTCTAGGACGAAAATTGAAATACTAAAATAGTGTAAACCAAAATTTCAATGGTGCAAGGTGAATGTACTTTAGAAACTAAGAAAACAACTTCATATACAGGTACTTCCAAAAATCAATCCTAAGAGAGCTCTGGTCTCCTAAAAATGCACAAATATTAAAGGGCCATAGAGCTTTAAAAGCGATTTTTCGACCTACATGTATGGAACTTCTTTTCTTAGTTTCTGCATCATTGAAATTTTGGTTTTTATGATTTTAGTATTTAATTTTTCGACGTATTCATTAACACCCTGTATATGTGTCATATACCGTAAGAGTTTTTTGTGTGTTTCGACTAAAATTCGAAGACAGTCGTACAAAAAGTATTACTTTAACACTATATAATTTAATTACTTTTTTTTATCATATTTATAGTATTTGTTTACTTTAACGGCTTACATCTGTAGATAGAGTAACTCTAAATTAACACGTTGACTGCCGTAATGTTAAACATTTTGCGCCATCTATTTATTATTTTTGTAATATTTTTTCCCATCTAGCAGAAAAAAAGCACTTACCGTCGGCAAACGAGGCAAGAAAAACAGATTTGAACCTTTTGTAGGATAACAAAATTATTTTAGTAGTTTAATGTCATTACTTCGTCGTAAATTAATAAAAATAATAATAAAAAATACAGATGACAGTGATCAGGTGCCGCATCGAATTTAATCGTCAGGTACCCGAATTAATCTAATTAATTTACCCTTTTACCCTATTTTTCTGCACTTGTGTGGAAAAGTACTTTTGCGAAATGATGAGGAATAATCTAAAGTTACAAATACAAATGAGTGCGGGAAAGTGCTACATTCTGCACGATTGTAGAAAACTATATTAATCAAACTTCAATGTCAGAAAAGGGCCTTTTTTATCCGTATGGAGGTATCTGTTTTTTAATTTTTGAATAAATGATTTAAAAAATATTTGGTAACTGTTTTAAAATAATATTGTATATTGGCAGAACCTAATGTTTAAAAGGTTGTGTTTCTAAATGTAAGTTAAATGTTTAGATTTTTGTTTTTTTTTTTTGTATCTGTCATATAACTTTTTTGCAGATGGTGATACTGAAGAAATTTAGAGAAGTAAACAGTTTTGAGTCAAAACTTTTGAAAAAAAAATCGTTTATAAAGAGTGTATCGTATAAAAATGACCCATTTTCGCTTCAGAAATAATTACTCGAATGCAGTCGTTAAGTTTCAATGGAATAACTTCATCAACGATAAAAAAATCATGGGAAAATCTGTTCAAAATATTTCCAATAAATTTGTTATTAAAAAAGGTCAAGTCTCCATTAACAATATTAGCTATAACAAATTTTGATATTTTCATGGATACCACTTTTGTAAAATCAATTAAAACATATGTTTTAATTAAACTTGTCACTGCCCAAATAATGTATGTTGAAGAATACATTTTTAAAGCATCGTTTGATTTAGAATATATTTTGTTATATTCCTTCGTATTGTTGACGTTTTTTTCCAGTGTGCTTCTTGTTTGCTCAGTGTCAATCCTAAAACAATTAAAATTATTTTCAAACCATAAAATTAATCCTCGTAGCTGCATTATTAAATAATTTTGTAATATCTGTAAACAATTATAAATGTCTGCGCACTGCAGATTTTAGACTATATTTTTAGATATCAATAGATAAGTTAAAATATAGGTACCTATCTATAGATTACCCTTCATTTCTGTGTAGTGTTTAAAATTAAAATATTTATTATAATTATTTAATAAAAAATATTGAATTCTGTTTTAATTGCTTTTAAAGTTTCAGTTACCTGAATTTTTAAAAGGAATAATTGCTCATTACGAATTAAAATAATCTATACATAGTTATTTATTACTTTTAAGCATAACAAATTACCATTTCATCAGCATTTTTGTTGATAAGGTATGTGATAGTTGATTACCCAAAAATAAAATAACTAGGACTAATAATACAATGTATCCTCTTCCAAACTGAATAAACTTTTGATAAGTATTAAATGAAACGTTTCCGTCGACTTTAAGCTCCTTGTAAATATTAACAACATCTTGGTTTAATAATTTTTCTTCATCAGAAAAATCTTTGATATATAATGACTCATTTTCATTTTGCTGAATTTTTTCTTCCACCAAGTTGTTATTATTTTTTATAATTTTGATTTCTTTAGATATGTCTTTTATAGATAATTCATTTAAAGAGTTTTCAAAATATTTTACACTACCATTAACCAAAGTGATTTTTTTATTGGAACATCTAATATAATCGGGATTATGTGATACAAATAAACATATTCTGTTTTTTAATTTTAAAATAGCTTCATTAAAAATAAAATCTTGTAATTCCGAATTCACGGAACCAAGACAGTCGTCCAATATATAAACATCACATTTTCTGTATAAGGCTCTTGCTAAATTTATTCTAGAAATTTGACCTTTGCTTAAATTTTGCCCTTTATCCGATATAATAGTTTGATCACCGGTTTCTAAACGTTTTAAATCATTATTTAAACAGCAAATTCTTAAAATTTCTTCATATCTGTTTTGATCAAAATCTTCATTAAAAATAATGTTTTGTTTTATAGTTGAAGGAAAAACCCAGGCATTTTGCGATGCGTAGGATATTCGTCCTCCAACAAATATATCCCCCTTGTATTGGTATTCTTTTAAAATAGTTTTGACTAGTGTTGTCTTTCCAGATCCAGTTAAACCTAAAATATATTTTAAATAAAAGTTATTTTGAAAACAAATTTCAAAAAGAGTAAATCATTTAACAACCATTATTTTTTTTAAGACAGAAACTCTTGATGATAAAAGCTTAAGAGAAATGGTTTTAGGATTTTTTTATGGAAGCGTTCAGAATTGGAGGTACTCAAGAGGATAGGTTGGATAACTTTTGGGTGGTCAAAAAAACAATGTTTTTTAGACAAAATCTGATCAGATCTTCTATTCTATTTTGTCCAGATAACTTAAAATGGGATGTAATAAAATGCCTAATAGTAAAAAAGATAGATAATCTAGAATAGAGGTGAACACCATCCAGATATTTAGTAACTAGGTACTGACTTTTTTGTTTTTAATTTATTTTTACCTGTTAAAATTGTTAGTCCAGGTTCCAAACGCAAGCATATATCTTTAAGAATAGTTTTTTTATTCAAAACTACCGATACTGATTTTAAATACATACAAGGATTCAAAGCAAAATTTTCTTCTGTACATTCAACTTCTTCTGCATGCATCAAACGATTAACCCGAATCAAAGCACCAGCAAAATCAGAATATTTCGTGAGACTCAGAGGTAAAACAGTTCCTATCAAATTTCTTATTTGCCTAATACAGTTAATTATGAAAAACGCAAGTTCTGCATTTATAGGCTTTTCTAACCAGACATGGGTCATTAATAATAAAAATATCAACATATCTGGTGTCACTGCAGATAATGTACTTAAAACTCCTTTGAGACCGGCATCTATGAGCATATAGTTTACTTCTTTGCTAAAATACAACAATTATATACAAGGTGTTTATCAACTTAGGTACTTTAGGTAATTTAGGTACAGAGTATGTTAAAAATACCTAGGTGCATATAAAATATAGCAATTTGGTTATTGTAGAAATATAATCCTGGGTACTTTTTGATTTCCCGTGTAACTAGTGAATTTAAAGTACTCCTATTTTCATGGATGTTTAGTTGGTATTATTTCAAAATATTGAGCTCAAATGCTCTTTTAATAAAGTACTCTAGTCTCTGAAATTGCAGTTGAAAAATAAAATTTAATACATTATAATGTAACCATACCCTCTTTTAAGAAAGGAAATTTACTAAGCGAGCCAAAAACTACATAACTTGTAAATGATTTAATATAAGAAAGCATGCATTTGCAAATGATAAGCTTATATAATAAGAAGGGCTTTCGTTTTAGTTACCAAAGTTTTAGTCATACATTTGGTATTTACCGTTTGATTTCAAAATGCTTTGGTGACGTGCGGTTAAAACAATTGGTATTAAAATCTGTAATCGTGCTTTGAGACCAGTTATAGCGTTTAGTTATAGAGCCGAGCAAGGATTTTATGAGCGGATGTTTTTTTTTTGGCTTAGTTAAGAGTCTTAAGACCCACTGTCTGCCAAACAAGCATTTTTTTCTGCTATAAGCCATGCCAAAAATCTCATTCTTTAACATGAAGTGTAGAATTTTTAAGTTACGGACATTGCTCTACATACACATAATCAAAATCAACATTTGACACATTTTTAGAATGATCAAAAGAAAAATAAAATTTTGGACCACCCTAATGGCGCAGATTTTTTTTTTAATTTTTCGTCGTTTTATTTGAAATCATCGGTATCAAAAATAGTCCTGCAAAAATTTAGAATTTTATCCCTGTTTTTTTTTTTCTAACCCACTATGTGGTTGTTCAAAACTCTTAGGTGATGGACAAAACCGTAAGTTATATTTGAAATTAACATCACTAAATTACTCAAAATCAGCTGTCAGACCAAAAAAAACTTTAAAAAGTTAAAAATTTCTTGGCCTGTCTTATTATTACATTTTTTTCTAATATCTTTTTTCTTTCTGCAGGGGTATCCAGGAGAGTTGAACCACATTTTACTTAACAATTAATACAAATTAATATAATTGATTTATGGATTTTTTTTATTTGTCTAGGTGAAGCGGCTAGCGTGCTCTGAACTTTACGATTAAAGTGTTATAAGATAGGGTGGGTGCAAGTGAGAGGCACACATATTCTTCACATTCTTTCGATAGCTTTATTAAAGAATGTGGAGAATGTGTGTTTTAAAAACCGTGTTTCAAACAATATGAGGAGGTTGTAAGTTATTCAAGTTTATAAACGTTATGTACTCCTTAGTACATTCAGGACAACGACCACGCCTTTTATTGGAGATTGTTGGACTGTTATTTCTCTATTGGTAACCGCAGCTTTTATGAAGAAGAAAGTAATAAACACAATTGTTGAAGTTTTTTTTTTATTTTTCTTTTTAAAACAATTTTTTTCAAGTATTTGGGAAAATGCAGTATACCATTTCCTTTGAATTAGTATAATGGAATGGGTACCATAACATATCTTCAACGCTTCTTTTATATTAATTCCTTAGCAAGTTATTTAGTTTTGAGTACTCTAATTACATTTCCTTGAAAAACTTTATTACACTCGTAAAGCTTACCGTCTAATTTGATAGATTCTCTTCAAAAAAGTTGATTCCCATACAAACATTTTTACATTTTTTATCGAACATAAAACTTCTTTTATTAATTTGATTCTCTTATCTGTATAACCATCTATAATAAGTCTTAATTTTTTTAAATATATGCAAATAATTACTGAAAATATAGTCAAATTTATTAAATATACTGTTTGTACTACTGTGCGTAAAGTTTAATTTTGAAAAAAAAATGTTCTAAGACTATTCTTAGATACTTCTATGAGTATTTTTTCCCTTTTAGAAGGTTCTAATAACATTTTTAAAATAAAGTATGTTATTGTTACCCAATAGGGTAGTGTTGAATTCAACATCAGCATACCTTGAATTATAAACAATACTGCAAGAACTGCTACAAAGGTTAACACTATTACTTTGATATTTTTGTATAGCATATAAGTAATAAGCATGAGCTGGAAAAAAAATCCAACAAGTTCAACAGAACTTTTTATGACCAACTTTATATATTCAACATCCTTTACTACAATAGTAACAATATTACCAATTCCCAGTTCTTCTATTGCTTTTGGGGAAAGCTTGACAATTTTTCTGTAAACTAAGGATGTCAAAGAAGATTTCAAGTGCATCATTATGAACAAAAGGTATGACCTATAATTAAGAAAACTAGATTAGTAGTCTCGTTTATTTCCAACATGAATGGCGTACTGGCAAATGACATTCGTTTTACCATGAGTTGTTTACCCACATAATCTACTGCAAAAATAGGACAGTGTCTAAAACTCGACAATTAGATTTTGTCAGAATTTTCTAAAACTAAATGAAAATGAAATAAATGAAGATGTTCTTACATAACTTAAAGGGCTCATTCGTTTTGGAAAGTTATAACCATACTTTAACCAATTTTCGATTTTTTAAAGGATAAACTTTACTGAGATTCTTTTAATAAAATAGAAATGGTAAATTTATAAATCATCATTTTTATAAATATTAATATATTTACCATCTATAATATATAGGTGTAATAAGAAACAGGGGTAATATGAAACGGTGAAGAAAAAAACATTAAAAATGTCTTGTGAAAATACGAAAAAAAAAAGATATTATTCCTAAAAATTGCAGGTTTATTTTTTTATTTTTTTTAAAGTAAAAAGTTGAACTATAGTCATGAACTTTAATGTTGAAAGTATGAGCATTTTATCTTTGACTACACAACCCTGCACGATTTTTATATATTTGACGAGACATAATCTGTCTAGACCCAATTTTTCTGCTGATTTCAAATCCGTTTTTAATTTTCCTATACGTCACACTTTCGAGACACGAAATTTTAACATTCTCTCCACCCAGATTTATAAATATTTTTTTACGAAAATCGGTTTGGACAGCACAATTAAAATATTTTTTTGATATTTATAATTTAAGCGAGTGTCACTTGTTTTTTATCAAAAAAAGTTTCCGTTTTTACTCTGTCAAATTAAAAAAAAAAAAAAATTTCTTATATACATAACAACATTTTCCATTTAATTAGCTTTCTTTTTTTTTTTTTTTTCAAAATCGTTCTTCTGGAAGCGGTGCAATATTAATTTAAAGACTGTCAAGTTCAAAATTTTAATATCAATTTTTACTTGCGCAAGTGGGCTATGGAATGCAGTTTTGCAGTTTGACGTTTAAACCAAAAGCTTTATTTTGACCACAAACCATCATAGACTTATTTCTTGAGTGTAGACAACAGTTTTATGTTACTGATTTCTTTCTAAACTTGTGTTTCACAGTGCGCATTCCGAGGGCCTTAATTGACAGTTATATCAAATGTCCCTAAAATATTTACTAAAATATTGACATGAATGTTAAATATTTCTAAAATATTGAAAATTTTAATCAATTTTTAAGCATCACTTAGTTGCTATACAGAGCGGTCCAAAAGTCACCCCCCCCTCTTAACTTTTGAACCAGTGATATCGACTGCAAATTTGAAACTTTTTGCGCAAGTGGGCTATGGAATGCAGTTTTGCAGTTTGACGTTTAAACCAAAAGCTTTATTTTGACCACAAACCATCATAGACTTATTTCTTGAGTGTAGACAACAGTTTTATGTTACTGATTTCTTTCTAAACTTGTGTTTCACAGTGCGCATTCCGAGGGCCTTAATTGACAGTTATATCAAATGTCCCTAAAATATTTACTAAAATATTGACATGAATGTTAAATATTTCTAAAATATTGAAAATTTTAATCAATTTTTAAGCATCACTTAGTTGCTATACAGAGCGGTCCAAAAGTCACCCCCCCCTCTTAACTTTTGAACCAGAGATATCGACTGCAAATTTGAAACTTTTTGGACCGCACTGTATATGTATTTTATAGCAGTCTATAATTTTTTATAATTTTATTACTAAAATGAAAAGTCTTGTAAAAATTACTAGAAAAAATTGTCAAAATTATAATCATTACGCGTGTAACCTGTGATCAATTACTGTAATAATAATTATAATAATTATTTATATTTTGCACATTCTTTTGTAATATTATACGTAGTTTGTACATATAATATTACAAAAAATGTGAAAATTACTTAATAATGCACAATTTTATGACATCCCCTAGGGACTGCGAAGAATTACGCCATCTTTGTTAGGCAATTTTTGAAGAACTACTTCCAAAATAGCTAGAAACGTGAAATTTAAAATGTACATCGAGCATCCCCCACGCTCCCAGGAAAAATCCAAAAATTGACCTCCAACCCGCACTTCTAGAATCTAAAAACTTGAAGTTTAATATGTGCATGAAGTATCTCCACGACTCCAGTTAAAATCCGAAATTTTCCATTCAACCCCCCTAACCCCCCAGTTGGGAAAATGTTATTAAACACAACTCTAGAATGGCTTAAATTTGATATGTGCATGGAGTATCCCCCCATGATCCCAATAAAAATCTAAAACATTTCTTCCAACCCCCTTACCCCCCAATTGGGAGAAAATTATTAAACACATCTCTAAAATAGCTAGGAAACTTAAAATTTAATATGTGCATCTCCCCACGACCCCAGTAAAAATACGAAACTTGACTTGAGAGCCCCTAAATCCCCAATGAGGAAAAAATTATTAAACACATTAAAATAGGTAGATACTTGAAATTTTATCCCCCCACGATCCCAGTAAAAATCCGAAACTTTGATATCTTGGTGGAAGCGTGTACCCTGCTTGTAGCTGTTATCACCAAGATTCGATGGAAAAAAATTAAGTGGGAATCCAAGAAATGAATTTTCAGAGACCTATTACATCCCATTTTTGATTTAAAACGTCAAATTCGATTTCATAGCTCACTTGCCCTTCAATTGATATTAATTTTTCGGGCTTGGAACTCTTTAAATTAATATTGCAGCGCTTCCAGACAAACGATTTTGAAAAACGAAAAAACAAAAGAAAGCTAATTAAATGGAAAATGTTTTTATGATGTAAAAAGAAAAAGATCAATTTTTTTAAATTTGACCAAGGAAAAACCGGAACTTTATTTTATAAAAAAAAGTGACAATCGCTTAAACTAAAAATCGTAAAAAATATTTTTAACTGTGTTGTTCTTGATGTGTCAACCAAGTTTAGTAAAAAAAATATTCAAAAATGTAGAGTGGAGAGAATGTTAAAATTTCGTGTATTTTTTTAGTAAATCACCCTGTATCTCGAAAGTGTAAGGCATAGGAAAATTTTTGAAAACTGATTTGAAATCAGCAGAAAAAATGGGTCTAAACAGACCATGTCTCCTCAAGTGTATACAAAAAAAGTTTGAATTTGTAGGGTTGTGCTATCATAGGCTATTATTATTATTAACGGTATTAATAATTATAATTATTAATACCGTTTTTCATATTTTTTAAATTTTGTTTATTAATAACTTTTTTAATCTTTATTAATTTTTGTTAAACATTTAAGTAAACTTAGATGTACTTTGGAGGTGTCTAGACACGTCCCTTGTATATTCAGTTTATTAGTTTGGACTTTTTTTATAGGATATAATATTTCTGTTTCTTAAAACCACAAACAAAATTAAAAAAAATATATAATTTTCTGGTTTGTAAAAAAAACTCGGATTTTTTGGCAGGTTTTAATGCGTCACTTTATTATATCGCTAACGTTTCTCCCCTCTTTGGGGGCTTTATCAAAGCTGAAAGATAACAACTATTGTTAATAATAATAATAATAATGATAATATATAACAAAATTATAATATATTATCATTATTATTATTATTAACAATAGTTGTTATCTTTCAGCTTTGATAAAGCCCCCAAAGAGGGGAGAAACGTTAGCGATATAATAAAGTGACGCATTAAAACCTGCCAAAAAATCCGAGTTTTTTTACAAACCAGAAAATTACATTCAAAGTTTGGCAACCTATATGGTATTTACCTACAAAAAAAAATATATTATTTTTCTACCACTAAACATATTAGTATTTTTTGAATTTTACACAAGAAACTTAATACAACATATCAATACATAATACAAAAAAATTGCCTTAATGTTAAGTCCTAATGGACTGCCGTCTATTTATATTAGATAAAGAGAGAAGTTCTACAGAAAGAGATAAAAGTATAATTATTATTGTTTTAAAATAAAATTATGCATATTTTAAGTAAAAATAACATTTTAGATTATATTTTAAATTACATAAAGGTAAGATATTTGTTTTTTTAAGTAAAAAACTATATTTTTTAATTTTTATAACACAGCTATGTGTACAGTAGGTCTAAAGTTTCTTAAGGAACTTATGACCTACTCCTTAATTTGACAGTCATTGATAATACCCCGTGGTGTGTAAAGATTTTGTACTTGTTTTTGTGTTTAATAAGCTGTATTCTTTAATAATTTTGAATATCATGCACATTTTTTGTTGTACTGTGATAAAATCCAAATATAATATTTTTAGGGAATTTTCTTTTTGGGTTGGTATTGAAGACCTAAATTAGTGTTCCTTATTACCCCTTTCTTCACTATACAATATATACAATCGATTGTCATTTGTCAGCCTGCCATTCCTGTAGTGCCGGCGCCATGACGCACAAATCTATAGATTATATTGTCCTTACTTATAATGTAAATAGAATAAACTGTTTGCAGAATATATAAGAGTCATTAAAAAAACATTATAAACAGCATTTTCTTTTAAGGTTTGCTTTTCTTTAAAAGATGATATAAATCTGCTTGTTATACTTGGTTCAATAAAGCTAAAAATATTTGTTGTTTAGTATAAAACACTAATAAGGTGGGCCTTTTTTACTTTTTTTTTGTGTTTAATAATCTGTTTACTACAGTGAGTTAAACTGTAAAAAGAGGGTGTAAACGACTAACTTTTATGTTCTTTAACAAACCGTGCTTTTTCCACTTTTTTTTGTGAAACGAGATTGATAGATTCTTATCACTCTATGTCATTTGCACATGAACCAACCTCACTTTTCAATTAAAACAAGCTTTTTCCTATTAAAAATAATTGTTAAAAACTAGGGTTTCAATCAGAGTGTGTTTTGTCCACCTCTCAGTTTCAGATCAAACCATGCTTTGTTCACCTGGCCAATGGGATTGCTGATTTTCGGTCATTTGACTTTTGTTTTCATTTAAGCTATTCATGTGTAGAATACGTGGTTACATTTCACGACCGCCGACCGAAAAAATGTCGTTTTGAGAAAAACGAGTTTAAAGTTTTTTTTAATGAAAATTTATCAAAAAATCTATATATACTATTAAGACAAACGCGTTTTATTTTTTTTTTTAATAAAAAATTATGAAAAAGTCTACATATATTTTAGAAAAATGTAAAAGAAAACGATAGATTTTTTGAAAATTATAAACCAGAATGATCCCTTAACTAAACTAATTTCGTTCAAACTGAGCTTAGTCCAAGTTGTTTTCTTTTAAAACATGCTTTGTCCCCTCAGTTCAGTCAAAACGTATTTTGTCCAATTTTATTTCACATTTTTTTCATATTTCTTATGTATGCTTTTTGGAAAAGTATGTTAAGTATCAATCTACAGTGTATTTGGAATCTGTACAAGCTATTAATAACAAGAAAATATTATAATTTTGTTCTAAATAAGTTTTTTGTGTTTCCTGAAAAAACTTTTGCATGTGACAAAACACGGTTTGTATGGTACCTCCTCAACTATAAATACTACCTCCTCAGAGTTATATATCCAGTAAAACAAGTCCAAATATAAAAACAATTCATGAAATGTGTAGCACATAATGTTCTAAAAAGTGATGGATTTTTGTATTTTAATTTAAGAAAATTTTGCTCTCGTTCCAAAGATTCACCACATTTTTTTGAGTCAAGGTATGAGTGCACTCTGTGTAAATCCTTTTCTTCAAAGTCCTTTTTATAAGCTTTTTTAACAGTTGGAAAAATAAATCTAAAAATATTTGATTGAATTAAAACCTACGCTGTTAGGGTAATATTTTTTTTATTTTTTATTTTGGACCACCCATATATTGTTTGACCACGGTTTTGTGGCTATTGAAAGTATGTAAAGAATGTGTGTGCCTCTCACTTGCACGCATGCACGCTTATGACGTAAAGAAGAGAGCGCACTGGCAGTTCCGTGATACCTCCCCCTTTCATAGGAGCTTTCTTACCGTGTGACAGACTATAACACAAACATAGTTGCCCCAACCAAATGTTTCTTCGGATTATTTTTGGTTTAGATCACTGAAGCACCGTATGATAATTTGAAAATAAGTTTTGTCTCTGGTAACCACAACTAAAGTTTATTTTTTTAAGGTATAGTTATTTTAGATTTGCCGCTAAATACTCCACAAAGTCCGATTTACACTGAAGCATGTGGCTTTTTTGAATGTCAACATAACCAAAATTTATAATTTTTGTTTACTTTGTTTTTATGATGTTTTGATTTAAAAAAAGAGAATTGATAAAGCTGTTCCTAAAAACACTTTTTAATTCCTGTAGAAATAAAATTTGCTTATAAAATCGCTTTTATTCCAATAATTTAGAGGAATAAACCATTGTATTGTTCTCGTTAATGGTACGTCAACGTTTTACGGTTGTGTAGATTGGGCCTAGTCATTTCGCTTACGACGCATGCGTATCTTACGTTGCTATGGTAATTTCGAGATTGTTTAGAAGCGGGAAGGTTTAAAATAACTACACCTTAAAAAAATAAACTTTAATTGCGTTATTACCCTTACCAGATTTCTGGTCGCAGCAACCAAAAAAATAGTTGGTTTGTATTTACCTTCTGATCTAGTTGCCACACCAAGATCGTTTTTTTTTGGTACACGTTACTAATGATATTAAAAAATCATAGTTTCTGTGTTTTAGAATTATTTCAATGGTTTTTGACTTCAGTCGGGGGTGAATAAGTTACTCCCAGTAACAGGGCCTCTGAAAATAAAGCTTAATACCTGTCAGAAAACAGAAAGTTTTCGCTGCCGGGTCCTCTTGGTAGCCCAGGCCCCGTAATGTCCTTACCCCCATCCCCCCTGAATCCAGCCCTGCCTAGTAAGGTACGGTAACCTCTTCAGATCCAGGGGTAAATATTTAAAATTCAAAGTACCAAGTTTGGACAATAAAAAATAAGTTTGTATAATATAGTTTTATTACGTAATAGGTATTTTAAAACTTTGTTAAACTCAAATCGTTAAACAATACTAAAAAATATCTTTTTGCTATAGAAATTTTACCACATATAGCAAAACTTGGTATAAAACAGGGGCGGATTTATTTCATTTTAGGGGAGGGGGCCATCCATAAGGAAAAAAAAATTGCGCTTTCAAATATAATTTTGAAGGTATTTCTATGCTAATATATCTCGCTGGGTGGGGGGGCATGGCCGCCATGGCCCCTCCCCTAAATCCGCCCATGGTATAAAATCACAAACTGCTCTTTCGCCACGGTAATAATTACAGTCGAGTGAGTGACAGTGAAGAGGTCAGACGTCGCCCAGCAGATTTCCATTGAGTAAGATTATTTTGGTATATAATTATTCTAACTAACATATGCTCACTTGTAAGCTTGCTTGCTAAGTGTTGCAGCCCTTTTCACACTGTGGACTTAAGCCAATTCCCACGAACCGCTGAGGCTGGCGGTTTGGTGTGTTAAAGGTTCCCTGAGACCCCAACCACTAACAATTGGTGCTTAACACTACACCCCCCCCCCCCCCGCCCGGGGCCACCCAGGCCCCCGAGAACACTACTTCTATTTTTTTTTTCCCTTCGAAATTCAAAAACCACTATGGCTGAAAATATCGACGCCACCATGGCAAACTTCCCAAACCAACAAATGTCAGACTACTTCCAAGATCAAATCAAGGCCCAGACAGAGCACTATAAAACCCAGGCTGAATCACATAAAAATCAGCTCGTATTCCTTCAGACACAACTAGCCACCGCAAACGAGACCATCAATGGACTTCGAGAGGAAATTTCCCGCCTCTCCTCTCAAATAGGGACACTCTTATCCCAAAAAACCCAAACTCCCACCCAAGAGCTCTCCGATGCCCCCGATCATTTCGAAACGGACATGTCCGTAGTAGAGACTGATTCGGACTCAGTCCGGTCCCCCCTTGCCTCCCCGCTCAAGCGCTTAAACCGGCGCAGAAGGAAACACAAATTAAATTCAGACCTAGAAGAAAAACCCGCTAAGACCCAAAAAACCCCCGGCAAAGCGACTGCCTCCGAAGAAGTCGCTAACCCCTCCGGCTCAGGGCCCCAACCCCCCGTTACGGCCCCTGTAAACCCAAAAACCCAAGCTACTGGCCCAGGAACCCCCCCCGACCAGGAAGCCCACAAAACCCCCAAAATCCCCCCCATCATCATTCGAGCCCCTGAAAAATGGCTAGCCTTGTCCCGCCACTTCAACTCCCAAAAAGTAAACATCCTCCACGCGAAAAATACCTCCGAAGGAGTGCAAATTCGCACCCAGACCAGTGACGACTTCCGCAAAGTCACTAGGCACTTAGACACCGAAAAAATTCCGTATCATAGTTTTACCCTCCCGGAGGACAAGGCAATCCACGCCGTAATCCGGGGAATCCCCACCCAGATAGACGTCGCAGAAGTCCAAGCCGCTCTTATCGAGCGTGGCTACCTCCCCACGTCAGTCGCGAGAATGACGCGCACTAAAGACAAGACCCCCATGCCCCTGATCCTAGTCATCCTTCCCAAGGTGACAGGACAACAGCACCCCATATTTAAAGAGACTAGGCTTCTACACCTAGTCATAAAGGTCGAAAGCCAGACCTATAAACCCAAATTCAGGCAATGTCACAAATGCCAACTCTTCGGCCACTCCCAGGCCAATTGCAACGCCCCGGCCAAATGCGTAAAATGCGCACAAGACCACCACACAACAAAGTGTGAAAAACCCCGTCACACGGACGCAAAATGCGCCAACTGCCTAGGCCCCCACACGGCAAACTATCATAAATGCCCCAAACACCCATCAAACATCGCCCCAACCCGTACAAGGGTCATACCCCCAACCCAAAAATTCACCCCGGGCATCTCCTACGCCCAAAAGGCAACCAACGCCGCCACCCCACAACAACCCAAGGCGGCCCCAGGTCCCAGTGCAAATCCCCCCAATATTTTTGATCAATCCCAAATTTCAAAAATCCACACCTTCATGCAAGAATTCGCCAGCTTCATGCAGGCTTTTGGCTCCCTTCAATTACCCAATCTAGGCCCCCAAAATGTCTAGACAAACAAAACCCAGAGCCCTTAAAATAGTCACCTGGAACGCTGATAGCCTCAATTCAAAAAAACCGGAACTCATAGAATTTCTACACGAAAAACAAATAGATATAGCCCTCATTCAAGAGACTGGTCTTAAACCACATCATAGGGGTACCATACCCAACTATTCCTGCTACCGTAACGATAGACTCCAGGACCGCAAAGGAGGCACAGCAATCTATATCAAAAAACACATATCTCACGATCTTCTTCATGCGCCCCCCACACAAAGCGATCAAGTCGAAACTACCTCCATATTCGTCAACATGCACGACAATTCCAAATTCAGGATCGTGTCCCTCTACAAACCCCCAAATAAGGAGGTCAGACCCGCCGACTTCGAAGGCTACTTTAACGACAATCATCCAACAATCCTAGCCGGAGACTTGAATTGCAAACACGCCCTTTGGCACTCTAGAACAACTACGGCCAACGGCCGTAGGCTTTACGAAATATTACAACGTAACCATATAATGGTTACCGCACCCGATTCCCCAACCCACTATGGCCACGGCCTTCCTGATATCCTTGACATCGTTTTGTATAAAAACACGACACTAAACATTAACATCGAACTAAGACACGAACTAAGCTCCGACCACCTTCCAATCATTATCACGGCAGGAGGCATACCAACCGCAAATCACACCAAAAAAACCGTTTACAACTTCTCCTATATATCCGAACTCCTAGAAAGCAACACCAAAATCAATTCAATAAATTCCGTCCAAGAACTAGATATTGCAGTAACCACCCTCACCAATACCATAAAATCCGCAATGGACAGCGCCAAATTAATCAAAAAAGTAGATATCCAAAACCCACAGGACCTTCCCCGAGATCTCAAAGACTTAATCAGAGAGAAAAACCGACTTCTTCGTCGTGCACGCACCCTCCAAGACCCCCATATTAAACGCGAAGCAAACAGACTTACCCAGGAAGTCAAAGACCGACTAAACGTACTAGCAAATTCCCGCTGGGAGGGAAAAATAAAGTCACTCAACCCCCAGGATAGATCACTTTGGAGAATGGCCAAAACCCTATCCCTCGACCACCAACGAGGCATGCCCCCAATTCACGGCGAAAGAGGAGTCGTCTACTCCACCCCCGAAAAAGCCGAAGCATTTGCTGACGCAATGCGGAAACAATTTCAACCAAACCCTCCAATCCCCCCCGACTCCGACTCCGAATCAGAGACCGACTCCGAGCCCGACTCGGACGACGAGAACTACGAGCAACTCATGCATGAAAGAGACATAAACCACATCTATAATAGAGTCACCAACCAAGTCGAAAACGACATTATCACCCCCACATCCCCCGAGGAAATCAAACGCATCATCAAAAATCTCCCAAAAAGGAAAGCCCCCGGTCCCGACCAAATACCGAATAAAATTCTTAAAATACTCCCCCGGAAAACCATTATGGAAATCGTTAACATTGTTAACGCAATGCTCAGACTGCGCCACTTTCCAAAGCCCTGGAAAAACGCAGACGTAATAGTAATCAAAAAACCCGGACAAAATCCAACTTTTGCTGAAAGCTACCGCCCCATAAGCCTCCTTTCCTCCCTAGGCAAAATAGCCGAGAAAGTCATACTAACCAGACTTCAAACTCTAGTTGAAGAACTAAATCTCCTTCCAAATGAGCAATTCGGCTTCCGAAGCAGACACTCCACAGTCCACCAGGTAGCTCGCCTGGTAGACTCTGTAACGGACGGACTAAATAGGCGCGAAGCCGCGGGACTGATCCTCCTGGACATCGCAAAAGCCTTCGATAAGGTTTGGCACAAAGGTCTTGTAGCCAAACTCCACTTTCTCGGCTCCCCCCAGGCATCACCAAACTCATAGCCTCCTTCCTCAAAGGCAGAGATTTTCAGATAAAAATAGGCGACTGTAAGTCCAACACCCGCCGCATCAGAGCTGGCGTTCCACAAGGTTCCCCACTATCCCCCCTTCTGTACAACCTCTTTACGGCAGATATTCCAAAAACACAGGGCGCTGAACTAGCCCTGTTCGCCGATGACACCGGCATCCTAGCAAAAGCCAGAAACCCCCAGCGCATCCATATCGCCCTCC
>OY294052.1:14471160-14498599 GCA_958510825.1 Brachypterus glaber | reverse complement strand
TGTGTGCCTATATTATAGGAGCCGTTTTTTTCTAAATTCTTCTTGATTTTGAAAGACGAAAATCCCTATATTGTATATATATATATATATATATATATATATATATATATATATATATATATATATATATATATATATATATATAATGAATATAGGGTCATAATTTTATTTTGAAACTAATTTAAAATCACCACAGTGAAGGAGGCATTTATAAGAAGGTGTTACTTACCCGAAAATACATTTAGACCAAAAACTTGACTCCTCATATGGGTTAGGTTTACGTAAAACGTTGTTGTTAAGATTCATCCTTTATTAAATATACAAAACTATGGTAAAGTAAGTACATAATTAATATTTATTTATATTATTGACTTCTAAATCATTAAATGCACATTATATTTATTGCCTTTTATCATAATATTATGCGATAAAAACTATATGCCTACTTAGTATAATATAATGAGCATGGCTAATAAGATATTGTTTTAAAGGTGTTTTTAAATTTTAGATTTTAAGCTTTCACGGCCATAAAGATATAAAGAACTTTCACTTTCGGGTTAAGACCGTGTTAATGGATTTTCACTTTCCGACGTTTCGTCTCTTACTACTAGAGACATCTTCAGGGATTAATCTGAAACTAAGTTTCGAATCAACTTGTGTCACTATTTATGACGAGTTGTGGTTATTCACCCGTGACGAGGTTTTTCCTATCAAAGACTTCCATATTGCAGGTAAGTGGTAACCAGTGTCCCGATTGATATTGTTAGGATGCTTGATGATTTCTATCGATTCCCGTATCTTCCTTGGCATTTTTCTGTTTTCTGTTAATATTTGTTTTGTTTCAGACAAATTGATTTTATGACCTGTTTCATGTACATGTTCGGCTACTGCCGATAAGGAAATTTGTTTCTTTCTTATATTGTAAGCGGTATCACGGATAAAATAGGTAAACTTTTGAAGAAGTCAAATATTAAGCCTATATTTCGGTCCAACCAAAAATTAGGTCAATGTTTGACTTCAACAAAAGACAAAATACCCCTGAGTTCAGAAGGCGTATATAAAATACCCTGCTCCTGTGGTACGGTTTACATAGGTGAAACTAAGAGAAAAATTTCTACAAGACTTCAAGAGCATGAGCGCAATATAAGAAAGAAACAAATTTCCTTATCGGCAGTAGCCGAACATGTACATGAAACAGGTCATAAAATCAACTTGTCTGAAACAAAACAAATATTAACAGAAAACAGAAAAATGCCAAGGAAGATACGGGAATCGATAGAAATCATCAAGCATCCTAACAATATCAATCGGGACACTGGTTACCACTTACCTGCAATATGGAAGTCTTTGATAGGAAAAACCTCGTCACGGGTGAATAACCACAACTCGTCATAAATAGTGACACAAGTTGATTCGAAACTTAGTTTCAGATTAATCCCTGAAGATGTCTCTAGTAGTAAGAGACGAAACGTCGGAAAGTGAAAATCCATTAACACGGTCTCAACCCGAAAGTGAAAGTTCTTTATATGTGTTTTTAAATATATATTATCACGTGACGGATCGAAGTAGCCATTACCGGGGGCATTCAAAAATTAGAATTTAAAAAAACTCAAGTAAATAGACTTTGAAATATTGTTCACCAAGCGGAATCATGTCGAGGCCGTTAATACTCAATAAGTCACTTGGTCATGGTCGATGACTCATAAAGACCTTAAATTTTTTTGTTTTGAAAATTATTTGACAAAAATGTGTGTGTGTGTGTGTATGTTTAAAACCATTCATCCAAATATATAAATCGTATATCAAATTTACTTTCGTATAAATTCATTCAGAAAACGTATACGTTTTTTATACGAATCTAGTTGAAATTTCGTATACATGTATAAAATTTCAACTAGACTCGTATAAAAAACGTATTTGAAATTCAATTCAATAAAAAAAAGTACCGATTTTGGAGTTTCGGACTACCCTTAAACGGCCCTAAAAAGCCCCTAATAACTGGTTTTTGCTCAATAACTTTGATTGAAACATACTAGAAACAAAATGAAAATGAAAGACCACAAAAATGCAATAACATTTTTTTATTACTTTTTTCCTTATTTTCTATTGGTTGGGAGATATAAAGCATTTAAAGTCGTAACTCACTGGGTGTAAGAATATTTTAGCACTGGCTGACCTTTGAACACTCTTTTATATATGGCATTAATATCTTTCAAAATATCTTACATATATCTAAGGATAATTTTTGCAAAATTTCAGCTCAATCGGATTAATGGTTACGAAACCTCTATGCTCTTTTTTTATACGCCCCAGTTTTAAGCCCACCAGAACGTTTAAATTATGTAGTATTATGGTTTTTGAGTCAACGAACACTATGGCATAAAGTCTGTCACTCCAAGAGACACACAGAAAAAGGTAGGTCCCCAAAAAGACCCCTAAAATACGGGTTTTTCCACATATCTTTTTTTGCCGTTGGTTGTACAAAAATTAAAATTACATCAAACCAAAGAACGTTAAAAATTTAATAAAAAAGATTCCAATCATATTTTTCTCAATTTTCATTGGTTAGGAGATAATATTTTTTTTTGTGTTGGTTAGGAGATTAAATTTTTTTCCATAACATCAGCAACAAGAAACAAGAATTTGGTAAAATCAATATAAAATTAAACTAAAGTGACTCAAGCCACCAATTTATAATTTTTACCCCTTAAAAACTCTAATGACCCCCTAAATTCCCCGAAATCGATTAAACCGTTTGGTTATGGAAAAAAAAACCCTTAATTAACAGTGTTGTCGGGCACCGTGTTTTTTTTACTTTTGGGCCTCTTGGGGAGGCTAAAGATAAAATAATAAAAATCTCAAATTTCACAGTAATGTTCACCTGGGTGGTACGCATTTTTTGTGTTATCAGGCCTACAAAATTTAAATTAAATGTTATGGAAACAATAATATATGTGCAAAATTTCAAGTAAGTCGATTAAACCGTTTGGAAGTTATGGAAAAAACCTTTAATTAACTGTGTTTTTTCACGTTTGGGTCTCTTGGGGAGGCTAAAGATAAAAAAATAAAAATCTCAAATTTCACAGGAATGTTGGCCTGGGTGGTACGCATCTTTTGTGCTTGATTTCTTTTAATATTCTTATATTAAATACAAAAATACATCTGAATATTTAAATTATAAACCACTAATCATTTTTAATTAAATAAAATAAAAAAATAATAACGCAATTTGCGTCCTTTGCTGTCACTCCAGCGGCAACACTAAAATTCCCAAAAGCATTTAAACTCTTTATTTGTAATTTATAAACTATTCTTTTTTAAATAAGTTATATTTGGTTAAATTTTGTGGACTATCATATTCCAAAATTTCCCCATCTTGTAATATTAATATCTTATCATATCCCTTGATAAAACTTTTCCTGTGGGTAATATTAATGATAGTACATTCACTACAATAACTTTTAATAACATTGGCAATAACTTTTTCAGATTCCAAATCCAAATTTGAAGTTGCTTCGTCGAGAACCAAAATTTTTGCTTTTTTAATCAAAGCTCTTGCCAAACACAATAATTGTTTTTCTCCGGTACTGAATTTTAAATCACTTATTTTGTCGTATATATTTAATATTTTATTTTTTAAATTTATTTGTTCAAGAACTTGATATATGTCTTCATCAGAGTACTGTTCAAGTAAATCTATGTTATTTCGAACTGTTCCTTCATATAAAACAGGATCTTGTGATACAACAGAAATATTCGATCTTAAACAGTTTATAGATATTTTAGTTACATCCACGTCATCAATTAATATAGTTCCTTGGATATCAAATAATCTGAATAAGGCTGAAATTAGGGAAGATTTTCCTGATCCTGTTCTACCTATTACAGCTATCTTCATTTTTGGTTCAACTGTAAAATTAATATTTCGTAGTGAATAGTTTATATTATCATATGATAAACTGACATTTTTGTACGTTATAGATCCATTTTTTGGCCAACCTTCGATTGTAGTACCATTTTTATTATTTTCAGGTTTATTTTCTGAATATTCTAGCAATCGTTCGACGGAAGTCATTAGGGTTTCAAAATATGTAATTTCTGGGATGGAACCTTCAATTATTGGTCTTAACATTGATAATTGTGTAACTATTAATCCAACATATCCAGTATTAAGGTTTGGTAAGAAAGCAAAACTCCATAAAATACCTAATAAAAAAAATATATAGGAATATATAGGTATATAGTACTTATTTAAGGCATGTATGGTCAAAAAGTTATCTCGAGTTAGACTAGATGAGGAGTTAACTTTTTATATAAGTGTCACTTCATTAGGCCTCTCTTTGTTTTTTGGTTCATCGTCTGTCTTTGTCCTGAAAAAAAAAACAAAAACAGACCACCAAGAACTAAGAACAAAGTACGTTCAACTGAACAGCTTCTACCAATTTCCAAGAATAGTAAAAAAAATTACAATTACCTAACATTATTAACCTTGCACAATAAGACGTATAAGATCCAATAGCTATATGGGTTAATTCTCTTGTATGAAAAGCTGATAGATGTAGGTTTTGATATTCATCAAATTCTTCTATTAACCTATTAACCACATTTGAGGTTCTTATCGTTGTAATTCCTTCTAATGTAGCATTGATATGGCCAATAATTGAACTTCCAGCTAAAAATCAGAACAATAGTTAGGTATAAATAAAATTATATAAAAACAAGTTTTTAAAGTTAAAACCCTTCTATTAATTATATACAATTTCAAAAACTTTTCTTATAAATTAACCCCCCCCCCCAACATAGCACATGCGGCTAAATTAAACTCCTTTTACCCACTTAGACAGCTAACGTTCGGTACATATGCTTATATCCGGTGACAATATAATTTTACATAAAATCTCTGTTTCACTCCCGGGTTGCTTCACACATTAATAAATTATAACTTGAAAATAAAACTATATAAAAAACAAGTTTTTAAACTTAAAACCCTTCTATTGATTACGTATTATGTATAACTAAAAAGTAGAAAACAAGATATACCAATTTACAAAAACGAATTTTTTAAAAGAAAGGTTTTGGAATTTGTGATTTCTTTATTTTTGCCAACATTTCCAAAACCCTTCTTTTAAAAAATTCGTTTTTGTAAATTGGTATATCTTGTTTTCTACTTTTTAGTTATACATAATACGTAATCAACTTTAACTTTAAAAACTTGTTTTTATATAATTTTATTTTCAAGTTTTTTAGTTATGTTTTATAGTAAAATTTTATTATGATGGGATGAGTACGTAACCCAATTTTTGTTTTAAATTTACTCACGTGAATAAAAAAGGGTTTTTGATATTGTATGAGTGGGGGGGGGGGGTTGGGGGGGTAAATTTTATATTTAATTATTTTGTTAGGGTAGAAAAGCATGTGTACCAAATTTCAGCTCTCTCAGTTTATTCTAAGTGGGTATAACAGAGAGGGCCCTTCAGAGTTAACTTAGCCGCATGGGGGGTGATGGGGGGGGGGGTTGACGGTTGTTTTTTTATATATATATATATATATATATATATATATTTATATATATATGGAAGTGAAGTGAATAGAAGGGTTTTAAAAAATAGTCAAACTGGTCAAAAACAAGGGATTATTTCAGCTTTTTCTGAATCTCTCAGGTTGATTGGGAATTCGTTAAAAATAGTAGTTATGATGTCGAAACTAGATTTTCTATGTTTATGAATACCATTGTAAATTCGTATGATGCCGCCTTTCCGTTAAAGACAAAAACTTTATTCAATAATAAAAACAAGCGCTGCAATTGGTTCAATAACGATATAAGATGTCATAGGGAGGTTGTTCAATTTTTATCCAATTTACACCACAACTTTCCTGAAAATAATATTATTCGTGAAAATCTAAAAAACGAAAAAGTTGCGTATAAAAATCATATAGCGTTAGCTAAGAAAAATGCTTACAAAAAATCTATTTCAGAATCCAATAAAAACAATAAAGTATACTGGGACATCATAAATGAGCACCGAAATAAAAAAGTCCAGAAAACAGGAGATATAAAACCTGATGATTTTAACAAGTTCTTTATTAATATACCGAGTCGTATTAAGGAAAGTATAGTTTCAAATCAAACTTATTTTGAGGATTATTTAGGTAAAACGTGTAACACCGAGTTTAACTTTCGATCACCCTCGTATATTGAAGTCAGGGATGCCATTAAAAACCTCAAAAAAACGAGAAGTAAAGATCATTATGGGCTAAACGTGGAATTAATTAAATCAATTATCGACATAATAACTGGACCTTTAACCATACTTTTCGACGAATGTATAAAAAATGGCACCTTTCCATCCGCATTAAAAATATCAAAAATTATACCACTACATAAAAAGGGCGATTTGAATGATACCAATAATTATCGACCAATTGCCCTTGTACCTATTATATCCAAAATCTTTGAAGCCTTATTAAAAAATCAAATAGTAGAGTATTTTGAAAACAATAATTTATTTTATTTAAACCAGTTCGGATTTAGAAAAAACAAATCTACTACTCAAGCAATAAATAAACTAATTAACATAATTGTTGAGGCCATGGAAAGTGGGCTTATAGCGGGAAGTGTGTTATATGATTTGCAAAAAGCATTTGACTGTGTTCCCCCAGACAAACTTATTAGAAAACTGCATTCATACAATTTTGATAGCAAAAGTTGTGATTTGCTTAGGTCATACTTAACCAATCGCAAACAATACACTTTTTTTAATGGCAAATCTTCGGATTGTGGTGACGTCACTGATGGTGTGCCGCAGGGCTCTGTACTGGGATCAATACTCTTTCTGATCTACATAAATGATCTGGTACGAGCTGTTGGAGGTGTAGAGCTTTTGCTGTTCGCCGATGACACCACCTCAGTCCAGAGTCACAGTAATGAATTGCAGTTGGAAAATAGCTTAGCTGAGACACAGTCAAATCTAAGAAAATGGTTCGATGCTAACAGCTTAAGTCTAAATTTAAACAAAACACAGAAGATTCTATTTACGCACCGTAACACAACACATGAAAATCCTGATAGTGTAAAGTTTCTTGGAGTAATGTTGGACCCTAAACTCAGCTGGGAGTCCCATGTAAACTTTATTGCTAAAAAAATCTCAAAAAATCTATTCGTTTTACGTAATTTGACTAATCTGGTTCCTGAAGATATTTTAATTACAGCCTATCATTCTCTTGTTGTGTCGCATATGATATACTCTATTCTTAGCTGGGGGCACTCTTGCCATATTAAACGAATTTTCGTTTTACAACGCAAAGCCATACGTATCATATGCAGCAAAGACTATAGAGAGGATGTAAGGTCTTGCTTTAGAAACCTAAACTTGATGACGTTTCCCTGTTTGTATATTTATTATTGCTTACTTTTCACCAAAGAAAATAATATTTACACTTTGAGATCAGATATACATAATTATTATAGCAGAAATCGAAATAATTTAAATGTTCAATATCTTCGGTTACTGTCGAGTCGATTTAGCGAAAATTATTACGCTCCCACATTTTTCAATAAATTACCAGAGAATATTAGACAACTACCTATTAAAGTTTTTAAAAGTAAAATTAAGGCGTTCTTGGTGAGGAAAGCATTTTATAGTTATGATGAATTTTTACAGCTGGAAATTAATGATCTCGATTTTTAATCCTATCTTGTCTTATTTTAATTTTATTAATCTTTCTGTAATGTGATATGTTTGAAACATTTTCATATTTTTTATTTTTTATATTTATATAATTACTGTTATATTTTACTACTGACTTGTGTAAACGTTTGTATTAGCATGCAATAAATTATCTTATCTTATCTTATCTTATTATCTTATCTTAACTAGAGACAAAATATCCAAAAAAATTTATTTTAGCATTAAGTTTATAAATAGAAAATATAAATAGTTTTAAGCCAATATTTTATTTATTTTTTTAAATACTTAAACGATGTTGGGGTTCTAGGGATTTTCGACTTTCGAACCTAACAGTTCGGGGCCCTTCTGGAACCACAAAATAGTTTTTTAACTCAGTTAATAATAGTTAATAGGTATTGTTTAGAAGGTAATGATGAAAAGAAAGCTTACTGAATTACAATGGTTACTAAGATTCTTAAAAAAAATGTGGATCAGCTTATTCCATAATTTTTTATCAATTCGAACATTCTGAATAAGCTTTGCTCTTGCTCTACGTTATCAGAAATGGTGTAGCACCAGGGTACTCGAAAGCAATTTTGGGGGAGGGGTCAGCACAAACATTTCCCCAGTAAAAATTGAGCAATTTTCCAACTGTGAAAAACTCGAAAAAAAAACCCTGACGGAAAATTTTAATGACTAAAAAAAAACGTCCTTACGTCCTCAAAAGCTTTACTCCTGGCGAAAAACTTTATTGACTTAAAAAAAAGGCCCTCACCTCTTCAGGAAAAAGCTTAAAAGCTTTACCCCCGACAGAAAATTTTGATGACTAAAAAAAAGTCCTCACCTCTGGAAAAAGCTTTAAAAAAGGTCATCCTCACCTCTGAAAAAGGATTTTGATAACTAAAAAAGAAGGTCCTCGCCTCTAAAAAAAATCCCAACTGTACTCTCTAATTTTCCCAACTAGAGAAGAAAGCTTTACACCTGACTAACCAATTTCCCAACTGTACCCCCAATTTACCCAACTACTCTACCAAATTCCAAAATCTGCCACTCAATGTTACCTACTAGACAGTGGATTTTCACAACTCGAGCATGGTTAAGCGGGGTGACGCCCCCCACTATCCCCATGGGAGCACCCCTCTGTAGCACTTTAAAATTATTTGTAATATAATATTCCAAAAACACTAAACTAATAAATAACTAAGAAATTTTTGATCCTTACTCATATTGGAGTTGATTTAAATAAACCATAGAAAAAATTTTATCTCTCCAAAATATAAATTTATTGTCTATTAAACAAATATTACAGCGACAATTGTTTCGACTTTTTTAACATAAAGTCATTTTCAAGCTACAAATAATGAAAAATTAGGTTAAAATGGTACAATTCCTGTTAGAAAAACTTACTTTTTAAATTTATAAACAAATGAGTTTGAGTACACATTATTAGAAATGTCATACTAACCTTAACTATATTATTTTTATAAAATCTTAAAAATTTAAACAAAAAAGAAAACTACAAGTTAAAATAAAATAAATTAATGAAATCTAAAATTTAAAATTGAATAAAAATCTGGGACATCTATTATAAACTAAACCCAACTATATTTCAAACAGACTAAAGGAATTATCTTTAAACTGCAAATAAGTAGTTAAACATAAAAAAGGAAAAAGATTTTTTATATTTAACTTGGTAATTGGAATAAAATTGGAGAGGTGGCAGCAAATTCAAATCCAAAACTCAAAAACAAACCGAAAAGGAACGAAATTTTGAAAAGGTTATTAAACAAAAATATTTATTGCAAAGATTAATGCTCTGTCCCCTTACTCAAGTTTGTTTATAAATTTAAAAAGTTTTTCTAACAGGAATTGTACCATTTTCAGCCTAATTTTTTATTATTTGTAGCTTGAAAATGACTTTATGTTAAAAAAGTCGAAACAATTGTCGCTGTAATGTTTGTTTAATAGACAATAAATTTATATTTTGGAGAGATAACATTTTTTCTATGGTTTATTTAATAAATAACTAAATAAATAAATACACAATTTCGACTTACTTGAGGCTTCCAAACGCTGCAAACTTCTTCCAGTTGGTATATAAAGTTTTCTTATTACAAGCATCATAATTAATATTAAACTTAGAGGTATAAACAACTTCCAGTCCACTAATATTAAAAGTACAAATGTTCCATATAGAATAAAATTATTCTAAAAAAAATACAATATTTATGCTAGCCTAAATATATTCTTTTATATGAATGGGAAAGAGCATCTCACATAGAAACCTATGTATTTAAACAAATAGTTATTTTCCTAACACGTGCGGAAAGTATCACTTTTTCGCAAGTCACTTCCGGCATGTGTTGGGAACAAAACAAATCCTACGAGCTTGCGAAAAGTAACACATACAATAACAAGCCGTGAAGATATGTAATGCTACGCATTCCATTATATACTTTACACAGTAAATCGTATATTGAATTTTCCTAAATATTTTCAAAAAAAAAAAAAAAAATAAAAAATACATTTTTTTTCAAAAGATCTTTTTTTAAAAAACGAAAAATTAAAAAAAAATATTAAAAAAAATCAAAAAAACTTCAAATATTTTCAATTTAGTTTTTTTATTTTTTTTTCACAAAAATCAAAATAATCCAATATGGCGGATTAGATTTTTTAAAGTTTCTCGGAGAATTTAATCCACCATATTGGATCCGCCATTTTAAATTTTGGAAAACTGGCACCAGATTCGTAATCAGCGATCCCAAAAACCCCAGAGTACCAAGTTTCAAGCAAATCCGAGCAACTTTAAAAAATCCAATCCGCCATATTGGATCCGCCATTTTGAATTTTTGAAAAATGGCACTAGATTCGTAATCAGCGGCCCCAAAAACCGCTGAATAACAAGTTTCAAGCAAATTCGAGCAACTTTAAAAAATATAATCCGCCATTTTGAACGCTAACTTTTAAATTCTGACCTCGGATTCAGATTCAGCGACCCAAAAACATACAATATGATAATATCAGGTTTTTTCAAGAAAGAGTGTTTTCAGCACATTTTTGGCATGAAAACTTTATTTTCACTGCACTGTGAAGGGGTTAATAATAAAAATACAGATTACAGTGCTCAGATGCCGCATCGAATCGAATCGTCAGGAACCCAAATTTTCGATAAAAGAACTCTTTCACCCTACTTTTCTGAACTAGTGTGGAAATTTTATCTTTCGTAACGAGTAGCGACTTTAGTTCTTACTTCACTATAATGAAGTTTTTTTGACGACGCGTCGTTCAGGCAAATGCAATCGAGTGTAGAAAAGAGGCTCTTTCCGCACTTATTAGGAAAATAGCTATAATCAAACTTCAATGTCAGAAAAAGGCCTTTTTTATCCGTAAGGAGTTATCTGTTTTTTAATTTTTGTGTAAATGATTAAAAAAATATTTTGTATAAATGTTCTAATATACTATATCAATGTTATAATATTCTATATTGGCAGACATTCTGCCGCAGAATATAATTTTTGAAAAGATTGTGCTTCTAAATGTAAGTTAAGGTTTGGACTTTTGTTTTTTTTTTGTATGTCATATAACTTTTTTGCAGATGGTGATACTGAAAGGATTTAAAGACGGACAAAATACCTTTAGTCTTTTTTCCGCATTCTAGGGATAAAGTGAAACAGTTTTGAGTCAAAACTTTTGAAGGAATTTGTTTATAAGAAGAGTATGGGATAAAAATGACCCATTTTCGTTTGGACTTTTTCACAAATAATTACTCGAATGCAGTCGTGAAGTCTGAATGGAATGGCTTCATCAACGATGAACAAATCTTGGGAAAATCTGTTTAAAATATTTCCAATAAATTTGTTATTAAAGAAGCTCATTTCTCCATTAACAATGTTAGTTATAACCAATTTTGATATTTTCATGGATACCACTTTTGTAAAATCAATTAAAACATAGGTTTTAATTAAAGTGATCACTGCCCAAATAATGTATGTTAAAGAGTACAATTTGAAGGCATCGTTTGATTTGGAATATATTTTGTCATACGCCTCCGTATTGGTAAAGTTTTTTTCCAGTGTGCTACGTGTTTGCTCAGTGTCAATCCTAAAATCAATTAAAATTATTTCAAAACCATAAATATTATCCTTCTTGCATTATTAAATACTTTTGAAATATCTGTAAAAAATTATAAAAGTCTGCGCACTGCAGAGTTTAAGAAAATATTTTCAGATATCAATAGATAAGTTAAAATATTTTATATTTATAGATAGATAGACAACCCTACAAATTCAAACTTTTTTTTTGTATACATTTGACGAGACATGGTCTGTTTAGACCCATTTTTAACCGACTTCCAAAAAGGAGGAGGTTATCAATTCGACGTGTCACTTTCTTTTTTTTTATGCTTGATACAGCATAACTTTGGAATGGATGAACGGAATTGAATGAAACTTTTTGTAACTTAAAGAGGGCATTCCTGAGGTGGTCCCCTTTCAATTTGATTTTCCATTTAATTCGCTTTCTTTTGTATTTTCATTTTTCAAAATCGTACGTCTGGAAGCGGTGCAATATTAATTTAAAAAGTTTCAAGGCCGAAAAATTAATATCAGTTAAAGGGCATTACTTGAGCAAGTGGGCTTTGAAATAGACTTTGACGTTTTAAACCAAAAATGGGATGTAATATGTCTCCGAAAATTAATTTCTTGGATTCCTACTTAAATATTTTTCCATGGAATCTTGGTGACGAGATTGACGAGCAGGGTGAACGCTTTTACCAAGACATCAAAGTTTTGGATCTTAACTGGGGTCGTAGGGGATCATTCAAATTTCTATCCATTTTAGAAATATGTTTAATATTTTTTCCTAATTGGGGGGTTAGAGGGGTCGGAGGTCAAGTTTCGGATTTTTTCTCCCCACGGGGAGATACTTTATACACATATTAAATTTTAAGTTTCTAGCTATTCTAGAGGTGTGTCTAATGATTTTTCCCCAATTGGGGGGTTAGGGGGTTGGAGGAAATGTTTTGGATTTTTATTGGGATCATGAGGGGATTCTCCATGCACATATCAAATTTCAAGTTTCCAACTATTGAATAGTATTCTAGAAGTGTTTATAGTCATTTTTTCCCATTTGGGGGGTTAGGAGGGTAGGAGGTTAATTTTTGGATTTTTCCTGAGAGCATGGGGGATGCTCGATGTACATTTCAAGTTTCTAGCTATTTTGGAATTGGCGAAGAAAGATGGGGTAATTCTTGAAGAGCCCCTAGGGGATGTCATAAAATTGTCTTAGCTTAAATGTCAAAACAAAGCTTTTGGATTAAAACGTCAAATTCCATTCCATAGCCCACTGGAGCAATTAATGCCCTTAAATTGATATTAAAATTTCGGATTTGACAGTCTTTAAACTGATATAGCATTTTAAAAAACAAAAAAAAACAAAAGAAAATGGAAAATGTTGCTATACATGTAAGAAGAAAACATCAATTTTCTGAATATTTGACAGAGGAAAAACAGAAAAAATGTTTGATTTGATTTGATTTGACACCCTCTATATTACAATACTACAATTATTGTATAATAGTATAATACTATAATAGTAGTAGGGTCCCTGAATAAAGTAACACTGACCTTTACTTTGTGTGTAGTGTTTAAAATTAAAATATTTTCGTTTGGACTTTTGTCACGGATTTTCGTTAAACTTTTTTTATATTATCACCACTCTAATACTAAAAGCCTTATGCAAAAAAAAGAATTTAAAAAAAATTTTTGGCTGAGATATGATTTTTTTTTAAATTTTGTAATTTTTCAATTTTGGACGATAAAGAAAACAGCTTTATTTTCAATTTATTACTATAAGTCTGACAATTTTAATCCAAATTTGATGAAATTTGGTGCACCCATGTAAACTTAGATGACAATCTTGAATTTTTTATAATTTTTTTTTAATAGTGGGTTTCTGCTCTCCTTCTTCTTCTTCAAAAATATTTTTTTACGATTTTTTATAACTATGTTTAACCCGATTTTTCGTAAAGTGCCCCCCCTACGATTTTTCTCAAATTTTGGTCAAATGTACTTCTAAGTGTCCTTTTTTCAATGACGTAAAATTTATTCTGGGCAAATTAGGTTTACTTTATATTTTAGCCATTTTAAATTTTTACGACAATGAGGAATTGTGCTGGAAATAGCTGTTTTACAAAAAAAGGCACATATTATTTTTTATATGTTTTTAATAGTTTAGGTCAAATGCTTCATTTTAAGACAAAAACAAAATAATTATTTGTTGTTTTTTTTTTCAAAAAAGGCGCACAATTTTATTACTTTTTTATTTATATATATTTTGTAGGCGTTTATTTTTCTGGTGTAAACGTTAGCTTACGTTAAATACTAAGTCTTTAACATCAAAAACTATTTTATTTTTTAACACAATATGTTTTTTGGTTTTGTTTTTGAACTTAAAAATGCCTGAAAGTTGGTAAACTGTCAGAGTAAGAAACTTTTTTTTTGTAATAAATCTTTTTTTAATTCGCAGCTCAGAGAAAAGTTTTCTATGCCGGGGATAAATCCTTAATAAAAATTAATTTAAAAAATATTAATTTATTTAACATACTAATTTTTTATTTACAATTTATTTATGTCTTATTATTTAACTTTAATTATTATACAAAGCTT
This sequence comes from Brachypterus glaber, assembly GCA_958510825.1. Classification (NCBI taxonomy): domain Eukaryota; kingdom Metazoa; phylum Arthropoda; class Insecta; order Coleoptera; family Kateretidae; genus Brachypterus; species Brachypterus glaber. The sequence goes on along the minus strand of OY294052.1, from coordinate 14,484,267 downwards.
ATCAAAATCTTTTAAATTTTTTGTGAAGCGCATCCATCGCTAAAATATAATGAACTATTTTTTTATTTGCTTGTATTCCAAAGTTTCATTGTTCGGTTAGAACTGTTAAGTTAAAAGTGACAATTTTGTTAACAGTCTGTCTTTTTGTTTTACTTCGGCGTTCCCTTTTGGAAAATTGTATAGCGGTTGTGCTTGAAAAAACAAAAACAAAATTTTGTTGGCCCCTTATGGAAAATTGTCAGATAACTGACAGAACCAAATTAAAACTAATTTTACCTATTACTTTTACCTTATTGTGTAAAAATATGTTTAGAAGTAAAAAAAAATAGCGTATGATCCAAGGACGAGGAATATATCTCAATCTCTGCATGAGACCGAGCAACATTATTTCTCGTCCTTGGATCATACGCAATTTTTTCTCTCTTATAAACATATTTTTAACAAGAAATAAATAATAATGTCATATTAAAAAAATTGCAGGCAGGTATATAACTGGCAGTTGTTTTACGATTGACAGGCCGCGGCATGCCGGTTGCCTACACTGCGCGCCCGAAAAAATGTACTTTCCAGCACGCTGCCATGGTAACGAGCGGGAAAGTAAAAAGCTAAGAAATAGGATATTTTGCGGTCAGAAAACTTCATTTGTTTATGTAGAAATGTTAACTTTTCTATTAGATCGTAGAAAAACGATTTTTTATGTGTATTTTAACACAAAAAGGTAAAAGTAATAGGTAAAATTAGTTTTAATTTGGTTCTGTCAGTTATCTGACAATTTTCCATAAGGGGCCAACAAATTTTTTTTTTGTTTTTTCAAGCACAACCACTATACAATTTTCCAAGTAAAGCAAAAGATAAACTGTTAACAAAATTGTCACTTTTAACTTAACAGTTCTAACCGAACAATGTCACTTTGGAATACAAGCAAATAAAAAAATAGTTCATTATATTTTAGCGATGGATGCGCTTCACAAAAATTTAAAAGATTTTGATAAGCTTTGTATAATAATTAAAGTGAAATAATAAGACAAATAAATTGTAAATAAAAAATTAGTATGTTAAATAAATTAATATTTTTTAAATTAATTTTTATTAAGGATTTATCCCCGGCATAGAAAACTTTTCTCTGAGCTGCGAATTAAAAAAAGATTTATTACAAAGAAAAAGTTTCTTACTCTGACAGTTTACCAACTTTCAGGCATCTTTAAGTTCAAAAACAAAACCAAAAAACATATTGTGTTAAAAAAAAAATAAAAATTGTTTTTGATGTTAAAGACTTAGTATTTAACGTAAGCTAACGTCTACACCAGAAAAAAAACGCCTACAAAATATATAGAAATAAAAAAGTAATAAAATAGTGGACTTACGCCTTTTTTGAAAAAAAAAAAACAATTAATTATTTTGTTTTTGTCTTAAAATGAAGCATTTGACCTAAACTATTAAAAACATATAAAAAATAATATGTGCCTTTTTTTGTAAAACAGCTATTTCCAGCACAATTCCTCATTGTCGTAAAAATTTAAAATGGCTAAAATATATAGTAAACCTAATTTGCCCAGAATAAATTTTACGTCATTGAAAAAAAGGACACTTAGAAGTACATTTGACCAAAATTTGAGAAAAATCGTAGGGGGGGCACTTTACAAAAAATCGGGTTAAACATAGTTATAAAAAATCGTAAAAAAATATTTTTGAAGAAGAAGAAGAAGAGCAGAAACCCACTATTAAAAAAAATTATAAAAAATTCAAGATTGTCATCTAAGTTTACATGGGTGCACCAAATTTCATAAAATTTGGATTAAAATTGTCAGACTTATAGTAATAAATTGAAAATAAAGCTGTTTTCTTTATCTTCAAAAATTGAAAAATTACAAAATTTTAAAAAAATCATATCTCAGCCAAAAATTTTTTTTTAATTCTTTTTTTTTGCATAAGGCTTTTAGTATTAGAGTGGTGATAATATAAAAAAAGTTTAACGAAAATCCGTGACATTCAATCACCAAGGTGGTATGGATTCGTACAGAAATACCCTTAATGCTTTGTTGAAAATAGCGAGTTTTTTTTCGAACTTTTAAAACAAGGATATCGTTTTTCCCTTATATCTCGCGATAGAAATTTTTGAATTTAAATTCGTTTTCAAAAAATTAATAATCATTAAAAAACGAAAACATTGAGCAAACTTATTAAAAGTATTAACTGACTAAGAGGCATTCAAAAAATTATTAACTTTTTTTTAGATTTTTGCAGTTTTATTGAAAACCGTTAAAGATAGCTATCTAATAAACAAAACATTTTTAAAATATGCTTTAAAAACTGCATCTTTTGCATGCATAAGATTTGTAGAAAAAATTTTTTTTAGGGCTAAAAATAATGAAATTTAATTCTTTTTTTACTGACCCGATTGCAACAAATGGAAAGATATGTTTTTTTGTCGACCAGTGTTATTTAATAAAAAATAATGAATTCGGTTTTAATTGCTTTTAAAGTTTCAGTTAACTGAATTTTTAAAAGAAATAATTGCGCATTAAGAATTTAAATAATCTATATCTAGTTTTTTTTAACATGTAAAATTTACTTACCACTTCATTAACATTTTTGTTGATAAGCTATTTGTAAGTTGATTAACTAAAAATAAAATAATTAGGACTAAAAATACAATGTATCCTCTTCCAAACTGAATAAACTTTTTATAAGTATTAAATGAGACGTTTCCCTCCACTTTAAATTCCTTGTAAATATTAACAATATCTTCGTTTAATAATTTTTCTTCATCAGAAATATATTTGATGCATAATAAGTCATTTTCATTTTGCAGAATTTTTTCTTCCACCATGTCTTTATTATTGTTTATAATATTGATTTCTTCAGATATGTCTTTTATAGATAATTCGTTTAGAGAGTTTTCAAAATATTTTACTCTGCCATTATCCAACATTATTTTCTTACTGGAACATTTAATATAAACGGGATTATGTGATACAAATAAACATATTCTGTTTTTTAATAATTTTAAGATAGCTTCATTGAAAATGAAGTCTTGTAATTTTGTATTCAAGGAAGCAAGACAGTCGTCGAAAATGTAAACATCACATTTTCTGTATAAGGCTCTTGCTAAATTTATCCTGGAAATTTGACCTTTGCTTAAATTTTTTCCTTTATCTGATATAATAGTTTGGTCACCGGTTTCAAAACGTTTTAAATCATTATTTAAACAGCAAATTCTTAAAATTTCTTCATATCTGTTTTGATTAAAATCTTCATTAAAAATAATGTTTTGTTTTATAGTTGAAGGAAAAACCCAGGCATTTTGCGATGCGTAGGATATTCGTCCTCCAACAAATATATCCCCCTTGTATTGGTATTCTTTTAAAATAGTTTTGACTAGTGTTGTCTTTCCAGATCCAGTTAAACCTAAAATACATTCTTAATAAACGTTATATGAAAAAAAAATCGACAAGAGCAAATCATTTAAAGAACCATTAATTTTTTTTAAGACAGAAACGCTTGATAATAAAATATTAAGAGGAATTAAAATGGTTTTAGGATTTTTTTATTAATAAAAAACAGTAGCAACAGCAACGGGTACTAATGGCTTTATTACTATATGAAAATTTAAACTATTGCCATTTTTAATATTTTCAAATTATTTATTTATTGTTTAATGTGTAATTTAGTAGTTTAATTTTAACCTAGGTAAGTTTCCTCGTAGTTTTATTGTAAACCAAAAATTGTTGAAAAAGTATTTTGTTGGTTATATAACTTCAGCCTTTTTGTAATTCGTTTTTTTCGTTCTTTTTAGCCTTGAGAAAGTAACTAACCAGTTACGAAACCGTTGGCAATAGTTTAAATTTTAAATAGTAATAAATCCATTAGTACGATCTGCTCTTTTTTATTAATATATTTCGTGTGGCGTTTGAATTTTGAAGTATGGAGGATTTTTTTTATGGAAGCGTCCAGAATAAGAGGTACTGAAGAGGATAGGTTGGATAATATTGGGGTCCCTAGTGGTCAATAAAAAAATGTAAAACCAAACCAAATGCAGTGTTTTTCAGGCAAAATCTGATCAGATCTTCTATTCTATTTTGTCAAGATAACTTAAAATAGTATGTAATAAAATGGTTAATAGTAAAAAAAGATAGATAATCTAGAATAGAGGTTAACACCATCTAGATATGTACTAATTATGTACTCTTTTTTGTTTTTAATTTATTTTTACCTGTTAAAACGGTTAGTCCAGATTCCAAATGCAATGATATGTCTTTAAGAATAGTTTTTTTATTCGAAACTACAGATACTGATTTTAAATATATGCAAGGATTTATAGCAAAAATTTCTTCTGTACATTCAACTTCTTCTGCATGCATCAAACGATTAACCCGAATCAAAGCACCAGCGAAATCAGAATATTTCGTGAGACTCAGAGGTAAAACATTTCCTATCAAATTTCTTATTTGCCGAATACAGTTAATTATGAAAAACGCAAGTTCTGCATTTATAGGCTTTTCTAACCAGACATGGGTCATTATTAATAAAAATATCAACATATCTGGTGTCACTGCACATAATGTACTTAAAACTCCTTTGAGACCGGCGTCTATGAGCATATAGTTTACTTCTTTGCTAAAATACAATAATTATATACAAGGTGTTTAACAACTTAGGTACTTTAGATACTTTATTAAAGCAGTCGAATCCCAATATATTTTTAGAAATAAATAGCCGGCTCCAGAGAATGTCATTAAAATACTCCTATTTTCATGGATGTTTAGTTAGTATATTTTTTCAAAATATTGAGCTCAAATGCTCTTTTAATAAAGTACTCTAGTTCCTGAAATTGCAGTTAAAAAATAACATTTAATACATCATGTAACTTTACTTTTTTTTTTAAGGAAATTTACTAAGCGTGCCAAAAATTACATATCTTGTAAATGATTTAATACAACAAAGCGTGCCTTTGCGAACGATTTATTTAATAAATATTAAGAAGACTTGTCTTTTCAGTTACCAAAGTTTTGGGCATACGTTTGGTATTTACCTTTGGATTTCTGAATGTTTTGGTGATCTGCGGTTAAAACAATTGGTATTAAGATCTGTAACCGTGCTTTCACAGCAGTTATAGCGTTTGGTTATTATTGCATCTTTTTCTAATATTTTCTTTCTTTCTTTTAAGTAAATATTCGCAGTATAAATCGCTGGTTTTTTGTATTTTGACAAAAATCTATCCACTATCTACCTTGACAGAATGAATAAAATACACTACTTAAGACGAGTTCTCAGAGCTTTTTATCATGGCGGCACCTTAATATAGCCTACTCAATTGTTTTTCATGCTGCCGATTTTGACATATGAAATATTTAACTTCACCACTGCTGCTGCAGCTTAGATTTATCGTATAGTAACCTGTACTGTTTTTTTTTTGGTGTATCCACGTTTATTTGCTATAAATGTTGAACAAATCGAGATAATCACTTCAAATTTTGGAATGAGCAAATAAAAAAGCAATAAAAAAATAAGAAAATAAAAAAAAAGTTGTTGAAAAATTCTTTTGGTTTGGACTAAAAATAGTTTTTTTTTTGATTTTTTTTTGAAAGCAAATTTGGGAAAATGCAATATACTGTGAATAGCATATAATGGAATGCGTAGCATTACATATCTTCACGGCTTGTTTTATATTAATTCCTTAGCAAGTTATTAAGTTTTTTGTACTCAAATTACATTTCCTTGAAAAACGTGTAGCGTAACAAGCTTCATAAAATACATCACTTTTTAGGGGATTTTAGACCCCCCCATGTCACACATTGTCACTAAGTCTTGACCCCCCCCCTATGTGCCGTCAAACTCTAATTTTACTAAAAAAATCGAATTTTTCTAACATTTTATTGAATTCGTTAAACATAATATGTTTCATATTATAGACAATTAAAGGCATATTAATTAGTATATTAAATTTTAGAGCAAAATAGAAAAAATTGTATAAAGCACTCGTTTCATAACACGTTTTTAGCGCACTAGTACTTTATACAATTTTTTCTATTTTGCTCTAAAATTTAAAAAAACTTACATTTAAATTGATGACTGATTTAGAGATTTTTGTTTTGGATTGGCATTACAGTTTACACCATGTTTAAAATTCTAAGAACAAATGATATTTTGATATATTTTATAGTCATCTCTTCTCTTTTTTACTGATATTAACCAAGCCACAATTTTAACATGGTAAAAATAACCTAAACACAAAATTTTGTAGAAAATTCAACTTTAAAGTGACATTGACATTTGCATGGAAAACGTCAAGCGATAGGCCAGGTCTGTTGCCAACCCAAAAGAACAAAAAGTACAGACCTCTTATGGGCCTATAAGAATACGCAAAATGCGTGTGATTATGAGCTTATAAGAGTCGAAAAATAGAAAAATATATTTATATTGACATAGATCTTATCACTAGATATTTGAAAAACCTTGAGATCAAAATTTTCTTCACTCCAATGTCATATTTTTAATCGATCTTCCTCCAGGGTGAATCAACCCTTTTTGGATATCTTGAATCACTGGCATCCCCTCAACTTTGTCTGACTTTTCAAACTCGGGATCCACTTCATAATTTTCCAACCATATTGCATCTTCAACATCTGAGTTGTCGTCAGAGTAATTATGTCTCACGATTCATTTTGAGTAGGTCGATAAAATTTTTGGTGTGACGTCATACTAGACCAAGCCCCCCTCCCCCACAAATGTCTGACCCCTAAAGGTGTGATGTATTTTATGGATGACCCCTTACCGTCTAATTTCATAGATTCTCTTCAAAAAAGTTGATTCCCATACAAACATTTTTACATTTTTTATCGAACATAAAACTTCTTTTATTAACTTGATTCTCTTATCTGTATAACCATCTATAATAAGTCTTAATTTTTTTAAATATATGCAAATAATTACTGAAAATATAGTCAAATTTATAATAACCTTCTAAAAGGAAAAAATCTAAGAATAGTCTTAGAACATCTTTTTTATTTAATAAATTATTTATAAAATACACTTTTTGTACTACTGTGCGTACAGTTTAATAAAAAAAAGATGTTCTAAGACTATTCATAGATACCTCTAAGAGTTTTTTTTTCCCTTTTAGAAGGTTCTAATAACATTTTTAAAACAAAGTATGTTATTATTACCCTATAGGGCACACGCTAATCTTGAATACAAAATAGGTTTCAGTGACTTGTCTACACAAACCAAGAGTTATTCCTGTTATATATATATTAAAACCGTTAACAGTTGAATCTAAGGTGCTCGGTTTCGGAAGATAATGGACTATTTTCCTTAGGAATGACCATAGTGGACTTAATAAAACTTTTTTTGGTCAGAAATTTTAAATCCGTTCACAAAGTCTATTAATTCTCAATTCAGAAAAAATTTTGCAGAGGTATTTGGTAGATTATTTTCTAAAAAAAATGCAGTGCAGTGTATTAAATATCTGTCATAATGTGTCAGAACAATAATTCAGTAAAAAGTGTTTGACAAATAATTTGTCATTAATTGATACACATATACATATACATATACAACTTTTTTTCGAAATGGGAATCAGTAGACTCTTTCTGTGAATGGATTTAAATTCTCTGATAAAAATTTATATAGAATAAGCTAAAACAGTATAAAATCAAGGGCTATTAAGTCGACTGTGATCATTTCTGATAAATAAAGTCCATTATCTTCCGAAAACGAGCACCTTAGATTTAACTGTCAATGATTTTATTTTGTTTAGACTTCCTACTAACAGGACCAACAGTTGGTTTGCGTTGGCAAGTCACTAAAACTTAATTTGTATTCAAGATTAGCGTGGGCAGGCATCGTCAGCATACCTTGAATTATAAACAATACTGCAAGAACTGCTATAAAAGTTAACACTATTACTTTGATATTTTTGTATAGCATATAAGTAATAAGCATGAGCTGGAAAAAAAATGCAATAAGTTCAACAGAACTTTTTATTACCAACTTTATATATTCAACATCCTTTACTACAATAGTCACAATATTACCAATTCCTATCTCTTCTATTGCTTTTGGGGAAAGCTTGACAATTTTTCTGTAAACTAATGATGTCAAGGAAGATTTCAAGTGCATCATTGTTAACAAAAGGAATGATCTATAATTAAGAACACTAGATTAGTAAAGTCTCCTTCATTCTTCAACATGAATGGCGAACTGGTAAATGACAGTCGCGTTACCATGGGTTGTTTACCCACGTGATTAACTGGAAAAATAGGACAGTATCCAAAAATCGACAATTAGATTTCGTCAAAATCTTCTTAAACTAAATGAAAAGGAAAGAAATGTAGATGTTCTTACATAACTCAAAGAACTCATTCATTCATTTTGGAAAGTTTCAACCATATTATAACCAATTTTCTATTTTTTAAAGGATAAACTTTAATGAGATTCCTTTAATAAAATAGAAATATTTGTTTAAAATCATAAAACAGAGATTAAATGGTACATTTGGAGAATTTAAAAATCACTGTTTTTACAAATATTAATATATTATACTTGATACCGTATAATATACAATATACACGGTGTATTTGAAATAGCGTCGTTACATATAATTCTACATCATAAAATATGATAAAAAGTTCATATAAACATATGTCTAAAAATGAGTCATAAGGGAGCTACGCCCCTTTGAAATTGGCTAAAAAAATCGGTTTTTATTTAATAACTCAGGAACCCTTTGAGATATATTAATGAGGTTTTGCACGTGAATTAATCCTAATAAGGCCCATCTTTGTATGTCATTTTCACGTACTTATTTAAAGCAGGGGTGTTCGAAACGGGGGGGCCTTATCAGTTTTTTGTCCCAAACTTTTTTCTGTGTAACTTTTTTGCAATTTTATTTTTTAAATATGAGTCCTCAGGTCAAAATACATAAAAAAGGTACTCTTGTTGTTATACTGTAGGATTAACCGTTTTCGAGAAAAAATAATTTGAAGGTGAAATTTCACGGTTCGAGGACGAAAAATTAAATACTAAAATGTCGAAAACCAAAATTTTAATGATGCAATTTTATTCTACATCAAAAACTAAGAAAAAAAGTTTCCATACATGTAGGTCGAAAAAACGCTTTTAAAGCTACCATAGCCCTTTAAAAATGGTGCATATTTAGGAGACCATAGCTCCATTAGGATTGATTTTTGGAAGTACCTGTATATGAGGTTTTTTTCTTAGGTTTTAATGTACATTCACTTAAAATTTCCTACGCTATTTCAAATACACCCTGTATACAATCGATTGTCATTTGTCAGCCTGTCATTCCTGTAGTGGCGGCGCCATGGCTCACACATTTATATATTATGTTGTCCTTACTTATAATGTAAATGGACGAATCTGTTTGCAGTATCCACAAGGGTCATCAGAAAAAGATTATAAATCGCATTTTCTTTTAAGGTTTGCTTTCCTTGAAAAGACGATATAAAATTGCTTGTTATACCTGGTTCAATAAAACTAAAAATATTTGTTGTTTAGTATAAATTTTTAACAGTAATAAGGTGGGCATTTTCACGTTTTTCATTTGTATTTATAAAACAATAATTTGTATATTTACTACAGGGTGATTCTGTGCCAAATAGGACCCAAGGAAAACTTTGACTTCTTTGATTTGCCCTATTTTTGGCTCAAGTGTGCTATGTTTGTCCAAAAAGAACTTGATTTTTTTTCAGATTTTTTTGACATTTATTTTTGGAGTTATGGCCTTTTAAAGATGACAAAAATGCCCAATTTTTCTAAAATGTATCATTTTTAAACGGCTGTATCTCTATAACGGTAAGATATAGAGACTTCGGACAAAGTTTATTTTAAAGTTTGTTAGTTGGAAGTTATTTTGATAATAAAGTAAATTTAAGTTTGGTGATTTTTGTGATAGTCACCAAAGTAACCAATTTTTGGTGACATTTTACTCAAAATACGCCATCTTCGATTTTCTTTTTTTAAATATATGTTAAACTTTAGACATTTCTTTAACAGTTACCCAAATTTCAAAATGGGACCGCCATATATTCGTCTTTGGTAATTTTTTAAAAATATAGTAGCAACTCAATTTTTTATTTATTGGTAATATTACGACCACAGTTTGATTTACGTTGTATGTTAACTTTACCTCAATCAAATTCAAACTAAAATTAACTTTTTTGCAAACGGAATTATAAGTTAATTGATTATTTTTTTTAATATAACTAGCCAAGACACCCGTTTTTCGCACGGAATTTCTAATAATTAGATTTTTATTAAAATTAGGCAAGGTATTATTTTTGCATTTTACAGAATGTTTTAGACATTCATAATATTCTATAATCTGTTTAAATAAGCAATTAATAATAACTAGCCATATTTTGTAAAGCCTACTATGTTTACTAAACATTGTTTAATGTCAAAAGAATCTAAAAAAGGCAAATTCTCATTAAGCATGAATAGCATACGAACGTATGCTATATAACCCAAAAATCAGACAAATCGAAGAAGTGAGTTTAAAATTGAATATTTTGTGTTTCATTTGACATGGAATGAGCCCAAACGTTTTCAGCTGGAATCGTTTTTGGTAAATGTTGAGGTGGAGTAAGGGGGTCAAAAATATCCTAGCCGAATTGTTTGAATAAGGAATCTATATTTAAAATTTGAAGTCTTTAGCTCAAAGTGTTCTCAAGTTATAGTGATCACAAATTTTCTTGGACAGACAGATATACAGATTGACCGACACACAGATTTCTATTGGTAAACTATTGTTTTTTTTTTATTAAAAAAAATTACTAACGCAGTAGAAGAAAGTAAAATTTAAATTAGATTTCCCATGCGGAGATTGGGTATCACAGCTAGTACATATGTATATAAACTCAATTTAAGGTTTTTCAAAACATATTATGTAAGTATCTTATTATTGCATTAAAAGAACTGATGGTAGTTTGATTAATTCCTAAAACTAAATTACCGTGCGAATGACGGGTCCACTGCTAGTATATATGTATACCAGACGTAGTAAAATATGTTGCAGATAAATATAAAATGGTTATTAAATATATCAGAGTTTCCATTTCAAAAATACAGGGTAGTATTATTAAACTATGCGTTAAAAAGTGGTTGGGAAATGAAATTTTGACTAACATTTATATCTTTAATATTTTGCCCAAGGCAATCCCATGGTCGTCCCATTATGAATTTTTTTGCACATGGTTAGAGAAAGATCTACAGATTATTATATCTTTTTATTAAAAAAATCAAAGATGGCGTATTCCGAGATAATCGTCACCAAACATTGGCGACTTTGGTGACCATCACCAAAATCACTAAATTTTACATATCTTTAAAATATATTAAAACACAACAAAATGGCTAAAAAATATATATTTTTTTATATCTGTATCTTTTAGCGTTACTGAGATAGAGCTGTTTAAAAACAGGCTGTTTTAGTGAATTTTGCAATTTTGGTCAATTGCAAAAGGCCGTAACTCCATAAATAATGTCCATAAAAAACTGAAACTTATATAAGTTCTTACTAAGCATACGTAGAGCAAGTATACGAAAAATGATTAAAATCTAAGAAGTTGATGTCGAAAATTGCCCTTTTAGGATCCTATTTGGCGAGCCTACAGTAAAAATTTCATGTCTGTGATTTAAACCATTTTTGAGTTATTAAGTTAACTTAGAATACCTTGACCAAGTATAATGCAGTTAAAAAAGGTGAAAAACGGCCCACCCTAATACTCTAGTATCAACGAACTAATAACTCTTTTCTCTAGAATAGACATTTCATTTTTAAAAACTGACAAAAACGTAGCCAACATATACATTTGTCTGTCTTACTCGCACAGCTTTGTTCTAACAGAGACAACAATAACTTACTGGTAATTGTTATTGTTCAGGCCTGAAAATACCTACTATTTGTTTACAAACAAACCGGGATGCTGGCGATGCTTTATATTAACGGTATGCGTATTCTAGAGAAAAGAGTTGTTAGTTCGTTGATAACTATAAATATTACCTCCTCAAGTTTAAAAATCCAGTATAACAAATACAAATATAAAAACAACTCATGAAATGTGTTGAAAATAGTAATCTAAAAACTGATGGATTTTTGTACTTTAATTTAAGAAAATTTTGCTTTCGTTCCAAAGATTCACCACATTTTTTTGAGTCAAGGTACGAGTGCACTCTGTGTAAATCCTTTTCTTCAAAGTCCTTTTTATAAGCTTTTTTAACAGTTGGAAAAATAAATCTAAAAATATTCGATTGAATAAGAAATTAAAACCTACGCTGCAGCGATGTTTGTGCTTTTTTTTTAGTCTGGACCACCCAAATGATGAAAATATTTTTCAGTACACTAAAAAAAGATATGGTTGGGGTAATCAGATTAGCACACAATAGTTTCATAAATTCATCTGATAATACGCAAAAGGCTATCTGGAAAGTAGTAAATAGTAATAAACCAGTTACAATTTCTAAACGGGAAACAAAAATTAGTCCTGATAAATTTAATAACTTTTTTGTTAATGTACCATTAACTCTACAATCCCAAATATCAAATACAAATTTAAATTATTAATATTATCTGTCAGATATAAACATTAATCCAGAAAGTGACAAATTTGGCCTCAGTGAGGTGTCCTATGCTGAGATAAAGGATATAATAAAAAAACCTAAATAAAAGTACTAGTACTGATTACTATGGGATTAACACTAGAATACTAAAATTTATAGGCGACTAATCGCAGTGCCATTAACAAAATTATTTAAAGAATGTATTTTACAAGGTATATATCATAAATCCCTCAAAATATCGAAGGTAGTACCCATTCACCAGAAAGGGTCTCGTGACGATCCTTCCAACTATAGACCCATTTTCATAATACCGTTATTATCTAAAATATTCGAAAAGGCCCTTAAAAAGCAATTTGTGGGTTACTTTGAGAAAAATAATTTGTTTAACTCATCCCAATTCGGTTTTCGGGAGAACAAATCTACTGTTGAAGCTATTAATGAACTGCTGGTTGAAGGTTTCGACTCTGGTCTCTTTATAGGTACACTTTTGTGCGATTTGTCAAAGGCATTTGACTACGTCGATCC